>OX291553.1:26572034-27822034 GCA_946406115.1 Apoda limacodes
ATATTTTCAAATTTTTTTTTACTTTTACTAAGTCTCTATAATCTAAATATTCTCTAACGTCTATAGGGAGAGGATCATTTTCTTGGAGTTAATGAATTTGCTTTGATGCAAAGCAATTTGCCTTATTTCAAGAAATTTGTTTTTAACGTGCAGGCGTTGGAAGTGTCTATAGGCTGCTCCTCTAATTACCCTTTGGGTACGGAACCCTAAAAATGACATCATTTTGGTAAGAAGTTGCACATAACCTCAAAATAGAAGGTAAGTTTTCTGCATTTTACGAGATATTCATATTCATTGAGGTGTTTTCAGTCAAAGTAATTAGTTCTGGTAGGGATATGTCAACTTAGGGTTCCATATCACAACACAACAACCTCCAAAATCTTATGCAAATTAATAAATTGCCTAATAAATTTTGTATAGCAATAAAATGCAAAGATGAAAATGACAATAGGTATTTGGTAGGAAACTTGAGCTAATTATTTATTATTTTTGCATTTCTTTAAAGTTTACAATATAATTCCTTCAATTTTGGAACTTTCAGTATTACCTACCATTTTAGCGATACAGAAAATATTAGAAAACTTGGACTTTTTAAGATATCGGCTATAAAATCTCATACGTATTCTGTGGTTTTTTTTTTGCCTGTCGTGTTGTAATAAATCATTATCACCCTATAACGGTTTAAAGCAGACCTCTTTCCACATGCACTGCTGATGTGTAAATTAAGCTTTATAGTTTGCCATGTCTGTCCATCCGTCTGCGCGTCTGTCCGTGGCTTAGCTCAGAGACCATTAGTACTAGAAAGCTGTAATTTGGCATGGGTAAGTATAATTAGATAATTAAGACGAAAACGTGGTAAAATAAAATTTTAAGAATATAATTTTAAAGTTACCGGGTGGTAAGGAAAAGTGGGGATAAAATTATTTTTCTCGTCTACCCCATAGTATGGGGTGTCGTTGGATAGCTAAAAATATTGAGAGTTTGTGAAAACCATTCTTCGATTCAGTTCACTGCTAACTTGTAGACAGTTTGGGCAAGGGCTCGCTGAACAACCGCTGCTGGTGTTGAACTTATCCAGCACATATTTAATTTTGACCCGGGATGTTTTTGCATATCAAATATATTACAATTCTTTACTGAAAAATACCACAATGGTGCAACATATGGTACATTGAATAGCGCCAGGTCAGCATTATCTCTCTTGTTAAATACTAATTAGGAATGAATAAGGACATTAGTAGATTATTTAAGGATATCTACCGGTTAAGACATAATAAACCCAAATACTTATAATGAGACTTGGGACCCAAGTATAACATATGACTATGTGAATAATTTATATCCAAATGTATCACACTCAATGGGGTAGGTCGAATTTTTTTTGCATCCCTTTAACTGTATAGGAGCTCCTTTAAAAAAAAAGAAATTGACAATTAGTATGGCTTTGGGTTAAGATGAACTATGAACTTTTGAAGCCTGTAGCTCCAACCGTTTGACTGTAAATCCTGGGTAACAGACGACGGACAGACGGACACGTGAGTAACAGCAAAAGGGCTTTGTTTACAACCTTGTATATAGGTAGCCTATATGTTAATCTGCGTAGTAACGAATTTGTGTGCCAATTTACATAACGATCCGTTCAGTCGTTGGCAAGTTATAGAGTAACAAACATCCGTCCATCAATCCAGACATACTTTCACATTTATAATACTATTCCGGAGCGTCAAATATTTTTCAAATTTTTTTTTGTTAAAATCATTTACAAACCTCTTTCATATTACAAGAAATAATAAGATTGCCTTAGTTAAGTTCTTTTTAGTTTTTTAAAACTCATAGACAAAGGAAAGGAAAATTGAAGAGGGGGGGAGACAAACACCCATTTGTTTCGGTGTCTGGGTGGCATTATAAGGGGCGGAGGTTCATGCTGGACAGTGCTATTACCTATTCTGTGGCTCGGCGTGTACCTATAAGTATTATTCTAATTTACTCAAGTAGGTATATTGTTTGTTCAAACCACTGGCTTTTTGGTGAAGGAAAACATCGCGAAGAAACAAGTTGCATACGTCACATAAAGTTAAGTAAGAAGCCTACGGTCATGACAAATCATTTGGTTCCAGTTTTGCCACATGACTGAAGAACCGTGAAAACTGGCCGAGATAGTATGGAAATTTCTATCGTCAGCCATTTTTAAAGTTAACCAACTAGTGGTTGCTCAATTTTGACAGGCCGGTTAAGTTTAAAAATAGGTGACTATGCAAATTTTATCTCTCATTTTTGTCGGCTGGTTAACGTCAAAGTTAGTTGATGCAACCCAGCCTTAGATTTTCAGATATCGGCAACAATTTTATTGTACAACAGGACCTTAACTGAATGCGTGTACAAGACGATCTCGGCCAGTTTTCACGGTTCTTCAGTCATGTGGCAAAACTGAAACCAAATGATTTGTCATGACCGTAGGCTTCTTACTTAACTTTATGTGTCTCCAATATATCTTATAGGTTCTGTTTACCCTCACCTTGGTATTACTTGTACTGAGCCCAAGGCGCGGGCAATTAGGGCCCTAGTCCATTACGGGGACACAGTGCGGATTGTGGACTTCACATACGTTTTTTTGACGTATGCAACTTGTTTCTTCGCGATGTTTTCCTTCACCAAAAAGCCAGTGGTTTGAACAAACAATATACCTACTTGAGTAAATTAGAATAATACTTATAGGTACACGCCGAGCCACAGAATAGGTAATAGCACTGTCCAGCATGAACCTCCGCCCCTTATAATGCCACCCAGACACCGAAACAAATGGGTGTTTGTCTCCCCCCCCTCTTCAATTTTCCTTTTCTTTGTCTATGAGTTTTAAAAAACTAAAAAGAACTTAACTAAGGCAATCTTATTATTTCTTATAATATGAAAGAGGTTTGTAAATGATTTTAACAAAAAAAAATTTGAAAAATATTTGACCCTCCGGAATAGTAAAACAAAAAACCTAGGTAGTTTACAAGGGGAATTCAAAGTTAAGGTATTGAATTCCAAAATGTGTAAATAAACTTAAGACCACGTTCGCGGGCACAGCTAGTTCACAATAATTATGCTTATACATTGTTTCAGGTAATTTTTCGCGTTTAGATCTTAATAGAGCGTACCATAATACAGCAATAGCATCAAAGGACATAGAGAAAACCGCAATAATCACACCCTTTGGCTTATTTGAATTTCCAAAACTAGGGTTCGGTTTCCGCATTCATGAACCACACGGTATTGCAAGGGTTAAGAGAACAACATGCTAATAAGTACAAACATTCTAACACAGAAGAAGACGAAAGCTACGACAGTAACTTCTATTCGTGTTACTAAGACGACGTAACAATAGCCAGAAAGTTCAAAGATTCCAGGAATGCGGTTTAGCAATAAACTTATCAAAGTGCAACTTTGGGCAGAAAAGTATAAAATTTTTGGGATACCAAGTCACAATACACAATACAGACATAGGGAAATGGACCAAAACCTGTATTCCGTGCCAAAAAAGTAAAATATACAGGCATAATAAATCACCACTATAGGAAAGTTTCTACCGTGTAATAGATGGGAACACATACATACTGACATAATAGCCCCACTACCCACTTCTAAGGAACAGATACCTACTCACAATAGTTAATAGAACAATTGAGTGGCTAGAAGCGATTCCAATGAAGGACATCATGGCCTGCACAGTAGCCAAAAACTTATACGAAAATTGGATAGTACGATTTGGCACACCCTTGCGTATCGTAATACGCGACCAAGAAGACAATTCGAAAGCGGACTATTCGCACAGCTGATGACGTTCTTAGGGGTAGAATGAAACAGGTGTACAGCCTGGAACCCAAAAGCAAACGGGATTGACGAGCGACCCCACAGAACCCTAAAAGCAGCATTAATGACCAAATTGGAAGGTAGCAACTGGATAGATGAATTACCTACAGTATTGTTAGGCTTACGAGCAACGCTGAGAAGCGACACAGGTATCAGCGCAGCAGAATTAACGTACCGAACCTCGTTATGGTTACCCGGGGATTTTTACAATACAAAACCCGAGGGACCATTATTAGTTAAAAACAAGTGTGAAAAATATTTTAGCGTAAAATTTACAGGCAGAACCGCGCGCATTTCTATAGACAGACTGAAATGGAAACCTATTCCATTCCAAAGTAGTCATAAAAATAGAACTTATTATAGCAGTAATAGCGATCGTACGCACAAAGAAAATGCATAATAGCAAAAAGTATACGTTACAAGAAGCGGTTGAGTATCGAAACCAAATATAAGATTTTGCGAATAATAAAAACTAATCAAATTAAGCTATACATAATAAGTCAAAAGTTTTTTTTTTAAAATAAAATTAGGTTTAATTTTGTAGTGTACGATTTTGTATATAAATATCGTAAAAACAGCTGTAAAACACAGAAGACCTAAAAGTCTGTGTCAGCAAAACTGAGCACGTCATTGACCGCACAATAACAATGAATACTTAATAGTGATTGAAGTTCACTTACAGAATGTCAGTGCTGTGACACCAGCTACAGTTTAAACTGAGTAAGAGAACTGTGTGCCACTCAATTATCTTATATATTTATATTATAATAGTGTTAAGCAAATGTTTTTCTCTCTTTCTTTTGTGGTTTAAGATCGTTATATCAGTTGCATAGGAAACAATTCACTTACTAAAAACTTATTTATGTAAGTATTCTTAAATAGATTTTGCCCTAAATTTGGTTATCGGCGTGGGATTCTTATGACAACTCCTTGAGTATAGTAAAGAAGTTTGTTTTAGCTAGCTATAACTGCAGCCCAGTGGTTGAATAAGAAACAACCATGGATTTTTCCAAACTTTCACATTTTATAATAATAATGGTATAACTGGAAATTAATGAATATTGCCAGCGTCTCCATTCAAGCTAAATATGGTTATCGGCGTAGAATCCTTACGTCAACTTCTTAATTATAGGAACTCAAGAAGTTTGCTATAGCAAGCTAGAGTTCGTTTAAGCTCGATTATAGTTATTCCCACGGGAGCTTTTACATTTTTCAAAATAATAACTAATTTTTGTCCTTCCCCGGGACTCAAACTATCTTCGTACCAAATTTCATATAAATCGGTTTAGCGGGTTAAGTGTGAAGAGGTAACAGACAGACAGTCAGAGAGACAGACAGAGTTACTTTTGCATTTATAATATTACTTCCATTCTTCTGAAATTTCGATATCTGAAAACTGAAGATGCAGTCATTAGAGAAAACTAGACATTTTGTAAATTGCTATAATTCGGCCGAATCACAGGGTCGACGAACTACCCGTCGCTCATCCTACTGTCGACGTACTACTTGTCGGTCATCCTGCTGTCGACATACTACTCGTCCGTCGGTCATCTTCTGTTCGAAGTACTACCCGTCGAACATCCCACTGTTGAAGTACACTCGTCGCCCTGCACTCCACTCCACGGCGCCGCGTAAGTTGAACTTAAATGGCAGCCATCTTCGCAGGTACAGTACGGACAAATGTACTAACGAACCAAAAATGTGTTACTGCGCAGGTTCAACTTACGTGCCGCGATTTATACCTAATATAACTTTTTATTTTCTACTACTTCTATTCTATTCTACCCTTATTTTGCGACGGAGGAGCTATCCCCCGCCACAGCATCATCTTAAACATATGATTCTTGTTACACAAAACTAAAATATAAAAGCATCGGCGGATGTGGAATTGATGGTAATTTTAGTTAATGCACTTCATCGTTAGAAATTGTATATTGTTGTATTTTTTTATAGGTGCTGTGTTAATAACGTATTAATACATATGTATTGCATATTTTAAGCCCATGTAGGATTCCATTGGTGTATCGTGTTACAAGATACGTAGTTGGTCACGCTACTTTATGTCAAGATGGCAGGACCATCAAAGTCACATAAACCGGGTTCGCAACAATTGTTTGCTTTTTAAACGATTTAAAAAAGGAGGAAGTTCTCAGTTTGACGGATTTTTTTTTAGTTATAGTTTATGGCACATTCAAGACCAAATAAGGATTCGTTGGTGGTAGGTAGGTAGTTGGATACCATATGATGGTATCTTCTCATATTAATAACTTTATTTCTAGTTAAAATTTTTGCTTTTCAGAGCTTTTTAGAAGCTTGATATTTTTACAACTTTATGGAACCTAAAGTAAAACCTAAGTATTTGGTATTATTTTAACTTGCTACCTTGATGCGTTCTTCAGAAAAAGAGACAGGCAGACAGATGGACAACGAAGTTATTTTATAAGAGTACTATAATATATAATTTACTGGATTATTGAAAGTACGAGACTCCATCCTTTTCTCGAGTTGTTTTTTAACAATTCGTTCAGTTTTTTATGAGTCATTTTAATTGATTTTTAGTTCTGCACAGCTTCGACGACAGCTCGCGACTAAATTGAAATAAACATATTATTTGCCGCTTATTATGCATGTTCTTCAATTATTGATCAGTGAGCGAAATGCATAAATATTGGAATTTTTGGGTTTTGGTTGGTTGAAAATTAAGATTAACGTATTTCAGCGTTTTTTGAAAATCATGTCCTTAGTGATTTTTCCTTTACTGTGCCCTAAAGGACTATATAGGAAGATAAAAATAAGTGTGAAAACCCCTTTAATTTTTAGGTAAATGCAAAAGTTTAGCTTTAAAGCGGGTGAAATAGTACAAATAAGCAAGTATTACATACAATCACGTAGAAATATACTTATGACAGATAAATAGATGACGCCTACTACATCGATCGCGTGAACCCGTAAAAAAACCGATGTACTGCTTTATTAATCATTCTAATCAATTATGCCTTTGTTGTTTATTTTTGGATGACCAAGAGAATAAATTCAAAAATTAAATTTTTATTTTTAAAAAATACGGCTTCGACAAGATTTTTTACGAAACTAGTAGTTGACCTACATTTAGAGTTTACACAAAAAAACCATAAAAATATTGAAACATAAAATGTTTCTCCTATGGGGACCACCCTGAATTTCTTTATTTTTTGTTTTTCTGTTATTATTTGCTTGGAAAACCGTCATTATTATACATATCAGCAGTTTCCGTATTACCGTTTAAAACCGTTTGTAGCACAACGTGGTCAAACGAATCTTCGGATCGATTTCGTACCTTTCAATCACGATTGCACAAATCGTTAGTGTATCCCTCGTTTGTTCGGAACGAAAACATTTTTGGTGATGAGTTTTGATAGGTAGGAACCGGGCATTCCCGATTCGACTTTCGTGTTGTGTGGTCGTGTTCTAGAGCGTCAAGTGCTCTCAGTGTGCTCCGTGCAGTGGTGACTCAGCTGGTGCGCATTCCTGTGTGTTGTTTTGCCTCAGCGCTGACGACCTCGAATTGTTTTTTGGTTTATTGCCCGCAATTCCTGGAATATCGGCCTGAGTGTTGAGCGCTGCTCGGCAGTGTGTATTGGCTGGGAAATTGCTTCTCGGCCCGCTCTGAGTGTGTTTGCGCGCTTTTCAACGCGCCCATAACGCGAAGTTTATCGAAGCGATACTGTGTGTTTTTGTGCGTGAGTGTGTGTTCTCGTAGTCGCGGAACTACTACGCATAGCGGTGACCCTCGCTTTCCTCTTTGACTGTTACCGGTTCGCCCGGTCTGAGTCCAGCTTTGGGTTAAATCGCTAGTGTAGTATTTCCGCTTCAGCGGTTCGCCGCTCCGCGCATTCTCGCGTTTTAAGTATCGATTGCGTTTAGTTTGTAGAAATCCAGTTCCGAGTGCTCAAGGGCTGGTGGGTGAGATCGTATAGCTCTTTTCAGAGTTGCGATCTACCTATCGTTTCTTCTTCATAAACGTCTCGTTGCTGGGGGGAAACCTAACGGTGACAACGTAACCCCGGCCGTAGGAGTAGGAGTTAGGTACACACCAGGCAATCCGTAGCACTGCGGGGCGCCTGGCCACATTTAGGTATTCTTGCTCCTCGCCAGCAATGGTGGGGAGTCACTAGGTACTATTAATCTACACCTCGGCCACTCCCGCGATGGCCGAATTACTCACCGGCATATCCCGGGACCAGATAGGGGAGATCATCAAGGCTTGCCTTCGTGATCACTCAGATCTGGTCCAAGCCTACGCTTTCCAGGCTGTGGCTGCCCATCTAGCGTACGACAAGTCGGTACCCTCCCTCTGTTCGCCGCCGGTGTGTTCGCCGCCGCGTTCCACGTCTCGCTCGCGCACTCGTTCGCGCTCGCTCTTCCGCGAACCCCTCCATCGCGATCCGCGTGTCGCTAGCCGCGCTCTTCGGGCCCCTGTGCCAAAAATAAAGCTCGCTTCAACGACTTACACCGCCGTGTAAGAACCGCTGTAGCTGAGCTTCGCGCCCAACGTTTCGGTGATCTTATGGAGAACATTTCTCCTTCTCACCAAGCTTATTGGCACTTAGCCAGAGCTCTAAAATCCGAAACCGCCAACTCTCTCCCTCCGTTAACTCGTCCCAACAACGTTCCCGCGTTTAATGACGACGAAAAAGCGGATTGCCTAGCGTCTAGCCTCCAAGCCCAATGTGCCTTAAGCACACAGCCATTCGATCCCGACCACGTACGCGAGGTAGACGGCGAAGTGGAGCGCAGAACTTCTCTGCCTCCACAAGACCCACTGCAACCTGTCACTGTCGACGAAGTCGTACAGGTCATCAAAGACCTACGCCCCCGTAAAGCCCCCGGTGCTGACGGTATCTCTAACGATATCTTAAGCGCCTCACTCTTCCCCTTATATGCCTCCTAGTTGCGATCTTTAACGCTGCTATGGAACATTGCATCTTTCCTTCTCAATGGAAAGATGCAATCGTTATAGGCATCCATAAGCCAGGCAAAGCTCGTACCGAGCCGTCCTCCTATCGCCCCATAAGTTTACTAAAGGCCCTTGGTAAACTCTATGAACGCCTCCTCCTCGCTCGCCTACGGAACGCTATAGTCTTCAGAGGCATTTTAATAGACGAACAGTTCGGCTTCCGTGCCAACATTCATGCGTCCATCAAGTCCTCCGCATAACGGAACATATTCTTACTGGCTTTCAACCAGCGTTAGGTAAGACCCGTCACACGGGCGCTGTCTTCTTCGATGTAGCGAAAGCTTTCGACAAAGTCTGGCACAACGGTTTAATTTTTAAACTGTACAACTTTCAGTTGCCAGATCGTCTCGTGCTCATCATACGAGACTATTTGTCGAATCGTAGCTTTCGCTACAAAGTTGAAGGCACTCTCTCTTCCCCCCGTCCCATAGAAGCAGGAGTCCCGCAAGGGTCCGTGCTCGCCCCTATCTTGTACCTTCTGTACACTAACGATATCCCTAAAACGATAGGTACCAATCTAGCCCTCTTTGCGGACGATACCGCTCTCGATACCACCGATAGGCAAATGAGTCGAATCACTGAGAGACTCCAATCCGCTATCACCGCCCTAGGCGAATGGTATCGGAAATGGAGAATCGAGGTGAATCCCGACAAAAGCTCTGCCGTCCTCTTCACTTTAGGCTGCCCTCCGCGGCCAACTCCCCTTTCTCTGTTCGGTCGTGCTATTCCCTGGCAAAATAAGACCAAATATCTCGGTGTGACCATGGATAGTCGTTTGAACTTCCAAGCTCACACCAAAATAGTCAGAGACCGAGCCGCTTTTGTCCTCGGTCGTCTCTATCCCATGATAGGCAAGTACAGTAAGATGTCGCTTAGAAATAAGCTAAATCTTTACACAACTTGCATCCGCCCCATACTAGCTTATGCTAGCGTAGTCTTTGCGTTATCCAAGCGCAATCTCCACAAACTCCAGACCCTCCAAAACCGCTTTCTCAGAGCGTAAATGCGCAATGCGGACCTACACAGAGACTTCGAACTCCCCACGATTCCCCAATACTTCAAAGACTTGGCAGTCCGCTTTTTCGAGCGTACGCAAAATCACCCGAATCGATTAATTGTGCAATCCACAACGTATCATCCCCCCGATCGACCCGGTCACGGTCGTAAAACTATAGTTAGGCGGCCTCGGCACGTACTGACGTCCCCAGATGACGATCTCGCTGTCCGGATAGCGAGATTAGTCTCTACGACCTCCCCGAATAGGGCCTCCCTCCAAACACGACGCCGACGTCCCCGGGTTCGTTTGAAGAGTCATTTCTTAGGTTAGGATACAATTTCAGATATTTATATACTATTTTTTTATTCACAATACACAATTTTAACATTAAACTTTTATGGGTGTAAATATTTACACAGTCTATTACTTATAAGAAAACAAATACTACCAGGAAAGTAAACGACTATAATTATTTATAAACAAACACTAATCAAAAACACTAGTAATCATTGACACTTATATTATATTTTTCTAACAGATATTCACGCGCACGTTATAAGTACTAAAAACTATTGTAGTTAAGTACCCTATAGTATGTACATATTTACGTAAGAAAACAATTGAATTAATGACAAATAACATCTTAATTGATTTATAAGCGGTAATAGCGCTTTGAAGCGTATTAAACGGAAATTAATATCCCAATGCATATACATTGGGTTTAGCAAGCGTGATTTTAAAAAGCGCTGAGATCGATTATTTGTAAGCAAGACACGACAACGTTACTATTTCGCTTTCAACGCTAGCTCTCTCTCTCACTTTCAGTGATATGCGTGCATCGCTGTTCGGCCGCTCCGCGCCACCGACACGGGCGACACGCTCCGCTGTTTATTTGGATTAGTTCGTTCACTCCCTGGATATAGGACATGTTTATTTCACGCAGTGATGGAGTTGTAACATAGCCGGCCTAGGATATATATCCAAAGACATAGTTATGTCCGGAGTTACCCAAGGCTATTGAACAGGCACCGTAGGCTTAGTACGTAATAGGGTCTCGTTGACACCCTTTGGGTTTGGAACCCTAGAAAATAGAATGCTCGGGATATGAGGAAGCCAAAATAAAAAAGTGTTTCATACACAATTTTACAGACTTATTTATAATTTACGTAAAATAATGAAAAGTTTACCATAACAGATGAATTAAATCCTGTTCTTTGAAATCCTTCGACAACGGTGTTATACAATTCCAGGTATTTCTGAGGTGTGAATACTCCGCTACACTTTTTAATCGCTTTTCGAAGACTTTTCAAACGACAAAGTAAAATAATGATATCTAATAACTGAACAACGTGTCCGAAATATACAGCAATAAATAAAATTGCAAAAAATAATGCCCGATTTAATGAACGGCAGACAATCAGCACATTTTAGCAAAGCATTACAGATGAAAAGATCTTTAAAATCAGGATAAGTAGTGGATAAATTTTAACAAAACGAAACATCGGACCTTTCTATCATAAAGGTTGTCAAAAATTGAAACAAATCGAGTGTTATTCCATAGTAAAGTATCTTTCTTAAAAAGTGCATAAATGGCATTACACAAATAATTTAAAACAAATATGTGAAATCTTGACAACTCCATATAATAAGTAATATTGAAATAAGAAATAATTGACATAACAACTACGCAGTACATCTTTAGCAAAATGCGTATAAATCTTGGAAGTGGTGATAAAAAAACAAAGATAAGTCTTAAGATCAATATGAAAAATGATGATGAAGTTTCCTCGTATCAGTTTCAGGAGCAATCATTCTGAAAATAACAAAACTGAAACGGATCAAATATTTGACAACAACATTTGCCGAGCACAGTAGTTAGTAAATGGAATTAAGTTATTAAAAGTCTTGTGGGTTTATAGCTCAAATTTAGTTTACATATAGCGTGAAATATTTTAGTACCTACAATGTCAGTTGTATACGTAGGTAATAGATACTAATGTAGGTAATAGATAAAATAATAGAATTATAGTCAATCAATTCAATCAAAACCTAACAAAAATTTAATTAGTGGCAGTATTCATACCTCATCATCATATCCACCTCTTCTACCTCATATTTAATTATAGGCGAACAGTTGATACTTATCATAATTTTGTAAAATTGGTTGGTTCGTTACGCCCCCAATGGAGGGGCCATAGGACCCTTTAGATATCCGAGGCACGTACTGATAGATTCAGATGATGAGATCACCAGCAGGCTCAGAGCTCAGACCTTCCGCGCCCGCGTCCGCGAACACAGATTATACAAATATATACAGAATACGTCGCTGCCGGCGACACACACTCGAGCGCGCGGGTATACTAGGTTCACTAATATACCCGGGCGCTTCGACTAATTAGATTTAAATAATAATAGGCGAGGGCTGAAGAGTTTCTTGCCGTTTCTTCTCTTCAGAACGCCTTTGCTATTTTCCGAAACGGCGGTAAATTTTTAGTCAGATACAAATTTAGTTTTAAGAGCGGTTGCCCAAGCCGAGGTTCGTGTCTAGGACACCCTTGCGCAAACCGCCGCAACTTTTCGCTGAAGAGTGCAAGCAGCACCGCAGCAAAAGTTAGTCCGCGTGTAGTTGTAAAGGCCATCTGCGGCCAACAACAGTAGACATTAATAAGAAAAGAAAAAAAATTGGTTCGTGACACAAAAAGCACGACAGGACCTGCGGGGCGATTCAAGTTAGTAAAAACCATCTTGTTCCGAGATGTCTGTCACATGCATTGTTCGTTTATTTAGGTTTTAATGAAAAAATGTGTGCTAGTCCTTGAAAGAGTCAAATATCTAAGGGTAGCCATACTAATATTATAAATGGGAAAGTAACTCTGTGTGTATGTCTGTCTATAACCTCTTCACGCTTAAACCGCTGTCGTGATTAAGGTAAAATTTGGCATGGAGATAGTTTGAGTACCGAGAAAGGACATATGCTGCTTAAAAATGTCAAGTGTTAGTTGGTTTTTTCTATAATTGAGGAGTTGCCGTTGAAATCCTACACCGATAACCGAATTTAGGAAGGGTGAAATCGTGGGCAAAGTATACTTTAAATGGGTACAGGTGTATAACACACAACCAAGGTTTTATATATTTTGGATAAGATCCTCCTTCGCCATTTAACTCTTTCAAGGACCAGGTTCTGACGTTCTATTTCTAATATGAACCGATCTATACTATAGGTATTGCAGCGTGCGTTATAGCAACTCGTTGCGTATAATTTTCTATTCGCTACCTATAAAATACCCATCGAAATCATAAATGGCGGGAAATCTACATTACCCTACTGATTTTAACATAAAACCAAGACACTTCGTAAATTAACTAAATCAGAATCCATTTAGGATTTTTAGTTGATTTTCCTCCGGATAAACCACGGTAAGGATCCAAAGACATGGCACTATCGACCTCCTTATCGAACACTAACTAACTTGTTTAAATGTTGGGCAACTCCCTTCAAATTAATTCATTAATAACGCCAACACAAAACAGTTTTACATTTTTGACTTTTGAAGTCAAACTTCAAAAATATTATACACTATAATACCCTATCAACCTACGTTAATTACATTATCATCGATTTAATATAACAAAACAAAAGCTAATCACAATTGTTCCTATACCTGACTTTACTTTAAACATCTTTTAGTTTTTCTCATAAAACAAAATCTCTCGTCCTCCTAACTTCCATTTACATTTATCACTTTTAATACAAGTTAAAAACTGTAATGCAGCTCAATAAATCATTCGCGTCAAACAGTGTTCATTTGATTCTAAATTCAATTCGCGTTATAAAACCTACCCGTATAAACGACCTACAATTGATCCCTAAATCAGCATCTCCTTTTCTGAATATCTCTGAATTGGAAGGCACACAAAAAAAAATAATAATCAATCTATAAATACAATGGTCCTTCATACTCGCTTATACTTTTTCATCAATAATTCAAAATTAAAAACAATATTAAGATACTTATCTTAACTAGATTTGGTGGCGCATCACCATGCATTAAGTGCAATACCTACCTAACTTATTTTAACATGTTGCAATAACACAAAAACTCATACTTTCGGCTTGCATTAACCTTTATAAACCTCGTACCTCATATTTATTCCAATTCTAATAAACTAATAAACAACTTTACTAATTACCTATAACTCCTTAACAATTAATAAATTCATCAACTATGAGAATATGTATTTTACATCAAATACCTACCATACATCCTAAGAATCTCATAAACTTTCATTACCTGAATTATAATTAAACATAGTTTCTTTTCCTTTAAGAAATTCAATGTATATCCTATCGCGCATATTTTCAAACTGTAAAAACTTTACTTTACATTTAATACCTTCATAAAAAAATGAAGAAAATAACATCATTTACATATTCCATTCCATTTACTACTTTTCTTTTCCCTTGTTAACTAATAATAAAATTCATTAACCGCAATAACAATTAAGGATGGAGTCATTTCCTTTAATTATCCTAACTTATTAATACAATATATTATTAACAACCATTACCTTTATATCCTTTTTCATTAAAGTCATATGTCATGTTCGCATTAAAAAAACAACAAACGTCGCGTAAATTACTTCCAATGAATTCTCATTCTTACTCATACTTAACCCTAATACCTAATACTAATCATATAATCTCGAAGCTTCACCCTATTTCATTTTCGATTCGAAAACGAATAAAAAAATTTTTTTTTTCTCAAGGTTCACCCTTGACATATTATATTTTTTTTTCCAAGTTTCACACTTAACTACCTGGATAGGAATTGCTATCCTACCTTAAAAAAAATACTATACACCTACGGCTCCTACTTGGCCCTAATCCTACTTGGATCCTATTTGGATTATACCTAATAACTTAGATCACCCTTGACCTAAACCACTTTCAACCATATATCTCATTATACTACCTTTAAAATATCAATGGTTCGCATTTGGCTCTAACCTATTATACACATCAATCTATCGTTAAATTATTTACCTACGGATCCCTACACATTATACCTATTCACCCTTGACAATATTTTATATCATTATATATTTATAAGATGCAAAAACCTATATACAGAACCCTATATCTCCTCAAATCAATTCACTCTTTACAATACCTTTTTATTTATTTATTTAATTTTATTATAAAAATCTACCTACGGACCCTTACTTAAATAAACTAAAACTCCTCTTGACTTCATATAACCCTTTTCCTAGTGGAAACTATCCATACTTAACTTACTAATCTTAAGGAACCCTATCTTAAGATATCCTATCTTTTAATATAATAATTAAATTCAATAAAATGAATCACCTTCCGGAACCCTACTACTGACTAACATCAATCTGTCTTAGCCCTATCTATTGATAAATATAACCTTGTCCTCTGAATTCGCTCGTCCTATACTAACTACTGTCATCCTAATCACATCTCACAATAAGATATTCCCTACGGAACCTTATCTAACTTCAAACTTCTCTATGCTTGACCTATTTTCATATGAAGACTATTTTCTAACAAAATCTCATATATCAAACCCTACTGAACTTTTCAATAAAATAACCTACACCTAATAAAATTCCTACAATTCTCTACTAAATCCTACTAGTATGACTATTTCCTACAACTATCAACTTACCGAACCCTCGTTTCCTATGAACTCTTTTTACCTCCATCTATATTCCTACAATATTTACTAACCTCCAACGTGTACTTAGTACAAGGTTCAAGTTTCACATGACTTGGTGACCTTCTCTTCCTGCTTTACTCATTTCTATGACCCACTTTACGGCTAAGCTACAGCCTTCTTCTATCCTATTTCATTTACATTAACTTCTATCCATATATATGTAGTACAACCACAACCATAATAATACAACCAAAATGAAAATACCCTATTATTTTACGTTACTATGACAACTAGAATAACATGGCTCACTCATCCAATCTTTGCTTTAGCAAACCTTTATTGCTATGACAACTTCAATAAATATCATACGCTCTTCACCTATTGTATTTTATCGGATAACTTTTCCTAATATTCTACAATGACATTTTATTATCACTCGATATTACCTTAGTTTGACTTTCAAACTTCTAAACTTTTAAGAAATTACCTACTTCTCTCAAGTATTTCTTACTTACCTAGTATAGTTTAGCAAACCTACACATACCTAAATAATCTATATGCCTAAATGACAACACGAATATTACCAATATCCGCTATTAGACTTTCTACATTTTGAAAAATTCAACCTAATCCGTCTAAAATATCTAAAATTACCAATCGAATATTAATAATGTCCGTTACTAGACCTACTGAATTTTTAAAAATTCAAATTCCGTCTAGTCAAAAAAAATTAACTAAAACTAGCCTGACTAGCTTTATACCCTGACTTCATTATCTATATATAAATAAATCGATCTGTCCGTTTATTTATTTTACCAAGTAAATCAGTTGAATTAACCCATTTATAAGGATAATCTCGGACGGAATACTTTTAACCTATTAAAATGTACAGGACCTACCTGTCTATCCGTACGTACATTTCTCAACAACGCATTGTTATGCCTAACTAACCTAACAATCTCATAAGGACCCTTATAAATCTTCTTTAATTTATATGAGAACCCTGTTCGTCGTTTATCAAAATATAACAGTACTACATCTCCTACAACCAAATTTTTCGGTTTCGCTCGACGATCAAATACAACTTTTTGTTGCTGCTAGCTCGCATTATCCTAAGCCTAACTTTTCTTCCCATTTCTGACATTCTTTGCAAGTTTTTATATAATTTTCCATAACTTTTCTTGCATTTGGATAGAAAAATCGTTCTTGAAATTTCCCCAAACATTTAAATAACCCTAAATGACCGCCCGTCAACGAATCATCATGTATTTCCATTAAAATCTCATACACAAGATCTTTAGGTATTACATGCCTATACACATCTCTATCTAAAAATTTGCGTAAATGCATTAGCATACCGTCGCGAACTAAAAATCCTTTATAACGATTTGTTCCGCGATTCACCAAACGTTGACGTACACCTACACAAAATCATCCCTATTTTGCCCTTCTAGCAATTGAATTTGATGGATGGCTAATACCACTAAGTTATCTTTAAAATCTTTTGATGATTCTCCTGAATCCTCTCCTTCTAATGGATACCTGGATAAATAATCCACTAAGTTGCTTTTTCCTTGCACAAAATTAACTGAAAAATCAAATTCTTGCAAAGCTAATACCCATCTTGCAATTCTGCCAGTTTTATTACGATTGGTTGCCAACCAACATAAGGCCTTGTGGTCTGTATCCACCTGTATCGCTTTACCCCAAACATAACTTCTGAAAAAATTTAGTGCCCACACTAATGCTAGACATTCCTTTTCGGAAATTGAGTAATTTCGCTCAGCTGCCGATAATTTTCTGGATGCAAACATCACGGGTAGCATCTCTTTTTCCGACTTTCCCTGCATAAGGATTGCTCCTAGACATAAATCGCTCGCATCGGTTGCAATTTTCGTTATAATGCCTTCCTCTTCCGAAAAATACCGCAATAATTGAGGTTTCTGTATTTCTTTAATTAACTCTCGCAGCGCTTCTTCTAGCCGCTCCCCCCAAGAGAATTTACGATTCTTACGCGTTAAATCAGTTAACGGTAACGCGATTTTAGCGAAATTAGCTATAAATTTCCTATAGTATGATAAAAAACCTACTAGCGACCTAGCTTCCCTTATATTTTTCGGCGTTTTTATACTATCTAACCTACCTAACTTTATTCGATCAGGCAATATTCCCTCACTTGATACAACATGCCCTAATAATTTCAATTGTGTGAAACCAAACGTACATTTGGACGGTTTCAACGTTAAGTTAGCTTCGCGAAGCTTCTGAAGAGTTACTTCTAACAATTGACCTAACCCTACTAAATTCTCGTGATAAATAATTATATTATCAACATATACCAATACACCTTTCCCTAACAAATCTTTTAACGCAAGATTCATTGTCTTTTAAAAAAAAGGCTTGGCTATTTTTCATTCCGAATGGTAACACGTTCCACTCATAACTACCCTGACTACACATAAACCCTGTTTTATACCTATCCTTTTCTTCTATTTCCAATTGGAAATAGCCTAAATTTAAATTTATCTCACAAAAGTATTTCGCTCCTTGTAATACTTGTAATACCTTTTCTAACCGCGGAACTGGACCTGGAACCTCTTTCACCTTTTTATTCATTTTTCGATAATTAACGCAAAATCGCCATTTCTTCTCATCATTCTTAACTAATACAATAGGACTCGCATACTCACTACGTGACTCTCAAATTAACCCTAACTTTAATAATTCTTGCACTTGATCTGCAATGATTTTCTGCTGAGCACTTAACGTCCTATACGGCTGTTGATATACAGGCGTATCTTCGATTAAATCAATCGTTATTGGGGCCACCTTACATCTACCTAACCTAAACTTATCGAATGCAAACCTATCTTTGTTATTCGATAAAATAGAATACAAACTATCCCTTTCTACTCTATTTAACTCTTTAGAGATATTAAATTCTACCTCATGCCCTAAAATACCTACATCATGCGAATCACACTTTACCACCTTTGTTGACAATACACTATATACATCTTTCGGCACTGGCATATGCCTTTAACCTAGGGAAAGATACAAATACCTTATTTCCAATGGACATACTTTGTCCTTTTAAATTGACTGAACAGTCATATTTATACAGGAAATCTAAACCTAAAATGGGAAATTGACAATCCTCTGCCACAACAAAATCAACTTCAAATGCTTCTTCGGCAATTTTGATATAGATGCCATGCAATCTATATCCTTGGAATGTGGCTCCATTGGCGGATACCATACATATTCCTTCTTCTTGCCGCCTTCTCCTATCCGAGAACAGCCTTTGAAATATTCCTATAGGTAAAATAGATACCTCGGATCCTGTGTCCACAATACAGGATAACTTCTCTCCTCTTAACACAATTTTTCTCTATTTGTAAATATGTTTTGTTTGTAAATTTTTTATGTTGATGCAATAAAGTATAATAATAATAATAATAATAATAGGAACCCTTAATAAATTAGGTTTTTCCCTAATTAAATTATAATTGGCAGCATATTCTTCCCTATTTTCATCATTCTCATGCTGAATATAATTATCTTGGCTTTCCCATTCGCCTTCCATATACCTATCTTGTTCAATACTACTACATAAGCCCCCTGCTGGTTGTGTATATGACCACGCATACTCTACATCCTTTACTACAGGAAACTCGCTAGCATTCTCATTTATAGTGCATGGCTGTGTATTCCCATTATAAAAATTTAAATTCGACTTACTGTAATCCTCCTGTGGTTGCTGTCTACTATATAAAATTTCTTCACCGCATGCACTATATTCGCTTCACAAATTTCTGCGTCGCATATTGTATGGTGAGCGTCGTGGTACATCTCTCGCTTCATCACCAGCGCTTCGCGGGTGGCTATAAAAAGGAGTAGGTATTACCTTTTGCACATTATTATACAAATTATTTTCTACCTGCCAATCAGAAGTCTTCCCTACTAACTTCTCAACGCTTTTTGTCAATTGCTCCAACGAAAGTATGCAAAGCATTTCGATTCTCCTCTTCCATGGCAAGGAAACACTATCCTCAAACCGCTTTATTATGATGCCCTCATCTTTAATGTTACATTTAGCAGCTTGACTTAAAACACGATATAGGTAAGGCTCTATACCTTTTCTCTCACCCTGTTGCATTGTATAAAAATATTGGGTGGGGTCACCTGGGGATACTTTTGCCTTAATGCATTGTATGATCTCTTCGTATGTATCTAATTTTTTATGTACGGAGAGGTAATTGCGCCAGTGATCTGGCAATAACAATTCCAGAACCTGCCGACCCTTTGTTTCTTTATCTAACCCCGTTAAAATAATATGCGCCTCAATATCGTTGAGGGCTTTTAATACCTCTGACCCATCACCTGACATTCTCCTAGATAACTCTTGGACGTTTAGAGACATTATTGTTTTTTATCTCTTTGTCACCTGATTTAGCAGACAACGGCGTACTCCACCATATGCAGCGTGTGGGGGCGTAAATATGCTGCTTCTACCTATTTCTATTTAGGTATTGGGATCTCTGCTAATAAAAAGACAACATCGGGAGTTCTTTTCTATATTCAGATGTTCTTTTCAATCGCCACAAGAGTATACATCCTTTAGACTGATCTACTACCTAGGAGAATTATTATACAATATTAAACTTATCTGCAGTACATCTTCTATTAGGCCATCCTTCAATAGGCCTCGGGTCGTCGTGTCGATACATTGGATAAAATATACATTAGGACGTTAAATCGCGATGGTGGCGATGCTTGGAATATTTTGGATACTGGAGTATCTTACTTTACGTCCACTGGCAATGTAAAGCCATTCTACCAATTCTAGGGCTCCCTGATAGAGACAGGAATCGACCCTCCAAATTTATATAGACTTGTCCGATCTATATTTTTCACTTAAATGTCAATTAATAACAAAATAATGACAAGCTCGAAATTCCGATTGTTTTTATTTAAAAGCGCACTGACACCATCTATTATGTTTCCTTAAAACCACTACGAAGTATTTGCTGCGTAAAAACGTTCGCTAGCCTATTTACTTCCTTTACGTTCAACAAGAGGTCGTAACCTCTACAGTATATATACTAGCTGACCTGGCAGTAGTCGTTCTGCCCTTCCCGTTGCTTTTGCGCTGCAGCGCCATCTCCTGACTAACCGCATCGCTCGACCGCACTGTAATTCATTTTCACTTACAGTTCTAACTTTATTATTTCTGACTTTATGTATTTTTTTCGGCTTCTTGGCTTCGAAGGGGTATGATAGCCTATAATCTTCCTCAAGAATTAGGCTGTTATGAAAAAAATATTACTCAAATCTTACTGGTAGTTCCAGGGATTAGCACGTTTAAACAAAAAAACAAAGAAACTCTTTAGCTTCAATATATCTGCTTATATCACTGTTATAATTATGCTTATAACTAGATATATAGTCAATAACTGGACTCGTAACTGCTAAATACACACGTGCATCTCGTCTACTTGTAATAAGTTACTAAAAATTATTCACCAAAGTACTAGGAAAAGTCTATTTTTGTTTCTGTTAATACTGAGAATCAATCAGAATTTGCTTTACTTGCTGAGTAACAGTAATTAAAGTAATGTTATAAACACTTTGGATAGTTAAGTTTTATGTCCTAATGAATCGAAGGTTTAGGTTTGTTTTATAAGTTGCAAGGTTTAAGCGCTAAGACTTGACTTGACTTGACTATTAGTCTATTGTAAGATGTTAGTGAATTGCATTAAGTCTAATAAGAAAACAGTCAGCGACGACAAAACAGCAACAGGTAACTGTACGCCGAGCGGCAACACGCGCCATATACCGTTCTGGAATGGATAGACTTCCAAGTATTGCAGCAAGTTCACAGCTTCTTCGAGAATCGTTTTGCCTGAAACAATGTTTACACACAAGTGAATATTGTTCTTATCTGACCTTCAGGTTGACATTAACACAGCAGTTACAAGAAATCCTGTTATATTTATTCTTTAGCTTTGCACCAATAAATGTTGTTCATTCGACTAATAAACTAGTTTTTACCCTTGGCTTCATTCTCATGGACCTTTTTGCCTGAAATGAAACTGAGAAAGAGATGATTAAGCTATGATCAAATAGTTAGCCGACTGAAGTCGCATTAAGCAGGTCACATTAATCGTCGAACAGGATTTGAGAGATTGGAGAAAAGTGTGCTAAAGTGGCTTCCACGGATTGTAATGGTCGCCAATCGCAATCGCGCCATTTAGTGTGGCACCGAATGGCTGAAGTTAAATGGATGGACGCCGAAAAGATCACTCAAAATTCCGTTCATTTTTGTAGGGCGCCGTTGAAATGGATCCTGATAGCGTAGAAGAAATTTTCTTACTAGCTGTTGGTTGTAATATAACCAGAAAACCATAAACTAAATAAAGCGAAGAATTGTTAAAAAAAGAGGCGTATGTTCACCCATATGAATTTGATAATCCCAAAGATGGACGAATATAATTGTAAAAACTGCTGTCACTAGAGTTCATCTAGTTATAATAAAATGACCAAATGGATGTGAGTTTTCACATTTACGGGAAGCGTCGTGCGATCGATGATGCGTGACCACTCTTGCGTCGGCGATGGCGCGATGCTATGATGTCAACCTAAGCAAAGCGTCTGGAAGTCCGTAAATCTACATCGCACCATATTTCACTTCAAGGAATTGAGACTCGTAGTCCGATTTTGGATGTAAATAACGCTATTAGACGCGATGGCGTGATCATGAGTTTTCTATCAGGTGAATCATCAGAACCGCAGGTAGCCAGTGGAAGTAGTAGGCTCAAAACCGGCTGTTGAAGAGACATATGGGAAAAGCATATGTCCAACAGTCGACGTCTTTCAGCCAAGACAACGACGATGATAATTTTTGCAATATTTATTTTAACGCCAAAAACGTTTTCTTCTCATTTCCGAAAATGTGAAAAAATCGTCCATAAGCTGCGGTGACCGCTTATGATCAGGCAGGCTGTTAACTTGTTTGCCACCTGAGAAGGTAGATACAAATTGTTTGTAAGGTACTCTAGTAAAAACATTTGACGCATGGAAGACACCGAAACTCGATAAAGCAAGACTATAACTGCTAAAATAATTCATCCATACCATCTTGGTATTATAAATGCTTGGTATTTATAAAATATTATAAAAGTATGTTTGTACGTTTGTTGGTTTGTTCTTCTAGAACTCAGTTTACGTCTATAATCTAAGGGATTTTTTCCACTAAAATAGTTTATGGGCATTTAAATGACATAGGCTTTTTTTACAGACGTAGGTATTGACAGCAATTTCTTAAAAAGAAAGCATGCTATAACAAGTTTTAAGCTACAGTTTTAGTAATTTCCGCTGTTCAGGATGAAACCAGTGCCAAACTTCAACCTTATTAAATACTCCGTTGCGACGTGAAGAAAAGGAATTCGCTTTCGGATTTATAATACGATGTTATCATGATTTTATTGATGGTTCACAATATTTTTGCATCCTTATACAACAGTATCATGATTAACATTTGCATATTGACAAATTCTCTAATAATAAATACTCACTTTCAGTGGCAATGATTTTATTACCGATTGATATCTTGATTTCTTCGATGAAATCAATAATTCCTTCGACAAATGCAAAGTGCAGGAAATGATTCATATATTTTGCCAGAATGTCAAATATGTGTATTACAACAAGAATGATTGGAAATTGAGACTGAAAATTAATTCATAAAAAATTTCATAATTATATATAAATTACACATATTCATATTATACTTATACCGGCTTTATTACTGTATACAAAAGTAATCACGCACTGTTACTTTATTCCGCTTTATGTAAGAAACCTTCTACCTACTAGGTATAACCCTCTTAATATTTTAAGAAATTAGCCTTCGATTTTAACCTGTTTTATATCCTTTTAATGGTACCGAAGGCAAACCCATTTAGTTTCGGCATGTCCGCCCATCCGCGTGTATGTCATAGCTTCGATTCTTATGATATTTGACAAACGAACCAGACGAACAAACGAAATTAACAGTTTATGTAGGTAACACACCATATAAAGTTTTGTAATAGAATTTGTATAAAACATAGACTTGAGAGTATATTTTTTTTGTCTCTGCGCACACCATGGTGTCGTCGTCATAAATTCATTATACGATCTTTCAAATAATCATATATTAATTATAGCTAATAATCTGTGCAACCTTGTATTCTAAAATCTAAAAAAATAACAATTTTAAACTTTATTAATAATTACTTCCAACAAATACGTATATGACCAAAATCTGTTAATAACTTTTCATAAATCCGTAATAATTTATAGTACTGTGGAATTCGGGACGCTGAGTCAATAACAATAAGGACTTCTCTTTTTCGCCATATAATGTTTTAAGGTTAAACATTTAGGTATTAAAGGATTTTGTATTAAACATACAGAAATTTCAAAAAATACTTACCAAGCGATCCGTATAATAGAGCATACTTGTACCAAATATAAAGATCTCTATCACACCGACTCCAGTAAAACAACAGCTGGAAAAAATATTTTTTATATGTTATTTTACTAAATATAATTTATAGCTTCCATGATAATCACATGTTATCATTTGTCAACAGGCGCGTAGTTAGGATTTGTTTTCGGGGGGGGATGAACAGTGCCGGACTAAGGCTAGTTGCCAAGTAGAAAGACACGTTTTAAATTGCGGTAAAATGCGTTGCGTTGCGACATTTCACGGTGCACACTAGGACACCAGGCTTTACACTAACGCGAGAAAAAAATTTCGATTCTGATAAGTATAAGTGAATCAATCAATGTCTAAGTATGTGCACAATAATTCTTACTTACGCATGATGTTGTATTGCTTACTGGTTATCATTCATTTATAAAATTTAAAAACTCAAGAGAATTTTACCTTACTGCTTACATAATGATTATTTTAATGTACCTATTAACTTTTATGATTACTATGATGTTGTATGAAAATCTAGTAATTCTTACAATAAAAGCCTTTATTACAGTTTTAAAATTTTTTTTTTTATTTACAATTGCAATTCAATATACTATTATATTAACCTTCTAATGTGTGAGACCGTAAATCTGCGCACAACTGCTGCAGAATCCACATTTACATTCCTATGAATACTCAGTAGCGCCAACCCCGTAAGACGTTGGTTCAACATTGTGTTCCTTAGATAACCACAAGAATGACTTACTCGCTCGCTTTTTTTTTTATTACTTTCCAGCCTTCTTTCGAAGCTCTTAAAGTCTGTTGGAAATTAGATCCATTTAGCCTAACATAAACATACCATCACGCCAATAAAGGCGCCAAAAAACTTAATTTGTCGGAGCGTTAATTGAAAATTTTCACTACCTTGCTCGCCGTTTCTTGCTCATTGTTTCCAATACATCCTCTTTATGTCTTCGATGCATAATTTTTCACAGGTCTTCATAAACTGCTGAAAGTCATCGAATCCTACCAGACTATTATTATTCTTATTTGAAAAAATAAACCATCAAAAACACGTCTCCATTGTTTAAATTCGCACAACCAGGGTTGCCTGGTATTTAATATTGCACTTCCTTGTTCGGTGTTCGGTATGACAAAAATACCGAAATAGTATTGGTTCTATTTTTATTTTACTTATTTGTAATTTAAAATCAATCTTATTTAATTCTTGCTATGTAAAAAACTAACAGTTCATTGAGGATTTTCTGCATTAAACTCTGCAAATTAGCCTAAAATCATTAATATTTGGCTTCTAAGGTAAAAAAATGGCCTAAAAATTAATACAAATCAGTATTATTGTTTGAACCTAGTGTTTTGATTCAATGTAGTTGAGGTCCGTTAAGGTAAGTATATGTAGGTACTTAAATCATAGAAAATAAGTGTTTCCCTTGTTTGGTATTAAGTTCATCTGCCGACAACGCGAGACTTGCGTGCGGGACTTGTAGGTATCGGACCGATCGCGACACCCGCCGAAACTATTATCTGTGCCGCCGAAGTAAACCAATAGGGGCCGACCGACCCAACGCGAGTGTTTCGGCATAAGCAAAGTAGTAGTTTAATACACAGATCCTTGTCTGTCCGGCATAATGCATTTATTGCAATGATTGTAATACTCAAAAGATATAACGTTAAGTTTGTAAGGTTGTGTAATTCTTATTAATTTATACGGAAAGAGTAACGGCGCAAAGAAAAGCGCCCCTGTTTTGTACACCCTAACCAAAGAGTAGAATAATATAAAAAATACCCCAACTAATTATACTAAAGGAACGAAATACAACCAATTATACCAAAGAACGAAATAACGCTTTAGAATATCCTAAAATCAATGTTTCTATATTTTTTAAATTTTTTTTTAATATTATAATGGGCTCGCACGGTCTTAGCAGACCATCTATGCATTTGCCAGAGTCAATGTTAATTATATTGTATCGTGGCGCGGGCGTTACCGCGCGTCTTCGTTTTCATGTCCCAAGATTGGGCGGGAGATTTGGTGTGGATTCTCAGATATTGCGCGTCATATCCGAGTCAATCTCGGGGCGACGACAACGGTGGCACGGCGGCAAGGTTCGAATGCGCAGAAAAAGTGCATTTGAATATTTGAAATTTCAAAGATTTCGGGCGGGGATACGACACCCAAATCCCCCCCTCTGTATACGCGCATGTTTGTCACATACAAAGATGACACTCGTGAATTCATTTTAAAAAATATATGTATGTTGAATCGAAATAACATGTAGACAAACAAAGAAACACGCCTTTATATGTATATATTAGCTAAAAAAATAATGAAATATATTAGTACCACAAAAGAAGTATTAAATCTTGAAATCCTTCAATAACAGTGTTATACAATTTCAGATATTTCTGGGGTGAAAATTCTGTACCACACGTTTCAATCGCTTTTTGAAGACTTTTAATTCCGCAAAATAAAATAATAATATTTAATAACTGCACAACATATCCTAACTGAACTGCCATAAAGAGTATAACAAAAAATAATTCCCGATTCAATGGACGGCAGCCAAGAGGCATGCTATAGCAGAACAGCGTAGATGAGACCACCTTCACCATTATGATGAGTAGTGGATAGATTTTCACAAATAAAAACATGTATTTATTGAGAATCTGTGCATCATGAAGGTTGTCAAGAATTGGAACAAACCGAGTGTAATTCCATAGAAAAGTATCTTTCTCTAAAAGTGCGTACACGGCATTACACAAATAATCCAAAACTAATATGAAAAATATAGAAAACACCGGATAGTAAATGATATTAAAATAAGAAATAATTGAGATGACAACGACGCAGTATATTTTTAGCAAAATGCGTATAAATTTTGAAATTTCGAAGTGATGATAAAATCCAAAAATAAGTCTTAAAATCAATATAAAATCCAAATTAAGAATTCGTTTTCTCGTATCAGTTTCAAGAGCAATCATTCTGAAAATTACAAAACTGAAACGGATTAAATATTTGACAGCAACAGTCGTTGATCACAGCTACAAACACGGACATCACAATACAGACTGATAAAGTTTGAATTCACTTTAATAAATTAGTTTGATGGATCGTACTTTGTAAAAAGCTGTAGCATATTCAATAGGCATCTTAAGTAATATCAAATGTTCTGTACTTTTCTGTAATTTATTTTCATTTTACGCTGTTTTGACTATAGTAAAATGAGAAGTTTTAGGTTTGATTTTGAGATTTTTACAGTGAATTAAGTGAACATACTGAGAACAAATGCACACATACGGCGATATAATATTGTTTTTAAAAGCTACGCAAGCCAAACTACGGACAGCGGTACTTATTTCTCGTATGTGGTTTAATCACAGAGTGCATTGTTTACTAAAAGACAGTTTTAATTCTATTGTATTTGTACACGTGTTGTTATAATTATGTATTCTAATACTAGAATATAAATTATTTTTTAGAGTTGAACTGGGTCAGTTAAATTAAGCATCACCTATGTATGTCATGGTAGATTACACTATGATACAAGTGAACTAAGTTGGTCATTCATTACAAGCAAGGCAAAATTTCAGCCCAAGCCGTAATGCGAGGGCGTAATGGAGTCTAGTGTGACCATAGAATAGCCATACAACATTTTTCAACACACTTGCGCAGAAGCAATAAATAGAACATTTCAATATGATTACACAAATATTTGTGACGAATGGTGCGCAGTTTCTTTTTCGTGCGCAGCGCTTATGAAAGTAGACATGCACTATCATTTAAGTAAGCGCACAGGCGACACTATTTTTTTTTGGAAAATAAAAACGAAACGTTAAAAAAATCAAGAGACCGCAGATTAGCTTAGTCTTTTTCACAGTTTTGCGACCATTTTTACGTCATAGCTGTCTAGTAAATGCGCTTTCCAGTCTTTGTCCATCGATAAAGAAAAAAGTACGCGTGTTTTATAAGCTGCGCTATAAACCTGAAGCGAAACAATAACAGTCACTTAGGGTCAGCTCATACCGTAACGCGACGCGATGCAGCATGTTTGAGATAGCAACACATTATGGACTTTGTTTACTAGACAAAAAGATACAAATTATAGGGGGATCACAAAAGTCGTAGCTTCACGTATTCTTCACGTCGCGTCGCGTCTCGGTTTAAGCTGACCCTTAATAAACAAGTGTGTTAAGTGTGTTTAAATTAAATATTCTTACTTTATTTTTGTGAATTTAATTAAGTTAATAAAAGCCTGGTGGCTTTAAAGGCAAAGTTTAAGTAATTATACATAAAAATGAAACATTTTACAAAACATGCTGATATATTTTAAAGTTAATTTATTCAGTTAAAATTTCATACGAAAAAAGTAATTAATTAATAAAATTCTAACAAAAAAATAATATTAGAGGTGGTACTAAAACTTCAAAAAATGGCAAATCAAATAGGTTATTGCCCTAAATCCTACCTGTCGTAAAATGACTTATTACAAACTTATCAATGAGTTAGACTTGTACCTTACTGCTAATTAACCTGGTAATAATTTTACACCAGTTAATTCAAAGTGTTAAGGACAATCTAGATATGTTTCTGTTAATTTTGAGAATAACAGAACTTCTTTGAACATTACTTTTATGTCTGAGTTTTGCCTTCATACAATTCATACATTCCAAACTTCATACAATTCATACATTCCAAACTTATATACTCGTGAATATAAAACACATAAAACAGAATGTTGTCCTAAATCGAAGTTTTAAGTTTGACGAACACCTAAAACAAAGAGGCTGTGACTATTATGCCTATTGTAAAATGTTAGTGAATTGCATTAAGTCTAATAAGAAAAAAGTCAGCGACGACAAAACAGCAACAGGTAACTGTACGCCGAGCGGCAACACGCGCCATATACCGTTCTGGAATGGATGGACTTCCAAGTATTGCAGCAAGTTCACAGCTTCTTCGAGAATCGTTTTGCCTGAAATAATATATACACGCAATTAAATATTGTTGTTTACGACTATCAGGATGAGACTCACTTATCTTTCTTTAGCTTTAGACTAATAATTGTTGTAGGTTCGACTAATAAACTAGTTTTTACCCGTGGCTTCGTTCTCGTGGGGAATAGCATTTGCCCGAATTTAAAACAAGAAAGTGATAATTAAGCAATGCTGAATAATGAATAAAATAATGAAGGCAAGACACATCACTCGTCCAACCGAATGCCTGGAGGGTAGAAAGTTTCTAGAGTGGCGAACACAGATTGTAATGGTCGCCACTCACAATCGCGCCATTCAGTGTTACGCCGAATAGCTGAGGTCAAATGGATGGATGGCAAAATATTACCTCACTACGATCACTCCTGATTCCGTTCATCTTTTGTCAGATAGGCGACATGGGACCGTAACATGGATTCTGATAGTGTTGAAGAATATTTTTACTAGGTGCAGCTGCTAGTATTTGTAAGATAATCCCCAGAAAAGCAAAAACTAAACGGAGCGAAGCGTTTGAAAATCTGTGGATTTTCATCGTGCCCTATTTTGACTTGAGAGACTCACGGTTCGATTTTGAATGTAAATAGCGCCATTAGACGCGATGGCGTGATCGTGAGTGGCGACAAAGGACGTAGCGTGGTACGGCATCCTATGGGAACCGCAGAAGCCAGTGGAGACAGGAGACTTAAAACCGGCTGTTAAGGAGACATATGACTCCCTCGCAGCCTAGTTGGTAGTGTGATGGACTGCCGTGCAGAGGGTGTGGGTTCGATTTCCGCACTGGACATACATTTATGTGTTAAACATTTGTGTTTGTCTTGAGTCTGGGTGTACTTATGTATGATGTGTATGTATTGACAACAAAAAAAAAGTAATGTTTATGTATTTATATCCGTTGTCTGGTACCCATGACACAAGCTTTGCTTATTTTGGGGCTAGATGTCGCTGTGTGTAATGACCAAAAATATTTATTTTATTTATTTATTTATATAGTAGAGAACTATGTCCAACAGTGGATGTCTTCCGGCTAAGACAACGATGAGAATGATAATTTCTGCCATATTTATTTTTACGCCAAAAACGATTTCCTTCAATTTCCGATAATGTTATATGATTTTCTTATTTTTGCATTAAAAACAAAACTGTTTATTTTTAAAACGAAAGTTTTGTTAACTTTCGTTGAAATAACTTAAAGCTCACAACGGCTTTAGAAGGATGATGACAGACTTTATCACTCAGCTTAATAGTAATAATATGATTGAATTGAATTTAACTTAGTTCTTCGCTAAAGCTGTAATACAGTGTCGTAAGTTTTAAAATTATGCTCGTGGCATAACATAACTTCGTTCACATTCGAAAGGTGACTATTAATATACTTCCTCGTCTCCACTTATTGATATCAAGGAATCCTAAGTTAATTCGAGTTTGTATTGTTATTTTTTTTTGACTCGGTTCTACGACGTGCTGAGCGAATCGTCGACGATCTCAAACTCACAAGCCGTATCGAAGCCTCAAGTCTGACGCCTTGCAGTGTGTTTTCTACCGCTTGTATAATGGGATGTGTTCTGAGTACACCATCATTTTATTGATGATGCAGATTAGTTTTGCAGCCTTAATAGTACAGTATTATGTATTATGTATGTATTATAAGTATCTTTCAATATTTATACAGAATTACTCACTTTCAGTGCCAATGATTTGATTAGCGATTAATATTTTTATTTCTTCGATATTATCGAGAATGCCTTCGACAAACGCAATGTGCAGGAAATGATACAGATATGTTGCCAGAATGTCAAATGTGTGTATCACAATATGAATTGTTAAAACTTGAGGCTGAAAATTTATTCATAATTCTAAATGCTATACCTTTGCTGTACAAAAAATTATCACGCTGTCATTGCATTATGTATATAAGGAACCATAATTTAAAATAAATTCTGGTGTAGATGTGAACGTCAGAGAAATAGGAACATTATTTTTAATTATCTATATATTTCAAAGATCTTTAAGAAATAAGCCTTTGATTTAACCCTATTTTATATCCTTTTAACAGTTCTAAAAGCAACCACTTATATAGTTTTGTCATGGCCATTCATCCGCTTGTATGTCAACCTTATAACTTTTGCATTATTCCTTCGATATTATAATATTTAACAAAAGAACCAGACTTTATGTAGGTTGTGTTACCATACCATACCCATAAAGTTTGGTAAAAAAAAATGGATAAGAAACATATATAAAATTAAGGGAGGCCTTCATAAATTAACTCAAGGATTAGTAAATATTCATAATACGAGTTTTAGCTTTTAAAGTAACATAAAAATTGTCTCTTTCTACAAATGTCCAACTACAATTCTACAATTCTGATAAAAAGAACAATATTAAAACTGTATTAATAAGTTCTTCTAACGAAAACGTATATGAATAAAACAACTTTTCAGAAATCAGTAACAATTTACCGTTCTGTGGAATTCGGGTCCCTAAATTGAAGACCACAAGAACTTGGGTGTTTTTGTCATAAAATGTTTGTCGGTTAAACATTAAGGTATAAAATTTCTGGTAGTAAACAAATAGATATTTAAAAAAATACTTACAAAGTGATGCATAGCATAAAGCATACCAAATGTAAAGAGTTCTACTACACCGACACCAATGTTCAATAAGAGCTGGAAAAAAAAAAAAATTTAAATGTCATATTATTAATAATACATAATTCACATAATATACACATACACACATATACAAACAAAGAAACAAAATTTTATATGTAAATATCAGCTAAAATAATAATAAATATATAGATAAGTACCACAAAAGACGAATTACATCCTGATGCTTGAAATCCTCCAATAACAGTGTTATACAATTTCAGATATTTCTGGGGTGAAAATTCTGTACCACACGTTTCAATCGCTTTTTGAAGACTTTTGATTCGGCTAAATAAAATAATTATATTTAATAACTGCACAATATGTCCTAACTGAACTGCAATAAAGATTATAACAAAAAATAATTCCCGATTCAATGGACGGCAGCCAAGAGGCGTGCTATAGCAGAACAGCGTAGATGTGAACACCTTTAGCACCATGATGAGTAGTGGATAGATTTTCACAAATAAAAACATGTATTTATTGAGAATTTGTGCATCATGAAGGTTGTCAAGAATTGGAACAAATCGAGTGTTCCATATTCCATAGTAAAGTATCTTTCTCTAAAAGCGCGTACACAGCATTACACAAATAATCCAGAACTAATATGAAAAATATAGAAAACATCGGATGATATATAATATTGAAATAAGAAATAATTGACATAACAACTACGCAGTACAATTTAAGCAAAATGCGCATTAGTTTTGAAATTTCGAAGTGGTGATAAAAACCAAAAATAAGTCTCAAGATCAAAATGAAATTTAAATTGAATATCCGTTTTCTCGTTTGTGTTTCAGGAGCAATCATTCTGAGAGTTACAGAACTGAAACGGATTAAATATTTAACATTAACAACAGCGGAGCACAGGTTAGCACGGACAACACAGTACTGACTGACACGGTTTGAATTCACATATAACAATACAATAATTAGCTTGATGGATTGTATGTACCTTTTTTATAAACGAGTTGGAGCATATTAAATTTATAAAATTAAACTTCATATGTTTCAGGTATCTTAAAACCATTTGCACATAAATTAAAATTAAAATTTTAACATTAGAAATATAATGAAAATTATTATAATGAAATGTAGAAACTGATCAAAATATGGTGTTCAAATAAAGGTAGAAATAAAATAAAATCATGACAAATAATGTGCCCAAAAAGGACTATAGACCAGATCCATCAAATTACAGGCTTATCCTTTTTACCTCTCTCCTCTAAGGCGATGGAGTGTGTGATTAACACACAGCTTCTAAGATACCTAGAAAAACACGACCTGATCAGCGACCATCAATATGGCTTTCGCCACGGTCACGTCTCGGCTGGTGACGTTCTAGTGTATCTCACACACCGATGGGCACTAGCCATTGAGAGTCAGGGAGAGGCATTGGCATGTAGTCTGGTCATAGCGAAGGCGTTCGATCGGGTCTGGCACCAAAAAGGACTATAGACCAGATCCATCAAATTACAGGCTTATCCTTTTTACCTCTCTCCTCTAAGGCGATGGAGTGTGTGATTAACACACAGCTTCTAAGATACCTAGAAAAACACGACCTGATCAGCGACCATCAATATGGCTTTCGCCACGGTCACGGCTCGGCTGGTGACGTTCTAGTGTATCTCACACACCGATGGGCAATAGCCATTGAGAGTCAGGGAGAGGCATTGGCATGTAGTCTGGTCATAGCGAAGGCGTTCGATCGGGTCTGGCACCGGGTTCATTTTTTGCCATCTTACGGAGTGCCCGAGGGTTTGTGCAAATGGGTGGATAGCTATTTGTCCAGCAGACGCTTACGAGCCGTAATTGACGGTAGTTGCTCTGATAGCATGGACATTAATGCTGGTGTCCCGCAAGGCTCTGTGCTGTCTCCTACGCTGTTTCTACTGCATATCAATGACATGTTGGAAATCAACAACATACATTGCTATGCATATCACAGTTCTGGAGAGGCTCTATTACACAGGTCATGCAAGCATCCCTCGTTCAGTTGTGGAGAAAAAACGTGAAGAACTTTTGTCTCAAATTGAGACCATTCTGTCCAAGGTCTCTGACTGTGGACGGGAAAATTTGGCCCCATCCAACCCTACGAAGACACCAGTATGGGCGGTCACCGCTTAGAAAACCCCATTCACTATAGTCCCACAATTCTAGAACACCCCCCTCTCTATCTCTAAAAGCATTGGGATCCTTAGTGTTGTTATCTCCAGCGAAGTTCAGTTCCAATATCATGACAAAGTGAAGCTGGCGTCTAAAAAACTTGATGTACTCAGCAGAGCGAAGCGGTACTTCACGTCGGGGCAAAGGTTCCTGCTTTACAAGTCGCAAGGTCGGCCCCATATAGAGTACTATTGCCATCTCTGGGCGGGTGCACCCGGATACCAGCTTGTCCCATTTGTATCGAGCCCTAAAGTCTGATGATGCCCACGGATACTTACTACCATCGCACTGCTTGCCATCGGCAGGGAATTCATTCTCACACTTTAGAACCAAAATGGTGGCGTACTGTGCGGAGTCAGAGAAACTTCCTGCCGCGGTAACTTGGAATGTGTAATGAGCTCTCCCTGCCAAGGTTTTCTCTAATGACTACAGTATGGGGTTCTTCGAGAAAGAAGTTATTAGATTTCTGAAGGGTTGGCAACGCGCAAGTAATACCCCTGGTGTTGCAAGCGTCCATAGGTTCCGCGACCGCTTACCATCAGGCGGACCGTAAGCTTGTTTGCCAGCTTAGTGGCAAAAAGTAAAAAAAAAACACGTCCACGGAAAATATAAAGTTGCAAGTTACAGTAATTCCTCCGGTTTTTTTTAATTTTTCGTGATAAAAAGTAGCCGTTCAATCTCCGAATGGTTGCCCCGCAATGACGTTAAGCAATAACAAAAAGAATAATAATAATAATAGGTCCCGTGGTACTAAAGAGCTTCTCCTCATAGACATGACCATTTGCCAACAAGTCCGGCGGAACAAGGGGGCCCTTTCGGCTGCCTGGATTGACTACAAGAAGGCCTATGATTCAGTACCCCCATTCATGGCTGGGGAGGATCATGGAGCTGTATAAGGTTGATACAACTTTGAGATCTTTCATAAGCGCTTGCATGGGGCAGTGGACCACAGTCCTTCGTCAACCAGGGGGACGAGATGACCACTTTGGACCGCAGGACTCTTTCAGGATTAAGCGATGCATTTTTCAGGGTGACAGTTTGAGTTCTTTGTGGTTCTATATGGCGCTGAATCCGCTCAGCACCTTTCTGAATGATTCAGGGCTAGGTTTCCGGCTTCGAAGAGGAGGAGATATCATTTTTCATTTGCTCTACATGGATGACCTAAGTACAGGACCTGACAGGACCTCTTGGAGCTACTGAAAACAAAAGAAGTCTTCAGTAGCGCCATCATAATGGAATTTGGTGTCGACAAATGTGCGGTCATGCATGTACAGCGGGGGAAAGTTGTAAATTCAAATAATTTACAGCTTTCTGAGACAATGTCTCTCAGGCTTCTCTCCAAAACAGAAACCTATAAAAATCTTGGTATATCACAGTCGTTAGGTATCGTGGATGGGGACATAAAACGGACGGTGAAAGAACGCTTCTTCTGTCGCCTGGCAAAAGTACTCAATAGTCTTTTGTCGGGCGGCAACAACGCCTGGGTGATGCCCTTGCTCACATACTCCTTTGGAATACTAAGGTGGACTCAGACTGAGCTGGACGCCCTGAACCGAAGGGTCCGTGTACTGCTTACTGCGCATCGTATGCTACACCCACGTTCGTCTGTTATGAGACTGTATATCCCACGGAAGTGTGGAGGTCGCGGCTTTTTAAGTGCCAAAACCGTGAGGTGTGCAGTCTTAGGGATTATTTCCTAAGCAACAAATGTGGGATGCAGCGTGACGTAGTGGCGGTAGACACATCCTTCACCCCGCTCTCCTTAGCAAACGCGAACAGGTGCAGACTTACGGTACTGAGCACTGAGGACCGCAGGGCGGTATGGAAGAGTGAGGAACTACACGGGCGGTTCTACAAGGCCCTTACAGGACCCGATGTAGACCTGCTCGCGTCGATGAACTGGCTACGCTTCGGGGATCTTTTTGGAGAAACTGAAGGTTTTGCCCGTGCAATTGTGGATGAAGTTATCATGACGAACAACTACCGGAAATATATCCTGAAGGACGGTACGGTCGACATTTGTCGGGCATGCCGCCGTCCCGGAGAGTCACTCAGACATATTATTTCTAGTTATGGGCGTCTTACTAACAGTGAGTTGCATAGGCATAACCTAGTAGCCAGAATTATCCACCAACAGCTTGCTCTTTTATACGGTCTTGTGGATTTCGAAGTGCCGTACTATAAGTATACACCTGCGCCAGTTCTCAAAAATGGTCGTGCCTTGATCTATTGGGATCGATCTGTCATAACCGATAGGACTATTGTAGCTAATAAGCCTGATATCGTGTTGATAGATCGATCGAAGCAGCAGGCAGTACTCGTTGACATCACCATTCGCCATGACGAGAACCTCGTGAAGGCCGAGAAGGACAAAGCCAGCAAATACCTTGACCTGGCACACGAGGTAACCGCCATATGGGATGTTGATTCGACGATTATTGTCCCGATAGTCGTTTCTGCGAACGGTCTTATAGCGAAGAGTCTCGACCAACACCTTAAGAAACTCTCGCTAGATAGCTGGGTCAAGGGTCAGATACAGAAGGCGGTACTCCTGGACACTGCGCGAATAGTAAGGAGGTTTCTTTGTCTGTCGCCCTAACCACCGGTAGCTTAGGCCCCGCCCTTTTAAAACTCCAGGTCCCCCCAACAAAATTTAGACATGAAATACGAGAAGAATATAAACATAAAAATTAAACGATGCCTGCTACTTTCTACTGTTTGGGGTTCTTTTTTTTAAGGGTCGACAATGCGTGAGTAATGCCCCAAGTGTTGCAAGCGTCCATACCGCTTACCATCAGGCGGAGTTTTAGCTTGTTTGCCGTCATGTAAAAAAAATGTTACATTTATTTTAAGTATGTAATAGCAATCTCATTTATGTTGAAACATTTTATTACACTCATTATTTACAAAATATTTAGGTACACTCTTATACGAAATACATCTATTGATTTCTGCTTATTTAGTGTAGTGAATCTAGAATATCTGGGCACCGTTGGCAACATCAAAATATGTACAAGTATGCTTATGTGTTAGCAAATAACAAACTATGCGAATATCACTTATAAGTACATACAATAGAGTATGTTTATTTATACTACATAATATATACATAGTCTCATGAAGAACATTGAAAACCCGCGCGGGCGTAGCAGCATTTTGTAGACAGTCTATCTATACCTATTTTGAATTCTTAATTAAAGAAAAGAAAGAAAAATTAGATTATTAAACCAATTATAACAGTAGAAGTAATATAATAACATGTTCTTACATAACGTTTTGTTTATTTAACACTATACGTTATAAATCAATAATTAAATAATATTTTTTGTTTTAACCACATACATACATACCTATATACCTATATCTAAATTCTAGTTTGCAATTAAATCACCCACGAAACTTGTAAACGACTTTATAGTCCGAGCGACAGCACACTGTTCCGCACACAATACCGTTCTGGAACCAATGGACTTTCATGTACTGCAGCAAGTTTACAGCTTGATCAAGAACTATTTGAACACTGTACAATACACTTATAGAGATACTAGATTTATCCCGCGGCTTCGCCCGAGATAAGTTTATTATCGGAATGGGATTACTACTGCAACTCCTGAAGTAACAAATTATAATATTAATATATGAAATTCGGTTTCACTTGTTCCTGCGGAAATTGGAATTTTGCGGGATAAAAAGCCTATGTCCTTCTGCCCTCCTTCAACAATGTCTGTGCTAAATTGCAACGCGAAGGAAGAAACAACAAACAAAACAACAGACTTTAGCGTTTATAATATTAGCATATATCTATAATAAACTCTATATTAGTATAGATTACGTTGAAGGTTTTTTTATACAAACATACATATTTAAAAAACAAAACAATCAAAAATTTTAAAACTTGTACGCTGTAGAAAAACTTAAAGCAATACAGTTTCCGTAATACTGCTGAGAAAGTGAATTTCTGCCTTTTATACAACTAGTCATATTCTTAACTTCACTTCAAACTAATAACTATAACTTCTTGCCGGTTCTATGCTTGTATAATATAATGTATACATATAAATTACATATTCAAAACACATAAAACCGTGTTTAAAACATATAAAACAACTGCGTGTCGTGTACACATTGGGTTAGGGTTCTGTTGAATGAGAATTATTGCAATTATCTAAAAAACTTGTAAACCGACTTGTAAACTTTTAAACAACTTTTGTTGTAAGTATTTATAATGTTCTATGATTGCATATATTCCAGATTTTTAAAACTGCGAGTTAAAAAATCAGAGACAGTCAGATAGATTTCAAAGCTAATAACTTGCATAGTAGCTGCGCTCCTTAAATAAAAAGTTGCTTTTAAACCTTAAATGCATTTTTACAGAACTATCTTAAACCGACATCCCACACAACCGGGTGCGCGAAAAAATTTTGTTAAGTCTAACCGTAACTATAACCGTTTTTAGGGTTCGGTACCCAAAGGGTAATTAGCAGAACCCTATTACTAAGACTCCGCTGTCCGCCCGTCCGTCTGTAATGTTATTCCATTCAACGGCACTGCTCGCCATCGTACATGTACCTACATAAGTACATAAACGAAGTAATAATACCTGTATTTACATCACATCTGAATGTACGAGAAACTTCTAGAACAAGAGCGGCGAGTGAATGAAACTTACGACGTGTGGACCAATCAAATTCTCCACAAGTGAAATTTTGAAATTCCCAGAAATTTTGAAGAACTACTCGGCCAATCGGCGAACCCGAAATTGCAAGCGGCCATTGATTGGTCAACCAAATACGCGTCACACAGCGGAAGTAGTGACTGACACACACATAGAAGCGAGCCCTTCTATAAAAATCATCGCAGGCTCAGCGCTAGCGGAGTATTTTTGTAATCGTCGACCTGAAAAAATTAAATAGAAGAAAGTGGCGCCACTCTGCCCAAATGAAAAATCAGAGGTCAACAAACTTGGAAGGATCAGCTGGCCGTACCGAACAGTGACCCGATAGGGCAAAAATTAAGGCAAGGTTTTTATGACAGACAGACAGACAGACAGACAGACAGACAGACAGGACAGACGGACGGACGGACGGACGGACGGACGGACGGACGGACAGACAGACAGACAGACAGACAGACAGACAGACAGACAGACAGACAGACAGACAGACAGACAGACAAACTCCCTGTACTAGTCATAATCGCGAATACTAAAAATAATAAAAATCTTACGCATTCCACGATTAGGACACGTGACCTGACGCGAGTTTATCATTTTTTACCCATAAAAACGGCCAAATGCGAGTCGGACTCGCACTTTAAAGGTAAACTAATTTTAATGAAATTTTGGTAAGTTGTTATGCACATGTCGGGGAAGTTTTCTGAATGAGTACAACCTTTTCACAATAGGTTGGTGTGCAAGTTGCTTAAAAAAAAAAAACACGGTTCACCGGGTCAGCTAGTAATACCTATAAAGAGCACTGCCTAGAGCGTGCAAAATAATAGAAGGTAATAAAATTAAAAGTGTTACCATTTGATTTGCAATTTATTGACCCTCGATCAGACAGGATCATGAGTAAGTTACACTTATATAATACTAGCTCTTGCCCGCATTATTGGTGTAGAATTTCAACGACAACTCCTCACTTATAGACAGACTAACACTTGACGTTTTCAAGTAGCTTATGTCCTTCTTCGGGACTCAAACTATCTCCATGCCAAATTTGACCGCAGTTCCCTCCGCTCTGAATTCGGTTATAGATGTAAGATTTCAACGGAAACTACTTAATTATAAAAAAAACCGACTCACACTTGACGTTTTCAAGTAGCCTATGCCCTTTCTCGGGAGTCAAACTATCTCCATGCTAAATTTCATCTTAATCAATACAGATTTAGTTATAATATTAGTATGGATTTTTATAATTAATACATACCTATTTCAAAAATTGCCGTATGATACCTATTTTTCAAAATAATTGTACCTACATCTACTATGAACAATGTGTCACTAAGATTAAAAGTCTAGAAAGAGATTTCCAATTATTCCTAAATAAAAGGAATAGAACAGTAGGTATTAAATTTTTTTTAAATATTAAAGAATAAATTAAATATTATATATCAAAAAGTCACCGTAGCCTATGGACGCTTGCAGCACCAGGCGTATCACTCGCGCGTTGCCGACCCTCTAATTTTAATGAAATGTTGGTAAGTTGTTATGCACATGTCGGGGAAGTTTTCTGAATGAGTACAACCTTTTCACAATAGGTTGGTGTGCAAGTTGCTTAAAAAAAAAAAAACACGGTTCACCGGGTCAGCTAGTAATACCTATAAAGAGCACTGCCTAGAGCGTGCAAAATAATAGAAGGTAATAAAATTAAAAGTGTTACCATTTGATTTGCAATTTATTGACCCTCGATCAGACAGGATCATGAGTAAGTTACACTTATATAATACTAGCTCTTGCCCGCATTATTGGTGTAGAATTTCAACGACAACTCCTCACTTATAAACCGACTCACACTTGACGTTTTCAAGTAGCCTATGCCCTTTCTCGGGAGTCAAACTATCTCCATGCTAAATTTCATCTTAATCAATACAGATTTAGTTATAATATTAGTATGGATTTTTATAATGAATACATACCTATTTCAAAAATTGCCGTATGATACCTATTTTTCAAAATAATTGTACCTACATCTACTATGAACAATGTGTCACTAAGATTAAAAGTCTAGAAAGAGATTTCCAATTATTCCTAAATAAAAGGAATAGAACAGTAGGTATTAAATTTTTTTAAATATTAAAGAATAAATTAAATATTATATATCAAAAAGTCACCGTAGCCTATGGACGCTTGCAACACCAGGGGTATCACTCGCGCGTTGCCGACCCTCCAGCAATCTAATAACTTCTTTCTTGAAAAACCCCATACTATAGTCCTTAGAGCAAACCTTGGCAGGGACCTCATTCCACAACTCATACGCGACCATTTCGGTTCCAAAGTACGAGAATGAATTCCCTGCCGATGGCGAGCGGTGCGATGGTAGAAAGTAGCCGTGGGCATCATTTCGAACAATTCCTCAGAACACAACCCATTGTACGAGCGGTAGAACACACTCAGGGGGTCAAAGTCTCTCCTAAGACTTAAGGGCTCGATACCGCAAGTGAGTTTGGAATCGTTGACAATTCTCACAGCCCGTCGTTGAACCGAGTTAAAAGGGCCAAGCGGCCAATACTTAACTTTATCAACAACTGCGTTATAACTTTTAAAAAATGTGTTCACTGCCTACTGATAGAATGATAAAATGAAAGGTTATGATAAAGATTATGTAAAGCCGGCTAGGGGCAGCACAGTGCAATTCTGTCACTAATTTGGCGAAAAACGTCAACGGATACCACTCTGGAAATATATTTTTTATTGTCAGCCAATAGCTTACAATAGTTTTCTTACTAATTCCGGTCAGTTAAATAGCAATGTTAAATTTTAATGTATTCATTAGTATCCTAAGTTAGGGCTTTTAAACCGTTAACTGAATAACCAAAGTTTGGCCGCCTCAAAATGTTAGTTATTATTTTTTTAATAGACTATAAAAATCACGGCCGAAATTAGGCTGCTCTAACAACCTAAGCTTGGCCAGCTTCATTTGTTTCCATGAAATACAGTATGTTAAAGTCAAAGTCAAAAAAAAGTCAAAATGGTTTATTCAAATAAGGATTTTACAATCACTTTTGAATCGTCAAAGTTATAAAATATTATTTTTTGAACCCTCCCACTTTCCCGCCGGTTCACAATGTGTTAAAATACTAAATAAGTCTATTCATGTAACTGTGTAGAATAGTGTGTTTATATTTTTTTCTGTAAAACACAATGCTGTTTAACACATTAAAACTAGTTACCGTTGGAAATTTCAACAATATATTTTATTTTATTTATTGCTGGTCTCCGAGAAAAGATAAATGAATGTTAGCTCAGAAATCTCCTCCTATTTCAATATTTTTTCCTGCCTATAAATAAAACTCGCATAACCTTTATAAGTTTGTATAAGTAGGTACCTAGCTTTTGTCTCAGAGAGCGCGCCGAACAGAACGTCTAATTACTACTAAGGAATTGAGCAAATCGCATCAATGATTGATTAGTTTGATTACAGATGGCAAACACTCGTTGACAAAAGTATAGGATTGGTTTGTATTACTGTAACTAAGGTCCGATGCTGGTCAATGCTTTGAGTATTTAACCTATTCCATTACTACCAATGACATTCTTTCATGCCTATAACTGTTGCGCAAGGGGTAGCAATAAATTAACATAGTTTTATCGCAATCGGATAAACAATATGGCAGCACATTAAATACTTATTAAATTGAAAAATTAATGATGATAATTCATTTATACTTCGTTAATGCTCAAAATATAGTATTTTTGGGTGAAAGTCTAATTTTCTCGAAACATTTAAATCATGATAAAACTCAAATACAAGTCTATCGTCTACCGTACAGCGCCATTAAACTGTAGTAAAGTCATTCTAAGTCTGCTATTTTAAAATTCATTACTTAGATCATTTTATTAGATACTTTGTTGACACTAGCATTAAAATGCAACAGCATATTATAAATAGACAAATCCAATTATCAGTGGTCTCGTATCTTTGCTGGAAAGTTTTGGCGTTCAACCAAGAAGACAACGCTTACATTTATTTTCCATGTAAAGCAAATCGATAAACAAAACATTTTACTCGGTGTCTTTAATGTTGCTAAACAAAATTCGAGACTTCATGCCTTGATTTTTGCTTTTTAGTTTTTAGCAATCGGGTTTTTTATTTTTTATTAACTTTCTGTGTGCCAAATATCAGCTCAAGTAGATACTTCGTAGCGACGTAAGGGACAACTTAACAAACAAACTCACTCACACATTAATAATATTATGATTATGGCTGGCATTTTCAAAATACAGTACCTCTCCTGTCATTATTTAAAAAAACACTCCATTATCATATTTAAAAACTTTACTAGTCATCTCGTGCTCCATCAGTTTAACTTTTAAATTTCTCATCAAAATATAAATGAAATGCAAATATGTCTGAAACAGGTTTATCTGGTATGAAATTGCTTTTGAAAGTTTCATTTGTTTTTAACGTATCTTTTGACGGACAAAGTTGGGTAGAATGATGATCAATGATGTAAACTGTGGCTAATACTTTATTCTACCCACTGATTATATTATTGATACTAGTTTAGGGACATATTGTTTGTATAACGTTTAGCAAGATTTTGATAAGCTTTAATATTGATTAGTGATCTAATCACAGCTGTTGTTTTAATTAACTAATTTGGTGGTTGACGTAACAATCCAACCTTGTTTATTACAATTATAAGCTCTAATAGTTGCTATTGACCTCAGTAGCTGGTAGTGAGTAAAACTCCTTGTCCAAAAAATTGTACTTTTTAATCAAGGCATAGCATTATGACTTCAAAAGTAGATTACTAAATAGAAAATTTATGTAAAAATTACCTAAGACAGTTTGGCCATTTAGAAACAGTTCAGATAATCACCTTTTATTGAAATGTGAACCCATCGTTGTATTTTGCTTTACCCACTGCCTTAAACCACATATATCCACAATGAACTTACGAGACGATATTCTGCTCAGTGAACTATTTACTTTATAGCTAGTCCCAATTACTTCGCGGTACTAGAGAATTGAGTGTGATGACGTGCTAGAGATTTCACAAGTCATAAGCATTGGCGTAAAAATAAAATAAAGATCATGTCCGTAAATGATGATTAAACCCTAGATTACTAAACTATTCTAGGGGTGACGTTGTTACTTAACATTCGTAAAAGCTTATTAAGGTAATTACGAAATCGAAATAAAACAGCAATTAAGAGGGTGATATAGGCCAGAAAGCCAATTTCTTTAATACTTTTAATTTGCATGACAATGTACTCCAAATTGTTCCACAATGTTTTACACATTACTATGAGATGTATTTTTCATATACTTCTTAAGCAATTTATATGTCATAATGACGCCTTGAAACTTTTTTTTGTATTTTATTTTGTGTGCAATTTAACGTATTTACCGTTTTGTAGTCAACTTTTTTGAGGATTTGCTACACTTTATAGTCAATGCACTAGTTAACAACCAATTCTAATTATTTAACTTATATAACAAATTATTGCAATAAACGCTTTAAAAATTTGCATAAGTGTTAAAACTATGGTCACTTCCAATTTTGTTTAGGCCTTAGTGAAAACAAAATAATTGTGAGTATAATGAGTTTGCATTTCGTGCAAAAGTTTGTTGTCATTTTATTTGACTAAGCCTGGGTTGCACTAACTTTCACTTTAAAAAGCCGTCAAAAATAAGAGATTGCAAATTCAGTTATTTTAAAACTTAACCGGCCTGTCAAAGTTCAGCAAACTAATAGCTGGTTAACCAAGCCTTAGAAGGATACAAGGCACATAGTTTTCAGTAATTTGGTTCTTAGATAATTGCTGCTTTAGGAACACACACTTACCTTCGCTACAAAGTTACGCATACACTAAATTTCCGTATATTTTAAGTCTTTTTTTTTTCTGAACTGACCATGCAGTTGGCTGTTGCAGCCATTACTGCTTCACCGGGCTTTTTTGGGCGTTTCTAAAGGAGCCTCAGCCCGTATAGCGCCCAACGCTCAAGGGCGCCCGCGGGGGGAGCCTCGGCTTGGGTTGTCGCTCTCGGGGGCGTCTCTTCGACCGGCGTGAGTCTCGAACCCGAAGGTGAGTCACCGCCAGGAAGGGTTCCCCGTAACGCGGGTGCGGTTACGATTGAGTGGGGGCGAGAAGCACCCCGGCACTCTTTGATACCTCGTGTATCCGTTCGGGCGCCGACGAACCCGGGGACGTGTAAGGGGGGAGTCCCTATTCGGGGAGGTTATAGAGACTAATCTCGCTACCCAGACAGCGAGATCGTCATCTGGGGCCGTTAGTACGTATCAAGGCCGCCTAACGATAGTTTTGCGACCATGCCGAGGTCGGTCGGGGGGATGATACGTTGTGGATTGCACAATTAGTCGATTAGGGTGATTTTGTGTACGCTCAAAAAAGCGGACTGCCAGATCTTTAAAATAAAGGCACAGGTGCTAAAGAGTTATATGATTTTCCGTCATCCCTACACAAAGGAACCCTAATTGATGCTACTTCCACATTTGAAAGTAAAATCCATACGAATGCTAAATCCATACGTTTTGTAGAGTGGGAACCAGGTAGCTAAGCGTTCAGGACTTGCGACCTGAAAGTAGGTTTAAGGGGCGCCCCCTTACGATGAACAAGGTCCATTAATATAATCCTTCCTACTGAGGTGATCGAGATTTCTTTCAACCATACATTTCTAACCGTCAAAAAAGGCGAACTCATTACGATGCTTTAACATTAATTTAGATATTTTACATTTTAGTCATTTGTACTTATATTTTGTTAGCTATAAACCTTTCATAAAATAAATCATAGCTCCTCATCTAATGTATAAAATTACTGAACTTGAATATTTGAACGCGCCATTCTAATTTAAAGATGCATTTTGCTATAGGTAGTAAGTTCATTGCGAATTGTTTACTAATTAAAATATTTGCGCTAAAACTTGAATAAAACAAACATTGTAGTACAAAAATATTAAGGCATAATTATGGTATCGTCACAACCTGATCAGGGTGATCTCGAAAAAGCGCTTTGATGATCGCCCTTATCTGGTCATCGCGGGAGTGGCCGAGATGTAGCTTTGAGTACCTAGTAATTCCCCACCATTGCTGGCGAGGAACAAGAATACCTAAATGTTGCCAAGCGCCCTGCAGTGCTACGGTTTTCTTGGTATATACCTGACACCTACTCCTACAGCCGGGGTTACGTTGTCACCGTTAGGTTAACCCCCAAGCAACGAGACGTTTTTAATTCAGAAACGTTTAGGTAGAATGCAACTCTGAAAAGAGCTATACGATCTCACCCACCAGCCCTTTGAGCACACGGAACTGGATTTCTTACAAACTAGACGCAATCGACACTTGAAACGCGAGAATGCGTGGAGTGGCGAACCGCTGACGCGGAAATAATACACTAGAGATCCACCCAAAGCCGGGCTCAGGCCGGTCGAATCAGCGTCAGTCAAAGAGCCAAGCAAAGGGACACCTCTATGCGTAGTAGTTCCGCGACTACGAGAACATGCACTCACACACAAAAACACACCGTATCGCTTCGATAAACTTCGCGTTATGGGCGCGTTGAAGAGCGCGAAAGTTCACTCACAGCGGGCCGAGAAGCGATTTCCTAGCCATGCACACACAACTGAGCAGCGCTCAACGCTCAGGCCAATTTTCCAAGAATTGCGGGCAATAAACCAAACAACAATTCCAGGTAGTCAGCACTGAGGCAAAACACCACACAGGAATGCGCACCAGCTGAGACACCACTCCACGTAGCACAATGAGAGCACTTGACGCTCTAGAACACAACCGCACAACACGAGAAAGAGAGGTAGGGCACTGCAAGTACTCGCTCGAATAAGCCACCCGAACAACTAAAGCAGGGCATAGCGAGTACTTGCTCGAATGAGCGGCCCGAACTGGGGAAGTACCTCCACCTTACAGAAAACCGCGGCCATAATAACACTAACATTGAGTAGTGTTGTGTTCCTGGCGGTGAGTAAGGTTGCCAGAGCTTTTTGAGGATTCGCTGCGCGGACAGCGGAGCACCGGCGGTGCTTGTTGCTGTCATGCTCGGCGTAGACGCGGCGTGCTGGTTCGGCGGTCAGGGAGACCTGATGAAACGGCTGACCGCTGGCCGCCCGCAGGTTGAACGGGATCCCGAACCCAGGGATCACTTAATCTCCGCCCTGGGAGGCTGATTCGCCAGCCTGTGTAAAGTATCTGTCGACATCTCCAGCGATGTTCAGTTCCGAGATCATTTACAAGATAAGGTGAAGCTGGCGTCCAAAAAACTTGGTGTACTCAACAGAGCGAAGCATTACTTCACGTCGGGGCAAAGGTTGTTAGTTTACAAGTCGCAGGTTCGGCCCCATATGGAGTACTGCTGCCATCTCTGGGCAGGTGCCCCCGGATACCAGCTTGGCCCTTTTGACTCGGTTCAACGACGGGCTGTGAGAATTGTCGACGATTCCAAACTCACTTGCGGTATCGAGCCCTTAAGTCTGAGGAGAGACTTTGCCTCACTGTGTGTGTTCTACCGCTTGTACAATGGGTTGTGTTCTGAGGAATTGTTTGAAATTATGCCCACGGCTACTTTCTACCATCGCACCGCTCGCCATCGGCAGGGAATTCATTCTCACACTTTAGAACCTAAAGGGTCGCGTACAGTGCGGTTTCAGAGAAACTTCCTCCCGCGAACGCTTAAGTTGTGGAATGAGCTCCCTGCCAAGGTTTTCTGCAAGGACTACAGTATGGAGTTCTTCAAGAAAGAAGTTATTAGATTTCTGAAGGGTCGGCAACGCGCAAGTGATACCCCTGGTGTTGCAAGCGTCCATAGGCTACGGTGACCGCTTACCATCAGGCGGGCCGTAAGCTTGTTTGCCACCTTAGTGGTATTAAAAAAAAAAAAAAAAAAACGAGAGTCGAATTAGGAATCACTCTATTTTTTTTTTCTTTTTTTTTCTGAACTGACTATGCAGTTGGCTGTTGCAGCCATTACTGCATCAGCGGGCTCTTGGGGCGAGACTCTGAAGGAGCCTCAGCCCATATAGCGCCCACCGCTCAAGGGCTCCCCGCGGGAGAAGCTTTGGCTTGGGTTGTCGCTCTCGGGACCGTCCCTTCGACCGGCGTGAGTCTCGAACCCGAAGGTGAGTCACCGCCAGGAGGGTAGTTCCCCGTTACGATTGAGTGGGGGCGAGAAGCACCCCGGCACTCTTTGATACCTCGTGTATCCGTTCGGGCGCCGACGAACCCGGGGACGTCGGTGTCGTGTTTAGAGGGAGGCCCTATTGGGGGAGGTCGTTGAGACTAATCTCGCTATCTGGATAGCGAGATCGTCATCCGGGGCCGTAAGTACGTTTCGAGGCCACCTAACTATAGTTTTACGACCGTGCCGAGGTCGATCGGGGGGATGGCACAATTAATCGATTCGGGTGATTTTGTGTACACTCGAAAAAGCAGACTGCCAGATCTTTAAAATATTGGGGAATCGTGGGGAGTTCGAAAACTCTGGGTAGGTCCGCATTGCGGATGTACCAGGAAGCTCCGGAGGCAGCTCTGAGAAAGCAGTTTTGGAGGGTCTGAAGTTTGTGGAGATTGCGCTTGGATAACGCAAAGACTACGCTAGCATAAGCTAGTATGGGGCGGATGCAAGTTGTGTAAAGATTCAGCTTATTTCTAAGCGACATCTTACTGTACTTGCCTATCATGGGATAAAGACGACCGAGGACAAAAGCGGCTCGGTCTCTGACTATTTTGGTGTGAGCATGGAAGTTCAAACGCCTATTCATGGTCACACCGAGATATTTGGTTTTATTTTGCCAGGAAATGGCACGACCGAAGAGAGAGAGGGAAGATGGCCGCGGAGGGCAGCCTACGGTAAAGAGGACGGCAGAGCTTTTGTCGGGATTCACCTCGATTCTCCATTTCCGAAACCATTCGCCTAGGGCGGTGATAGCGGGTTGGAGTCTCTTAGTGATTCGACTCACTTGCCTATCGGTTGTATAGAGAGCGGTATCGACCGCAAAGAGGGCTAGTTGGGTAGTTGGGTACCTATCGTTTTAGGGATGTCGTTGGTGTACAGAAGGTACAAGATGGGGGCGAGCACGGACCCTTGCGGGACTCCTGCTTCTATCTATGGGACGGGGGAAGCTACGATTCAACAACTAGCCTCGTATGATGAGCACGCGACGATCTGGCAACTGAAAGTTGTAAAAATTAAACCGTTGTGCCAGACTTTGTCGAAAGCTTTCGCTACATCGAAGAAGACAGCGCCCGTGTGGCGGGCCTTACCTAATACTGGTTGAAAGCCAGTGAGAATATATTCCGTGATGCGGAGGACTTGATGGACGCATGAGTGTTTGGCACGGAAGCCGAACTTCTCGTCTATTAAAATGCCTCTGGAGACTATAGCGTTCCGTAGGCGAGCGAGGAGGAGGCGTTCGTAGAGTTTACCAAGGGCCTTAAGTAAACTTATGGGGCGGTAGGAGGACGGCTAAGTGCGAGCTTTGCCTGGTTTGTGGATGCCTATAACAATTGCATCTTTCCATTGAGGAGGCAGCAGCGTTGAAAATCGCTACTAGAAGGCAGAGAAGAAGAAGAAGTGTGAGGCGCTTTAGGATATCGTTAGAAATACCGTCCGCACCGGGGGCTTTTCGGGGGCGTAGGTCTATGATGACCTGTTTGACTTCGTCGATAGTGACAGGTGGCAGGGGGTCTTGTGGAGGCAGAGAAGTTCTGCGCTCCACTTCGCCGTCTACCTCGCGCACGTAGTCGGGATCGAACGGCTGTGTGCTTAAGGCACATTGGGCTTGGAGGCTAGACGCTAGGCAATCCGCTTTTACGTCGTCATTGAACGCGGGAACGTTGTTGGGACGAGTTAACGGAGGGAGAGAGTTGGCGGTGTCTGATTTTAGAGCTCTGGCTAAGTGCCAATAAGCTTGGTGAGAAGGAGAAATGTTCTCCATAAGATCAACGAAACGTTGGGCGCGAAGCTCAGCTACAGCGGTTCTTACACGGCGGTGTCAGTCGTTGAAGCGAGCTTTATTTTCGATAGTGGGAGCGCGATCGCGTGCGCGGCGGGCTGCGTTACGCTCAGTCATTAGCGACCTGATGTGCTGAGGCAGGATTAGGTGGTGATAGTCACCAACCGGCACTTGTTCTGAGCACTCGTCAACGGTGGCGTTCAGGTGGCTAGTGAGTGAGTCGATAGCTACTTTTAGGTCGGTCGCGGAAGAGATTACGTTGGGAACGCGGTCTAGATGTGGCGAGCTGGGATTTTCGAGCAATTGCCCATATTTATCCCAGTCCGTCACGGTTCTAGTGTCGGGAGAAGAGACTCTATTTTACGACACTCTTGCTATAAATCTATACATAAATTACTCTCAACAAAGATAACTTATACTCAAAACCACAATGACAGCTCGTGACACACTGACGCGACGGAACAAATTAGGAACAATAACTTGTTTCTTTAAGAACCCCATACTGTTTGTATTAATATTTTATTTTGTTTGTATCCCGTGATCAACATATTTTAAAGTTTAATTAGCCAGACAGTTTAGTCGTTGCTAACCCAGTGCCAGACTTTATTTTAGTATTTGATTTTTTTTCAGTACTTTGTTTAAAAGTTCATACTTATTGCAACATGACAAAATAAAAAGATCTAATATTATTATAGAACTGAAATAAGATTAAATAATAGGATATAACTGAAATTATTTAATTAAATTTTTATTACATATTGTTTTATGATCTACCATGCAACAAACTGTCCTGCACCGGAGGTCAAAAATGAAACTAAAAGTAATCATCATATTAAAATGCTGTAAACCACGTGACACTCACTACGCAACACTAACGACGCTTTTCCCGGGGGAGGTTAAGTTTGCGCTGGCACAAACGGGATGCGCACATGTAGACGCAACTTCTCCCAGCTGCAAGGCAAGCCCCAAATTTATCTGGTTACAATAAGGCAAGGAATATGAAAAAAAACCAGCCGACTTAAAATCTCCTAAAACCTTTCTCTAAAACGATATCTTGTACTAAAACTAAAGGTCATTGAGACTTCTGTCCCGTTGTATCTCTTTACTGTGCAATTTATAATAATTCCTATAAAAAAACTAAAATATAAAAATCACTAAATAAATTCACATAAAATCTGAATATGTCCAGCTTTAGATGTTTCTTCCGCCTGTTTTTTTGTAAGACGATAAGACAACCACTAGCAGCTCCGTATTTAGTTAATGGGCACTTAATTTTTATTAAATGATGACACACGTTTAAATGTAGTGCAAATAATAAAGAAAAGTAAGTAAATCCTCTTCTTTGGTAAACATTTTACTTTGTAATAACTTTGCAGATTTGGTTTCTTACATTTAAAATAGTTTTAGAGCCGATAATCTACTTTTAAATCTTATTGTCTTGTGACAAGGTTGTCTGGCAGAAACTACTCAAAAGCGAATAGACCTTCTGAATTGCAGTAGTAGGCGTTTTGTTTTTGGAACTGCTGAACTTTTGGTTTTCTATATAAACTAGTGTATATAGATTTTGTATTAATAGAATTTTCGAATCGCTATCCGCTCTTCAATTAAGTCATCAGCTAACAAGTTGAAGCTGATGACTTAATTACTTGAAGCAAGTTTGCTGCCGTTAGAATCTTCCCGAAACTAAAATGTGCTCTGAAACTGACATCGCATTTAGAATAGTGCAGAAAATGCATAATTTTATAATAATTATACAATATGCACCTACACGGAGAATAAACTTTAGTAGCCGCAAGTAAATAACACTGATGATTACCAATGAGTTTTACTTATTGTATTTACTAACAGGAATAAAACTAGTCTTGTTGGAATAACAGTGTTGTTTACTAAAAACAAGTAAAATTTATTGGAATGAAATAACGTAACACGCTTACAATAAGCGTTTAGCACCGATAGGGCCTAATGGACCTCTGTGATGCGAAGCGTACGGTTGACAACTAGTTTGTGTACCTGGTAGAGGAAGGTGCGTCAAATTTGTTCAGCTCATGGTCACTAACTGTAAAGCAACGTTAAACGGAAATTCCCTGCCAGGTAAAGAGTTATGCCTGGAGAACGCCTCGGTCTTTTTTTTTTAATTCAAATTCAATAGCGCGATGTAGGACGCGCGACGTCAACCTTGATTCGTAGCGGTACGATATGATTATGATTTGTTATTAGTAAACTTCACTAATTCTTAGAAAGGTGTTTGTAAACGTTAATTTGCCTTCACTGTAATGACAAGTAGTGTTTTATCTTCCCACTTTAATAAAACTTTTGTAATCTTTAGTAGGCTTTATTTGTTGATATTAATTACCCTACTTATAAATTCGAGGAAAGTTTTATAGGATTTGTAAAATTCTGTAATCCGAAGTACAAATTATTATTTTCACAAAGTAATAAAACTATTTTGTAGTTATTAGTTCATGAAATTAATAAAATGTACTTAAAATTATATTGTTTTGGAATTTTCCAGAAAAAAATTTTGAAATTAATATAATTTAGTATTAACGCATTTTATAAAACAGGTTTTTGGTTCGAACAATATCTTTTCTCTCTGTTTAGAATTTTGTTACCTATGCACTTAAAATGTACATCATCAAAATTTTGCACATAGCAATACTGCCCTGAGTTAAATAACAAATAACTCAGGAATAAGTTTACAAAGGTAATGATCAATTTTCGACTTAAATACTCTACAATCTGAGCACCTAGCGGTTTTTTCCAATACCACAGGAATAGTTGAAGAGACGGAGTACGACATAGACTACATTACAAAAAATTCAAAATATTCTGCAGCAACATATTGCTTATATAGTTACCTATAACTATAACCAAAAAAACGAATTTCTCGTTCCGAACAGGTTCACGTACACAGCGCCACGGCTATTACCAGTTAGATCTGGCTCAGATGCGCCGGAGGGGTTGGGAATGCCGAAAAAATATTTTTTGATAAAATGAAGATAATCAGTACTGCTAACTTGTCATAAAGCTTGTGCATATTGAAACGTAACTAGGTAATATGCTAGGTAGGTAATGCCATCCATAACACTAATAAATGTATCGCTTACTTTTGTTTATTCTTATGGTAGTTGTTCAGATTGCACAGTATTTTAGGTCGAAATTTGGTCATCACCTTTTTAAAGTTGTTCTAGAGATTCTTGTAATTGTATTTAGAGTAGCATTGCATTGTGTTGATGAAGAACATTTTAAATGCACACAAACAAAATTAATGAAATTATATAATAAATATAAAATTAAGCACATTCTGCACTACTCTAATAACGTTGTCAGTTTCATTGGATATTTTAGATTAGGAAAGCTTCTAACGTCAGCAAACATGCTTCAACTGAATATTGATCTGACTTATTTAAAGAGCGGGTGGCGATTTGATGATTTTAAAAATACAGAATCTATAGACACCAAATATAATAGATAATATATTCTATATATATTATATTCTTTATTTATTATATAGAAAAACGTAAGTTCAGCAATTCCATAAACGCCTACAATTCAGAAGGTCTACTCGCTTTTTAGTTGTTTCTGCCTAAAAGCCTTGCGACAAGACAGTACGATTTAAAAGTATACTATTGGCTCTAAAACTGTTGATAAGATTTTTTTAAGCATACGACCATATCCTGCTCAAGCTTCTTTGGGATAAACCGTACCTGCCTGCAGTACAGTATGTGAGAGGCGCCTGCAATGTTTTTGCCGGCGGCTGTGGTCGAATATGTAATTTGAAAATGGAACGAACTTTTTTAAACCCGAACCTTGTTGACTAAAGAGATAACTCATCAAGTTTTATTTAAATTTCGGACTGGCACAACAAAAAGAATGCGCACTCCAATAAATTAAAAAAAAGAACAGTGGCACACGGGGCCTGCCGCGGTAAAGCTATTGCAAAAACATTTTTTTTCTTTTATTGAATAAATGAGAAGTTAATATCGTTTAAAAAATTTTCGTTGGCGGCAGCGGGGTGGGCGCAACAAAGTTGTACGCAGAGCTCTCGACGAGGCGCTGCGGCCGACTGATGGAAGGCGAGGGCCGCGTAATGGCTGGCCCACGCGACGTTAATTATGAAATGTATTTATATTTTGCTACAAAATAACACTTTTTCACAATAAAATAAAACCATAATCGTCTAAAATATTTATTATGGAACACGTAGACGAAATTTTATTGAAAAAAATTAAATATCAAGCAAATAAAACTGTTTTCCCCGTTCTAAAAATGAAGCTTTAGAGGAAACTTTGCGTTTTTAAGTGTCAAGTTTATTCAATCGTGGTTCGACTCTCAAAACCTAGCAACAAAACTCCAAAACTTATGATTGTCATCAAAAAAATATATAAAATTACATTTTTTTTCGCCTTAAAATTGATTTCCCGTACAGTCAAGTTTGCCGTTGTTAGGTTTTTTTTGTTACGGAATTTCTTGATTCGGTCGCCGCGCTCAGCGCCCGCGATAAAAGCTATTCAATAGCTTAAAAAGTAAAAAAGGAATCGACATTTTAACAACTTTATTATTGTCAATACAGTTGAGAACATAACATGTACGTTATACATGCGTGTAAATTAAAACAATAACATATATTTTTCTAATTTACACGCATGTTTGAGGAAAGCGCTATAACTACAATTCTTGGCCATAACTGAGCATAACCGGACTCTGTGATAGATGCTGTAGAAAATTATATAAGGTTTTAAAGTATGTAGATATTATTTATTCAGACTGTTATTGTGTTATGATTAAATTATATAACAAAATACTCCATTCTATAAAATAAAATATCAAATAATGAAAGTAACGTTTAAACAAACAGATCATGTGAAAAGATTTTCGTAATTCTATTTATAAATATAAAAAGAGAACTTATTCATGATCATAAGATATAAATTTCTTGAAAGTCAATAAAGAGTTCTCGAAGTTTGTGGTCGCAATTCTGATATTTTGTCGTTATGACTTGCCACTTACAGAAATACTTAAGGGCAATCCGATATAGTTTTTTTTTTTACCTATTTAATAGTTTTGTTAGGGAAATTATTAATTTTCAACTAAATGATAACTAAGTAAAATAAGTAATGAAATTATAAAAAAGTCAGTTTTCAGCGTTTTTATATGAAAACATTTAAAATGTGCTAAATCAACTTTAAATGACTATTTTTGAATTAATTGAACATTTGATGTAGGTATATATTTTAAACACATAATTTGTTAATTATGCAGAATAGAAGATTATAATTCAAAAAATTTATTTAAATAAATCCTTTAAAAGAAATTAAGTATTTTAATTTAAAAGCTGATTAATTCTAGAATTTAATATAGATAACTTTTACTACTAAAATGTTTTAATGAAAGGTCTATCTAACATTTGAAACGCCAGCGAACAGTCATAAAAAAATTTTTGGCTGAGTTTTAAATTTTCTCATTACAGCACAGCTAAATTTTTGGCAATAGTTGAAAATAGTTGAAAAGACGGAGAAGAACATAGGCTACATAACGGAAAATTCAAAAGTTTCCGCAGGAATTCCACGTGAACGAACTGTAACTACAGCTATAACTTGCTATACCAAATGTCCTTACTATAACCAAGGATTTGTCCTAGGAATCCCATGTTTGAGCTATTAGTACAATAAGACTTTTAAATAGTACCAATTTAATTTGTCTTTTTTAGTTTTATTCTTTTAAGAAAATAATTTTAGGCCCTCAATTAATTATAAGTTTAGGAGCTGTTGCGTATATACTACGTCGCTCTCTATACGTACTCTTTCTTTTGGCCGAATGATATCTAATCGATGCAACTCAATTAAATGCTACAGTTTCCTAATAAAACGAGCAACTATGTGTTGTATTATGCTTTTTATTTCTGTGCCCCTACTTTTAATGATCTATGCATTGTTTCTAAGCTCTTCAATTTAAGCAGTTTTTTTTGTTTGAGAATCGCCAGTACTCGGAAACCTTGCTATTGTGCATACAATGGTTTTAACTTTTGAATGAATTCTTAATCTATCGGCTCGTAAAATTATGAATCGCATAATAATAACCGTGTAGGTGTAAAGTTTTAGGCAACTGTTGGCCACAAAATCGGGCTATGCTCCAAAATGAGGAAGTAGCTTCTTTTTAGGGTTCCGTACCCAAAGGGTACAAAACGGAGTCCTATTATTAAGACTTCGCTGTCAGTCTGTCCGTCCATCCGTCACCAGGCTGTATTTGATGAACAGTGATAGTAAGACAGTTAAAATTTTCACAGATGATGTTCTTCTGTTGCCGCTATAACAACAAATACGAAACACAGAATAAAATAAATATTTAAGTGGGTTTTACAACAAACGTGACTTTTTTGCTCGTTCTTGCTCGATATTGATAGCGGCAACAGGTAGACGCTTGAAATATTTACAGAATATTTAGTTATATATTCACTTTAAAAATAAATTATTAAATTAAAATAAAACAAATATTTAAGGGGGCTCCCATACAAAAAACGTGATTTTTTTGTTGTTTTTATAGATAATGGTACGGAACCCTTCGTGCGCGAGTCCGACTTGCACTAGGCCGGTTTTTTTAAACACTAAGATGGCAAACAAGCATACAGCCTGCCATATAATAAGCGGTCACCGTGTATCCTATGGCCGCTTATAACCAAAGAGGCATTACTTGCAATCCCTTTAAAAAACATAATCTCTTCCTTCTTGAACTACCTACATAGTACCTTTTTTAGTCCCTAAAGCAACCTTTAACAAAAAGTACATTGTGCAACCTATTAGCGTTCGTGGAAGGAAATTCTAATGAAACCATATGGTCCTGACGTGTGAGGATAAATTCCCTGTTGGTGGCGAGACCTTAAAAGGCAACCTATTATACAAGGTAGAACACACACAAGGATCAAAATGGTGTACTCAGAATTAAGGGCTCAATACCACTTGTGTGTGTGACTTTGGGATTTGTGTTACTTAGACGAACTAGACTGACCGACATAGCTCAAAGGACAACGCAGTATTCGGGAAATAGCTGGGTTTATGAAATGCCTATGCCCAGCATTAGGCATTTACCTCATGATACAATGATGATATTAAACGTTTAAGAACTTTAGTTTTATTCCTACATATTAATTACCTAGAAAAAGAACATTCGAAATTTCTTACTAAAAGGAAGTAAGTAACAGCGGCACCTCGCAGCGGGTTTCATAGTAACGAATTTCTCATTTGTTTTAGACATTTACTGATCAATCACTGTGAAATTTCTTAGTCATAATTCGAAGCCGAATATCTATGTCTGTGGTTTTCCAAAATCTTGTAAAATGTTTTTATTAACTAGAAATCTTTTGAAAACCACTTGTATGAAAAACTAGCATTCTGTATAACTTTTGAACTATAAAATTTAATAGTAAACTGGCACACTGCATACACACAGGTAGATATTTATTACTAGAACATGTCTTCAAAATTTCGTGGTGTTTGATCAACAACTGCCAAAAATATGTGAGAAATTCGTTTGTATGAAGCACGCTGAGAAGCGCTCCGAATCCTATTCTCTTAAGAGAACTTGGAACACGTTCAGCATAATATGTGCGCATAATATTGGGATCGAAGTATAGTTACGTGACCACAGACCCTGTCTTTGTTTTATTCGAAATAATTCTTTGAAACATCTTTGATTAAAGAATCTATTATAATGAGTTTATTGTTTAGGTTAATTTATTTAATGTCCTCATTTAGAATTCTAAATCACAAAAATCTTGACACGTCTGTCTGTATGTATGTTGGTAATCTGTTTGTCAGGGTAACTATAGCGCAGAACAGAGCACAAAAATAAGTACATGACTACATACACAAATGCCTCGAAGTTCAATAAGAAAGCAACTACCACAGCTAAATTCCAATTCTCCAAGAGCTATCCCTCGGGGGGTCGTGCTTTCTGATCGCTTTCTAAAGCTGCTGAAAACTACTAGGCAATTTCTTTGCCATAAACTCGAATATGAACTACGAAGCCGCTGTACCACCTACTATACCGTGGTGCGGTAGACCATGCTGGAAATCTCCATAACACAGCGGAAGGCCCGGCGGGCATTGTTTTCTCTAGACATTCATAAGTCGAGTGGGCCAGACGGTATACCAGCAGTGGTGCTTAAGCAGTGTGCTCCTGAGTTATGCCCTGTATCACGCGCCTCTTCGCGCTTTCCTATCAAACTAGGCAATTTCCGTCTTCATGGAAGACTGCGAATGTGCACCCGGTGCCCAAAAAGAGCGATAGATCAGATCCATCGAATTACAGGCCTATCGCTATTACCTCTCTCCTCTCCAAGGTGATGGAGCGTGTGATCAACACACAAACTTCTAAGATACCTAGAAGAACACGACCTGGTCAGTGACCGTCAATATGGCTTTTGCCATGGTCGGTCGCTGGACTGGTGACCTTCTAGTGTATCTCACACACCGATGGGCACTAGCCATTGAGAGTCAGGGGGAGGCATTGGCATGTAACGAAGGCGTTCGATCGGGTCTGGCACCGGGGTCTTCTATCGAAGTTGCCATCTTACGGAGTGCCAGGATTGCTCTGATATCATGGACACTAATACTGATATTCCGCAAAGCTTTGGCTGTCTCCTACGCTGTTTTTCCTGCATATCAATGACATGATATCCATCAACAACATTGTTATGCAGATGACAGTACATCACGGGCCGTGCAAACATCTCCGTTCTGTTGTGGAGGAAAGGCGCGTAGAATTTGTGTCTCAAATCGAGACTACTCTGTCCAAGGTCTCTGACTGGGGACAAAAAAACTTGGTTCAATTTAAACCCACGAAGACAATCTACGCGTTCATCGCTAAGAAAACCCCATTCACTGAGGTTTCACAATTCCAGAACACTTTCCTCACCATGTTCAGTTTCAAGATCATTTCCAAAACAAAGTGCAACTGGCGTCCAAAAAACTCGGTGTGCTCAACAGAGCGAAGCAGTGCTTCACCTCGAGGCAAAGGTTGCTGTTTTACAAGTCGCAAGTCCGGCCCCATACTGCTGCCATCTCTGGGCGGGTGGACCCGGATACCAGCTTGGCCCTTTAGACTCGGTTCAACGACGGGCTGTGCGAATCGTCGATGATCTTAAACTTACAAGCCGTATCCCTTTAGTCTGCGGAAAGAATTGCCTCTCTTTTTGTATGTTCTAACCTCTTGTATAACGGGTTGTGTTCTGAGGAATTGTTCGAAATGATGCCAACTCTAACTTTCTACCATCGCACCACTCGCCGTCGGCAGGGTATTCATCCTCAATCCTTAGAACCTTAATGGTTACATACAGTACGGTTTCAGAGAAACTTCCTCCCGCGAACGCTTAGGTCATGGAATAAGTTCCCTGCCAAGGTTTTCTCTAAGGACTACAGTATGGGGTTCTTCAAGAAAGAAGTTATTAGATTTTTGAAGGGCCAGCAACGCGCGGGTGATGCTCCAGGTGTTACAAGCGTACATAGGCTGCGGTGACCGCTTAGCCTAAGGCAAGCTTGTTTACCACCCTACTGGTATAAAAATAAAAATATGTGAAAGCAATCTCTCACGGACACGGATAGGTCCACGTACACATCGCCGCAGTCCTAAACGGTTAGCTCTGGCTCAGATGCGCCATAGAAGTTAGGCTACATTATGCTGCACCTAGCATAAGAATGATAGGAAACTATTTTCGAAAAACTAAAATAATTAGTACTGCTATTTCTTGTTGTAAAGTTTTATTTTATTTTATTTGATTTCACTAAATCGCTTCCCTTCTGAGGTGTTGCAAAAAATATGAGAATAAAAATCTGCCACAAACATAAGTTTAACAAAATTTTTACAATATTTATGTATAATTTGAACTTTTTATAAAATACACATTACGTCATGATTTTATTGTTTGTATTTCATAGTGCATAACATAATATTAAATTATTCAACATTGAAACTGACATTGTACGTAGTATTTATGCAAACTCTGATATTTCTCTTAAGACATTGGTTTAATAGGTAGTCTAAGAATATTTTATAAATGAAGATTTAACTAACTTGTTGGCTTTTTTGAATAATATTAAAACAATTAAATAAGTTATAAGTTTTTCACTATTCGTTTTGTCAGTAAAACAATGACATTAAAACAATGACATTATTCTCATATCTAATCAAAGTCGCATAGTTGCATTACCTAAGCCTATCTAGAAATATTTGTTTACTTTGTATTTAACTGTTATTTATATAACTCATATCTATAACATTTTTTTTAATGACACTGATATGTGTTTTAATAGGATTACTTCGGTTATTTAAGCATGGCATTTCTAAAAATTTCTGTGATCTAATCAATTCTTCTGCATCATCAAATGTTTGTGGCATATCTTTTTTTGCTATTTCAGGTAACAGAAGTGAAATTATTGAAGAAAAGCTTGAAACACATCCTACTATGACTAATGGTAGCCAATAGGCATAGGTCTGCAAATACACAACGTAAGGAGATAGCATGATAAAAATATTACCAAGGATGTGAACAATAGATGAGCCGGTTCCTCGCACTGAAGTTGGTAACACTTCAGCAGACCATTGATTAATACCCCCAAAAGCCATATTTACTACAAATCTCGCCACGACTGCACATATAACTGATGGCAACCCACCCCCAGCGAATGATGTTAATATGCAGAAGATGCAACTAATAGTCATAGCTGAAGCAATCACCCACCTTCTCCCTAACCAGTCTAAGACAAATGCACTTACTACCAAAGAAGGAAATTCTGTAAAGGATATTACTGAAAATGATACAAAAAAATCAAATTCTAACTGTCCAATTGTCCTTACTAAGGCATCAAAAACTAAACTGACACACATAAACACTAGACTTGCATTAATAAACATTCTTCGTAACAAGGGCCTCTTAACCAAATCCAGAATGCTTCCATTTTCTTCTTTTTTTTTAACACATACGCTTTTCTTAAAATTTTGAATCATTTCGGGAGGGATATGTTTTCTATTTATTTTCGCTATATTCAGAACTTTGTTTATAGCATCATCAACACGGCCTTTTGATAACAACCATCGCGGACTTTCTGGTATAACCAATGGTGCCAGAAGACTCAATGTCATGGGCAAACTCGTTGCCAAAGCCATAGTCTTCCAATGATCACATGCTAGAGCAATCCAAGGTAACGTTACCAATGTTGGCGCATAAAAGAGTGCGTAAGATAAACTTGCTACAAGGGACCTATATTTTGGCACGACATATTCTAAAGCTATTAAATATGCCATTTGCATGCAATTATCGCTTGAAATTCCCATTAAAAAACGGCATACTGAAAATTGTAAAAACGTTTTAGAAAAAGCACTTGCAGCACCACCTACACTTCCAATTAAATTACTTATAACAAGCGCAGGGAGTCTGCCAAAACGGTCAGCAATCCATCCAATAAGAATACCTCCAATGACTGATCCAAGAAAAAAAATTGTCTGTGCGTTAGCTTGATACGTAGCCTTGTCGCATACCCACCCCAATTCAGTGGATATGGTTGGATATGGTATCTCTGTCTTGTTGAACTCCCATCCGTTTTGACAAGGCTCAGTTCTCCAAGTATTATTAACTATGACATCGTTAGCCAAGACTTTTGTCCAATTAACTACGTACGCCTCACATCTTGAATATCCGAAACGAGAATTTTCATCTGGTGGAATAGCTAACCTTCTACGTTCTACAGCTGTCAGATTCTCTAGTTCTGGAATCCAGCACCAGTGATTAGGCGACACTTCTGTAATGAAGAGCTGCGAGAAATAAGCAAATCCTCCAAACACATAAAAGGGAAAAGTGAAAAAGAACAACAAAACTTGATAAAGTCCGATTTCTCCGGCAGACGATAATAAATCATCATATTCAATTTTTTCATCTTCATTTGTTGTCTTATTAATATTATTTTCATACGTAGTATTTTTCAGTTGTGTTGTATCTATTGTTTGTTTTTGTTCCATTTTCATAAAATTTAAATTGTTTTTAACCCATTATACCGTAACCTTTCTCTATAAACCTTTAATACTCATATGTGAAGTAATTTAAGTTCTTAAATCCTTTTATTTATAAGGAAGGTAGATATGATGATATATCTTATGTACACTTGTGAGCAAAATAACTTTATATTTTTTGTTGCTTATTTCCTAATATTAATGCAATACACCTCCTTTATCTTCCTACATATTGTCTTCTATTCAAAAAGTTTTTTTGCCACCTTAGTGGTATAAAAAATAGTAGATTATACAACAAGTGAAAAAAAAGGGAGGTACTACGTTGGATCCCGAGAGCAGCGAAGGATGTTAGAGTAGAATCCTGAGTGGAGCTAGGGTTGCAAAGGACCGAGATGAATTTTTGTCACGTGTTGTATACTCTAATTTTTACCACTGACTGCGAGCTAGTAAAAAGAACTATAATTACATTTATATATTTGGTGATTATTACCGGGTAATAAGAGAACACGTCCCAAGTGGCGGAGGTTCGAACCCCGGGGTCGGCTAGTACCAATAAGTCTTTTTTTAATTTCTCAAGTACACTGATGTATTTATTCACACCACTGGCTTTTCGGTGAAGAATAACATCGTGAGGAAACCTGCATACGCCAAGAAAAAAAAATTACGTATGTGAAGTTCACAATCCGCACTGGGCAAGCGTGTGGACTTTGGCCCAAATCATCCTCGCTTATGAGGGTAGGCCGTGTGCAGCAGTGGGGACGTATGAAGACTGGCAAGTATAAGAGAACAATGACATTAAACAACCACAGTAACAATTAAAACAATTTATCAATTGTTCCAAATACATATTATTTTATATTCAGTCAGTGAGAAAAAGTGAGTTTTATTTACTGTTATCAATGAATAAAATGCCCTTTTTCGAGTGGTAATGGTAAAAAAAAAACATTGTATACCTTGACCAATGATTTTAAGAGATGCTAGTCTCAAGGAGTAACCTCATACTAAAAGAATAGTCAGTTATTCCACATATATCAAACCATTTTACTGTGACTTTTATTGCTCTTTTAACAAGTCTGAATTCTTGAAGTCTTGAGGTATTTCGGTGAATCGTTTAAAGAAACTGGCCATCAAAAAATTATTCGACTTGTTATTTACTATTTAATACAGTTATGCTCGCCAGTACCGCTAAATAAATTACCTAACTCTAATTGTCAAGTGAAGATAATGGCAGTTAAAGATATCTTATCTCGTTTGTTAAGATTTATAGCTGTTAATATATCTAAGCTCTTAACGATGTTAAAGTAAAAATTGTATCATGGAGCAGCATCCAAAACAGTAAAATATTCAAACAAAACAACGGCAATAAGTACTGGGTGAAAATAGGCCCTAAACCCAAAATACATCCTATCCAACTCCCTATTATACTATATATAACTCCCAAACTATGTTACTAACATAGGATAATAATATACAGTCTTCTTCCTACAGTTATCTTCCTATCAAAGGCGACGTTAGCCACCGCCTACGGCGTCAATGCAATGGTGTATCCATATCTCGGACGCTACGTAAGAATGTAGAATCAATGCAGTAATTTTTTGCAATAAAATAAGAAAGGGTTTTGGACACTTTCTCTGCTCAAGTCTAGGACAACCGGTTTTTAATAATTGTATGCCAAATGCCAATTATTTTAATATAATGAGAAGTTTAATTAAGTCTGACATAATCACTTCATCCTCTACATTAGTAATATTTATCTGTAACAAGTGTAATGTAAATAAAAGTGAATTAAGACAATACTATAATAGTTAAGCGCACTTAAAGTAAAAAAATAATTGTAATGTTTACATTTCCCTATTGTAAGGGTTTGCCACGGGAGGAAAACAAACTTAGGTGTGAGTTAAGTTAGCTTTGCATACTACGTCTAGCAATAACAATAACTTTTATGTGATAGATACGAACAGTATTTTTAGACTTAATTATATAAGGATAAGACATACACATTAACTCACAAACCATTGTACCAGAGTGTTTTCCTTGTCGCTGTCATTTTAAATTAATTACTCAGCCAATAAACAATCTGCTTTTATTGAGCAGTGTAATTATAATAGTGTAATTAACATTTCAGCCACGTATTTGGCTAAACAACCTGCTTCTATTGACATGTAATAATTTTAAATATATTTTCAGACAACAAAGGACCACTTCGGCAAATTATATTATACCAACATAAATAATGATAATATTTGTTCGCTAAGATTCGCACCTCGAATTTTGTCGTATATATTTTATATATAAATAAATAAATTCGCTACATCCGACTAACGACCGTACGTAATAACTTACATAATTATACGGACCCTAATGCACATGACTACGTGACCCTAAGACACATTCAATGGAAAGGATTTCCAAGGCTGCTCAGCGCATTGCATGCCGCCCGCTGCATCATCGAACCAGTCTTACGGAGCTCGTCGATGCACAAGTCGCAGCACGTCCATCGTAGTGATAGCACACTACGCCCGCTGAAGACAATAGTCTTACCACGCTCACCGAAGAGAGCGCCCCGTCTGCCGTAAAGCGTCCCGACGCCCATAAGCAGCTTCCAAACGTGATCCGCGCACCGCGACGCTGAGCGTGTTATAATACAGATAATCCGCCGAGTTACCATCACCCTAGACTTAAAGGACGTGTCACCGCCTTTATTTATCGCACATTTTATGTATCACTGAACACTGGCTCCGCAGCCATCAGTTAATGTTCAGTTTCACTAATCACCAGGTGGAAAGTTCGTTCAGTCGAGTAAATCCATGGTGGCCCTTTGATTTTAGTTAATAAACAGCTAAATTTTAAGGAACGTTCAGACACTGTGAGCCTCTCAGTTGAGCGAAGCGGCCAAGTGCGAGTCGGACTCGCGCACGAAGGTTTCCGTACCATTATCTATAAAAACGGCAAAAAAAACTCAAGTTTGGTGTATGGGAGGCCCCCTTAAATATTTGTTTTATTTTAATTTAATTATATATTTTTAAAGTGACTATATAATTTAATATTCTGTGAATATTTTAAGCGTTTACTTGTTGACGTTATCAATATCGAGCGAAAACGAACAAAAAAATCACGTTTGATGTATGGGAGCCCCCTTAAATATTTATTTATTCTGTTTTTTAGTATTTGTTGTTTTAGGGGCAACATAAATACATCTTCTGTGAAAATTTCAACTGTGATACAGCCTGGTGACAGACGGACGGACGGACGGACGAACAGCGGCGTCTCAGTAATAGGGTTCCGCTAATCACCCTTTGGGTACGGAACCCTATAAACATATCAGATTAAAAATATTTTTATTATTGATAATCTCTATTTTAAATCTATGAGATTTGGACTTGTCGCTAATAATCGCTACATCAGCTCATAAAATTCGGATACATTTATATGGATACAGTAATTTTCACAAGCAGAGTCACGGCAGACCTACTCACTATACTAGGACAAAAGATCTCTTAAAGTATTGATATAATTGAATAATGTTAGTCTGAATAAGACAGTTGTACTACTGACAAGTTTGTAACAAAGTTTGGGAAAGAACATGTCAGACAAAGTTTGGAAGATCCTTCATACAAGTTTGAAATATTGTCAGAAAGAAAATGTTTTTTCTGGCAGTGTAGGTACGTTCTTGTATATATTTTGGGGTTCAGCAATCAATGAGTATCATTGCTTTTATCTGTCTGTCCTTTTGATACTTTACGATCTGCTAAGACATTTCGTGATCGGCCGCCGACATATATATCAAACAATCGGAGTACATCGATCATACATGTTTAGTTCCGAGATCATTTGAAAACAAGGTGAAGCTGGCGTCCAAAAAACAAAAAACTGTGTACTCAACAGCGCGATGCAGTGCTTCCCGTCGGAGCAAAGGTTGCTGCTTTACAAGTCGCAAGTTCGGCCCCATATGGAGTACTGCTGCCAGCTCTGGTCGGGTGCACCCGAATACCAGCTTGACCCTTTTGACTCGGTTTAACGACGGACTATGAGAATTGTCGAAGATCCTAAACTGATCTGAGGAATTGTTCGCAATGCTGCCCACGGCTACTTTCTACCATCGCACCTCTCGCCGTTAGCAGGGAATTCATTCTCACACTTTAGAACCAAAATGGTCACGGTGTGGTTTTAGAGAAACTTCCTCCCGCAAACACTTGAATTGTGGAATGAGCTCCCTGCCAGAATTTTCTCTAAGGACTAAAGTATGGGGTTCATCAAGAAAAAATTAATTAGATTTTTGAAGGGTCGGCAAAGCGCGAGTGAAACCCCTGGTGTTGCAAGCGTCCATAGGCTACGGTGACCGCTTACCATCAGGCGAACCGTAAGCCTGTTTGCCACCTTAGTGGTATAAAAAAAACCCTCGATTTTTTATCTAGGGATTTGGCCAAATCACTGTCACACCAGTGATATGGTAAAACTACAATTGATTTGTACCACACCCTGGTAATAATCAGTGATTTGGCAAAATTATTCATCAAGCAATTCGATCGATCAACATGATATTTGGCATATCGAAGTGTTTATTCATGGAGAAGTTTTTTTGTTCTAAAATTTTACTAATAAATATTATAAACAATAATGTGGGATACTATAGCTCTACTCAAAGCGTACTCCCTAGCCTTAGGGTTTAACGATGTATAAATATCAACCTAAGTCCTCCAATTAACCTTTGGTCAAAATTTAAGAAAACAGCTTTATACCTCCCATTAGATGAAGAATTTCATTAAATTTTGGTAGAATCGAACAGTTAAAGTGGCTTTTTTTTGGATGAGTTTCATCAAAGTTTTACTTATTATGGAGGTTCATAGAACCAAAGGGTTCCATCGTCAAAAAGTTTGAGAACCACTGGTTTGTACAAAAGAAATCCTTGCCAAGAAAACCGGTCACTGGCGCACCGAGCGTTTCGTACTTAAGTTACTTGTTTTAGATTGAAGAAGTGATACATACGGTGACCGCTTACCATCAGGCGGACCGTAAGCATACAAGCTGACCCTTAGTAGTATTAAAAAAAAAAAAACTACAAATCACAGAAAAATACAGAGGTTAGGAAAAGAACTTAAACGAAAAAACGAACAGAATTTAAAAAATATCGTAAATTATTTTATTTTTATATCTTAAATAATCACAAAAAAGTACTGAAAATTAAGTTTACTTATCCTACATTTCGATATTTTGTCAGGGAACCCAATAATTTTTTAAATTTATTAATTAGGTATCGTTTTATATAAAAAACATGAAAAAACCTGCCAAAAACGTAAGGGCTCTACGCATAAGCAACATAATACGTGACGTGCGAAGTTCAATCTTATGATAGCACGCTTATTATGGTTTAAGCTATTTTTGTACTTGACTTCTATCGTATTCAAAACTGTTGATTTTCTAACCTACCAACGCCCAACATTAAGGGGTTTACTATTATTATTTTAAGACCATAGTTTCCCTGTAATGTCCCCCATTCAAAATTCGGTTATTAACATTACATGTCCATTTTTAAACTTAAACAGTCCAATAAATTCGTAGCAAAGTGGCCGTGACAGATGGGCAGACAGACCCACAAGTGAACCTTTAATCCCTTAACGATAACGAGTGACCCTAAAAAAGGCAATTAATTTGGCTCATAAAACGTTGAATAAATAAATATACTTGATCGTATAAAGATTTTAATATTTGATTAAATATTAAAATTTGATTTAATTAAGATTTGATTTAATTTAAACAGTTAGTTTTAGTTCAAGATATAACATTTTACACGATCTATGCTAGAGTAATATCAAACTAATTATAAACAGAATAAATTTTATTTCTGTGTATTCTAATCTCTGACACAGACTGATTCTAAGAATTCTTTCACTGTTACAAAAATTGGTATACCCATGCATATAATAAAAACTACGACAAGATGGGTCAAAGACAAGGAAAAAGTTTAAAAACTTGAATGAACTATTGCCTAATTTTATTCTTCAATGACTTCGTCCTGCTCTTTGTCAATACCTGTTTCTAACTGGCTTAAAGTATCTTCAGCTTTAGCTGTAGTCAATTTAGAAGCAGTTTCAGGTAAAAATTCATCTAGTAACCTAAGTTTATGCATATTGATATAATCTTCATTTGCACACAAAGCCTGTCGCCTTTCTTTTCCTTCAGCTAATGTAGAATCCCAACAGAATGTTACTTTATATGGATTACTAACTACAGTTTTCATAGCTTGATCTTTCAAGTACTCATAGTCTTCGAGGTAAACTTTTTTAAGTACTTCTTTATCATCAGACAAATAACTTTTTCTAGTTTTTATCTCCTTTTTCAAAGCTTCTGGAAAAAGTATCGCCACCGTGTCGTTAAAAATAGTTTTTTGATTTTTCATTATTTCCAACATACGTTTTTCTTTCTCAAGTCTTTGCATTTCCAGGTCCCTTAAAGGTTTTTCATGTTCTATCAACTCGGCTCGATTAATACGTTTCTTTACGGAAATAGTTCTCTCTATAAGTTTCTGGACTATCATTTGCCACCTTTCTTCTGGACCTATAACTCTCATTCTCGCTTGTCGTCTTGCTTCTGCTTCATCTTCTAGTCTTTTTTCTTCTTCTTCTCGTAATTTTCTCTTTTCCGCCTCTTTAATAGCCAAAAAGACACCTTCTTTTCGTTTTCTTTCTAATACAATATTTGGATTGTTTTTCAACCACTCGTTTTGCCACGATATAAAAGCATGCATCATCTTTAGTTCTCTTAATATCATGCTTTCTACTCGTTCCAAATACGAAGTGTTATAAATCATGAATATTGGTGGATTCAGAAACATTCTGAAAGACCCATTAATATCACTAACACCAATAATGTTTTTAGGCAATGGCAATGTATGTAAACTTACTCCAGTGAGTTGTGTTCCAGACAAAGTTTGAACCGATATGGGTTGATTGCTCCTCAGTAACAAATCCCATGTTTCAAGATCACCTTCTGATGTACTAATGAATAAGATACTAGGTTTGTATAAAGACCAAGCACCGTCTGTTAAACGACATGGTCGTTTCTTCCATATCAGTGGCCGATCTGTTAAATCATCGGACCAAATAGCAAATATCTTACCACCAACAGTCAATGTGATATGTTTAAGGAATGGATTCTTATGAGTAGCAGATATGATGCCGTCGTGTAAATTGCAACTGTATTTCGTTTCGCAGTATTCTGAATTCACTACTTCTCCGGTATTAAATGGATGACCTTCCCATGTTACTTGCCTTAATTCTCCATGTTGAGAACTTGCGTAAAGTATAGCGCACATCTCATTTTCGTTCTGAGGTACTATCTCACAATTAAAATATTTTCGACCTGTCCCTGTGCTACGAGGCGCATGGGAGTAATTTACTATGGGACGACTCATACCTAAACTCTGAACCGGTAACACTTGTGGCTGACCAGCCATTCCTAATACAATTTTAAAGCATGGCTGTAAATTTCGGTCTAGTACCTTGTAAGGTGAAATATCAACGAGTAAACCAGATGGTTTTTTTGGCACTCTCTTAGATTTTTTAACTTTCTTAGCTTCATACATAACTATATTTTTTGGAGAAAGATTCCAAATCAAAATAGTTCCATCTTCAGAGCCAGTAAAAATCATAAGTGATTTACTACCATTAGTCATAGCTGTCAATCTGCCGGTTTCGGAAACAGCAAAATTAGGCGAAAGCCATCTAATGGAAGTAACGGCTCCATAATGGCTTGTTATTAAATTACTCATAGCAGTTGCTGAAACCACAGCCTTATCCTGGTCCTGTTTCATCCAGTCCATGTGGGAATACATAGCAATTCGATACTTTTCTTTTGTCTCACTAAGTACTTCGATTCGTTCTACATTTTCTAGCTTATTTGTAAGGTCCCACAAAATTACTTGCCCATTGATACAACCTCCTAACAATAAGTTTTCATCAAAGGGACAGAATGAAAGAACTTTGACTTCCCTAGGAGATTTTAAATATAATTTGGGTATGAGGCTATCAATATGACTCCAAAGCATAACAGGATTTAATCCATAAACTGCTCTATGAATTGGATCTGGGCGACTACTCAAAGGTTTAATGACGGTTGGTGAACCATCGGAATAGCTGATAGCTACAATGCCGGACCACATAGGATGGAACACTGCGCAAGAAACATACTTGTCCTTGGCTCTAACATCTGTAAAACAAACATACTCTTCAAACATCATTGTGCCATAAATGTCTGCTATTCTTCGCGTTATTAAATTAGGGTAGTCGTTACAGTACATATCCATAACCGTATTGAGCTCAAGTACGGAATTAACTTCTTCAGTCTTGGCACTCATAAAATTATTAATCATTTTTATATAAGACGGACGACGCATTCGCCTAAAGGCTGCTTTATAAGCTGCTAGCCCTACGTCATCATGTTTTTCTTTATCAACACCTTCTACTTCTGTTTCAGAACTCACATTTGAACCTTTCTCTTCATCAATATCCTTATATTGACCGGTATCACCACCCCCTTCGAAATCACCAACTTTACCCATCGCTTCTGCAATCGACTGTGTCCACATATTCTTTGGATATCGCAACTCGGTTTGCGCATAGCTACTTACTGTAGGCGCGGCTGCTTGAGAAGCTGTATCAATTCTACGACGAAACACGTTATTGAATTTTTGACGATATGGTGTCAATTCTATGTAACCGTCTCTTATCCCATCTGCATCTCTGACAGTAAATTTTTCGGGCTGGTACTCAGTAGGAAACTTTGCTTTTATCTCTATTTCCATTAGTGGCCTAGTATTAACTGGCCACAAGCGTTTTATTTCAGCTTCACTACCTAAACCTTTCCAAGACCTCGGTTTTTTATGAACAGATTTTTCTAGTTTTTTTTCCTGTCTTCGGATAAATTTGTCTGATTGTTGTTTACAGTGATCTCTGGCCGCTATTGTGCAGCATATGTAGAATTCATCAACATCGCTCGATTCGTCAGCAATATACCCTAATAAAACATAGTCGTCTCTGTATGCCTCTAACTGCTCTTTTACACTGAAGAACTGTGATAGCTCGCCTCCTATTTCGATATTTTCCATAATTTTACTTTTTGCAACGGTCTTCCATGGGTATTGTATACTCACATCAACACCTACAACTAGTTCTACCTCTAGCTGTGTTTCTTCTCCAAGCACAACTTTAAATACACCTTCGACGTCATATTTTGGTATGAATCGCTTTCTGCGTGGTAGTGGGGTAATTAAAGCAGACGACATTTTTTCTTCCGTTGAATCGGCTGTAAAAATTATATTTGAATCAAGATTAATAATACAATTGTAATATAGATACTGTCTTGTGACTCTTGACTTGAATCATAATAAAATAATTTGTAACAGGTTTGTCAACAGACGTCAATGACTGCCATGGAGTTAATACGTACATAGATAGGATTTATATAGTTTAGGCAAAAAATTTAAAAAACAAAGAGACGTTGACCTACCAGCGAGTTACAGTAGTTGCTATTACATATTTTGCGCCCGTGACAGCATTGAGGTCGGTTCAGCTGCTATTCGAGAAGAAAAGCCATTAGGATACTGTGTTTTGACCAAGTTTGCAAGTAAATTAGAGATTTGCCAAAATTTTTATTCTAAAGAATGTACTACTGTGGCACTGAGCACGACCAATACAACCATGACCATATAATTAAAAACCAACCAAGACTGTTAGGGTTCCATAGGTTGAGAGTTTTTGCAGAAATCTGAAAAACTTAGAAACAGATTGTTTTATCATGTTTTATTTTTTTGGTTTTTAGAACATGCGGTTTAAACAAAATATACATAATCGAAAAAAATACTTAACAACTTCAAATGCATACCTATGCATATATCGTGCAAAAAAAATCTATTCTTAATTAAAGATGAAGAAAGTGTACCCGTTATATTTTTTGCAAAACTGTGTTAATTAACACAAGCAACCTTTCTGTTAACTATTGATCTAAATCTGTGCAAGGATGGCTAAATTATAAGGCTAAGTAATACATACGGACGGATATGACGAAACTATTAGTGTCTCGTTTTGCTAAAAGTATATAATATCTTTGTATCTTTCTATATAGCTACCCACCTATATAATTTGACACTTTAGTACATTTTGATTTAAAAAAAATCTAGTTGAAAAATTAATTTCTTACCTCGTTCCTCTATTGCAGAACCCACAATAATTATATCTTCGCTTGATTCAGAAGAATCATTTTCTTTAACGATTTTAGTTTTTGTTTCATCTTCACTGTTCGAGTCACTACTCATCTCTAAACCTATTTCTTTTATTCAATTATTATTTCAGCTTTTTTATATGTGAAAAACAACAAATATATAATAGTATATCTATCTTTTGTCGTGTCTATAACCTATAACTAATCTAGACAATAGTTTGATGCTAAGTTTATTTCACTAAAATTTTAAATTCTTACGCTTTTCGATTTTTCTGTAATTGATCAGGTTTTATAGTTGGCATATAATACGCATCGTAACTGCAATAGTATCTATAGATAAATTCGCAGACTTTTAAATTTCTTTGGATAAAATCGTTCATTTAAATCAAAAGTATGATAAATATAACCAAAAGTGTAGTCTCTGAAGGTTAGTTAATAAACAAATGGTTGCTACAATACTAACTCAACAGACGAGGGAATGGATTTAGCTGGTACGTTGTGGTACCAGAGGGGTGTTTTTTTTATTATTGTTAACATAAACCCTACAACACAACTTCTGTGTATTCATTTAAGGGGCTGACGAGAGCCAACTAGCGCCGCCAAAAGATATTCTTTATTTCCTCTTTGTACAAAACATATTGCAAAAATGTTACAAATCAATTACTTAGAACTAGTTACAAGTTCTTTTTAGAATGCTATACATCGTTTCTTGCATATACCAGTGAGTTAAACAATGCATAGCTTTTATAAAAATAGCTCATAACTAGGTCTAAATAATTGTTTTGTAACATTTTTAAAATCTATACTAATATTCTGTCTATCTGTCTGTTATCTCCTCACCTTTAATCCGCGGCACCAATTAATATGAAATTTGACATGGTGATAGTCTAAGTCCCTGGAAAGGACATAGGCTACTTGAAAACGTCAAGTATGTAACAATTTTTTTCTTATAATTAAGAAGTTGCCGATAAAATCCTACACTGATAAGGGAATTTAGTGTGGGTGGAACTGCGGGCAAATTCGGTATGGAGATAGTTTCAGTCCCGAGAAAGGACAAAGAATACTTGAAAACATAAGGTCGGAGTCGTTTTTTTTCTTTAAACCGCGGGCAAACTCAGCATCCAGAACTTTAAATTCAATTAAATTTTTATAGGCACACTTGAAGCGATTTGGGTATTTTTTTAGTGTACGAAAACATAAGCTTAATAGTAAAAAATAATTTTTTTTTTAACAAAAACAACTAATTTCAAAAGGATGCATTAACAAGGTTAAAATAATTATTTGTAAAAATCTGATCTAAATAACATTTTGGAGTCTCTCTTTAATCTCTAACAGTTTATAAGACACTTCACTTGCACACTAACTTCAAACTGTAATTTAAATCAGATTCTTTGAAATAATTGTGTTGTGTCTGTTCCGCCCCTTAAATTGTAGAATATGAAATGTTTTTTTTAGACTTCAGTAGCTAAATAGCAAAACCGAATCCACTATAGTTTCGTCATGTTGTGTCCATTCGTTCGTATGTCCACCATTATTGAATCGATTTTGATATTTTTTATTGGATAGATTTATTAAGAATTTTTTGCTTCCAAAATACTTATAAACCGTGACTTTTAAAAATCTAAAAAAAAACAGTTTTGAATATTTCACTAGATGCGTCCAATACGCCTTTGTCGAATTGACGGTTATTTTAATTTAAACAAAAATCAAGAAGTGATTATCTTTTTAAATAAAACACATGTATTCAAATTACACTTTATTTTCACAAGATCAAGAACATCAACAAATCTCTTAAAAATTACATTAACGAAAGATTGTAAAAGTGCGTAGCTACCCTATAGCTGCACGGCTACAATATTTACACTTTAAGCTCTTTGGCCTATACAAGTAAATATACAAAATAATTAAAATATAAAAAAAAAATACGAACCAAGGACAATGTATGGTAACGATGTTAAAATTATTAATAAAAAAAAAGTAACAAGACAAACTATATAAAGTTTACAAAAAAAAGTATACGGAAATAATTACAAAAAAGAGTGCGTCGAAATGTCTAAATAATGTGCATTTTTATACAAATCGTGGAATACTGACATCGGTAAGCGATTTATTGCTAACAAATTTATACAAAACATAACTTACTAATTTAGAAAATTATGGAGTTTAAGTTTTACGTGAAAAACAAATAAAGTTTTAGAAAGCGTAAAAAAGGGTTCTAAATTAATTGGGTCCATCCGTTGTTAGCCGACTTCATTATTAGACTGTTTACGGCACAAAGCATAATAAAATAATTTACAACATTAAGATTATAAAACTAGTCATATGCTATTTTAAAAACGTTTTGTATTGCTACTAAAATACATCTGTGACTTTTATTTTGGCACTTCTGCTAAAAGTGGATGCTAAAAGGTAAATTGCCGAAGGTAAATTTTGAGTGAGTTAATAACGTCCAAATAAATATTAATAAAATATATAGATACTACATTATAATTCAAAGGTCTGACATCAGCAAACACAAAATGAAATAAAATTTTCTCGATCGAAAAAAATCACAAAGTTACCTCTATTTTTACCGATTTTCGATTTATGTTCACAAATCGGTACATATATTTTGGCTGAAATGATATAATAATATAGCTTAAGACAAAACCTTGGGCTGTTTTTAGTGTATCCTCAATAATAAACAAGTATATACATTTTAGTGTATCCTCAATAATAAACAAGTATATACATTTTAGTGTATCCTCAATAATAAACAAGTATATACATTTTATTGCACTATAAAACAAAGGAACCTTGAAATTATAAAAAAATCATATAATAAAAGTACAATGGTCATATCACTAAGAAGCGATCTCGACAAACTTAGGCTAAAGGAATTTATAAAAAAATAAAATACGTTGTGGTCTGGTTGAATGTCCCCTTTAAAGAGTAAATATCTCGTTCCTTTCCCATACAAACGTATTCCCCTGTTTCCTTTCTGGATTTCGGCATTAGAATTGAATGATGATTTTTTTTTGTGTGATAGTTATACACAATCACTATGTATGTTTTCTTTTTTTTATATGCCATCCCAAATAAATGAGTCCCTGCAAAAGTACAAAAAACTGCCTTCTTTTTTATGACATCTTTTGACGTGTGCTATACAAATATGAAAACTATTTTTAAGAAAACAAATAATACAGACACGGAATAATTCATTACCTTTAAGGTGAAGGACTTTTCATTAAATTTGGTTGAGATTTGGAAGAGGACAGTGGGGAATAGGATACTTCGATTTTGATGATTACCACTACGTAAAATAACCTGAGGCGCGGTTGTCCCTATCGCACATGCGTATGTTGGATCGGGTGGATGTTTAACAAATACCAATTTCTGCATTCGTTTGGTTGTAATGTTTCCTCTTAACTCAAGGTCACAGATGCGTTCCAGTAACAATACTAAATGTTCTAAATGTGGCTCATGACAGTGTTACAATTTGTGTAGTAAATTTTTGAAATAACCTTTTAGTAAATTGATTATTATTAATTAATAATTATTAAATAAATAATATAAAACGATGGCTAGTTTAGGGCCCTTGAACAAAACGCTAAGCAATGACCACAGTCGTGACGACGCGGCTGCGAATTGTTGCAATATTAAAGATTTTTCTGGCTCAATATCAGTGAATACAATAAAACTCTAACTAACCTAGATGGAGTTATATTGAATATAAGATTCTTTTTGTATTTTAGCCCAGTTGAGTTGGGTAAGTTCATGCCGCAGTGGCGGGTTCGCGGGGGTTGTTGCGATATAAGCCCGGGGGCTTACTCCTGTCCTGAAAACAGTAGTTATACATATCGATATTTAAATATGATTATCAATAATAAATGGAGGTACAAAATTTACCAAAATCCCCTCTATAAAAAACCCGGATCTGCTCACTAGCTTCTTATCTTGTGGTCATTGAAATAAAAAATTTGTAGTACTTATGATTTAAGTAAATTTTGTTACAAAAGTATATAGACAGACCCCTAATGTTTAAAATTGTGATGATGTAAAATACTATTTACTTATTTAAATTACAAAATTGTGATATTATAAATTTAATTTCTAACTATTAAAAAGACATTTCTAAAAAAAAGGACCGATTTTACGAACTTTGTCACAAACTAAATGCACGAAACAATCTTGACAATTAACTACATACAAGAGAAAATCTATTACAGAAATATTTAAGCTGCGCTACAATTTTATTGATAAACATCCAAATAAATAGACCACGAGTCGAATATTTCTCATAAAATAATCTGATTAATTTTAGCGGACGGCTCCTGGTCTATTATTTGGTAGAAAGCGTAATGTACCTAAAGTAGGCACAGAAGGGTTCAGTACTTTTTGCTTAGTGTGGGAAAACCTTAGGAATATCACATCAACTATTATATCCCTTGGGTCGCAATAAGAATGGAATGTTGTATTTCCATGATTCTCGACAAATTTTTTTCTCAATTTGAATCGTTACTACAAAAATGCACAGTTATACAGAAAGGGCGATAATTGTATTTCTATAGATATTGTTTTGAGTGTATTGTGGAGAACCAAATGTCAGTGATTTCCTTAAATTTACTCCTATATTCCATTTTTATATTTGTCATATCATTTGCAATCGCAAACTTGCCAAACTTATAGTTTAGAACACCCTCTGTTGTTAATAAAAATAGTACAGAAGAAATAGAAAAATATAACTTTCATTTAATAAAAAATAGTTACCACTACAAAGTAGATTTCTTAAAAAGAAATTCCGTTCTGTCGGTTTGCTGCAAATTGTCACAGAACTGTAAGTTTACCTGAACTAATAATTACTTGCTTACTTTTTCTGATAGTAACAATATTATTTAGCTGACTTACAAAAACATAATCAATGTTTAACTACCTTCATTTCATAATTATTTTTCATTTTCATTTAATCTATTTTATAGCTTAAGAACAGATAATTGTAATATTTTTAGATAGTAAGTTAAGTTTTTATTTTTGCAAGAATCATGGAAGCATAATAGTACCCAAGGGAGTAGTGTATAAGCGATAACAGTTACATCTAAACATTACACTCCTATATTACCCTAAATTAGCATTGAGCTGAGATCTTGCACCTAATTTTAATAATTTACGTATACCTAATATTTTTTTTATATTTTACCATCTATTTTATCTATAAATATTTAAGTGAGGGGTGACGCTAACTACTTTTCAGCCGGACTTGTTTAATATTATGATTACGACTCATGAAAGAAATTATTCGATATTTATTCTGTCCAAAGAACTTAATCTACAAAGTTGATTGAATCTTTTCGATAATTTATATGTGAGTGGGGTTGCTAGGCGGATTTATGATAAATCATTTTGTAAATAGTCAAGGGTTCTAGAAAGTAATTCGATATAATTGCCTAAATTGCAACATCACTAAAACTCTAAGTTAACTAATAGAAAAAAAATCTAATTCGGCTGTTTGTGAAAATCGGGATAATTTTGAACTTTTTACTAATAATACAATTAAATTTATCTAAGTAATTGATTAACGATTAAATTGACAATAAGTACACAAATTTTTCCTAAAAAAAATTATATACATACATATTTCTTGTGGACACAACATTTATTAAAACAAAATTTGTATCGAAAATCAATTCAGAATATAAAAATCCATTTTCCCGCCAATGTTAAAATTGTTATTTATATTATGGTGTACAAATGGATATTAACGTTAAACATCAATATTGAGAAAAATAAAAACTAAAAACACCTAAGTAAAGGTTAAGAGTTTAAAACAAAAGAAATTATAACATTTAAAAGAAAACCGTTCTGTACACTATTAATTCTCAATATTAGTTTTATGATCAGTATTCAATATTCTATCTTGTTTGTTTTTTGTCAAAAAAAAATAGAATGCTATATATAATTAATATTTTTTTTTAAGTGTAAAATTTAGAATAAATTAGTCAACCCTTTTTCAGAAAATAAATAAAAAAACATAATGTTACGGAGCTGCTAAATGTCTCTTATTAGACAAATACCCGACAAGCGGCTCTTATGAAAACATAACCTTACAAAGATTCTGGTAACTTCATAAAATAATAATCTTTACACATTTGTAAAACAAAACAAAAAATTCATATATACAAAAAAAAATGTATAATCACAAAATGCATAAATCCCTGATCATGCTTCGAAATAAACCAAACTACATACACAAAAGAATATTTAAAATTGCTGGTTTAAAATATACATAATCTCAATTTCTCATATAAGTTTTACCAAAAAGGTAATTTCATAACCTTATGTGGTAACACCATACAAATAACAAAATGGCAAATGTGAGCTCCATTTTAAACAATCCCCTAAAAAATCCATAATCTTTATAATATACAATCACAAAAAATATTTATACAATACTTCCCGAACATTTACCATTGGTCAAAGACAAATTGGGGCCTAAAGAAGGCCTTCCTATAGTCCCATATGCATTAGAAATAGATGCATTTGGTTCAAAAGTATTCATATATTGATTATTTTGCAAGCCAATCAGTATATCCACTAAAGCATTAGAAGCGCTCTGAGCATTTAGTAATTCGAAAATAATACAATTACAATCTGGTTCCGGAGTTTTAGCAGAACTTTGGGTGCTGGATGTAGAACTGGTTGAGTTGGTACCAGAACTGCTGGAACTGGGCGGGTTAGGGTGTAAAGGGCAGGTCAGTTGGAGGTTTTTGGGATATTGTATGGGGATTCCCGAAAGGTGATTGGCAGCCGCCCGAGCGTAAAACACGCAGGTGTGTCCGTCGGTGTCTGGATATGTTGGGTTGCCATTGTGCTGAAAACAAATATATATATATTAAATATACCTTAATTCTTATTTTACAATAAATTATGGAAAGTTCTGTTATAATTATTGTCTTATTTGTTCAAAAGTAAAGCAATAAAGTTTTAATTTTTAATATTTTAAGAACACTTTAAAGGAATGTAGGGATGCAGTTTGCATGTTTACCTTGAGTGCGGTTAGGTGCGCTATTTCACGCAGCTATTGTCAAGGTCAGTCAACTACCTTTCAAAGACTGACTGATAGAAAGTACCTAAAGTATGAGTCAGATTAAATGGCGATATTGTTATAGATAAGGTATAAGGGTCGGACGACATGCACCCGGAAACCCCCAAACCTACTAAAAAACAGCTCCGTATAAGACCGTATCCAATCCGTCGCTCAAGCTAGCATTTTAATTGTAGCTACAAGGAACTACATATCTATCTATATATATATATCTATCTAACTACATAGCATCAATCCTTAATTTTAAATGAAAGGAACCGGATCATGGTCTTGTTTTTCCGGACACCAGAACCGTTTTGTATCGCCCCCAGTGGGCGAACCCTTACAGTAACGTTTTGTAGTTTTAAGCAACTGACCAGACGATACCGCGTTCCGGAATTTTTTTTCGCCAGTGTGGGTGACACAGTCACAGCTAATGGACGTACGTATTTATGAAGTTTGAAAAGAATGGATTCTGTAGTAGTTTTAACTTTCCTTTTTATCATCTTGCTTTTTATTATTGGCCATGTGCAGCTAAACACCAAATCTTAATCGCGACAACTATTCATTCCAAGTGCTAGCTAGGCTGAGTTTATTTCTGTTTGGATCCAAACCGGCTGCATAGAGTCGAGATGATCACGCCGAAATCGTTTTTTTCTCGGACCGAAGGGATTCCGGATGAATGAAGTCCCAGCAGTAACCTCTGGGACTTTCGATGAGGGGATTTAACTTTCATATTCTTGTTACTTAGTTTGCTATGAAATTTAATCTGTACTGATTGATTTTCAACGTGACATAGGAGTTATGTGTGATATAGTACATATTCGATACCTCGGTATTTCTTGATACTGGACTGTGGCGAATGACTGTCGCTAGTGTCTCGTAAGTTTTTTTCAATTTTAAAAGGGGAAATGTAGTTTTAATGTTTGCCGCAATATCAAAATAGTTTGCGGACCAGACCACAAGCGCTTTTCGGCCGTATGGTTTTAAGAGCGACACCGTTCTTTTTTATTCGGTCGTCGCAAGTCGGCGCTATACGTTCTATATAACTATGTAAACGAACCGCGCATTTTAACGGAATTGTTCCTTTTTGCATGAACGCCAAGTGGTCAAGTATCGTTCATAAAGTCAGTCATCGCCGTTGATAACTCAGACAACGCCAAGAGAGTAATAGCACCGTGATTAAACGTATGACTGGATACGACCCGACTAGCTATATCTGACTACATAACTCCATCTCGCTGTGCACCTTCCTCACGATTACTCAGTGTAGATGCTTTCGATGGCCGACTAAATAAAATTATTGTTTAGGTTGCGACTATAGTTTGAGATATTTGATCAGGTGGCGCTGTGTGTAATGTCTAGGAATATATTTATTTATTGAATGTCATTATAGTTACCCATATGAGTAGCTGCGCGGCGGCGAGTTGACCGGCGGCGGCGGCGGCGCGCAGCGCGAGCGAGCGGGTGTGCGCGGCGGGGGAGCGCGCGGGGGGTAGCGCCAACATGCGGACGAGGGAGCACACCTCTCCCCGCGCCGCCGCACCCCGCATCGCCTCCCCGGACCCGACAACGTCCGCCAGAGACACGAACGAACGCAACTCATACTTCATACGAATCCACCTGTATATTAAAAAAAGTGAACACACCAATACATATTATAATGGGATAAGTAAATTCGGAGATAAGGAGGGAATAGTCAATTTTCATCTATTTCCTCAAATAACTTCAAAACTATTCATTTTAAAATTATAAAAAAAATAATTGAGATCCCCACAGAGATTCAACTTAATCCGTCCTGTAGATTCGGAGCAAATTGGATGTGTCATGCGGACAGACAGACAGACCAGTAATTATATAAGGGTTCTGGCCTTTTTTTCAGTCGGACGTACGGAACCCTAAAATATAACAAAAAAAGTATGTATAAGTAGATATTTATTGAAGAAAATATTTAAAATAACAATTATTGAATGTACAATTTGTAATGACTTAGTCCCGAGAAGTGCCCAGTATCATTCTACAAACTATGGGGCCGAGTACAAAATAAAATTCCCCAGGTCCAGAAAAGTCGATTTTCGAAATGAATTACGAGTATGTAATAGAACTTTTTATTGAAGGTACTTAAAAAAGTTAATATTTGTTTTTGTAATGTTATCATTACAAACTTTCACCTTCCATGTTATTTATTTTACAAATTAGTACGAGATCTTATGTGTTCCTTCATAGTATAATAATGATTTAATTCAAAATTACGTCTTAGAACTAATAGTTTTTCTAAGGAATTAAACGTTTAAACAGTTAGTTTTTTTAAAAGCCGTAATTCTTACTGTATATTGCATATTCATTCTATGTAATGCTTATAAACTTCAAAACAACATACACCGTGTAAGGGACATCGTGACAAAAACTTTGGCAAAAAGTAGCATTTTCAGTTTATAAAAAAATTACAAAAAAGATTATGTCGGAAATGGTTAATTATAGTTTTTGTCATTTTTTAATCGTGTGAAAGAGCGCAATGTATTGCAAACGTTTCTACTTCACCACGTCATAGTAGGTAGATATAAAAACATAACGTGCGCGCGGACACAGAATATAGGTATAGCCGCACATCGATGCCTACTGCTTTATCTTTACTGCAGTGTGAGCTTGTGCCTATTGTGTCACTGACCTCTAGAGGTCAGTGCTATTGTGTGCTGTTGTGTAGGTACGTACCTGACTCAAGAATTTATTTTAAACGTATCTAACAGCTGATTTTTAATTTGATTTACATTGCAGTTTCAGGTGAAAATAATAAACTTATTGTTTTTTATTACTTTTTTAGTTAAAATGGGGTTGTGATACACAGTAATAGTCATTATCAGTAAAAAAAACGCCAAAAAAATATATAAACAATCAGGAAAAGACCGACGTAAAATTCCAACAACTCACATAGGGCTCAGAATCATGTACTAAACCTATGGTTTCAGTTTTCGTCACGATGTCCCTTACACCCTTTATACACCTTAAAAATTTGTGCAAATGTTGGAGTAATACATGTGTAAAGGTTCATATATACATGTCGATATTCAAATTTAGTGTAATTAATATACAAAAACTGATAAATAAAAAGATATTTATATAACATAATTTCTTTAACCTCAATACTATTTAGTTTTAAAATAAAATTTGCACCAAAAGATAAAAGCGCGATAGGGGAGTCGTTGTGTACATTATATTGCATATCAGAGCAGTAAAATATCCTAAGATGAATCTAGAGACATAGAATCTGTCAACTAACTCTTTTTTTATAGTTAGTTCACTAACTTATTTAAAAAGCATAGTACGTAAGTACTAAATTATTTCAATTAAACGAAAGTTTAGTGAAATAGAAAAAAAAATAAAGTAAACAAACAGTAGCTGAAGAATATTATCTGTATTAAAAAATCGCTAATAACATCAATATTATAATGAAATTCCAGCTAAATTATATGTACCGTAAGACAATAATAAGCTAATTGGTGCCATATTGAGAAGTGTTCTCTTGTTGTTAGCTATTACTAACAACTACTTTCTGTATTTAACACGGTGGCAAACAACCTTACGACCCGCCTGATGTAAAGTGGTCACCGTAGTGTTGTTTTTCTAAGACCTACCTGAATTTTAAAGGAGACACACAGGTAAAAAAATACTGCTATTTCAAATATTAATAAATAAAAAAATCTTACCGTTCCTTTTCTTCCCTTGTGGAAGTGGCGATGGGTTTGATGTACCCCTTTAAATCAGCTTCCCACACAGAATTAGCTAGCGCGTTACCCACTGACACCATTACGCTTACGTGACCAAGACTGAAATTAAAGATTTAAGTACATTCATTATACTGTAGCATCGTGAAGATGGAAAACATCAAAATGTCAATATGCCACTTATATGAAAATCCAGTCAAGTGCGAGTCGGACTCGCGCACCGAGGGTTCCCTAAAAGGTAAACTGTGGGATAAACTTTACTTTATCCTTGGAAAACTGCTGTCCCAATACATTCAAAGTTACTCCAAATTGCTCAACAACGACGGGAGAGGCCGATCAAGTATTGTGTAAGAAGCAATAAAGGGATACTTTTTTATTTTTGATGTCATGGGGAACGGGGTGTCTTAATGATGTAAACATCAGCAACATTTATTTATTTTCTTATATTAGATACTGATTTGAACACATGTAGCAACTCTACCTGTCTTAGCTCGAAAGCGAATGGCATTATACTAACTATGTTAGACAGCCAAAACTCGAATAATTTAGTAAATTATGGAACCCATTTTATTAATAAATAACTTTGCCTACTTTTGCTGACAAGGAGGAGGGAGAACTTAAAAATAGTATAACAACTTAGTTTAAGTGTTTTTTACACAACTAACTGTCCTCGAAATCCAGCGATATATATATATATATATATATATATATAACGATAATAAATTAATATAATAAAATATAAATAAATATAATGCTGATAAATAAATAAATAATTTTGATAAATATTCCTAGACATGTTATGCAGAAACAACGGATAGTTAGCGACCCAGATACAAGATTACTAGAACATAGGTACAGGGATCGGATCCGCACCGCACCCTTCGGTACAGCGGGCAGGGTGCCGGGTGAGCCACCAGGCAGTCAATTTTGTATTATAATTAGTACCGTAAACATAATTTTGATAAATCCAATACTCACGGCCACTCATCTAGGTCTAGAGATCGAACCCTCGATATGTGCGAACCCAGGTTCCTATGGACTCCCGAACATTCGATACATATCAGCACGCCCAAGTTCAAACTCGCCCAATCCGGATCTGATACGAAACAAAAAAAAAACAAAATTAGCTTAAAAGGTTAGTTGCCTTAATTTTTTTATACGTAACTAGCTTCTGCCCGCGACATTGTCCTCGTGGACTTCTGGAAAAAGTCTGCTTTTGACTGTTTATGTCTCAATAATATGGAATTCTCATAAAAAAAATTATCACCTATTTTGCCGTCTAGGCCATGATTTACCGTGAACAGTGAAAAACGTCAATCTTAATTTTTAACCTCAGGCCAAATAACAGCTTTTATGCAGCTAGCTTCAAAAATGACGGATCTCCATACACACTCCTATTTTATGCTCACGTATGTTGTAACAATAACGTCTGCACAAAATTCCAAATAGTCAACCTAAATAAGTCGACCTTAAACCAGAAAACATTTTTTATGCATTTAAATTCAGAAATGACGGATTGTTTACAAAATTCCTACTTATTCTTGGTGCTCATTTACCTTATAACAGGTACCTCTGTGCAAAAATTCAAGTCTATCTAGTCAAGGCATAAAACTACCGGTATACTAATTATCATCCCTTATTTTGCGATCTGTTATGTATGCAGGGACCAGGGCTACGTCCCCACCAAAGCCGTGTTAAATAAACCAGTGTGCTGTTGTTTGCTTCACCCGTGCCTTATCGCCCCTAAACGCAGTATATAACACGATCTAAGGTATGATTTTCTAAAAACAGTGAAACACTAGCGTGAACTTTTGAGAAAAAAGGTTTTAACAGTATATGGATTTACTACAAAACTATCGGAATTCTAATACAAATTTTCATCCTTTATTTAATACTCCTTTTTTGTGCCCACTCACCTTATAACAGAAACTACAGTGCAAAATTACAATTCTCTATCCACAAAAGTTTTGAAATAGTAATACAAATTTTAATTTTTTTTAGAAAATCATTCTCCAAAAAATGTGGAGCACGTAACTCTATCCTAATTATTAACTTTAAGGCCAAATACCAAGTTTTATGCATTTAATTTCAAAAATGACAGATTTCAATACAAACTTCCTACCTCTATTTTCCCACCGTTTTCGCAAAATCCTTTTTGAGTGCTTGACTATGTAATAACAAAAACCTTCGTGCAAAATTTCAAGTCTCTAGACCCAGTAGTATGTATGGGCTGTGCGATGATATATCGGTCAGTCACTCAGTCAGCGAGTTAGTTTACTCTTTTAAATATACAGATTATAAAAGATAATTGTTAATTAAAAACATCAGTAGTAATAAAATGTTCCTCAGATAACCATTTTTTTGGGATATAAACATACAAAGGTTCATTCACTTATTACCTTTTTTAAACCAAGCATAAACGAAAACGTTACCAACACCGTACTTGTAGAATATTTGTATGACGGCGTGTCAAAGAATATTGCAATTTATCGCGTTACATATTGCACAAGTCTTGAAATAATATAATGCCAATAATAAAAAACCCAAAATAAACATACATAATTGTATTTGTGTTGTGTTATGTTACTGCCAATTATTTACTTGTCTTGTTCTCTAAGTATACCACAAATAGTAATTAGTTTCATCAAAATCATGTGACATATTGTGATATCTCAATTGCACCTAAAGCACATTCTGATACAACTTCACTTCATATTAAAACCGCACGAAAGCTGACGCGGAATAATCTGGGCATATGCTACGAGAACGGTCATAGGATAGTCATGACTCTAGAAAGTGGCGGAGAATGGCCATACAGCATGTATTGATTATTATTATTCCACAGAAGATATAATAGTACAAAAGAACGGCCATTCACCCTCACCCTTAGCAGTGGCTACCTTACCGCACCCCGCACTTCATCATATATCTTATAGGCGTATTTAGAAGGGGTATTTTTGAGGGTTTTTAATATGTATCAACATTTTCTAAAACTAACCCCACCAAGAGTGCAGAGAAATAAATTAAAATCATAACTGTTGTTACTATGTAATTTTAAGTATTTTACCTTGTGCCCCACAGTCGCAGCATCTCTCGTTTCCTCTTACTCTCCTAATGTAGTAGGTGGCTCTGACATCACCCGTGGAGTTGGCACCAGTAGGAGCCGGCTGTCGGGACGTCTGGAATAAATACGAAATTGTTAAACATTGCACTTTGGGTTATTTCATATTGATAACTGGTCAGTAAATAAATAATATCACGACCCCGCAAAGGGGTGGTCAGATATATTATGTACATATGCTTGTAACATAATTTTTTTAACCAATGGCTTACTTCTAGTGAATTTCGCTACAACCCACCTACAAACATATACACATCACAACAATATAATCTAAATGGACACTCTCTAAGGCCTCTCAGCCTATACGTTAACCTACGTGGGTCTAAAAGTTAGCGCGCATTCATCAATTACATTCACGCGGAACGAGAAATATATTTTATGTATTATTCTGGCCTTCCCCCCAGCTCCACTCGCGCTAAATTGGATTTAAGACGTAGGCTAGGTGGATTTTACGGCAAATCTTTGATTATAGTAAGGAAGTTTGCTATAGCAAGCTACAGAGCTATAGCTACAGTTTATCCACGTGAAATTCTGCCAGTTATTCCAGCGGGAACTTTTGCGTAATAAAAATAGGCTACTTATGTCCTAAGTTCCCTCAACAATCTCTGTGCCAAGCAACAGCTCAATTATTGCTGCTTAGCGACTCTAACCAAAAACCAACAAACAGACTTTCACAAATATATATTAGTTTGGATATGGATAGTGTATATTACAAATGAAAAAAACCCAAGAAACGTTTTTTATGCCCCTGAATTTCTAAAATTTCTAGATTTTAATGCGATTGTGCCTAAATATATAGGAAGATTAGTGTATTGTAATACATGGTTGTACCCAGCAACAACCAGTGTTGGTCGGCAACTAAACATACCCAGAATCTTAAGAGTTTTGGTTTAAATTAAAATTTGTCGAAATTGAATCTGGTTGTTTGAATAGTCAATATTTTACTAAAACTGACTAAAGTTGTACTTACGTATTTCATCATGTACATCTCAAGCGGTTGTCATTAATTATTGTATTATAATAAAATAAAAGCTCATTATTTTCGGGAGAAACGTTCCGTAAGATATGCCGCGATACAAAAGATATGCCGCGATACAAAAGTTCCGTAAGATATGCCGCGATACAAAAGGTATACAATACGAATTGGTATTTTTTATAGGATTACAAGGAAAATATTCCTTTGTTTATCCACAAATACTGAAAACGCTTTTAACTTGCCTAGATTTTCGCAAAATCTGTGAAAGCATTGACTTCACTTAGGTTATTACATAAAACTAAAAACCCTGTATGCTTATATGAAGTTTTATAACTATTCTACTCATACTATGAATGCCAACACTAACCCGTCCCTGAAGCGAGGCGAGTATCTGCGCCTGTAGCGCGGCCACCCACGCGTCCCGCTCCGCCGCTGCCGCTCCCCCGCTCGCCCCTCCCACCTCCCAGCGCCATCTCTTGCCGTCCAGGCTAACTATTGTAAACTCGCACGAACTGCTACCGCTATCGGCTTCTAATCATTAACAGCAATTAAAGGGTCGTGTAAGTATCCTTCCTCTTGCGAAAGCTTAAGTTATGGAATAATCATCTAGCCAAGGTTTTCTCTAATGATAAAGAAAAGATTTTGAAAGGTTCGGCGCGAGTATTGCCCCTGGAGTTGCAATCGTTAATAGGTTATGGTGACCGCTTTACATCATGCGGACCGTATGCTTGTTTGCCACCTTGATAAGGTAAAAAAAACTCTTTTAACATTGCATCATAACTGGTATACAAATTTATTTATCTAAATTTCACAAACTTTCAGAAATAAAATGATATTCAATGCTACATAGGCCTCCTTTATATAATTCTAGAATAAATCTGAGCCACTTGCTGCCAGTATCTTCCCGCGGCTCTCTAGGCTCGTCAGTGCACCATGCAAAAGGCTGGTTCCAGAGCAAGGCAACTCTGAGTCCCATCAGAAAAAAGAAGAAAGAAATTTTAGATTTTTGGTTTGGCAAGCAGTTTTAAATGTACATTATAATTTATTGGTAGTTACTATACACGAGACTTTCAGCAATGATGGATTTGATGGACACATGAGATTGAAACGCAAATCACTACATCAATTTGAACATACCATCATCACCATCTTTCTTGACCCCGCTGCTCTTCATCCTCCGATGCCTTTTCTTCACATGTGGGGTGTCTTTATCCGCACCGTTGGTCGACCCAATCTCTGCCTCTGACGTTATTGACTGCCGGCTTGAAGCGGGCTCTTTCATTGCCTCAAACGCTGATAACAAAGCCTTGTCTGTCGTTTTTATTGGTTCTTTGTAACCTGTAATGGATAATATATATTACTATTCTCTAAATCTTGGTCTATAACTATTAGAAGAACTATTTTAATATATGAAGTTTAAGGATTAGAATTATTTTAATGTATTATAGAAAAGTTGATACTCAGATAAGACTGAAAAAATCGTTACCGGGGTCTAATTACAGTACCGGCCTCAAAAATAAAACTAAATTGATTTCTGTCACACAAAAATTTATTTCATTGATAATAATTTAAATAAAGATTGAAAGAAATACATTCTATTAACAATGGAAGGAGAAAAATAATTTTCAATACATTACAAGGAAGAAAATAGATCAAGCATAAAGGTTCGGACTAAAATGCTATGGAATATATACTTTGTAATACATCTAGGATAAAGCTTAGTACAAAAACGGCAGAGATAATGGCGGAAATTAGAGATTGGACTAACTATTGGAATACAAAACTACGAGGGGTAATTGGTACCTAAATGGCCATAAACATCAGCTATACCACGCGGATTGGCAACACTGGCCGCCCTTGAATAGGTCGGTTTAGGCTTGCTCCTTGATCCATCTGTTAAACATTTCGTACAAGTAAAGCACAAAAGTATTTGTTTTAATACAATTAAGTACCGTCGTTCGGATACTATTTTTGCCTGCAACTAAACCTTTGACTTTTTTATACCAACAAGCTTACAGTCCGCCTGTTAGGCGTAATGTTAGGCGGTCACCGAAGCCTATGTACGCTTGCAACACTAGGTATATTTTTATTTCGTTGCCAGCCCTTAAAAAATCCAACCACTATAAAGTTTCTAGCTGGCTCTTCTGAGTAGAAAACAAAATCGTTAACCAATACTAAGAAGTAACATTTGACGTCAAAGGGCCAATTCAAATAGATATTCTTCGAACTTGATACATCCGATCACATGACAAAGGGGCAAACTATATTTTTAATTATTCGAAACATCTTTTGTAGCGCCCTCTGTTGACCTTTATCCGCAAAACACTAAGAGCCCATGTTGGACCTATGTCATGCAACAAACCACATCTAATTCAGCCCAGTAGTAAAGTGTCTTAATAGCTTTTTAAATAGCACATTCAAATTGTACATTTAACTAGTATTTTTTTGTTACTTATTTTGACTACTGGTTAGAATTTTTGTATGAAAAGAGCCACCTAGAAAGTTGTATCTAGTCATTAACATTGTTCAAAAAGGTAAACCACATCACAATTACACAAGAAATATATGAGACATTTTTTTTTTGTAAATATACCAACAAACTGTTAACTTATGTTATATCACAAGTATTTATAGGCCATGATTTATTTCAGACCTCCAAAACCAGAAAAACATATGGTTTTACAAATACTATATTTTTTTTTTATATTTAGAATATTTAATTAAAAATTACCTAATGAAAGTCCTCCAAAACCGTCATGTATATCAAGACTGTTATAGCCATTATATCCCGGCACTGTGGTGATTATTGATTTGGATCCTCTAGGCTTTTGTCCTGGCACCTTCACCGTCACATATTGTAGTGATATCTCTTTACCATTTACATCTTCCATATAATCCTGAAATTTTTCAATTAAATAAACAACACTTAAAAAAAATTATTGAAGGATAATAGCATTATAATGTATGGCATGTATATTGTAGCGGGTAGAGGTTTTATATACATTTTTGGATTGCTGGTCCTTAATTACAGCAGACACAAGATCATCAGCGGACATAAAAACGAGAATAGCAATGGCAAAACAAACTTTTCATAGAAAGCAAGCCCTTTTTAAATGTAAAATCAATAAAAATATTAGAAAAAAAACTAATTAAGACATATATATGGAGCATAGCCTTATACGAGTGTGAAACTTTGACTCTAACTAAAAAAGAACGCGATAGGATAAAAGTATTTGAAATGTGGTGTTGGCGGCGACTAGAAAACATTTCATGTAAAATAAAAAATAATAAATGAAACAGTACTACTTAGAGTAAATGAGGAAAAACAGATCTTAAATCATATAAGAAAAGAAGAGGGAATATGATTGCCATTTAATCCGTCACAACCATTTCATAAAGAATATAATGGAAGGAAATTGGAGACCTAGAAGAAAGTATACAGACCAACTGAAAGAGGATGTAAAGGAAGAAACTTATAAGAGAGTGAAGAAATTAGCACGGGACAAATAATGGATGAATGGTCCCTGAACTATTGTATGCTGTACTATATACATTTTAAGCTTCCAATCCCAGGACTATAATTTGATACGTTATTATTTCTTAAAAAAATTGTTGTCAATTGTACTTCCATGTTATTTATTCAAACACTGACCAGTAGGAAATTTAAATATTAAAAAAAGAGATACGAAACCGAAAACGCTCGAAATTCAAAGACATCATTAGTCAGTCGTCTCTTATTTTTCATAGCGTGAAATAAAAAAAAATTATATATTGTATAGTGCTGAATAACATTCATTATAAAATATAAAAGACAACTGACTTATGATGTCTGAAAATGTATAGCAACAAAAGCATATAAAAACTCTGCCTACTACAATATATGGTATATCTTAATGGTTTTTATCTCCAGAAGTGGGTGGCTGGAACACATAATAATGTGAAATAGCATCTTTTCACAAAAGCCACTGTAGTAATTTGTGACAGGGAGTAAGCCCATCGTCGCAACACTGCTTATAATGCTGTATATCTGGACTAAAGTGACTCTATATATGTCTTATCGGTATTAATTACGAGCCCTAAAGTAACAAGAGGTAAATTAAAGACTAAGTACATAATAATGTCCCCCTTTGCCAGTATATGATGAACTATAACAGTCAGGATTGGGTAGGTTTATATGCATATAAAAAGTCGATCTAATAATTGATAATTTCTTACAAGATTTATAGCCTAAATTAGGTAAGACACACTCACATGTAAGCTTGGGTGATACGTCAGCCTTCCATCATCACAAAGTGTTACATACTTTTTTTTCCACTCTTTATTTAATGCCTTACTGCTCTTTTTATATAAATAGCCTTGTTTCAACGGTATTGCTCTTCCAGATCCAAGCTCCCCGTTTTTCAGTCTGTCATCGCCTTTTTTTGAAGGTGTGAAGAGATTCGATCTTCTCCTCGACTTCCTAGAGGTTGTGGGTGTTGATGAAGGAGTTGGTAAGTCTTTAGGATCCTTTATTGCTGGCTGAAGGTTATCTAAGCATATTGGTGCTGAGAATTTGACATTATTGTTTTCCGTCGCTATAGAAACCAGTCCTGAGGAGGAACCATGGCTTCCAAGAGAATTACCCCACCGTGATGAAGTGTCAGATCCATTGGCACTGTGGATTTCCACGACGTGGGTGGATGATATACCACTGCTATTTGATGATGCATCAAATGATGATGTCCCCCGGTGTAGGTGATGAGATGACGCAGATAATGTGTGATGACTTCGTGGTAAGGAATCCTGAAAAGAAAAAAATTAAGAGACAGTTAGTTTGGGTTCACTTTTATTACCCTATTTTCTCTCTATTTATTACCCGAATTGATTGTAAGTTATCTATACTAATATTATAAAGAGAAAAGATTTGATTGTTTGTTTGCTTGTATTGAATAGGCTCCCTGATGAATATAGGCTACTTTTTACCGCGGGAAAATGCTTCATTCCTATGGGGAAACGGGTAATAAGAATTATCCTTCTGTACTTATCTTTTTCACGTAACTTCTAAACGGCTGAACCGATTGGGTCGAAATTTTATATGGGTATTTCAATGGTTTCCTGGATGATTTAAAAATACAATTGGACCCGGTAGGTGGCGCTGCTGTCGGTATGTCACCTACTAAACGGCTTGATCCATTTGGGATTGAAATTTTGTATGTGTGTTTCCATGGTTTCACAGACACGAATGTATTATGCCATTGAAGAGGAAAGATTTGATTGTTTGTTTTTTTCTACAATTGAGGAGTTGCCGAAAGAACCTACGCCGGTAACGAAATTTAGGGCGGGCGAAGCCACTGGCAGAAACTAGTGTATAATAAAATCTTATCTCTAGGCCCCCTTCATTTTAAAACCTCTTTAAATCCAATACATCTAGCCATATTTGGTGTAGATTACAATAAGAATTTTCTGCAAGTTATACTAATGTATGCCTACAAAAAGATATGAACATTTATTTAAGGCATGGGGTTAATTTTGTTGCAAGAGCTAGAAAACTAATAGAAAACTCCCTAAACTTGGATTTACCAATTTTAGGAAAGTTTAACCAATTGTTGTTTTCTATAACACCAAACTAACTTCATCAGTAACATGTAGCCTACGATTTCTATTAGATAAAGCTAACATTTGATAAGATAATGAAGATATATTTCATATCTTTGTATGTATAGTCTTATGCAGATCTCAAAGTCATATGCGTGAACTTAGCTAGGTAAAGTGCTTACCTATGTTAAAATAAAAATAAAACAAAGTGCTAATCTAGACACCTATACATCAAATAAGCAGTGGGTCTGAGGCCTAACACTTCCTTTTATGCCTCCTGCTTTGTTTAACAACACAAAAGAAAGGAGAAACTGTAGCATAGCGTAAAAATTGGTGACAGTAACAAGTTTAAAGAATCCATGGATTCATTACACCTTGATTTAATTGTACAAGAGTAAAGATACTAAAAATCTTTAGAAAATTCGAATATTAATCTAATATTATTTCTCAAACAGACAGCAGAAACTTGTAAACGTTAAATAAAAACTCAGAACCTCGGCTAAAACCCGAACATACCAAATCATAATAAACACTATTTTTTTTAATACCACTTGAAGATAAAACCAAGTTAGTGACCATTGTGACAATGATGCAACAATAATTAAATCCTGACCAAGGTCAGCTATCAAGATACTGCCGAATATTAAATGTATTATGTAACAAACCAATTTGAGAAAATAAATGATTTTTAAAAAGTAGGTTTGTCACAGAACTCTTTAAAGATTCAATTTAATTTTATTAATCAAAGCTACTTAAGTGTCTAGAAACAAATTTTTTTTTAACCTAAGCAAGATAGTCAAAATAACCAGTAAGAATTTTCCATACACATTTAGGGCATTCCTTCTGCCTACTTTGCAGCAGAAATTGTTAGCGGTTTGCGTTTCTTGCTTTTGGTTGCAAAATTATAGCAAAATCTAATGTTGACTTTTAGTGTTTCTTCTAAGCGATTTTGCTACCAAAAACCCATGTCGAAAGTTGGTTGGAAGATGGGTATGTTGCATTACTTTTGACAGCTGTCCAATGTGAAAGTAAATCCTTTGAGAAAAATAGTTATAGCATTGTTTTTTTAAAGAAAAGTTTAATTTCGCATTATGAACTATATTTCTTTGTTATTATCTACAAAAAAAATAAAATAAAAACTCAAACATAAACATAAATGAATTCATACTATTCAATTGCAACGGGGCACAGAAGGGACATCCTATAGTTAATTTTTGGTGTTGGCAATTAGTTAAACTGTTGGGCAAATGAATCATTTACAAAGACCTTCTACAAAACTACTATTTGTAACTGGTAGGAATTAAAGGTATACAAAATTGCTACACCCTGATTTACCACATAATGGTAACACAGAAATGAATGTGTTAATAGCATTATTACTTTCTACACTCATATCAATATTTTAATTTTATAAATTAGCTACAGCAGCATTTTTGTCCCAAAACATGGCAAAGAACAATTAATTAACGTAACCCCAAACTAAACAATAGGACATTAAGTTCATGATTAACTATTTATGATACACATGGTGATTAGAAGCAGTCATAATGTAATAAATATTATTTTTAAATTGATGATAACAACAAGTCAAGAGTGAGCTGTAAGACACCTGAAAAGTTGCAGTTATTCCACCCCATTTATTACAATATTTAACAAAACATTAATGGGCATTTCTTTTAAAAAAATATACAATATCAGATACTGAATTCTTTATTAAACAAATGAAAATAAAAAAGAGTTGAACTTAACGCCTAAGGTTTTTTTTCACCCACTTCTTTAGTAAATCTTCAATTATAATAAAATGCATAATTACCTTAATAGGAACTAGAAACACATCAATTAACCCCTTTATACCCCAAACTCAGTTGTTTGGTTCCAAGAGGGTTATCACCAAGTTTTTAATATGTTTATTTATATTGACAATACAAAGCATCAATGTAGGTCATAATTATCTTATACACTGATGATTTTTACGAACTTTAATCAGGGCTAATCAAAATTTTTACTGTAATTTTATTTGTATACCCGTAAATCGATAGTACAGGCTTTTACTATCTTAATTTTAGGCTCATCCATGTAAGAGAGAAACTATACTCCACATCAAATAAATTGCATGTTTTGGAAAACACATTTGTATTGTTCCTAGCTCCTTATTCATTTTATACCAAGCATTAAAAGTATCAAATGTAAGCATGTTTAATATATACTAATATTGTAAATGCTAAAACTATGTCTGTCTGTTCTGTTTAACAGCTGTACCAATTGAGATAAAATTTGGCATGGAGATAACTTAGGTCCCAGAAAAGGACATAGCCTACTTGAAAACCGCAGGCAAAAGATAATACCATATGAATTGGAATTGTCACTTTATATTCCTAATTTTAAAAGTTGGTAAGGGCAGTAGAAAAAATGGAATTTAATTGTGGCTGCTTGCAATATATTTGCTTTAGGCAGAAAAAAACTGATTTCCTGCTATTTTTCCTTTTTTTCTTACCTATAATTCAGTAAAAAGTTTTATTGAGAAACAAAACACATTAAAAGAGATAATTGGTTTATTGTATCTATGTGTTTGGAAAAAGGGTTTTTTTAATGCCATTAAGTTACAACAGTACTTCCAAGCAATTGTACAATAACTGTAAGCATCTCTACAGTTAGATGCTTCTACAGGTCCGAAATTTACTGTACAGCATCGTAGAGCCTGCTTGCAGTTTGCTCACTTTTTGAATTAGACAGTCAACCAATAGCAAACTTTTCAACTCTCAACCCTTTAAAAAATTCAATAACTTCTTTCTTGAAGAACCCCATACTGTAGTCCTTAGAGATAATCTTAAAACTGGAGGAAGTTCCTCCGAAACCGCACTGTATGCAACCATTTCAGTTTCAAAGTGTGAGAATGAATTCCCTGGCAACAGCGAGCAGTATGTTAGTAGATGGTAGCCATGGGCATCATTTCAAACAATTCCTCAGAACACATCCCATTGTACAAGCAATAGGCAGGGAGGCAAAGTCTCTCCTCAGGCTTAAGGGTTCGATAGTGGCAAGTGAGTTTGGGATCATCAACTGTTCTCACAGCCCGTCATCGAACCAAGTCAAAAGGGCCAAGCTGGTGTCCCGGTGCACCCGCCCGGAGATGGCAGCAGTACTCCATATGGGGCCGAACTTGCGACTTGTAAAGCAGCAACCTCTGCCCCGACGTGAAGTACCGCCTTGCTCTATTGGCGTACTCAATACTTTTTTGATGCCAGTTTCACTTAATTTTGCTAATAATCTCAGAACTGATCATTGCTGGAGATGTTAACACCAAGGATCTGAATGCTCTTGGGCGATGGAGAGGGGAGTGTTCTGGACTCGTGGGACCACAGTGAATGGTGTTTCCTATTATAGTAATTATATTCATAATTTGAATGCGCATTTTGTTCATCTACCATTTATCTTATAAAAAATTGCTTCTAATATTAAATACAATCATCTGCATAGTATTAAATATTAGTGGCCATTTTAACCTCATCATCCTTTAGCCCACTAAAATAATATAACTAGTCAGTGAGTAAAAAGGGGCGTTGAAAAGACTTAAAAATTCAGTTCAGCCACTTTTCTATCTAAACAGGGTAAAAGTAACTAAAATAACACGGAAAAAAAACGGTGGCTTCGTTATGAAAAAAAAAATTAAGTCTTTCCAGGCCCCCTTTTGTACACCCCAACCGATATATGAAAAAGTTACAGGATCAAAAAATTAATATGCACATTTAAAAATAAAATTGTTACTTACCTTATATAAGAACGTGGAATGATTATGGCTTGGTGAATTGGCTAACGGCTGTGGAGTAACCGGCCTGGAGCCAGCCAAACACTGTGATGAAGCGGACAACCTTGAACCAACGATCTTGTGGCACGCTGAAATATTACAGAAAACATCCATTCAAGTAACACAAACACTGTAATATTATAAATTAATCTATCTTTGCAAACAGTATTTTAAGAATATTAAATATAATTTATCTCAAACGCACATTCAAATTTAGTAGATTTTCTACGATCGCGCTCTTCAGCTCTTTGTATATTGTAGCAAGAACTACGGCGCCTTAAACTTGACATAGGTGACATGTTAGCCTTAAAAATAAGTGTTTTATCCATGGTTCCATTCAGAATCCAATAAAAATAAGGGCACAATGAAAATTGAAATCACGAAGTTCGAAAATGTCAAATAATAGTAAACAAACACGACAAGAACAAACCAACGCGATTGAACGAAACAAAATGAACGAATGAATAAGCCGCACTCGGTCTCGAAGTCGAAGGCTGACTGATGTTACCACTGTGAATCGGACTAAAATCCCCGAACGAAGCAAAAATATATTTGTTGTATTATAATTAAAAATGACAAATTATTGCATTTATATGTAAAAATAAAACGATCGATCACACAACAGGCGCGTATATAGATAGGTTCATGGTAAAGACACATCCAGATAACCGACTGCTAACACTAAAACATTACGCACGACGTATGTCTGGTACATAACAATCGGTAACAAATTCCTCTGAATATTTTTATGAGTGTGAATAATAGTTGTAGATTTTGTTCATTATTATTGACCATATTTCAAGAATTAGTATTATAAAGTGCACCATAGTCTGTACTAGCTACACATATACAAATGCAATATAATAATATTCAAATCAAAAAGAATTTAAGTACCTAATACTTGATTCGATATCGCTTTTTTTTTCGTGATATACACAGCTATTGCAAAATGTACTATTTTTGTGATATATTTGTATATAACGAAATCATATTCCTAGTGACTTATAAAGCCCTAGTACATAAATCTTTCAAACACACAAAATCTTCATAGAATTAAGAAATACAATATAATACACATACATAGAAATAATCTTTCTTCGAGTCTTAGAAGAAAATTATTATACATACCATATCTATGGCTATATCATCAATATAAATAAATACTTTCATAGCAAAGATGCAGTCAAAATATTAACCTGGCTCAAGGTTAATCTTTTGACTGCATCTTTGCTATGAAAGTATTTATTTATATTGATGTATAAAGAAATCGTGATACAATTTTATTAAATGATTACAGAACATGTCATTTATAGAACAAAACGTACATAATTTAAACAGTTTTAATGCAACAGTAGTATCTAGTAGTAGTTAAAATACTAAAACAAAAATTTAAAGTAAAAAAGGAATATTATTAATATTTGAATAAGTTAAAGAGCGTTAAGGACACATAAATATTTCAAAAATAAGTAGACTGGACTTGATATGTTAAAAATAAATTGTTGTGAATCTAACACTAAATGACAAATGTTTTGTAAGATTGAACGAAAAATATCTTGTCAATCGTAATCAGTAATATTATGGAGCAAATGTAACTCAGCAATCAAAACTCAAGATTACGTCAACTTATCATCAATTCCGCTTAAAATATGTCTTACCATCTTGAAATACTCGTTCCACATTCAAGCCATACGTAGCGCAAGTTTCGTAGTAAGAACATCTCCGTAGTTCGTTTGACAACTTACGAGCGCGGTTGTCATCCACAACGCGTGGACTACTTTCACTTATGGCATCTGAAACAGCAACCAATCATGTAGATAATAGGAAATGATTGCTAGGAATGTCAGTGTAACTGTATACGTACAGTATATTGAGTAAAGATAAAAAATGCTTCTTTTTTTTATTGAAATGATTTTACTCACCTTGAGTCCCAACTAATATGATAGGGATTTCGGCAGAATTTCTGTAGTGAGACATTTTATTGAAAAAATTTGACACTGTATTGTAACTGATCTCGTTGTCTAGACTAAACACGAAGATCACGGCATCTACCCAAGCTGTGAACTGTAACAAGAGAATGTAAGATAATAAAAAACTTCGAAAACAAATTTGAACATTACTAAAATCCAATCTGTTTTTATTGGCAAGACTTTAGCAAGATAGTCGTTTCATAATATTTTGTCACTCAAAAGTAAATATGATGTTACGAGTACCGCACAGTTAAAAACCTTCACCCCTAGTGTAAACTATAATTACTTAGGGTAATTTGCGCAGTCATAGGGGTGTATAAGTAAGGGAAGGGTTAGCGTAACATGTGTACATGACATCGTAGGACAAGTTATTTAGTCGTATGTAATGCCATTCACTGGTGATACTTTTCTACTTTTCGATAGCCGATAGATTACATTATATCATACTGAATGCTGCATCACTAAATGTACTTATCACGTCAAAGATTAAATTGTTCATCAGTTTGGATATGTAAGTGGATCACCCATATTTGTATTGAAAAGGAAATCACACTAGCCGTGGAAATGTAAAAATAAATTGCACTTCTGAATTTAGAAGTGAAAATACCTTAGTTATGTAAGACTTATTTTTAAATGCACATCAAAAATCTTATCACTCGTTGCATCGATTAATTGTTTTTACATCAAAATAATTATTGTAATGCAAACAAAGCAATTCTTTAACAAAACTTGCACTAAAAATATGCTTCAATAGCATATTATTTCTTTTCGGCTAATACACGACAAAAAAGTTGTCCAATGTACGAAACTACTATTTTTATATCAAATATACTGATTGCCCATCAAATTAACCAGAGCGTACAAACGTAATATAACAAAATAACTATTTTTTCAACATGTTTTCTATTAAGCATCTCAAAACTCGCTTAACATACCTATATGTCTTAAAATTTTAGAAAATACGCTTCGCAAATTGAATAATTGTAATAGCAATATATTGCTTTATGTATAAGATTATTTTTTAAGATCAGGTTAAGGGAAGATTTTTTGATTAACACTTAAATACTAGCCAATATTCCTACATTCTTTTACTTATTAATTATTTTTTTTAGGGAGTCTTTAGAACTTGAAAATTAAGAAATGGACATATAATATGAATGTCTAAAATTAAATTGCCTATGTCATAGGATGTAGGAGTATATCAGCTTCCTATTGAATGAATACGTGTGCGTAGGAGGGTGTCACCCTTTCAACATAACAATGAAAGCAAGAGACGCACCATCCGTCCGTAAAGAGCGTGACTCTGACACTAAAGAAAAACCTTCTTTTGTCTTTTGCTTCTATAAAATTGTACAAAAGATATTTAGAATTAAGCATTTTTTTATTCATAAAACCAGCATCTATGAAACAGGGATATAAACACTTACTTGTATATAATTTTATATTATCTAATAGCTAGGATTTCAGTCACTTTAACATAACATTAACAATAATTTAATTAAGTACCCAGTATAAAAAAAATCAAAACAACTCAAGTATTAGGTATTAGTTTATACTAATAGTTAGAGTTAATTAGCAGTGATAATGAACTACTGACAAGCCATAACTATGAATTAATTAGTTCACATTGATAAGGTTATAAATATTGAATCAAAAATGAATTTGTATTATTTTATATTATTATGTATATTATATTATGGAAAAATATGGAAATTTTGCCTTTATGTTAAAGTTGATAAAGTTAAAGTGAAGTGAAAGTTTAATTTTTATTATGAGAATTCTATTCAACCGCTTTATTTAAAATGTTTGAAACATATTTGAGAGGATCTATGTAAAATAAACTATGTACTTATTTATTTTATTTTGAATATCAAAATTCAAACCAGTCTGTTATATAAATTAAAAAAACGGCTATTCTTTTGCCTTACCCATTAACATTTACACACATAAATTCACATATCACTAATAAATTACAAATACATTGAATCAATAACACGAATTAGAAATCTATGAAAATTAAAACAGGCTGGTGTTTTCAGGGCGGCGCTCTAAAAGCGACTGGGCGGGCGGGTGCTCCGAACCCTAGGGGCTGAAACCTTTTAATATTTCCGTTTCTTTCACGCATGTCAGCTTACCTTTACAGGAATCGAAGGATGCACTTTACAAAAGGCTTTGCAACATAACGTGATTCTAGCAATAAGATACATATATAACGAAAACAGCTTCAAGTGTCCTAGAACCATCTAGAACTAAAAAAAAATAAGAATTGGATGACTCAATAACTTGCAATATTAAACTAAAACTAATTAAGCTAGTTAATAACCGACTCTTAAGCACCTACTTTGTGTAATCAACTACTTGTGTAGTGGTCCTATTATTAAGTATACTGACTGTTAAATTATTGATGTTTTTATAAACTATATAATTACATTGATAGATACCTTATTTTAACGCCTTTAATAATTCATCAATAAGAAAACCGCGTCTTCATGGACTCGCAAGAGGGTAATGTCCTGTCCGTAGAAACGCCGAGGTCTCGGCGACAAGGTCAGACAGACGTAAATCTCAATCGAAATAAAATAATAAAAGAGATTGGAATTATAAAAAACAAATTTGTTATACATCTAGAAAGTGAATATGAATTTTAAGAATACAAGTCATGTCAAAGCAATATGAATGAAAAATGCTGGCACTTTAAGGAATCCATAATTTATTCAGAGAGCACTTTCATCTTCGATCGACAACGTGCACGCTGTTAGGAAGCGACAGTATATTATTATCATTACATCGAAATCGTTAGGAAGTAATTGTACGTGTTGCCAGGAACCATGCGTGCAATGACTATGCTCACTAATGACAGACTAATAGTAAAATATTTCTTTCAAACACAGAAAAAAATATTCATTGATGTAGTTTCTGTTAATTTTATTAACAATATTTCATTAACTATTGCATTTGACTGACTGATTGTTATAATTAGTGAGTAGGTGCAGTTGCTAGTTAAATCCCTATAGAATTCAAGACAAAATATAGAATACTAAATCGCACACAAAGCCACTCACTCACTTACATAAATAAGACATATTAGTCGTTTGTCTACTAGGAAACTCGTTCATATTAAGGGGCAAATACGAAATCCGAACGTTAAGGTTGATATTGAATATGAAGTTTTATGATAATGTTAATGTGTTAATAAGTGAACCACAGATTTTGCACGCGATTTTAGTCTTTTAGCTATGTATACGTTATGTTATTGAAGCAAATTAAGACAAACGTGTACAGCGGCAAAATGGTAAGTTTCCTGAAATAATACTGACACTAACAGACTTGACATTGACAATGCAATAAGCTGTTTGTGGCGTTGTCTGAAAAGGTAACATGCACTCGAAAGATGTTTAAGAAATTAATTATAAACGAACCTTTTTCATCGCGCTACTCTATATAAAAAAGGAACCCACGAATTATGTTAAACAGCATACAAATACACTGTTTTGTTTAGTAGAGTATAAGACAAACATCTGTTTTGGAAAATATGTATAAGTACGTTAAGAGATACAACAATTTCTATTATAATTTTTTAAACATAAACCACATATGATTTACCACATTATTTTTAATTTTATTTTTAATTTACCTATTATCTGTGATATAGGTGAGCAATGTATGTAGGATTGCGTAAGTCTCCTTAGGATAATAAAAATTGTTCACAATATTTTACCATTGTTCCCTTGATAACGCAATAACATTTTATCTTTTGAGGCCATTGTACCAGAAATAGAGATTCGCTCGGCTGTAAATAATTCGATAACATATCCGGTGCATTTCAGTACACTGCAACAATTATTTAAAAGAATAAACACTAAACATAATCAAAAAAAGTTGATTGTACAACTTGGATTCTTTCATAGAGTTATTGAATGTTAAAAGTGTAGTCGTTCTTGAATGCTAACTTAATTTCGTATTATTTATTATTCTTCTGTCTGAACGTACTATTAACAACATTTGTATCTTTTTTACGTGTGCCTAAGCTACTCACATCACGGTTTTTGTTGTCTGGCCGCACTCGAAACTGGTTTCCATAGACCCATAAAGCTGGGGTGCGTCTCAAACAAAACAACTGCCTACGTAGCGATAAAATATAGTCACACTTTTACAAAGCATGAATAGGAGAAAGAATAATGCTGGAAACAGGTAACATGATCCAGGAACGTGACCCTTGCAACTCTCACCATACCAAGCACATTGTTCTTATAATCACCACACATTTTGCAGGACTATGGCCTAATGCATTTGTACTTACTCGTAAAAGCACAGAAAAAAATCTCAGTTTTAGTATGTAGTAAAATATAAAGATAATATTCGTTATCATAAAGAGTTGATTATAGATATTGTTTCAACTTGTTCTCAGAGATACGTGTTAATTGCCATAATCAGATTAAATCGTAAAATATGTATTTTCTTTAATAACAAATTTTAAATACTCGACTTCCTAATTAATGTCTCCAGGAAAACTTTGACTGATCGATATTTTAAATTATACAGCGACTTAGGGGAAACTCGGTTACTTTGGACCAAATTTTTTTAAAATGCATTTTTGACTAATTATTTTTGTGTAATAGAGGTATAACATGAAATGAAACAGTAGTTAAGTGGCTTCATTACACAAATTATGTACATTTCACAAAAATCGAGAAACTTAAGATCGAAGCTCCGTTTTAGTACCCAACCAGTTTGATTAATTGGAAATATATAAAAATTGTTTAATAGACTTTTTCACTTGTTATATGTTACCTGCTCTTTGAAATCCACCTTCATCCACATTCGTAGTTTAAGCTATTAATATATTCTCTGTTAAATTACTCCATTTAAAAAGGACACCTCGGGTTTTCTTGTACCTACTGATTTTGTTTTTTTCATATGAGCATAATACCAAGCCATATTAGCCATTTATTTAGTACAACTAAAGTTTTTGCAACAGGATAATTTTTTTAAGCAATGTGGTAGTTAATATCTGCAGGAAACAGTTTATCCAGTCATTTGTTGATCTCATTTCAAACCATGCTTTGTTAGGGTTCCGCTCTGAAAGGAAAAAAACAGATCCCTAATTCTTTTACTTTGTCTGTTTGTCCGTCCGCCTTACCGAGTCTCGAGGGTCACCAGCTCATAAACAGAATAAGGTAAGGAATGTTGACCCAAAATTTAACTGTAAATTAGAAATTCAGTTAAATTTATTTGAGAGTGAATTAAGAGCCAAAACATAATTTCTGCTATTTGTGAAATCTTTTAACTCCTACTAAAAAAATTTTTACAATTGAGTAGGTAGTGTTAAATTGGACCGGTTATTATAACGAGGTTCAATTTTTCGAACTTCAACTTATCACAGAAAACAAAATCCAACAAACTTATACTAATGGAAAGCCGGCATTGTTTTATCAATCTATCAATCAATCAATATTGTAGGTATGTAATGAAAACAAATAATGAAGGTACATGCATACATCCATACATAACATCATACCTGTTTCCCAATGGGGTAGGCAGAGACCAAAGACTGCCACTTGCTACGATCCTGGCATACCTCTCTTGCCTCATCTATACGCATCAATGTTTTCATACATTTCCTACGGTTCCGAGTACTGAATAATGAAAGTATCGTTAGCTTATATTTAATAGATCTATACTGTTAACATTGGTCACCAAAACTTACGTAAAATGTTTTTTCCCTACCAAAACATTCGTCACTGCGTAGGTAAAAAATAAAATTTGTTATAAACGTTGAATTTTGTTGCGTATCGCCTGCTGTTAACGCAACTACACAAGTTAAGAGGGCAATATAGGCCAGAAAGCTTACTTCTATAATACTAACGATGTGCATGTAAATGTACTAAAAATCATTACACAATGTCATATAAATGACTATAAGATGTTTTTGTTCTATATTTCTTAAGTAATTTACAACATAATGACACCTTGAAACTATAAAGAAAATATTTTTTTGTATAGAATTTAACGTATTGACTTTTTTGTAGCTACATTTTTGCCTCTTTGCTACAACTGATAGTCAATGCACTAGTTAACAACCAATTCTAATTATTTAATCGACTTTTATAACAACCAAATGCAATACACAATTTAAAAAATTGCATAAGTGTTAAAACAATGGTCGCTTTCAGATGTTTTTTAGCAATTAATATAATAAATGGAAATAGATATATATATAAAGATATCTATTTACCTAGTGTAAATAGATATATATAAAGATATACACTAGGTACAAGGAAATTTTATAAATTTTATTTTTCAATCCTCCAGATTCTGTAGTTTGGCCGCGAAATTTGCACAAAAACGTCGTATTTACGTCTTCCTACCCTAAACCGTAACCTTAAGTGTTGCTAAGTTTTACAGAAGTCTTTGAAATAGGAGATAGGTACACGGGCGGATTACGATTACATATCCCTTTCTTAAACATAATCTTTAAGCTTCTAATTCAAACCAGAGGTCAACAACTTATCTTTCTATTTGGAATTCAAAAGAAAATTATGACTGCTAAAAAATGTATTGCCATACCTATAGTTGGATAGGTAGCCATCCTAAAAGCAATAAACTTGAAACTTATAAGAGCACAAACTATGTTACATTTTCTAAGGAGGTAAGCGAGCTAACATACAAAATAAATAAATTAAATGACGTAAAATATGTGGTTACTTGCAGTATTATTTCACATGAAAGCTTTCGTATACTAATAAATAACTAAATAAGTATATTATAGTATTTAATAATATATTAATTTCATTTCATTTATCTATATTGCACACTATATAATATATGATGATGCAGGACTTAATGCATAAAAGCAATTTCTGACATATTATGTAATATATGTAACATACAACTAAATAAATATTGAAACTGTATCACTGCATTGGTTATTTTAACTTATTTATGATTAACTAACACTACATAGCATAACCATGTCTGCGTATTATATCTCTATGCCTTTGCCTAAGCCTTTTACGCCCTACTGCAGTGGCACAGGGCTCTCCTTGGGGAAGGAGGATTAGGCAACAATTCACCGCGCTGGCTTAGTGCATGTTAGCTGACATTCTCGCACTAGTGGTCATTCGATAGAGTTTTCAAGCAGCCCATAGTCTCTGACTTGGCTTAACGATATGACAACAGCTATATCTTATATAAATTAAATGTTAATTTATGTTATAACTCATGATGTATCATTTTTTTTTTGTGTCATCAAAAAGCTTTTTATCTTTTAATTTTTATAGGACATGTTTATTGAAAATCGGTTTCCCACGCAGTTTTCATTGCAAAGTAGATCTTATCAATATTCTATACTTCTAGCGCCGCGACAATATTTTGTAATGATTTGAATTCAATCCACGTCTACTCTATCCCAGTTCAAATATTTGACCTTAGGAGTGGCAACATTCTAATACAGAGTTCAAAATTTAAACTTGAGGGCAACGTACTTTTAGAGAACAAATAACGGGCCACAAAGTTTGTAGTTTGCGAGGCTCTATGGGAAGATTGAATTTTTACGCACGTTATTCAATGCTTCATTGGCTTTTGATGGAATAAGACCCATTCTTTTTTACCTCAAAGAGAAACGAAATATCTTCTAAATTACTAAATATTGTAAATTTTGACTACAAACAAATCCTACAGTATGTAGTAAAGTATTATTTTATATTAAACGAAAAAAAAGTATAGATAAATAAGTTTTTCTTTGACCTTTGTAATAAAGTGCATTACAATAGCTGTCTAGTACTGTAAAAACTATCTGGCTTGTAAAGTGATTTAGCTTAATTAACAACTCAAAGCCTCAACAATAGATACCTATAGTCTTTTGTTGAAGCCTTTTGTTCAGAAATACAAAAACTTGACTTAAAAAAGATCTTATTAAATGATTGTAGTAGAAAATATAAAGAAAAGCTCGCTAGACAAAATTTAATAAATTAATCTTTAATTTCTAGAGTTTGTAGTCAAAAATGGTTAACATTTCATATTTTCTCATAACTATAATAAATTTATTATCTTCATATGTAAGAACACCACTTATACTTTAAAATAAACTAAAAAACACAATGCAATATATCTTAAAGAAAATGAAAATGATTGCATTTCTATATACATACATTATTTTGTGGGCAATTTTTTTTAATAATATATTCATATGATCAATGCCAAAATAACTTTTATTTCATATATTTATTTATTTACTACTTAATAAAAACATTGTTACAAAAATATTTTTGAATTCCCTGAATCCCGGACTAGTTTAAAAAAAACTGTATCTCGGGAGTCAGTGTCTTCTTCCACTGGTTTTCATAAAATATAATCTTAAGAAATAATCTAAGTGGAGTGCCGTTTAACACTTACAATCTCTGGCTTTAAGATTACAACACTTAATACAAATTGTAACGGCAAGAGTAGTCTTCCGGCATCAAATAACTTAGTTATTACAATAGTAAATTAGAACCATTATTTGTGTGTGTGTGTGTGTGTGTGTGTGTGTGTGTGTGTGTGTGTGTGTGTGTGTGTTTGTGTGTGTGTGTGTTTGTGTGTGTGTGTCTGTGCGTGTGCGCGCGTGTGTGTGTGTGTGTGTGTCTGTCTGTGTGTGTGTGTTATATTAGTTAAGTTTTACGAGACAGAGAATACCTATTATGGAAGTCGACACAATATATGCCAAATTTAAAATGTCTGCGTCAAACGATTACACGAAACATATTCATTCTATAGGAATTTCAGTGAAATTCACTTCTAAGAGTTACACGCTAATCAACGTCAACAAGGGAAGGTTGCGTAAACGACAGTACATTTATGTCAGACATAATACATCTTATAGTATAAAAAATATTCCTGTACCCAACAAACACGCTATTATATTACAAAAGAATCGCCAGGTGGCGCCTCACGCGATGTTTCGATCTGCAAATTGCCTACAAATTGCTTTTACCCTGACGAACTTCGTTTAAATGTTATATTTTGAACTTTACTCTTATATAATATTTTTGCTTTCTTTTTTTATATAAGAGTTCCTGCTTAGTTGTCTTTTATACCCGTAGATACAATATTAATAAAAAAAATATTCAGATTTAATTTTGTTCTGTAAACGTGGCAACATTATTATCTAGCGTCATATTTTGTCTCATCTATAAATTTCATCTACAAGAAATGATATCTTTTCCATTAGAAAACCAAACACACGACTAAGACTAAGAATAAAGCTGTGTTATTCAATTCTCCCTAAAATGTAGCAAACATTTTTCCCGGCGCCACACTGTCGTCATCCCTTGCAGAGGGTGCCTTGCTGATAGCGGATACGCTCGGTGACAGTAAAATCAGATATAGGTATGTACCTTTATAGTCAATGCAACACTATAGGGTTATTAAAAGAATAACATAAAGATATAAGTATTACCTATATTTTTAACATACTTGCTCACAAAGTGGAAAGGTGCCTAATGGCTCCTATTATTAAAAAAAAACGCATGCCTTTTCTTTACATAACCGCACTAATAGCACAGAATGTTATTTTTTTATAAATCTCAGCAATATGTACGCTATTTAAATTTTAACAAGATTTGAACGCTCGATTTTACTACCCATAAAATTAGGGGCGTTTTGTTAACGAGCGAATGCGCTCGATGACGTCACTTCCGGACCGCATTCAACGCATTGGCTGCAAATGCTTAAGTGGCGTTTTGTTGACCGACATTATGCATATTATGCGTTGAATGTCAAGATTTGTACAGTGTGACACACAACATTTATGTATTTTCAACTTAGCTGGATTGACATTAAACGCATTGAAGCAGTGAACAGAACGCACCTTAAGGAGGTAGAGTAGAGCATTGACTGCGCTGTCAAACTAGTGGACGGCCCTATTTTTTGTTTACATTTTGTATACAGAACAATTTCAATGCATATGCGATGTCATAGCTCTCAATACCGTCAATAGAACGCACCTAATATAACCACTGCGCCTTTGATTATTAACCTGTCTAGGAGGATAATCGGCGCAAAGAATCGTGCCAAAAAAAGTAGGTCAGTAATGGACTACCTACTGCACCCTACGGTCGCGCAGTGACGTTTCAAACTACGGTGCCAATTGACATCATTATTTGTTTCAAAATATTTTCAAAATGATAGTTTATGCTATTAAAAGTTGCAAAAAGGAAACAAGAAAAGTTATAAAAAGTTACTTTCCACCGGTAAGTAATTTCATTTGGTAAGTATTTATTAAATTAACAGTTTATTGTCTTGGTCCGTATGGCAATATCGCGCCAAAGCGGCCATTGTTACCAGGGTTACCACAAATTAGTTTTTAGTTTGCCCATTTACACTTTCTTATTTAAATCAGTACGGCCGCGATTGCAATATTTATTATCAGAGCGGTAATGTATGTAATTTCTTTATAATAATAGATGATTGTCAGTATGATAAGGGTAGCTCATGGATAGTTGTTGTTGTTAGTATCCTTTAAGGCCCCATCTACTGCAAACTATCGCCGCCATGAGATATTGCTCATTTTTTCTTCAGAGAAAACGTAATTCAAAAAAGTGATAAATGCTAACTAGTCACTGATTTGTATAACATGTCTGCAATGTTTAATTCTGGTATTGGCTAAAGGCAGCCAGCCACTTTTAGCAGAAAACCGGATCAGACATGTTCTACAAACAATACAAAACGTTCTAAAAGTAATAAATCACTAGTTAGTACAATATAGAAATAAGTGCTTGTGTGTAGTATATTAACGCTAAAATTGGTTTAGTATTAAATACGTTGATATAGGTATAAAAACTTAATGATAAACATTTTCTCTACTTTTGGGGTAAAAGCTTAAAAGCTAGTAAGCCGACTTACACCCACATAGATAAATCTCTTCACTGTAGATGCAACTGTTCACACACACAGGTATTTCAAAATGGGCCGCAATTTATGTGACAGCTCGACTTCAACACTGCAAAGCACTACGTGTTATCTTTGTAATGGGCGAAAACTTGTTTCACCTAATGTCTTCTTTTTTGCAAGGTTCCTCAGATAATGGAATTGGAAAATTGAAGAATTCATGGACAAAATGGACTATGTAAATCGTTTAAGATTTCCGGCACATGCCACAGATGAGATAATTTTCGTTTTTGATCCTTTAGCACACGCCAAATCTTTTTTTTTTGGAGTAAAAGAGATTCATCAAAGTCTCAATATTGCTACCGAGAAAAGTTTGGCAAGAAACTTTATCCTACCTAATTATTTTTCTACTTATCTAATGGCTGCTTGCTCTGTAAGGTTCCTGACAGAATAATCGTGTGTAGACCATGTCAATTATTCTTCCATTTCATTGGTAAGTAGATATAATTAGATATATTTAAAAAAAACGGCCTAGTTCGAGTCGGACTCGCGCACCGAGGGTTCGGTACCTAACACCATTTACGTATTTACAAACACACACAAAAACAAAAAGTGTGCCACTAAGCGGTCACCCATCCGATTACAACTGACGAATCCCGACGTTGCTTAACTTTGAATATCGTTTCCCACAAACAAATATGTTACTGTTTCGCTTAATAATAACTAGATAGACATTATGACATGTCCATCAATAACATACATAGAATTTGTGTCTCAAATCGAGATCTATCTGTCCAAGGTCTCTGACTGGGGACGGTAAAATTTAGTCCGATTCAACCTTACAAAAACGAATCTGCGCGTTCACCGCTAAGAAAAGCCCATTCACTGTGGTCCCATAATTCTAGAACGGGGAGAGTCCATCTCCAAAACTATGCTTATATAATCACAATTTATTTATTCATTTTTATTTGTAAACACTTAATTGCAAAAAAAATCACAATAGTTGGACCTAATGCCATAGGCATTATCTACCAGCAGACCTTTGGGTCATGCAGAAAGTTTAAAGGGCGCATATCGATTGCAACTTCTAAACAACATTCAGATGTTGTGTATAGCTCAAAATATTTTACGTAGACTTATTTTACCAATATATTTCATTATTTCTGACGAAACAAATTAGAATACAAATTTACGCCATTCATAAAATGTGAATTGTGCACTAAAATGTGAAAAAAACGAGATTCTGTGTGCAACGTGCAGCGAACTGAAAGTAGGGCGGGCGGCGCGCAATTACTGCGTCGGGTAGGGCGGGTGGCGCACAGCATTCTATTGGGGGGATGTGGAAATAAATAAGGACCTACAAACAGAAATTTTCAATGCTTTTATTTTAGATTCAATAAGGTATGTATCTAAAATCCAATTGCGCTATTATTTTACCAAAACTTTAACACAGTAACTTATGTCTATCGGAAACAATGCGCAACGTTGGGTGTGGTCAGAAATTAAATGGTTGAATAGTTATTTTCATATTGATGAGAGTAGTCATTGATTCAAGTTTATGGGCTTAAAAGTTTTGACAGTCGATTGACCACGAGCTCGACAACGTCTGCCAATTCGCAAGGCGATCGCTACTGACTATGGCCTAGGCAAGCGTTTTTGAAGAGAGGACTGTGCCCTGCAAAGAAAAGTACCAAAATATTTTTCAACTTTTATCCGATTGATTTCTGTTTGGGCGTAATTAAATTAGTCATATGCATTAAAAATATATTTTCTGTTGTACACCAGAAACCTACTTTAACCTTTTTCTTAACCACCACAGTAATTTAAAAATATTTAGCTCAAGCAGTTTCTACGTCACTGATCCGGAATCCAGGCAATTCCGGACGCGAGATTGCAATTTAGAGGCGTTATTTACTGGATCTGATGCGAAACTGTTCTCGTTCCAGTCAGATTATTTTTCTTATTTGGCCTCGAGGAGTCGAGAGCCGGATAATAGATTAAAGTTCCTTGAATAAATTTTAGTTCCCTTCATGTACACGTACATTGATGGTAATAGATACATCTAAGTAACAGATAAGTTCGTTTAAAGTTTTGAATCTGACTTGACATAAAATTAAGTTTAGGAAGATTCTTAAAGAATTGAGAGTTAATTTGATTATACCCGTAAGAGTAATAGTTAAATTTTGTTTAGTCGATTCTTCATACAACATTGATTTTCGTTAATTGAGGATGTTGTGGAGGATCAAAACTACGTAAGAATTTATTTCTTCTTTAAGTTGTTTGTGCTCCCTCCAGGGGCACAGGCATCTTCTTAAAAAGAAGGGAGGCTTAGGCCATAGTCCACCGCGCTGGCTCAGAGCTTATCTGCATACGTTGTCCAATTTGTCATACTTTTTCAATCGCCAATTGAGTCACTGTGTTAGTTTAACGGCAGCTGTAATAATTATGACAATACCCAGCACGGAGCAGCTCAGAAAAAAAATCAATGAGGTGGTCACTCATCCAGTGACTGACCACGCCCAACGTTGCTTAACTCCGCATTACCGCATATCGTTTTTAAAACACGACTTTAACTGGGCCACGAAGCTTTTCAACTGCACGACGAGCTCCTAGAGTTACCGAAAGCTATTAAAAAAATTTTGATTGGCCATGTTACATAAGTAGATACTGAATACAATACAAATACAGCCACTGTAAATTCACGTTATAGGTGTTTTGTGTATATCCACACGGGTAAGAATGTTTTGTGAGCTAAATTTTATTTTAATCCGTTTAAATGCGTGTCGTTTTAGCTATGCGTTATAACAATTCTACATATTCTATGAGGGTTAATGAACTATACATCATCAACTTTTTTTTTTCCCACAAGTTGGTAAAATTGTGTTCTAAACTTTATTTCCGACAGGAAAAAGTTAAAACTAGGTTATTCTTAATGAAAAAAAATTTTACCGTGGAATCGACAACTTCAAATCGTAGGAATGGTAACAAATTTGTAGGACTACATGATCATTTTATTGTACAAATATTTACTAAGTAACTTAAAAAAAAGCTAGTTATTAATAATTTATTTATTTTATGACCTCGTTATATGGAAATATTCGGAGCGGAGGACGCTCCAGTCAAACCATCCAATATTCAGGACAATCATTTATCCGAGTTTATAGTCCAATTATCTTAACATTTCAATAAAAAACTTACTGTTAGTAGTAAATTTCGACACCCTACCAAATTGACATCTACTACTGCTACCTCTATCGAGAATTTTCATAGAGGAAATACTGGGCGTCTTGTCGAACGGAACCGAACGAGTACGAAGATTCAGCCTGTTATTAATCGCTGAAAAAAACAGGAATATAATCTAAATATTAAAGCAAATAAATATGAAGTTGCATGTAGGTAAATAGGATCACATTGAAATTTTTTTTTCTCTTTGTTTCCGTGTCGTGACACACAATTTCTCATCCCATTTCGCTCTCAAATTGATGCGGCGCGTCACGGTGCGGACGTAGCTTTTATAGGGCTCGGGTGACCATTGTGTCTATATTACGGAGTGAGACTACATTTTTTACTACTAAATCAAAAGGAACAGTGGGGTTAATCTCGACGCTCAATTTAAATCGTACTGAATCCCACTGTAAGATAAAATAAATCACATATTTTTATGACGCAAAATCACATAGTATTATTACGATTTCCTAATATCAAAAAAGTTGGATGATTGCCATACGATTTTCCCCGTTCCTTTTTATTTTTTAAAATCAGTTTATCAGTTTGATAAATATTATAAACTTTTTTCACCTATCATGTACCAGTGTGATATTTTTCGGGCTGATAAATCGTTTAGAATTAAAATGTTTAAAACAGAATAAATTCTCTATGGAATAATCTAAGCCAGTATTGCTACACAGCAATAAAACTAAACTGTCCATTACGTTTCTGCCTGAGTAAAACCAGCCAGAGGTTCTATATTTCTTTCACCAGAATATAAATAGTTATCATTACTCCTTATTTTTTGTCATGAGTGCGCGTTCTATATTGAACATTGATTGATTTTAGGCTTCTTCAGGATCTTAGTAGTAAAAGAAGAAAATCTGTCGCCGTTGCGCTAATTTTTAGGGTTATGTAGACAAATTTGATGGCAAAAACGGAACTCTTATAGCTTCGCCATTTCCGTTTACCCGTATGAAAGAGTTAATTCTGCCATTTATTTTTATAAAACCTTTATACGGCCCCCTGATGTTGATCGGTTCGCAAGTTTGTATGATAAGTAACCCTTATTACGCGAGTTCAACAACACTTAGTAAAAATGGCTTAAAAAAACATAAATTCTCCATTTAATTTGCGCAAATGTGTTTCTAGATTTTAACTACCTTGACACATAAAAAATACCTACTTGTTACCCTAGTGGGTCGTGCGGTAACTATATTTAGCCCACTTTATATCGGGACAATCCGTTTGCGGGTCGCGGGTCAATCCCACACCCGCCTAATGCAGTGACGTCATCGCTAATCTTGTACAGCACGATTTGACGATATAGATGTTACGGTTTCAGTAGGAAAAATTAAGATAAGCGCCTCAAGCAAAAATAAGCCCAAAAATAGTTATTAAAAGTCATGGAGTTAATAAAATGGATCAAGAAAAAAAACAAATATAAGTATAAATCAAGAAGTTTATATATGGATGACATTCATATATATACTTGCTTATTTTGACGAATTAAATTATATATTCTAGGAAAGAGAATATAATCACTACATTCTAGTCTAGGGGAGAACTGCTAAAAAGGACAATATTAAATAACAAGTATGTAATGAAAGGGCAAGAACCCCAAAGCAATTAGTACATATTGGTAATTATAATAAGACTAGGCGAGTATGTGCCAGGCACGTAGACACCGCCCCTCCCCCCCTAAAAGTTTTAACAATTCCAATAATAAGACTAGGCGAGTATGTGCCAGGCCCGTAAACACCGCCCCTCCCTCCCTGAAAGTTTTAACAATTCCAATAATAAGACTAGGCGAGTATGTGCCAGGCCCGTAAACACCGCCCCTCCCTCCCTGAAAGTTTTAACAATTCCAATTTAAATCCTATCTAAAATAAAAAATAAACTATTAAAAAAATTCCGGTTTCATTTTATCGTTTTCAAAAGGGGCTTTTTTATTTAGCGAAACCAGAGTGGAGTGGAGTCAGGTGTTCAATGAGTTTTGTTCCAACAATGTTTTGAAGTCGCAAATAAAAAGAAAAAGTTGTAAACTTTGCAACTTCGCATGTTGTTAGTGGAGATTTGTAGAGTTGCACTTAGGGTTTCTGATTTCTCGACCTATTTTCGTTCTCGAGGCACGGGAATTCTCGAGGCCAAATTCTCGTGTCTTCTCGAGTCTCGAGGCTTTTAAAGAAGACTGAAATTTAAAGAAAAAAGTCGAAATAATCACGAAAGAAACATATTTTTACTACCCCCAACTGCACTTACTTAAAAGAAATGAAACACATAATAAACAAATCTTAATACTTACAAGAATAAGAAACACTAAAAATCTGCGTGCGTCTTAATCATCTAGAAACAAAAGACTTTAGTATCAAGCTATTGCTCTACTAATAATCTAAATAATATAATAATATTTGTATTTATTAGTTCTAACTTTTAAATCATTGAGATGAAATATAAAAATCTTACAGAAACATAACAATAATAAAAACTTAAATAACTAATGGAAACAGATAACTAATGGTGGTACGGTACCACAACAGCCCTAAGAGTTTCTATTTAGAATTTGTGTCAATCCACATATGATAAGTAATCTTATAGAAATAACAAGAAAAGCTTTCTGAAGAAAATTATTAGGCTCTACTAATTTTTAGTAGGTAACAGTAGTAAGTAACTGACAGTAAGTAATTATTTAATCAGTCTTTGTTATTTCGCAGCTTTATCTTTGATCGATATCAAAACATAGAAAGCTCTTAAATAACCATTACAATAATTAAATCGTACATAACTAATAGTAACAGATCACTAAGAGTTTGACTATGAATCTGTCTATAACACATTTAATATCAGTCGTTTAAAATTATTTTAATAGCTTTAGCACTGATTAACATCATTAATTAAAAATCCTAAGCGCGGCGTGTTTGTGTGTGTGAGTGAAACAACTGGCTCGCTGTAGTCGCAGTCAGTCGAAAAACCTACCTCGAATACTTTGAATTAGTGCCTCGAGAATTCGGCACGGGATATTTTTCTCGTTTCGAATCAAGGCCGATTTCTCGAGTTCGAGAATTCTGTGTTTCTTATTCTTGTAAGTATTAAGATTTGTTTATTACAAGAATAAGAAACACTAAAAATCTGCGTGCGTCTTAATCATCTAGAAACAAAAGACTTTAGTATCAAGCTATTGCTCTACTAATAATCTAAATAATATAATAATATTTGTATTTATTAGTTCTAACTTTTAAATCATTGAGATGAAATATAAAAATCTTACAGAAACATAACAATAATAAAAACTTAAATAACTAATGGAAACAGATAACTAATGGTGGTACGGTACCACAACAGCCCTAAGAGTTTCTATTTAGAATTTGTGTCAATCCACATATGATAAGTAATCTTATAGAAATAACAAGAAAAGCTTTCTGAAGAAAATTATTAGGCTCTACTAATTTTTAGTAGGTAACAGTAGTAAGTAACTGACAGTAAGTAATTATTTAATCAGTCTTTGTTATTTCGCAGCTTTATCTTTGATCGATATCAAAACATAGAAAGCTCTTAAATAACCATTACAATAATTAAATCGTACATAACTAATAGTAACAGATCACTAAGAGTTTGACTATGAATCTGTCTATAACACATTTAATATCAGTCGTTTAAAATTATTTTAATAGCTTTAGCACTGATTAACATCATTAATTAAAAATCCTAAGCGCGGCGTGTTTGTGTGTGTGAGTGAAACAACTGGCTCGCTGTAGTCGCAGTCAGTCGAAAAACCTACCTCGAATACTTTGAATTAGTGCCTCGAGAATTCGGCACGGGATATTTTTCTCGTTTCGAATCAAGGCCGATTTCTCGAGTTCGAGAATTCTCGAACAGAAACCCTAGTTGCACCGTAAAGTATAATTTGCCTCAGGTGGGCAGCTTATCTAATGGTTATACTTTTGTAAATAATTTTGTAGGACCTACACAAAATACGGGATTAAGGCTCTACTACCGTATAAAATTTAAGGACGATAGGGAGGTGGCAATTTCAGATTTTCAGGGCAAATATAAAAAAAAATATTATTTGATATTAAATTTTGGTTTGGAAAAATTAATTTCGCGATTAATATATTAGTCTTAGGGAAACTATATCGAGAAGGAAAAATAATTTTATCGTTTTATTTGACTTTAAAACACTTATTTTTCGACTTTTTGGACCTTCACTTGTATATACGTGAAAAGTTGATGTTTCAAGCATCAATTGACTGCAGCCGGAAATTTCAAAGTTTGAATATTTCTCACCACCACTTTGCGGATAAGTACCGTTATGATTTTAAGCATAGATTGATATTCTTACTGAAACAATGAAATGTTAAAAAAGCACCTGTCAATCGAAACTCAATAAGTTTAGCAAATGCTAGTTTAGATAAATAATTTTAATGTATTTTTTATCAATTTCAAATAAAGTTTGTGAATGGAACTCTAACTGTAAGCATAAAAACTTTTTATCCATACTACGAACGAGTGAATCTGCTATTTGTTATTTCGTATATACACATAAAAACTTTTATTTTGGTATACTACGAACGAGTGAATCTGATATTTGTTATTATGTATATGCACATAAAACTTTTTATTTATACTACGAACGAGTGAATCTGCTATTCGTTATTACATATATACCGCATTAAAACATTTTTTTATCCATACTACGAACGAGTGAATCTGCTGTTTGTTGTTTCGTATATACCGCATTTAAACTTTTTTTTATCCATACTACGAACGAGCGAATCTGATATTCGTTATAATACGTATATTGTACACATCAAAAACCTGTGCTACATAAAACATAAAACATGCTTTCAAATCATGAAAAAGAAAATACAAAAGCAATGAAAACAACTGCCTATTATTATCGTCTATACCAGAGTTAATTTAAATTTCATAATTTCGAAAAAGAAATTACAGTACCTATACAGTGGGTTACCAGTTCCAGCTATATAAAAACCCAATGGGCACCATAAAAACGCCGGCGCCAAGTAAACTGAATGATCGTAAAATGGCAGGACCATTGCGGGGACGTAAACGTAAATTACATGAAATGCCGATAAAAGGTGGGATCACCCCTTTATAGCACAAAATCGATAGGCGTGCCGTGCTATCTGCCGGAGACGCGTGTCCATTGTTCGATGAGATACGATAGCCACAACGTAATAAGTATTAAGACTAACTCACTTATGGAGGATCTGCATATTAAATGATGGTGAAAATATGTAACAGACATTATTTTATACGTTAAAAATAAACTGCAAAGATAACTAGTATCATATTTATAGTATTTAAAAATAAAATAATCTTAGGATTAATTGAGCAGTAAATTTCCTCTACTCCTAGCCGCAACAAAAACTAAATACTGTGGGAACTTTCGATTAAGATAAAAAGTATCACATTTTTTGCCATGATTGACATGGTCTATCTTGTTTTTATCTTGTCTTGTTGTTTGTTACTTAAACAGATGAACACAAATAAAAATACAATATTATGACAGAAATACATATATCTAAATTACACATACATACAAAACGGGGTTTTATTTCATATTATACATAATGGTTTACATGTTGCGTCTGGACTATGCTAGCGCTATTACTTATTTTGTACTATGGTGTTCAAAAATGTTGGATTTTCAATGATCTTGGACTACATAGTGCGTGACTGAATACTGTATAAAATTTGTCATAAAGTACCAATAAATATAAACTAAGTTAAATACGTCTGAAACGAACAACAAATGACTCAACTTGTTTCGTTTCAGCCGGAAGAAGTCCACTGCTGAACGTAGGCCTCCCCCATATGTCTCTGCAACGGCTTCCTGCGGCTCTAACCAGGTCGTCTGTCCACCTGGAAGGAGGCGTTTCCACGTTGCGCCTTCCGATCCGTGGTTAATTCCGTATAGTTTCAAAGGATTGAAAATAAATAACGTGACGTTACACGGCAAGCATTGGAAACCTACTTTTACAGGTCAGCGTAATAACTACCTTCAGTAATTCCTGACGTACGACACACTAACGACTTTCCAGTACGACGACGTCCGACGTCCGCCGGTACAGAAGTCCGATATGAATATTTAAAGAATTCCTTTGATTTTGTAGGGGCCATGCATAATTTAAATGTCTTGTCCAAGTCTACGATTGAAAAGTCTGTCACTGTGTTCAGAAGTGAGTTTCTGTGTGACTATGTATGTTAGAAAGAAGTAAATTTGGGATCTACATTATACTATTTTTAATTATGGGTTTCATTTATCGGGCTTACAATAAATACAGTTTATTGAACAAACCAGCCAAATCCCACGCAGTTAATATACCAAAAAAATATCCTAAAGTGCAATGTATGGATAGCTGTCTTTATTTTATTTTCTCAATTACATTATAAATATGAATGGCGGTTTATAAAATCAACAGGGACATAAGACTTGAGTTATTTGGAAATAGAGACAAAAATGTATCGAAGTGTGACTTACCTCTTGAAACCAGTGAATGTAAGAACTTGCATACATTTGTTTCTCGAATTCCAGTGTCCGAATAGCTCGAGACAGTTCTCAATAAGCTCCCTGGATTAATTCAGTTTTTATGCAATTTAAAATTTTAGTAAAAATTTTAAAAGTACAGTGTATGTAAGCAGATCCTCGGGTCTCAAGAGGTAAGGAATAATCTTATTTTACTCTGGAATTCTCGACTCTGAAGTAGGTACTCGTGACATTTGGGCTCCATATTCTTGTTATGTCCGGGAATTCGGGAGTAAAAAATATGTATGCAAGTCCTCTCACTACTTAGCAATGGGTATAGCATTTATTTTGTTCTCGAAATCCCGAAACTTAGTGCTCGAGTCTTTTCGCATAAGGGTCCCTTGACCATAGCGAGTTGATCGAAATACAAAAAACTGTCCTTACCTGCATTTCCGGAGGACCACCCTCGTCTCTTATGAGGAGCAGGTAGCTATGACCGTCAATTATAACTTCTTTTTTAAATCTTCCACCTGATAACAAAATAGTTTTGAAAAATGGATTGCCAAAAACAACTGTGACTTACATACAGAAACCGTTGTCACACCATAAAGGGTCCTTTTTTTAACATTTTGGTTCGAAACCACAAAAAGCACAGCTCAGCTTAGCTGAGAGGTAATAGAGTCAGTCGCCAAATCAAAACGGTATCGGTGTATCATTTAGGGTTTCGAACCAAATGTAGAATAAATATAAGCCGTCCGAATTATTCATAAGCAGCGGTGAGTGAATCCCTTCTATGCTTAATCTTTTGACCGCAAAATCAAATTGGTTGTAATAGGGAAAATGAGGGAAATGCAAAGAAAAAATCTGGATTATCAATATATTGGTATTTTTTAGTAAAATATACGCAATAAGAAACATTATCACCAAATTTCAAGTTATAAGGTCAATGGGAAGTTAAAAAATTCTTCGGAACAAAATTTTGTGAAAAAGGTTGAATGCGGTGGCTTCTTATTCTTTTGTTTTTAAACAAAAATACAATATTTATCTACTCAACAAGCTCTAAACAACGAAACCCCACTTGATCGGTAGGTCAAAAAATTTTCGCGCTTCTCTGTAGCTGTATGTGGAAAACCCCTTCAAAACATTTAAGAATATTTTTTGTCAATTTAGGCCGTTTGGTTGTAAAACCTTTGTGACAGACGACGGACGGACAGACGGACAGTGCAACAAACTTTTCTGGAACTCTGACCTTGGGTGTTTGATCACTAGTGTCATTGTGAGTTAACACCATTTCAATATGGCAGCTGTAGTTTTGATTTCAGTGGGTTTGATTTCGGTGGGTCAGAGAAGTTTGTTGTAGTATACTCTGCTAATAATACTTGCAAAGCTGCAAAGGCAAGTCCACAAAAATATACTAGCGTCATCTATAAAAATTTTAGCAACACCAGAAACAAGAGATAAATTAAGAAAGCACCATCTATGATACCTTAGCTACAACAGTTGCTTTTGTACTTGTTTATTTTTACAGCGCCATCTATGGGTTGCTTTATTCAACAGCGTATCTCGCCGTCTTTGTTGGTGGCACTGTACTGAAGGTAGATTTCACCAAGAACTTTACGGAATAAGCGATAGATGACACTAGTAGTATTTAAGCAATGCTAATATTTACGTGATTTCTTTCATCAATCATCACATACATGTGAAATAATGTCCGAAATTATAGGAGCGATTTATTTATTTTTAAAACATCGTTTAATGTTTAAAATCATCATAACTCCAGATAAATATGTATTTTTGTGAAAAGTTAGATAGGTTTATAGGCTATGAAGACGAACTTGCATATACCTAGGAGTACTTATATATAGTAAAGCAGAGTGTTATATAGCCTGTGCTAAGAGCAAAAAATTATTGAACCGAATGTAAGATACCTTCAGGACTTTCTTCCTGCATATACGCTCCTGTTAAGTACCGGTGGACTAGAGCTGATTTTCCACTGTCTGCAGAACCAAGCACTCCGACCCTCAGTTCTGTCACGCCGCGTGCCGACGTCCATTCTTGACTGTTCACGAATGAATCTGAAAAAGAAGAAGAAAAACATAAGCATAATTAAAGTATTAATTCAATTATTCTTTAATTAGAATACCTTGGGATTGCCTTGGGACCTTCTACTATGTAGCTAGGTGTTACACCAAGCAAGCAATCGTTAGCTCGGATGAATTACATTTTTATTAATCATTCATGTCTATTGTAAATGCGCGTTGATGCATCGTTGCACCAGTTTCGTTCTAAATCATTATTGGACCAACCTATAATATTTAAGCCATAAGGAGTAGTTTTCGATTAGATTATTTTTTTTGCCCGACTGGATCTAACTGTTTAACAGATACCTAGGACACACACGAACACGTTTTATACTAACTATGATTGTATAGTAGGTCCCTAGGATAACATTTGATTTTTTGGCATGCAAAGTGCGGCCGGGGCGACTCAAGGGCTCCAAGCGCATGACAAAAGGCAAGTCTGAATGCATGCAACAGCTTCGGGCATGTCATTTTGCAAGTTACTGGCATGTGTACCTACTACAAGTTTTATTTGCTATTGGCATACTGTGTCGAAACGTATATTATACAGTTAGGCCCCGAAAACGTTTCCCTTATTTATACATCAATTTTGTATTTTGTTGTTTTTGTCTTTTAAGAATTAGAGGAAAATTCCAACAACTTTTGGACCGACAAAAACGTATCGATAAAAACTTTGCGCACCTACTTAAAAACATTTCCGTTATAACAGCGCTATTGTCGTGACAACCGGTTGGTTTTTTATGTAAAAAAGACTAGAACTTTGTGCTCATTACGATTCACTACAGAAAATGTAAAACCAACGATATTTATATTAAACCTGTTATTGTAATCAGCGAAATACTATGAAGGCAAATTTGCCTATCGAATAGCACTAAAACATTATCAACACCAGTATAAGGCGACTGTCTAACGAATTGCGAAGAACCCACCTGACATGGATTATAGAGTTACTATTATAATGTTCTATCCAATTTTCTGTAGACATCTTACCAATTTAAAATTTAAAAAACAAAATATTGTAGCGATAGATAATTAATCATTTGTAGAAATGTAACTTAGAAAGTGATTCTTTTTGAAAGAGATCAGAGCAAATAGCTTTCTTTGTTTAAAAAAAATATTATAAAAAAAAACGAGTTGCACTCCGGGAGTGCCGGCAGAAGTGAAAACCTATACAAACGATTCGCGCTTAACACTCAAATATGTCACAAGACATGTCTTTGACATTGTCAAGAAATAATATTGTTTGTTTATTTACTTTTTTGACGTAGTATATTTGACATCGCAATCTGTCATAGAATTAAAATTCCATATCCAACCTCCCTGTACTACTCATAATCGCGAATACTAAAAATAAATATTATAATGGGCGTGGCATTACGGTTTCCGTCTTACGAATTTCCACGATTAGGACACGTGACCTGACGCGAGTTATTTACCCATACCAAAAAAAGTGCACAGCGCCGCTAAAGAAGTTTTCACTTCAAAAACATTTAAAAACCACGCTCATAAAAATGAATTAAAAAGTAGAAAACAGGCTTCATACATCACGGAGCTAAAAGGCGTGGGCACTTTTCGACTATCAAACACATTCAAATACAAAAAGCATCTGAGCAAAGTTTTAATGTTTTAATTTTTCTGTAACGCTGACATATGCTATCATATTGCTGTATGAAAGTTGGTTGAAAAGTGCCTACGTTTTTCGCCACATTTGCTGTCACGCTAGGACCCGAGCCAAAATACCGATGTGCGATAGGGACAAAACAAACAACTGTTCTCAACTCGGGCTTATTTTATTTATTTACAGTCATCAAAATTGGGGTACGTATTCCCCACTTCTCTCTTCTAAATCTCAACAAAATTTACGTTTTATATAACATTATCATATACATTATTATATACATATCATTCTGTGTCTGTATGTTTTGTTTTCTTAAAAACTAGTTTGAATAAGTAGCCCGCGTCTGAAGACGTAATAAAATTTTATGGACATTTGTACGGCCCTAGTTATCTAAGGAATGTTTTGCTTTTTTCATATAAAAAACATAGTGATTGTGTAATGTCTAATATACATGAAAAAGCCTAAATGCATGAGGAAACGAAAATACCTATGTATGGGGAATAGCAAAAAATAAGTACCGACCGACCTACATTGTTTTCTTTGTCGTATATATTTTTAATTAGTACCGACCGACCTACATTGTTTTCTTGGTCATATATATATTTCTTGCTTTATTATTATATCTAGGTATATACTATTACAAATCTTTTACCTTAGCCGTTGTTTGGCCCCGTACTGTACTCTATAGTGAAACTGGCATTTCCTTAAAAAAGAAGGTAATGATAGGCCATAGTCTACAACGCTGACTGTTATAATACCAGTTGCGCTTGTCACATGAAGAGTGTAATCGGGCCTTAACGCGGTACCTATTGTGTAATTGTTGTTAGTGTTTAGTTTAAACAACTTTCCCTCAGCGCTTCCTTGAATCTCTATATTGTCCTGTCAACAAACTACTGTCCGTTTGGATGGTAAGTTACGTAACCAGATAGTGGAGTGGATATCTCGTAAGCGAATTACAGTAAGTATTTGCAAATAATATTTTGTAAATTGGTACATTGCATTGCATAGGTACAAATTTACGTAAATTACTTAACTTATGTTTATATATATACATAACTTAAGTTTTTAAGTGAGGTAGTAGTCGGCACAGGGAGTAGTCGCTCGGAGAAGCCGTCCGAATAATTAAAGCGGGACATAGCGAGTACTTGCCTGAACTGGGGAAGCTTCCAAAACCTAACAGAAAACCGCGGCCATAATAACGCTAACATTGAGTAGTGTTGTATTCCTGGCGGTTAGTAAGGTTGCCAGAGCTCCTGAGGATTCGCTGCGCGGACAGCGGCGGACCAGCGGTGCTTGTTACTGTCATTGCTCGGTTTTTACATCGGCTTCTGCATCCACATATAATGTCGCTTTTTGTAACATTATGGGGATTCACGCAAATCTTAATGCAGTCCACCACCATCTGGAGACTGCGCAGCCGACCATTCTTTTTCTAACGTAGGCGCAGATATCCTGCTCTGCCGGAAAATCATAGCTACACTATTCCGGCTACAAATTGGAGCACAATTTTGTGAGTCGTGCCGGTGTACGTATGTTCGCCCGGGAGGATATCTGATGTCGCCGCCTTAAAGACAGGGACCTGTCGATATTGTGCGTGCGCGTAGATCACGGCGACCACACTCGTATCTATGCCTATACAGATCTAATGCGGTGACATGGACGTAGCTTGACTCTTCACGTACCTGAGTTTGACGACTGACAAAGTTCTAGAGCAATATCCCACAGCAGAACTAGTTATTTTGGGAGACTTCAACGCCCACCATCGTGATTGCCTCAGTTCTCGAACCAATAACTCATGAATTTCTTCTGACCTTTTGATTCTCTCAGCTGGTACTTTTTGCAACAAGAATACCAGATATAGAGAACCATACGAGCTCCTTACTGGACCATCTGCTGACTACACGTCCGGACGGATATTCCGTCTCAGTATATGCGCCCCTTTTGGCGCCACGGATCAATGCCTCGTTCCGACTCAAGTGTCATGTACACAACCCGATCCATCTGGTCCATATAAGTGGCATCGTGTGTTGCATTATAAGTCAGCAGACTGGGATGGATTGCGAGAATTTTATGCATCGTACCCGTGGAGGCAGCTCTCCTTAAGCTCAGAAAGTCCTGACGTCTGCGCAGTCGCAGTCACTGACGCGAGCTATCCCTCTGGGAGTCGTGCTTTATGGTCGCTTAATGGGCAGTCTCTTTGCCTTCAACTCGAATATGAACGACGAAAGCGCTATACCATCTACTGTATCGTGGTGCATGGTCTTAATGCCGGATATCTCTATTACACAGCGGAAGGTCCAGAGGGCGTTGTTTATCTAGACGTTCACAAGTCGAGTGGGCCAGACGGTATACCAGCAGTGGTGCCTAAACAGTGTGCTCCTGAGTTATGTCCTGTGCTCACGCGCCTCTTCGCGCTTTCCTACCACACTATGCAATTTCCGTCTTCATTGAAGACTGCAAATGTGCACCCGGTGCCTAAAAAGGGCGATAGATCAGATCCATCGGATTACAGGCCCATCGCTATTACCTCTCTCCCCTCCAAGGTGATGGAGCGTGTGATCAACACACATTTCCTAAGATACCTAGAAAAACACGACCTGGTCAGCGACCGTCAATATAGCTTGCGCCACGGTCGCTGGACTGGTAGTGTAGCTTACATCCCCATGGGCACTAGCCATTTAAAGTCAGTGAGAGGCATTGGCATGTAGCCTGGACATGGCAAAGCGTTCAATTGGGTCTGGCACCGGGGTCTTCTATCGAAGTTGCCATCTTAAGGAGTGCCCGAGGGTTTGTGCAAATGGGTGGCTAGCTTTTTGTGCGGCAGACGCATACGAGCCGTAATTGACTGTAGCTGCTAGGATAGCATGGATACTAATCATCTTCGGCTTACGTAAATATGACCACATTTCCTATTTTCGTAAACAACTTAAATGGTTGCCGATACACCAACGCAGAAGTGCTAGAATTTCCAATACCCTCTACTCCATTCTAAAAGATCCTTTATCCGAGCTATTTGAAGTCTCGATTCCAGTTTATTAGCTCTCTTCACGAACTCTTCTTCTGTCCACTCCTCGTTACCGCACGGATTTCGTCTCAAATTCTTACACCGTCCAGGCAATAGGACTCTGGAACGCGCTTCCTACAGAAATTCCCAGAGCACAGAGTAAAAACTTGTTTAAGCTTAAAGTCAAAAATTTTAAATTAATAATTTTAAAGATTACAGATGAAAACTGACTCTCCAACCATCCACAATTAAGATGTTAGGTATGTGACAGATATGATTATGAATATATTCATTTATGTACATATACACCTATATATTATTTATATTTGTATATGCTAATATTTGTATTTTCATGTATCTATAAGTGTTATGTATATGTATATGTTATTTTATTATTTTTTTAAATACATTCAAATTAAATATTTACACCGCCAACAATTTCTCTGTTTAGCCCTATGGTTGGCTAGTAGAAAATGCTATGTAGCATTAAGCCCGCCATGTACACCAATGTGTTCAGAAGTGTGAATAAATAAATAAATAAATAATGCTGGTTTCCCGCAAGGCTCTATGCTGTCTTTTACGCTGTTTCTACTGCATATAAATGACATGTTGGACATCAACAACATCCATGCTTTGCTGATGACAGACCTAGATACGCTTATTACACAGGTCGTGCAAGCATCCTTCGTTCAGTTGTGGAGAAAAACGTAAAGAACTTGTGTCTCAAATCGAGACCACTCTGTCCAAGGTCTCTGACAGGGGACGGGAAAACTTGGTCCGATTCAAGCCTACAAAGGCTCAAGTCTGCGCGTTCGACGCTAAAGAAACCCCATTTACTGTAGTCCCACAATTCCAGAACACTCCCCGCTCCATCTCCTTGGTGATGGGATCCTTGGAGTTGACATCTCCAGCGATATGCAGTTCTGAGATCATTTTCAAGACAAGGTGAAGCTGGCGTCCAAAAAACTTGGTGTATTCAACAGAGCGAAGTAGTACGTCACGTCGGGGCAAAGGTTGCTGCTTTACAAGTCGCAAGATAGGCCCTATGTGGAGTACTGCTGCCATCTCTGCGCAGATGTACCCGGATACTAGCTTGACCCTTTTGACTCGGTTCAACGACGGGCTGTAAGAATTGTCGACGATCCCAAACTCACTCGCCGTATCGAGCCCTTAAATCCGAGGAGAGACTTTGCCTCCCTGTGTGTGTACTACCGCTTTTACAAAGGGATGTGTTTTGATGAATAGTCGAAATGATGACGGCTACTTTCTACCATCGCATCGCTCGCCATCGGCAGGGAATCCATTCTCACACTTTAGAACCAAAATGGTCGCGTACAGTGCAGTTTCAGAGAAACTTTCTCCCGCGAACGCTTGGGTTGTAGAATGAGCTCCCTATCAAGGTTTTCTCTAAGGACTACAGTATAGGGTTCTTCAAGAAAGAAGTTGTTAGATTTTTGAAGGGTCGGCAACGCGGGGGTGATACCCTTGGTGTTGCAAGCGTCCATAGGCTACAGTGACCACTTACGATCAGGCGTATCTTTGGCTTGTTTTCCACCTTAGCAGTATAAAAAAGGTATATAAATAGTCATTTATTATTTAGGTAAAATTTTGGGTAGTATACATACAGTTCAATATTATGTTACTAATTTTATGTACCGACAAGTTGAAAAATACATATTACCTATGTACACTTTAGCAGTAGCTGATGGTTGCTAAAAATACATTTGAAATACTAAAAAATCTCCACAATTTGATTGTTCGTTTACATTTTCTAAAGACATAATACTAATCGCACACAACTCTCCTGGGTGTTACTGGGTAATGCATTCAGTAGAGTAAGGACATCTCAAAAGTAGAAATAAATAAGAGTGATGTCTTATGCCAAATATGCCTATACCATATATGTATACTTACGGATATTTCTGTTATTATATTACTGTTGCTAGGTACCACTCCAATTATACAATAGGTACTTTTTTTTAAATACATAGGTGCGCTTAATACCATAAGAGGATAAAGGTTCCTATCCTATATAAGTCCCAGTTGATACGGATAATAAGTACATAAGTGTCCGCATGCAGCCAAAGCAACACGCCTATAATCAAACCTGATAGGTTTTCATTACATAATAAACCTTCATATAACATTATAACAAAGTAGCAAAATTATCTATGTAGAAAGCAAGTTATATCAAACGTTTGAACCGAAAAAGGAGTAAGTTAGAATTAACCGGTATGTTACGGGTTGATTGCATCATTACCGGCCGCGGCAGTGTCGTGTGTTTTATCTTACCCATCGCCTTTGAGCACGGTTATACCTTAGCCACTTTATTCAAAAACCGCGAGATTCGCGACCACTTTAATTTACTACAAAAAAAAATCACGAGTGTATACATGCGAAAGTGTGAGTGTTCTATGCTAGCAGTCACATGATCGTCACAGAGTAGCGCGGCGGACCGGCGGTTGGGACAACTGAAGCGTCGGAGTGTGACCATACTTCATAAAATACTATGACTTGTACTAAGGCATGGTCTTATTGAAACTTCTGATTGATGTGGTGCCTCAGGACACTTTCCACCGTGAAATTGCGTGACCACAGCGCGTGCCAGTGTTGCGCAATGCCATCTTGACTGTTATTTGTCTGTCACGTCACGGTCCACCAAAGTGGAGCCACAAAATTAGCAACGTGGCCGACCAAGAGAGGATTTATTATTTTTTATTTATTTTAAACCTTATTTGATTTTTAGATGATTTAGATTATAATATATTTTTTTTATAATTAGGTAATTAGGTTATAACTTCCTAGTTCTGACTTTAATTGGCCGTTATTTTCCTGCTGCAAAGTCTTCAAATGCGTCCTCAAATTTCTATAAATATATCTGGCGTCAGCCTAACATCAGTTTGATTAAAATTTGATGTATATATATTTATGAGTCTTTCCCCCTCTGCCTAATTCTGGCTTTCTTCTTTTACTTCGTCAGAAACTGGCATTGGGGTAAATTATTCTGTACAAAGACTTTTATTATAACGCTTATTTCTTTAAAGCTGGTAATTATGGGACATATTTATAGCCATCTTAGTCCAGATATACTGCATCAGAAGCAATGTGTGGCGATAGGCTTACCCATTATAACGCAGGACTAAAGTGGTTGGTGAAAAGAGGCTGTACCCCACATTGTGGAGTGTATGTGTGTTAAGCCACTGGTTACCCTCTTCTAGGAATAAAAACCGTGAAGATATACATACTTACATAAATGTATTAATATGTGTAGTTTAGTAGTGTTTAGGACTGTTTATTTAATTTATTTAATCGAATATATGATTTTTACTAGACACCATGTATTTTGGAATAAGAATAGGACTATTAAATATGTAGTATATTTAATAGTAGGCAATATTCTATACAACATCCAAATAAGGACCAAATTAAAGAGCTACTGAAATCTTTAAAAACTGCTTGATTTATATACACTACATTTCAAAACTACACTGAATTCGAACAAAAATGAAATATTTTTCTATCTAAGTTTGTTTGTCACAATACTCATAAGTTTTTCCGATGCCTTTTCCCCGCGAGCGCTTATCTCTTATCGCGTCCGCTGCATGCTGATTCATCGCTGTTTTCGTAACTCAACACTAAATCGTCCGAAGTAAATTGTAAACTCTCGACATTGTAACGCATTATGTCGTAATTGTAGAAAAGATCATCGACTTTACAATGAACAAGTTCTTATTCTTCGATTGTACGTGACATTGTAACGTTTTTACCTTTTGTTATCAAGTCTGTGACGAAATCACTGAAGGGAAAATGTTTCTATGCCGTTGCATTAGCTAGGAAGGCCAATGTCAAGTTGCAGCTCTGAAGGCTACAAAATTAGAGTAGCTTACCATATCCAGGCTTTAGATTTTTTAAACACATGTTTTACATTTTTTAAACACATGTTTTACATTTTTTAAACACATGTTTTACATTTTTTATACCCATGTTTTCCATTGTAAACTTTACGAGTATTTTCCTGAGGTGGTCCCATATTAATGAAATGGATTCAAAACATAAACTTTTGGAGAAAAAAATTATTGATGTCAATTTGGAACTGGTGAAACACAACTTTTATGTCGATAATTGTATAACATTTTGTTACAAGTATGGATGTTTTTAGTGTAGGTACGGAAAAAAATAACAATATATTTATTTAAAAATGTACCTGTAAAAAATCCAAGACACAGTGTTCTACACACAGTTCCCTTGTAATTATTTTAATGATTGACTACTTTTAATATTGTTTGTTGAAAGCTAAAGATTAAAGGAAGATACATATATTGTAATCCTTGATTAGATAGTTCTTTATGACGTACAAGATTTTTATAAACTATTTACTTTTGTTTATTATATGCCTATATATAAAAACCGAATACTTTCTATGTTAACTATTTATTTAATTGTTTATTTAGGTTGTGACGATTGAGTAATAAAAAACAATATTTAATTAGACCGTTTTATTTAAAATAAGTAACCAGCTGTGCAAATCAAAGAAAATATACATATATATTTATAATTATTTAACTAGATTAGTCTAGTAAGATAGTTATATTACTAGCTCGTGTTCGTATCATAGTTATATTCCTAGTAAGCCAGTTACGAGCTGGTTTTGTATATGGCTATATTACGATATATAGCTTTATCCCTAGGGATATAACTATATCACGGTTTAAACCATCTTACTGCGACATATACATATATCGAGTTAATGTAAATAGAGTGACTGATAGTCTTAGAAATTAAACCGATACCTTATATTCCGAGTATTTCCTAGATATAATAAATCAATAATTTTTTAGTTATTTATAGTTTTATTTGTTTGATTTTAAAAGGAAGCTATTTTAAAATCTATTTTTAAATATTTAAGAAGACAATTAAAATATTTTCGTCACGGGTACAACTGCGCGGCATAACTAGGTAGGTAGGTATGTACAAAGTATTCTCGCTCAGCTTATAAATAACAAATAAGACCTACTATATCAAACTATTTATCGGTGTAATTTTTTTTTAACGCTGAATATTTACAATAAAGTTTTCTGGAAAAAAACCTCTTTAACGGAATAAGCTGCCTTTTTACGTTTTTACTAATGTATAAAATTGTTAATGTACTAAAAAAAAGGAAAGACTATTCCCAATGTAGTCCCAAAGTTTATTTATACGTAATTACTGTATAAATAATAAAAAGGAACAGTAGAAAAACAAATCGTCGAAATTGATGACCCAGTAAATTAAACTTAAAGCCCTTAATACGCGCGCACTTGACCGGTTTTAATAATCTGACATATGTTTACGAAATCAAAAAGGGGATTCACCATTTACGAGCTCATTAACGGCTCATTCCCGTAGTAAATTACCTTTATGACCATTCATACTTCAATAAATCAGACTTTGAGTTTGGGGTCCTTTCATGGAACACCATTAGAGAACGCTAATCGTGCGCCGCGGTACGGCATTAGCATTCATAGATAGGTACTCGTACCACCCCTGAAGTGTTTTATGACGTCGTAAAGGTGTGAAATAAGAGCCTAATCGTGTTTTGGCGCTTCAGATGTGCTTCAACATGTTTACGGGTAGTTTTTGATTGTGTGTGGTTTTATTGGGAAGAATTCTTTTTATTATTTCAAGTTTACTAATAAATGATTTTAATAAATCATGGCGAATTTGAATTGAAATCCATACATACAATCACACTAATATTATAAAGGCGAAAGTTTGAGAATATGTTTGTTACTTCTTCACGCTTAAACGGCTGGACCAATTTTGATGAAAATTGATATGGAGGTAGCTGAAACACTGAATTAACACAAAAGTTCCAGCAGGAATATCTATAACCGAGCTTAAACGAACTGTAGCTTGCTATAGCAAACTTCATTAGTATACCTAGTTAAGGAGTTCCATGCCGTCAACTAAATGAAGGGTGACAAAATTCATCGATAACTAGATATCCCAATAATATAATAAATGCGAAAGTTCGAATGTTTAGTTGTTTGTAACTCAATCATGCTGCTACCACTGGCTGGATCGGGAACCGCCGAACGGATTTAAATAAAAAAAAACATAGGCTATTTTACATCCCGGAATTGTCAAAAGTTCCTGCGGGAATAACTATGATGTGATGTTAGGCAATTCTGCCGCAACGAAGTATGCAATGGAGCTGAAATTTTGCAGAGTTAGGTGAAGATACGGAGAAGGACAAAGGCTATATCACAGAGGTAGATTATAGTCTGGCTACTTTTTATCCTGGAAAAATCGAATGGGAATAAGTAAAATTCAAAAGTTTCCTCGGTATTGACTATAACAGAATTACACGAACGAACCAAAGCTGCAGCTATAGCTTGCTATATCAAACTTCTTTAGTATAATCAAGGAATCGCCGTAAGATTCCCACGCTTTTAACCAAATTTAGGGCGGGCGCAGACGCTGGCAAACTCTAGTACATAATATTATGCAAAATGTATGAATAAATCGGTAATGTAGGTAATTAGTAATTTGAATTATTTAATAAGATAACTGTGTATGTAAAATACGTACTTACGTGTGTGTAATCGATGACTATACTCAACTATACATAACTTTTGTTGGTTTTTAAAAACAAATATAATTTTAAAAATCTACTTAATTATTATTAAAATCAAACATACAATTACTTTCCAACATACGAGTATTTTATTAGGTTCCTAATCATTTACAACGAAGTCACCTTGTCCTAAAATGTTTAGTTTAGCCTCATTGAATGGACTCAAATCTACAGCAATGCAACATGGGGCCGGATAAGGGTTGCCAGATAGTCGGGACCCACAGGGATTGTCCCGGAATAGAGGCGCATGTCCCGGGTCCCGGAATTTCCAAAATGTCCCGGAATATTGCGATGACTATGATGTTCACAATCAAGACGAGTATAAAAAAGAAGGATTTTTTGTGTGCTACCTTTTCTTTTTGCATAAAAATATTCAAAATTAGCCATAACTTTTTTGCTCGACAAAGTTCAAGCTCAAATTGATTACTTAATATATTTTAATAAACCTCACGATTTCAGCGACAGCTTTTCGTGCAAGAACTTTAACTACTTAAGAGAGGTAGGGCACTGTAAGTACTCGCTCGAATAAGTCGCCCGAACAAATAAAGCGGGGCATAGCGAGTACTTGCTCGAATGAGCGGCCCGAACTGGGGTAGAACCTCCACCTTACAGGAAACCGCGGCCATAATAACACTAACTTTGAGTTCCTGGCGGTGAGTAAGGTTGCCAGAACTCTTTGAGGATTCGCTGCGCGGACAGCGGAGGATCAGCGGTGCTGTTGCTGTCATTGCTCGGCGTCGTCGCGGCGTGCTGGTCCGGCGGTCAGGGAGACCTGATGACACGACTGACTGCTGGCCGTCCGCAGGTTGAACGGTTTCCCGAACGTAGGGATCACTTAATCTCCGCCCTAGGAGGCTGATCCGCCAGCCTGTGTAAAGTCTCTGAAGTGGTAGTCGTGGACCGGAGTGGACCCGGCTACTACAACAGAGGGGGATCAGGGGCCCTTCCGCTCGCCGTGCCAGCAACCGTATTATCTGTGCCGACCTTTGGCAATTCTAGTACCGCACCTTTTGTCCTCTCTGTCTCTAAGCTGTCTGTGCAGTGAATCCTCATATTTAGTCTAAGTAACTTAAAAAAAAATGGCTACAAAAATAAGAAAGGGTTTTTTTAGCGGCCGCTCCATTCACATTTAATGTGGAAATTTGCAACATTAGGGGTATTCACGCAAATCTTAACGCAGTACTCCGTCTGGAGACTGCGCAGCTGACCATTCTATTTCTAACGGAGACGCAGATATCCTACCCGGCCGATACATCATAACTGCATTATCCCGGCTACAAACTTGAGCACAATTTTGTGAGTCATGCCGGTGTATGTATGTTCGTCCGGGAGGATATCTGCTGTCGCCACCTACATAGCCTTGAAGACAGGGACCTGTCGATATTGTGGGTGCGCGTAGATTACGGCGGCCACACTCGCATCTATGCGTGCCTATACATGGCACATCCACTTTAGGCTCCTCGGACCACTGTCTCGTTCGGACTCAAGTGTCATGCACACAACCCGATCCATCTGGGCCAACCAATTGGCGTCGTGTGTGGCACTATAAGTCGGCAGATTAGGATGGATTGCGAGAATTTTATGCATCGTACCCGTGGAGGCAGATCTGCTGTAGCTCAGAAGATCCTGACGTCTGCGCAGCCGCAGTCACTGAGATAATCCTCGCTGGTATGGCATGCTATATTCCTAACCTGCGAGTAGCTGCCGGCGTCAAAAAACGAACGTGGTTTAATAGGTCATGCAGAGAAGCTAAAATTCTTAAGCAAACTGCATATGAGGCTTGGACCACGGCTCGTAATAATAAGGATCTGAATATTTCTAAGTTAAAACGCAAATTAAATGCTGCCTCGACGTTCAGTAAGAAAACAACTGCCAGAGCAAAATTCCAATTCATCGGCAAAATAGGTGGGCGACTTGGGAGCTATCCTTCTGGGAGTCGTGCTTTCTGGTCGCTTGCCAAAGCTGCCGAAGGGAACTTTTGCCAGTCGTCGTTACCATCACTGCGAAAGACCGATGGTGACTTGGCCCATAGTGCTAAAGAGAAAGCCGATCTACTGGGCAGTCTCTTTGCCTCGAACTCGAACATGAACGATGAAGGCGCTGTACCACCTACTATACCGTGGTGCGGTAAGACCATGCCGGAAATCTCCCTAACGCAGCGGGAGGTCCGGCGGGCGTTGCTTTCTCTAGACGTTCATAAGTCGAGTGGGCCAGACGTTATACCAGCAGTGGTGCTTAAGCTTTCCTACCACACTAGGCAATTTCCGTCTTCATGGAAGAATGCGAATGTGCACCCGGTGCCCAAAAAGGGCGATAGATCAGATCTATCAAATATAACCGACCTCTCTCCTCTCCAAGGTGATGGAGCGTGTGATCAACACACAGCTTCTGAGATACCTAGAAGAACACGACCTGGTCAGTGATCGTCAATATGGCTTTCGCCACGGTTTCTCGACTGGTGACCTTCTAGTGTATCTCACACACCGATGGGCACTAGCCATTGAGAGTCAGGGGGAGGCATTGGCATGTAGCCTGGACATAGCGAAGGCGTTCGATCGGGTCTGGCACCGGGGTCTTCTATTGAAGTTGCCATTTTACGGAGTGCCCGAGGGTTTGTGCAAATGGGTGGCTAGCTTTTTGTCCGCCAGACGCATACGAACCGCAGTTGACGGTAGTTGCTCTGATAGCATGGACATTAATGCTGGTGTCCTGCAAGGCTCTGTGCTGTCTCCTACGCTCTTTCTACTTCATATCAATGACATGTTATCCATCAACAACATATATTGCTATACAGATGACAGTACTGGAGAAGCTTATTACACGGGTCGTGCAAACATCCCCCGTTCCGTTGAGGAGGAAAACCGCGAAGAACTTGTGTCTCAAATCGAGACCACAATGTCCAAGGTTTCTTACTGGGGACGGGTAAACTTGGTCCGATTCAACCCTACAAAGACACAAGTCTGCGCGTTCACCGCTAAGAAAACCCCATTCTCTGTAGTCCCACAATTCCAGAACACTCCCCTCTCCATCTCCAAGAGCATTGGAATCCTTGGTGTCGACATCTCCAGTCATTTTCAGTTCCGAGATTATTTACAAGATAAGGTGAAGCTGGTGTCCAAAAAACTAAGTGTACTCAACAGAGCGAGGAAGTATTTCACGTCGGGGCAGAGGTCGCTGCTTTACAAGTCGCAGGTTCGGCCCCATATGGAGTACTGCTGCCATCTCTGGGCGAGTGCACCCGGATACAAGTTTGGACCTTTTGACTCGGTTCAACGACGGGATGTGAGAATTGTCGACGATCCCAAACTCACTTGCCGTATCGAACCCTTAAGTCTGACGAGAGATTTTGCCTCCCTGTGTGTGTTCTACCAGGATGGGATGTGTTCTGAGGAATTGTTCGAAATGATGCCCACGGCTACTGATGCCCTTGCACGCGAGTGATGCCCTTGGTGTTGCAAGCGTCCATAGGCCGCTGTGACCGCTTACCATAAGGCGGACCGTGTGCTTGTTTGCCACCTTAGTGGTTTGAAAAAATACTTATCATGTTTAAAGTATGGACGGAACTATATTATGTTGGTGGAGGCAGAGCTTAACTCATAATTTGCCTTGTTCTAAATAAGTAAAAATTTTAGATGGAGCCGAGTTGATCTAAAATGATTAGGTTGTACCCGAAGTAACTGATAACATAAGTAGATTAATAAATAGTTAAATGAGGAATTCCTTTTGGTATAATTTATTTTGTCCCGGAATTGACGTTATTAAACCAGGCAATCCTAGCCAGGATGCCGGTGCTAAAACCTAAACTCTAAAGCTTTACGGATCTGCGATGCCCTCATATCTTCGCATTACCGAGGGTTAAGGATTTGATGGAAGGATTACGATTCCATTCCGCGTACTTAAGGTTTCATCTAAAGGATAACCGGGGATCAGGAGATGGGGATTGATACTTGTAAATTGAAAAAATGCAAAAGTGTAATGTAGTATGTAGGTAGGTGTATAAAAAAAAGCGTTTGACAGCGCCAGTTTAGAATTATATCTATGTACATATTTTCATAACTTTTCTTTGACTTTTTCTTTTTTTTCTTAGAGTTAAAAACCTGACCAGAATGATGTAGATGAAAACCAAAGTATCGCGACCACCTTACTCGATTGTTCGTCACATAAAATAGGAGTACTGAGATCTCGCATTCTCGGGTCAAAATGTGTGGAAATACATCTCAGTTCTCAAGACATAGCATACAAGGTCTCTAAACTATGCACCTTGTGCCAAAAATGATTAATTTACATTTCGATCACTATACTACTTCTATAAAGCTTTTTGTAGTTATAAAAATGTAGATATGTTATTATGCTACAGATCTTACTATATTATTCACAATAATATTAATTCTATAAAATAATAGCCGTCATTCTTCCTTGTATTTACGTATGTCCGAACGGCCTTACCACTTAAGAGTATCGGATTCGCAGCGCGCTCCATACAACAGGATTTTTTCTCCTCTGATGAATATCAATCCCTCAAACTCAATGTTTTTTGTTTAAATAAGACCAGACAACTAATATCTAGGTCTGTGGTGTTTCAGTTTTACGTTAAATTGTGTAGTTCTAAAATTATTAGACTGCAAAAACTTGTAATTAATGGTCAAAACAGCTGCAACTTTGTGCTTATTATACACTATAACAAAAACGTTTCCGAAAATTTTAAAGCACCACAGACCTAGATAATATAATAAATTTTCTAAATAAAAAAACTTTACTGTCATTCTTACTAAATTAAATTAATAAACACAATAATTCTAAACACAAAAATCATTAGTCAAATTTGCAAAAATCGAATTCTATCATGATGCTGGCTCGCTTGACAAACACGGGGGGGGCTTTAGACGGGGGAGGCGAGGCGAGGTAGCAGCCAAAATCAGTCGCGGGCCATCCGTGAGCGAATCTTCACTTGTATTGCGCTTGACGTAAGTAGGTAGGTACCTAAGGAAACAATTACAAAAAAAAATCACTGTTGCATGTTTCGTTGCGCAGCCAGTTGATTAGATTTTTTTGACCTTTAACTAGGTAGGTATTTAGCGTAATCTATACAAATAAATATGAATCCCAAAATTTGTTGCTAAGCGCGAAACTCGAAGACGGACCAATTTGGGTAATTTTTATTTTGTTGTGTTTATTAGTGTTAGAGCAAGGTTTTTATAAAAAAAACGGTCAAGTGCGAGTGGGACTCGCGCACTAAGGAAAACTCGAAGACGGCTGGACCAATTCGGGTAATTTTTTTTGTTGTGTTTGATCGTGTTAGGGCAAAGTTTTTATGAAAGAAAAAAACGGTCAAGTGCAACGGACTCGCGCACTAAGGAAAACTCGAAGACGGCTGGACCAATTCGAGTAATTTTTTTTGGTTGTGTTTGTTAGTGTTAGGGCAAGGTTTTTATGAAAAAAAACAGTCAAGTGCGAGTCGGACTCGCGCACTAAGGAAAACTCAAAGACGGCTGGACCAATTCGGATAATTTTTTGTTGTGTTTGATAGTGTTATTGCAAGGTTTTTATGAAATAAAAAAACGGTGAAGTGCGAGTCGGACTCGCGCAAAAAGGGTAAAACGGTTTTAATGGAATTTTGGTAAGTTGTTTTGCACACGCCGGGGAAGGTTTCTGAGAAAGAAAAAGGGTCAAGTGCGAGTCGGCCAGGGTCAAGTTCGAGTCGGACTCGCGCACTAAGGAAAACTCGAAGACGGCTGGACCAATTCGGATAAATTTTTTGTCGTGGTTGATAGTGTAAGGGCAAGATTTTTATAAAAGAAAAAAGGTCAAATGCGAGTTGGACTCGCACTTTTAGGGTAAACTTATTTTAATGAAATTTTGGTAAGTTGTTATGCACATGTCGGGGAAGGTTTCTGAATTAGAACAACCCTGTCACAATAGGTTGGTGCGGCAGTTGTTTAAAAAAAAGAAACACGGTTCACCGGGTCAGCTAGTAATACCTATAAAGAGCACTGCCTAGAGCGTGCAAAATAATAGTAGGTAATAAAATTAAAAGTGTTACCATTTGATTTGCAATTTATTGACTCTCGATCAGGCAGGATCATGAGTAAGTTACACTTATATAATACTAGCTCTTGCCCGCGTTATTGGTGTAGAATTTCAACAACAACTCCTCACTTATAGACCGACTAACACTTGACGTTTTCAAGTAGCTTATTTCCTTCTTCGGGACTCAAACTATCTCCATGCCAAATTTGACCGCAGTTCCCTCCGCCCTGAATTCGGTTATAGATGTAAGATTTCAACGGAAACTACTTAATTATAAAAAAACCGACTCACACTTGACGTTTTCAAGTAGCCTATGTCCTTTCTCGGGAGTCAAACTATCTCCATGCTAAATTTCATCTTAATCAGTACAGATGTTTAAGCGTGAAGAGGTACAAACAGACAGATTTACTTTCGCATTTCTAATATAAGTATGGATTTTTATAATGAATACATACCTATTTAAAAATTTGCCGTATGATACCTTTTTTTTTTTTCAAAAAAATTGTACCTACATCTACTGTGAACAATGTGTCACTAAGATTAAAAGTCTAGAAAGAGATTTGCAATTATTCCTATCCTAAGTAAAAAGAATAGAACAGTAGGTATTTAAATTTTTTTAAATATTAAAAAAATAATTAAATATTATATATTAAAAATCGGCAAACAAGCCGACGGTCCGCTTGATGGTAAGCGGTCACCATAGCCTATGGACGCTTGTAACATTTCCATAATACAACCTTCTTTTACTCTAATATCGGCCAGTGAAGAATGTTCTAAATCGTAAACAAAAGAAGGCATTAGGGGATAGGTGTACTAAATGACCCCGCGAGGTAAAACGGTTCCCGACCGTTTTACCAAAATTAATGGCATCAACTCTTAAAGTAACACGTAATCTTGTCTGTTGTACGCCATTCAGTCGCGTGACCACCTGTCATGGCGCTGTATGTGACGAGTGTGTTTTTATTACAAAAAATTTTAAATTGGTGTCTTCAATCTAAGGTAAGGTTTTTTTTGAACGCAATTTACTTATATTGGTTTTAGGCTTGAGTGCTAGTTGTTTTGTTTACTCGAGTCAAAATTGATTACAGTTGTTTTCGTCTAATTTTCAAAATGGAGTGTGTAACTTTTGAGATTATTATTATTGTTTTTTTATAAGGAATGTGCTTGGGGTTAAATGATCCCAAACAAGGGGTACAAAATGATTCCGGGATCATTTTACCCATATGTTAATCATTTGTTTCAGGAAACATGCCACATAATTATAAGAGGAAAACTACTAGTCAGAGCTGGGAGCCGTTGGCTATGTCGGAAGCGTTGAACGCCGTCACTCGATGAATGCCCTATAAAAATTTTATTTTTTCATTTTGATACTATTATTATTGTTGGTTTATATTAATTGATAAGATGATTTTCCTATTCCACCCTTAGTATTGATAACATTATTAACATTGTTGGTGATAAATATTGAAGTGATCGTTTACTTCATATAATATTAATATCTGCTAAGGCTGTTTTTCTATTGATACTTTTTAATTTTATTATTATAAGATAACTAGGTCCTAAGTTATTTTAAGAATTGTTGCAAAATGATTGCCAATCTTAAATAAATATCTACCAAGACTATTTTTGTAAACCTTTTCGTCATTTGTTTATATTAAATACCAGTTTTTTTTCTTTTATTATGTTTATTTATACCTTATTTTTTTTAGGTTTTCGGGATCATTTTCCCCCTAACCAAAGGATCATTTAGGACATCGGGGTGTAAACTTTTTGAAAAACGTAAAAAAATATATGTTTGAAATGAAAAACTATATAATTCAGGATGCTAATACTTAGCCAGATAAACTAACTATAAGAAACTCTATTAACAATTTTGATATGTGGTATTATTTTCGACCTATTTAGATTTTTCCTTAAGGGGATCATCTTAGACACCTTTCCCCTGTTAGTCATTGTTATTTAAAATTGAAAGTTGTATTAAAATAGAAATTATATTAGGTTATATAGATATTTTCTTATGATTTTTAGGTAAAAACTGAATTTGACGAATGATAAATAAAATAAAATAAAATAATTAAAATTTATTAAATATATTATTATTAAAAAATAAATTATTAATGTAGCAAACTGCATTGTGTATTTTAGCTAATAATTATGAACACACTGTTCCACACAGTTACATGAATAGACTTATTTAGTATTTTCAACATCCTATATTTCATCAGAACAGGTAAATGTGGCCGAGCTTAGGTTGTAAGAGTAGCCTAATGTCGGCTGTGATTTTTATAGTCTAATAAAATAGTATAATTAACATTTAAAGGTGGCTGAACTTTGGTCATTCAATTAACGGGTATGGAACGCCTTATAAACTCTAAGAGCCCTATCTTAGGATACTAATAAATTATAAAATTGCTGTCATGCCCCTTGTCTCGGCCGCAGGCCAACATTAGGATTTGTAATACAATAAGAATCCTATCATGGGCCGCGTTATTTCTAAATAACAAATCAAAAGTTAAAAACTAAAATAAAATAAAAATTCTTAAACATTGCTATTTTACTGTCCGGAAGCAGTAAGAAAACTATTTATGGTCAAAAAAACATATTTCCAGAGTGGTATCCGTTGACATTTTCCACCAGATTAGTGATAAAATTGCACTGCTGCCGCCGGCTTCTATACACTATACCACTGAAGCGTACGACATAAAGACACCATATTGCATACATACCGCCAATGTTACATTTAAATTATAATTCAATGACGCATTACATAATCTTTATCATAACCTTTAGTGTCTTCAGTCAATCAATAGGCAGTGAACACGATTTTTAAAATTATAACTTAGTAATTTTTTTTATCCCACTAACGTGGCAAACAAGCTTACTGCCTGATGGTAAGCGGTCACCGTAGCCTATGGACGCTTGCAACACCAGGGGTATCACTCACGCGTTGCCGACCCTCCAACAATCTAATAACTTCTTTCTTGAAGAACCCCATACTGTGGTCCTTAGAGCAATACTTGGCAGGGAGCTCATTCCACAACTCGAGCGTTCGCGGCAGGAAGTTTCTCTGAAACAGCACTGTACGCGACCATTTCTGTTCCAAAGTACGAGAATGAATTCCCTGCCGATGGCGAGCGGTGCAATGGTAGAAAGTAGCAGTGGGCATAATTTCGAACAATTCCTCAGAACACAACCCATTGTACAAGCGGTAGAACACACTCAGGGGGTCAAAGTCTCTCCTAAGACTTAAGGGCTCGATACCGCAAGTGAGTTTGGAATCGTTGACAATTCTCACAGCCCGTCGTTGAACTGAGTCAAAAGGGCCAAGCGGCCAATAGTTTTAACTTTATCAACAACTGCGTTTTATGAACTTTTATCAACTTTTAAAAAATGTGTTGCGCGCGGGCGCCGCGAAGTGTATTCTCATTAGTACTAAATATGTAGCGGCAGCACAAAGACGCCTTGGTCAATGGGACACTCAGCGCGCGTCCGTCGGAACGGAAGGAAGGCATTCCGGGTAAGTACCCATAGTGACACCTAAACGTGCTTCCCGAACAGTGTAGTGTGTCACCAGTGCGTGTCCATCTTTCGTCAGCGCACTACACTATAATTTTAATTATTTGTGTCAGTGCCTCAATTTGTCAATGAACACATACATCATGTTAAAAAAACACATTGCTTCTTCGCGATATCGTAATTGGGTAGAAAGAGACTAAACGTTCTCTTTGAAACAGATTTGGGGTAGCTAAAGTACTTCAGTATGTATAAAAGTTTCCAAAAAAGAAGAATAGCTACGACCAATATCAAAAAAAGTCTGCGTGTTCTTAAACACTATGCCACTACCCTGATAAGGGTACTTTAACTTATAGACTAGGTAGTCGGTAGGTCTTAATTCACTTAAATTGGATCCCTTAACAGGGTTAATATTTGTGAGCAAAGAAAGTCACACTGGTGTCGTGTTTCAGACCACTTCTGTTTAAGGGTAGGGGAGTACTTTTAGCTGAAAATATAGAGTTACTTTAGGGAAGAACAAATATATTAATAGGGTAGGTGTACCACTTTCATAAGGGGAGTTCTTCGTAAATTTATCATAGGACAGCTGACTCACCCTCAGCGTAATAAAAACATCTGAACATGTTTATAAAAACTCACATTTAATATTTAAGTATAGTAAAGAACATTTTTAAATATTGGAAAGTATATTAATGGTATGTTTTTTAATTATTCGGTGTGCAAGAAAAATCAGCTACAAAGTTATTTTTGATAGCATAATATGTTTTTATCGGCTGTAAAGATTAACAGAAGATAATAAGATATTTGGTCAACAGGATCGGTTAGCTCGAGCATAAATAAAGTTAGGTAGCGATGAGTTGTGAAGCTCTACATATATAATAAATTATTTATAATAAAATTAATTTTACAGTTTGTCAAAATTGAATTAAATCCGCATAACAATTTGCTGCTTTGTTACCAATAATGCCGCAGATATAGGTATTTGATTTTCATTACATACTTCTATAGCTACATACATACTTTGTTTGCTACAGATATATATTTTAGAGCTGACCAAACCCTCCTCAATCGGCAAAAAAACTCCCTTATAATATGTATTTAAAAAAATGAATGCTTTCTTTTTTGTTGTACAAATCTAGCTGTCATATAAAAGCCTCTATTTCGAGAGACCCTTTATACTTAATACAAATTTAAACACTGAATAGGCAGATCCATTCTTTTCATAGATGCATAAATCGAGCAATGCCTTCAATTTGGTCAAAAACTCCGACGTGATTGTGAGGAGAGACACATCTGTCAGTCTTTCTTTTATTCTGCAGATTTAGTAGACATTTTTTTTTGTATTGGAAGTGGACGCACGCTGTGACGCAAATACTTTTTAAATTACATATATACGTATCAATAATAATAATTAATTGTCACAGTAATAAATATTATCTTAAAATATATATATTAGTTTTATATAGACGTCGTGTGGGGCACTATAAGGTTGAAGACTGGGATGGACTGCTAGAATTTTATGCATCGCAGTCATGAAGGCAGCTCTGCTTTAGCTTAGAAGATCCTGACTTCTGCGTAGCCGCAGTCACTGAGACAATCCTCGCTGGTATGGAATGTTTCATTCCTAACCTGCGAGTAGCTGCCGGAGTCAAAAAACGATTGTAGCCTTGCAGAGAAGATAAAATTCTTAAGCAAACTGCATATGACCATGACAACGGCTCGTAATAATAAGGATCCGAATTTTCATGAGTTCATTTGCGTTTCAAATTAAATGCTGCCTCGAGGTTCAGTAAGAAAGCAACTGTCAGAGCAAAATTCCAATTAATCGGCAAAATAGGTGGGCGACTTGCGAGAAATCCCTCTGGGAATCGTGCTTTCTTGTCGCTTACTAAAGCTGCCGAAGGGAACTTTTGCCTGTCGTTGTTACCACCACTGCGAAAGACTTATGGTAACTTGGCCCATAGTACAAACGAGAAAGCTAATATATAGTCTCTTTGCCCCCAACTCGAATATGAACGATGATGGCGCTGTACCACCTACTATACCGTGGTGCGATAAGACCATGCCGGTAATCTCCATAACACAACGGGAAGTCCGGCAGGTTTTGCTTTCCTCTAGACGTTTATAAGTCGACTGGGCCAGACGGTATACCAGCAGTGGTGCCTTAACCAGTGTGCTCCTGAGTTATGTACTGTACTCACGCGCCACTGCGAATGTGCAAATTACAGGCCTATCGCTATTACCTTTCTCTTCTGCAAGGTAAAGGACCGTGGGATCAACACACAGCTTCTAAAATACCTAGAAAACACGACCTGGTCAGCGACCGTTAATATGGCTTTCGCCACGGTCGCTCGACTGGCGACCTCCTAGTGTAACTAACACACCGATGGGCACTAGCCATTGAGAGTCAGGGGGAGGCATTGGCATGTAGACTGGATATAGCGAAGGCGTTCGATCGGGTCTGGCACCGGGGTCTTCTATCGAAGTTGCCATCTTACGGAGTTCCCGAGGGTTTGCTCAAATGGGTGGCTAGCTTGATGTCCGGCAGACGCATACAAGCCGTAGTTAAAGGTAGTTGCTCTGATAGCATGGACATTAATACTGGTGTCCCGGAAGGCTCTGTGCTGTCTCCTACGCTGTTTCTACTGCATATCAATCACATGTAGGACATCAACAACATACACTGCTATGCTGATGACAGTACTGAAGACGCTTATTACTCGGGTCGTGCAAGCATCCCTCGTTACGTTGTGGAGAAAAAACGTAAAGAACTTGTGTCTCAAATCGAGACCGCTCTGTCCAAGGACTCCGACTGGGGACGGGCAAAGTCCAATTCAACCCTACAAAGACACAAGTCTGCGCGTTCACGTGGTCCCACATTTACATAACACTCCCCTCTCCATCTCCAAGAGCATGGTTTTCCTAAGGACTACAGTATGGGGTTCTTCAAGAAAGAAGTTATTAGATTTCTGAAGGGTCAGCCACGCGCGAGTGGTACCCCTGGTGTTGCACGAGTTCCATAGGCAACGGTGGACCGTAAGCTTGTTTGCCACTATGGAATAAAAAAAAAACGTTTACGTATCGTATGATAAACAAGTAAGGACTCACTACTCCCCCTCATGTTAACAGGTAATAAGGTAATAATGAAAAAAAATTATAACTTATTCACGGTTTATTTAGACGCTTTGGGAGTAAATAAGCTACTGTAGTCACTTACTACATACTTAGACGTAGAACAAGCAGTGAAAAAGCTGCAGATCTTGCAAAAAAAATAAAAGAGAGTTCTAACTGATCGACCACAGTAGAAATACAGAGTTCCCCAAAAAAGAAACAAAATAATTGACGCAGCCAAAGTGACAGCACAAAGATGCAGGAGATCCCCAAGCTCGACTCTTGGTAGCGAGCAAAACTTCTCGAATAGAAACCTTCAACAGAAAAGAAAGATAGCCTGACAGTCTGATAAATAGTGATAGATTTCTTATGAGAAAAGAGTGCACGAAAAGTGCAAAATACCCTAGAGGGAGAGTGCAATGGAAGCAACTTACACTACATTGCTCATTAAGTGAAAACATGTCAAAAAATGAAGAAAGACAAAAATATCGTTGTAAGATCTAAACTCAAAGTAGAGAGAGCGTGAATTTTGATTGTACCTAACCTAACCTAACCTATGTACTTACATATGTACCTTCGTACAAGGTTCTACCGTGAAGCGAATTGTTTCGACAAGGACGTTAAATTGACCGTATAATTAGTATCGACTTTTTAGAGTGCGAATCTAAAGAAGTGCTGTATGAGGTACATAATACATAACTTTACAATTTTGTTCTTATTACTTAAATCCTCTTCTCTATCCAATAAGTAATGAACTTGTAATTAACTCATTTAAACTAGTATTTTCTTCGTTTGGAGACATTATAATTAAATAAGAACGTCTCTTACCACTATAGGATTTATTAGGTTTTACATATTTCATCACAGTTTCATGCACCGTGGTCGCGGAGTTCGTAGTGCAGGTAGCTACATTGGGCAGATATATTTATCTACCCTCCGTCTTGTTTGTTTTTGCTGTTCGTCACTGTTTTGGCCCGCTGCTTTGTCACAACATATAGGGCTCACAGTGTCACTATGCGAACTCGAAGTCAGATGTAATTTTCAATTATTACTGAACTCGATGACTGGATTCCATATGTTTGACAACCTTAAACCGTCTTCTCGATTGATATTTTGTTTATATTTTCGAATTTCAATCGAGTCACGAACCATTCTCGGTATATATTGTCGCTCCGTAGATAATACTTTCGGGTTATGTAACTCTATTCAGTGATTGGGGCCGGAATCAAGTAAATGCTCCGCTGTAGCTGACTTCTTACGCTAGTTATTTTTGACTGTTGCGATATGTTCCTCTTGGTGCGCGTAGCAATAGAACGCTTCGTATGTCCAAAGTACTAACTACTACAGTTACAGTCAACTTTATAACACCCCGAGACACTGGAGTGGTCATTTATCCTTCGGCGATCTCATACGACTGGATATCTTGTCACAAGGAGTAATCACAGTCTTGATTCCATGATTCTATAATATTCTAGCGACTTTGTCCGTTACTCTTTTTACAAACGGTAGTGAGGAGCGGCGGCAAAGAGGAGATCTCCTGCCAGGCGAGGGGTTATGCCTGGGGACCGCCGTGGTCCACTTAACTGGCGCTTCGGTTTCTTTATATGCTAAACTGCCGAAGAAACTTCGACAGCGCGATAAAGGACGCGTGACGTAAGCCTTGCTTGTAGTGGTACATTATGATCCGCTACATTACTCCCTTTCCAGACAGAAGGTCGATATTTCTTGCAGTGATACTTGTGTACGATCTTGAGAAGCCGAGTTTTGCACCGTCCACACTGAGTCGGGAGGGCGCGTAGCACATGCCAAATAATTGCAGTCTGCGGTAACTCGAGACTAGTAAATTTTGCTGGCTGTGTGTCTGCAGTGAGTCGAGACACTGGCGAGTGCTGGCAATGCTGGCATGGTGGTTGCGTATGGCCACAGTGAGTCGGGCCAGAGTGGTTGGTTGTGTGTCCCTTTAAATCGAGACACTGGCCTGAGTTAGCGGCAGAAGCGACGAGCAAAAAATGCGACGCTGGAGTGTGAGTTCTCAACAGGGTGTGGTGGAATGCTGTCCAGTAGTTGCGTCACCGGAAAGGAGCTGCAGGAGCTAGGAAGCTGCTGCTACATTTTTTTAGCGAGGGCAAACATGTTTTGTGGTAAAGATAAAATAAAATGCTTTTTATGAATGTGGTTAGGAAATTGGATCAGGTGCAAGTTCCCTAAGCGCACAATATGTGAGGAATGCGGTGTAACTCTATGCTACAACAAGAAAAATAATTGCTTCAAAGATTTCCACACTAAGCTCAATGTGACAGATATGTTACACCCCTATATTCCGAAATTAATAAAAATATTGATTTTCTAAAAAATACGTGTTTTATTTTAGTTAGAAACTGTAATTCATTTTAGAATTTATAACTTTCAGTTACAAGGGGTTAAAAGTGTACGGTCATCATATTTATCACGCAAACTATCTACATTTTCACAACAAAGGCGAATAAATCAAAAACTAAATATTATATTTTACTTAAAAAAGTTTCATTAAATAAATATGAAGGCCGCTCCTAAATCTGTCGAGTGCGCAAAAAGGCAACATGATTATCGCCAAATGTCCAAGGTCAGACATATCGATCCAGAGCGGCGGCGGCCCGCTCTGTCATGCAAGGTTACTCTGACTGAACAACACTAGCTCGGTCATTATTTAATTAGGGTTGACAGTGGAATGTAATAAAATAAAATACCTACATTAATAAAAAGAGAACACCGATTTCATAAGTTTTAATGTTACCGCATATAATTGGCTCTCTTAATTGCAAATCAATGTTCCTTTCAAATATTGATATCCAAAAGCACTTGTAATTTTTATTATCTGTTCATCGAGTGAAAAGAAAAAAAGAAACATTAGACATACATATACCTATGTGTGTATTACTTGGTCAGGACCACGCCAACAGTGCAGTAGACGTGGCTTTTTGCAGCCAATATTGGTACCAAATGTGGTCAACGTCATTTTAGTTTAAAGAAGTAAGCGCTAGTTTTTTTATAGTAGGAAAACAACTTTTGTAAATATAGCTCGACCATATCTTTTGTTTTTTTTTTAAATCAACGTACACAACTACATAAAAACGTCCGTCTTTGACTACAATCTTGTGTAAAAGCACTTTTGTGTATAAATTCTTAGTTGCTAACAGTTTTATATACTACAACATGACAGCACGATGGCCAATTCGGTCTTCGGTAGTGGTCCACTTTTTCGACCAAATGACGTCATGACCATGGCCCACTTGCTTTAATCTAAAAAAACAACTTAAACCAACTCAGCTACAGTTTACCACGGCCTATAGCAGGGTTCTTACTTTCTTTTAAAAGATTTATCTGTCGATGTCAAATATCAGGTGCAATTGATTTTTTTTTGAGCTGTTTGATTCATATTTGCTTAAAAATCACAATTGAAAGCTAGAAAACCTTAGAGCAAGCAGAATCTAAAGTTAACGAAAGTAAACAAAAGTAAATAAACTTCAGCTGTCACTGTCAAATTTTGACAGGTCCAGATGTTTAACTACAACAAAACCAACTCTACTACAACTTAATACGTGGTATTTTGTGGTCGTATGCTGTACCACAGCCTTCACCTTAAAAAGTTACGTAGCTAAGTTATAAAAAGGGTTTACTAGACGTTAGATAAAGTGCACGACAGCGTGAAATGAGACTGTCACAGCAGCTCAAAGAAATGTGATTTTTTACTACTAGGTACAATTATAACAATATTACGCATTTATTATACTTTGTAATCGTTCGCAATTTTTAATATCTTATTTTGGTAAAAATAAGTAAATAAATAATCTAGAAGTTTCGAGAGTGAAAACGTCTGATAAAATGTGTAGTGGCGTTAAACTAAACTTCAGAAAGGCAAAGAAAAATAATGTCAAAAAATTTAGATATAATGCAAGTTTTTGTGTAGATACGTTGTGTATTTGCAAGAAATCAATTCACTAGGAATTTTAACTGTGATGCGAAATATATCAGTTAATCCTACTAATATTATAAATGTGAAAGTTTGGATGTCTGGATGGATGTTTGTTACTCAATCACGCTTCAACCACTGGACGGTTCGGGATAAAACTTGGCATACATATATGGTGGTACATATTAGGTCCTGGAATAGCATATAGGCTACTTTTTATCCCTAAAAATTTAAAAGTTCCTGCGGGAATAACTATATCAGAGTTAAACGAACTATTGCTGCACCTATAGCATGCTATAAAAATTCATTGGTATAACTTATTAATCAATTAAGTGGAGTTAATTAAGGAGTTCCACGCCGATAACCGAATTTAGGGTGGGCGGAGCCGCTGGCAAAGCCAGTACAAAATATTGTGCATCAAAATGTTTAAAATCCCACTTTCGTATCACGCTGCTTAGTCTCTAAATACTTACTTAGATTTACGAGTATCTTTTGAAGTAAATGTCAAGTTCTTGAGTACCAAACACAATAATTTAATTAAATCGAACAAAAATCAGTTCAGACCATTCGGATACATTGTTCTACGCACATCTGCTTGTATATCTGCTCCGATTTACCTGCAAAACATCTGCCACTCCTTCCTCCGGCTCCTTTGTAAGATCCCTTCGCGAATAGATTACAACATCTTTGTACTCAGCCGAACTGCGCGCGAACCCTAAATCTCGAATAGTGTTGCGCTACATAAGTAGGTGCATATTTATCGATATAGTGTATCCATGAAACTGTATATTTGTTTACTCTCAAATTACCTTGATGCAACAGGAGTTGCCGTAGAAATCCCGTACTGATGATCAAGTTAAGAGTTGGCAAAAGCTAGTTAATGAAATGTATGTAAACTATTTCTGCCAGCTATATGTACGAACATATAATATATGCTCGTTCGTATTACTCTCAATTCTGAGATAACATGAAATGAGAAGTGTGTCCCAATTTCTTATCACCAAAATCGTTACTCATCGTCGATGTTATCAACAGAATATAATAGAACAATATCCTACAAGATCAACGCCCTCAATCTTTGTTACACAATTGGTTTATATTGTGGTTTGAAAGTTATAGGCCCTTTACCTAATATTCCGCACTGTTATCAAAAGTGTTAACTTATCAAAAAAACAATAATGAAAAGCCCGGAAATATGTTTTATTAGCATAACGCGATAACGGTGGCTATTTGCTATCATTCTGATATTTTTTAATACGGAAAATATGCTCCTTCAGTTTATGAATATGCTCTTCCTTTTCTATAGCAAATATTTACATTCTTAAGTAATTAGGAGTTGGTAAAACTCAGGCTACACCAATTTCAAAAGATCTTAACCTAGATTTACTCAATCAACATTTCACTTCTGTACCTGCTATGAATAGCAGTAAAAAAGCGATTACTCTGCAAAATCTTTCAATGACCTCAACTCCTGACTTCCTCCCTTTTTGATTTTCGTCAATTTAATGATTGTGATGTTAAGAAGAGTATTATGTTTATATCTTCAAGTGGTGTTGGTAGTGATTGCATAAGCCGTGCTATGATTATTCCAATTATTGACCTAATTATAACTATAATTACTCACATTTTTAATTTATCCATTGCTTCTGGAGTATTTCCTGAAGCTTGGAAAGATGCTTACATTATACCGTTGCCTAAAAAATCCAATCCAACTTCTTTTTCCGATTATCGACCAATTTCATTATTGCCATTCCTATCTAAAATCCTTAAACGGCTCGTTAATCAACAATTAAACCTTTTTCTAACTCAAAATAGTTTATTTAATACCTTTTAATCTGACTTTCGAACCGGTCATAGTACTGTTACTGCTCTCACTAAGATCATTGATGATATCCGTTATGGTATGGACAGTAAGCAAGTCACTGTCTTGTCTGCTCTTGATTTTAGCGATGCTTTTAACACAGTGGATTCAGACATTTTGTTGGCTATCCTAAGCTCTCTTAACATATCTCCTATATCCTTGTGTGTCCGCCGACAGTGCATTCGGGTAGAGGAATCTTTCTCTAACTGGTGCCCATTAAATGCGGCCTACCTCAAGGTGGCGTGTTGTCCCCACTCCTGTTGGCAGTTTTCATTAACACTATCACTCTCAAACTATCTTCTCTCTACCATCTTTATGCAGACGATCTCCAGATTTATGCACATGGTCCAATAGAAAATATGGTAACAACAATTCAATCTATTAACTCTGACGATGATAAAATAGTTGAATGGTGTGGATATTATGGACTTCGACTTAATTCTCTCAAGTCGCAGATCATAATTATAGGTAGCCCAAAACTAATATCGAAGATTAATTGGACTGATTTACCCCCAATTAAACTCGATGGTATCATTATCCCAGTGACACAATAAAAAGTCTTGGTATTTATATTGACCGCACGTTATCTTGGACTCCACAAATCAAGGAAATTAGCCAAAAAAATCTTTGCTTCGGCCGGAACCCTGAGAAGATTACGGAATCTTTTACCTGTGTCAACTAAAATTGTGCTTGCTCAGTCTTTACTTCTACCTTTACTTGATTATGCTGACATTTGCTGTACTAACCTGACAGAGGAACAACTTAATAAACTGGAGCGTCTACAAAATCTTTGCATTCGCTTCATTTTTGGACTTTGAAAATATGACCATGTCTCAGAATTTCGTTCACAACTCAAGTGGCTTCCAATCCGACTTCGCCGAAATGTACATATTCTTTCACTCCTCTATAACGTGCTATGCAATCCATCTACACCATGTTATCTAAAAGAGCGGTTTAATTTTATCAGCTCACCTTGTCTAACTCTTCGCTCGTCAACTAGTCTTCTTCTTAAAACACCTGGACACAGTACTAATTTCTACAATAATTCTTTTACTGTAAAAGCCATTGGTCTTTGGAACTCTGCCGATAAATATAAGGCAAATCCAGTCGCTGCCTGTTTTCAAGAATTCGTTAAAATCTTATTACTTACGTATTACTTCCTAATTTTCTATAATTTTGATCAACCTCTGGTTATTCAAACATATCTATCTTTATTACTTTATTTATTGTATGTATGTTTATGTATTCATATTATATAACCATTTATTTTATGTATTTGTTTAAGTAATTAAATTAAGTAAGTACATGTATTTTATTTATATAGTAAGTACAAAGGTATTTATGAGTATTGTAATATTCTTTATTCTTCCTTATAATTTTACTTATGATGTTTTATGTGTCACCTACCTCTTCCTGTCAATATTACTCTACCCAAAGGTTACCTGGTAGAGATCGCTTTTAAGCGATAAGGCCGCCCTATTGTGCTATTTCCTATACTGTAATGTTTTTGTGTATTTTAAATTGTGCAATAAAGAATATTGTATTGTATTGTAAAACATAAGTAGCTTTTATAAGTATATTATGTAATATTTCCAAAACACGAAGACATTGATTCGATACTATTTATATCTAAGAAGCATTAAAGTATAAAAACAAAACTTTATTAATTTGGTAATAACATTAAGTTTGTATTAGTAAGTATTAGTGGTAAAAACAAAATTATTAGCTGATGCTTATAAACAATGAATGTTTGAAAGACATTACTGGTTTTATTTGAATTGCCGCATACAATTTACGATGCTCTTTTTATTTGTCGCTTGGCTATTTACGATTCATAATCGTGGTTATCGAATTAAGATGCAGGTAGCAACGCGAAGATTGCTTGCATGAGATTGTTTTACGTAATGGTAAAGTGCAATATTTTTATTGTACGTGTCCGGGCTACTGTTCCTAACAGGATTATGAAATACACGCAGTGCAGGTAAGATAAATATGTAAGTAGATAGATTTCTCCATTTTCAACTAACTAATTAGTTATTTACAAAAGATGAACAATAGCGAACAATTTAAAACTGTTCGACTTTCTAATTTCATCGATATCAATGTTAAAGCTAGAGTTTCAAGTTCACATTTTCCCATCACTACAAAACGCTTTGTAAAACGCTTGTCTCGAAATATTTTAATTCGCATAATTATATGTTTTCCGATATGTGAATATTTTGGTTTGAGGGATTATTATTAAGTCATTTACTGTCGGTTACCATGGAGACGCCCATTTTTATTTCTATTTATCTTTCTTTAACAGCAGGGCGCTTTTCACACGCTGCTAATGATACCTTTCAATGTTTTTATTTGTTATTTCGTCAAATGATAAATGTTTTGGTGTTTTTGCAATTACATGACGATTTGCATCTAATTTAAAAGATGACTTTTGGTTTTTGAGTTTCTTTTTTATGTACCTAGTTAGTTCACCGACATCGGTCATGCCTAATTAGTCACACACCATTTATTGTATTTTACTTTGTGTAGTAGGTTTCTGCAAATTTTTTTTTTTTATGTGAGGAATTGTTTTTGGAATTGCCTGTTTGTAACACATTGACTTAAGTAGAATGTAAGATAGTTTATTTTGATTCAATGCGTTGTGGTGTTCGTTTTATAATCGGAGTTTTGTTCTGTCGTTTTCGAACAAGAAACTGAAAGAGAGAATTATTGGACTGCTTGGACTAGTGTGGGGATACCACCGTTGCCATTTCTTGCTGGGCTAATCCTGCACCGCAGCGTGGCCATGCAGCACTCCTGACGTGCTGAGGAGCTATCTGGTAGTCACTGCGACCGTACCTCACCGCGCGCCTTGCCGCGCGTCAGCGCATTTCTTGGGTGTCCTGTCAGCGTACGCTGTCCTGCTCGCCATCTGGGGAATAGAGTCGCGCTCTTCAACTGCACGCCGGAGCCGCGCACCTAGCTGCGTCCCCTGTGCCGCCTCCTGGGAGGCGGGATCTGCGAACAGCAGGCCTTCAGCCCTACAAATCTGCTAATAGATCCTTGTCCTGGTTCGGTGTCAGCGACGCAGCACCTTCACGTCGTGAAGACACCGTGCAAGCGGGCTGCCTGGATTAAGCTTACGTTTAGCTCGGGCCACGGGCCGAAGAGCGGACCCGAGTGTCCCCGTCCATACAACGAATTAAAGACTTTTCCGTATTGATTCGAATAGGCAGGCTTACGGCTTTCGATATGCTTTCGATTCTTTCTCTTAGTTAAGTAGGAACTATATAATAATTGTTTTAAAGCTCATTATTTAAGGTTAGGAACACATTATGAGTTAATTCGTTTACTTATAATTTTGTTACTTATTACAATTGACATGGATTAGATGTGTATGTGAATAATAGACCCGTGACCCTGAAGTTTCTTGTTTATCTTATCTGCTCTCTTCTAACATTAATGTTGTAACGCCTATCGTGTCTTCTAACACGTGGATCCTTTCTATGTTTATGTTTTATTTGATTATGTAAGTAAGAATTGATGTACGCAATTAATTTTGTAACAATAGTTTTAATTTACACCCAATCTTCACTTTGCCTGTCATCTGCATTTAACACAGGATTTTGCTGCTTACCACAGGCGGATTTACATTATACATTTAACTAATTATGTCTCTTGATAATATCTGCAACGGCCATTGCACTGCACAGAAGGCGCCTACTGCATTACATCGACTGAGGCAGGAAATTGTCCATCTCATTACACATTTCTTAACACTTAGATCCCGCTGTTTCTTTCCATACAAACGTATTTTTCTGTTTCCTCCCTGGATTTAGTCATTAAAACTATATTTTTTATATAAGTATGATATATATTTACAATCACTATGGCTGTATGTTTTGCTTTTTAGGGTTCCGTACCTTAAAAGGATTACTTAGAAATCTGTATGTCTGTCTGTCAAGACCCTTTTTCTCAGGAAAGCTTAAAGGTAATACCTTATTATAGTAGAAATTATTATCAAATACTGAGGTTTACGGTCCCTTGAAGCTGTAAAAAAAATCAACGCAATAAAAAAATACGGCCGGAAGACGGCTGTTATAGTCACATATTTCGGCAATCACAAACAAATCAAAACCTATGGGGTACTTCCTGTGGTCCTAGAATCATGAAATTGCGCACGAAGCAAAGTCTTACATTATAAATATAGGAAAAAATCTGAAATTCGTAAATTTGTAATTATAACGCATAAAAAAAAGTTTGTTGGTCTGTCTGACAAGACCATCTTAGTCAAGAACGCGTGGAGGTATCAAGTTGAAATTAATATCAAATACTATAGTCTACTGTCACTTAAAGTTGTAAAAAAAACAATTTTGGTCGAATATCGTGACATTAATCAAAACCTATGGGGTGTTTCCCGTTGACTTAGAATCATGAAATTTGGCCAGAAACAAGCCCTGTAGTAGACATAAAGAAAAAATCTAAAAACCATAAATTTGTTGAATTTTTTTTTTTTTTGCAAATTAAACTTATTTGCAGTTGGTAAATTAACCGCGACCGATGTCGATGTATTGGGACAACAGTTGTCCAATGGAGAAGTTAAGTTTGTCACTCAATACAGGTTACCTTTTACGGAACCCTCGGTGCGCGAGTCCGACTCGTACTTGCCAATTGCGCAATTTTTTTATGACATCTTCAGACGTGCGCTATACAGATATTATCATTCAATAGGTTTTAAGAAAAAACACATAGACACAGAATATTTCATTACCTTTCAGGTGAAGAAATTTCTATTTAATTTAGTTGGGATTTGGAAAAGAAAAGTGGGAAATGATCAGCCCGGGTCATATATCAGGGGGATAATAACAAATGCTTGTTTAGGGAATTTCCTTTTAAAGTTTATTCACTTATTATAAGTGAAAGTATCAATACCCTTCACACGTTGTATTTTATCCTTTTTAGTGTAGTGGCATACTCAAGTAAAAATTTCAAGAATTTGATGAATTTTTTTGCACTTTCATTTATGCACTTGTGTTGACTGATCAACACGACCTTTGCTGACTCCTGTTGACTAATTATTCGCCCCGCCATGTGGCGGCATTATTTATCTGCTACAAATAATGTAAAAAGTTTTCTTTACCGCTCAATGAGTTTAATGTCCAAATTCTGTTAAGTTGAAAAGACACAACTCCGTTTGACATATAACCATATTTAGGGTCATGCACAAAACGTACAATAGTGGCAAAGGAATAATTAGCAGGTTGATTGTCATATTAATTTATCGGTTTTATCACGATAAACATCGAATAATGAGAATCAACACCGTAATATTAAATTAATTATTATTAAATTTATGTCAGTAATTTTCAGTAAAAAAAAAGATTTTGCGCTATGGAAATTTAATATGAAGAAATACCTCTGGCAATTTGGAGTGGTTTTTGCCATAGAATATTTATTTCTTTATCAAGCTATATTTCAAAAGAATTATTAATATAGGTAAGTTCAAAATCACAAGATTATCAGCGTGAGCTAAAGTATCATTTAATTTAACAGCGTGGTCGTTGATTCAACTTATTTATTTTTAGCGAAAGTAAGTATATGGATCAAAAGATATGCAAGAAGAAGGCAGCGTGATATATCGTCACGGATGAAATGGTGGTCACATAACGTGACAATGCATGCTATCACCCATGAAAAATATGGGTTTATGCCGACATGACATAAAATGCAGAGAGATATGACGTGTAGGCTTGGACGATAAGACACCATCTGCACGCCATCAGTGTTAAGTTCATCACATATAGCGAGACAGCCTGCTAACTTTGCCAGGCAGTATCTGGATTTGGAATGTTCGTCTGCTATTTCTACAAATGAGAAATCGTGTAAATCGTCAGTATAGTTGGATTCAAGTTCCAGTACAAATAAAATATTACCATAAAACATCACGCCTGTAGATGTAGAAGCGATGTCCGCGGACCTTAAATATGTAATAAAATAAGTAATATCTAAGCTAAAGACACAGGTAGAGTTACCATAGCTCAGGGATCGTCCTGAGATCTCAGGATTTTTACATTCTTCTCAGAAGGCCGGATTTTGGAATTCTCAAGAAATCTCAGAATTTTTAGAATATTCAATGAAATAAAGAAGTTTGTTTTAAATCTTTTTGTTAAAAAATTAACAAAAACAAAAAAATAATCTTATTTATACATAAAGAAACTTATTAAAATTAGCTTTACATTGGTCATGTTAATTGCACAAAGAAAATCACCACTTATTATTCTTCAACTACTTAATCATATTTATTTTGCGATGACACCTTATTAAGTAAGTTTTTTTTTATTATAGTTTAATAAAATGCTCTAAATCATCAGTCATATTAAAAAGTAACAAGTTTTTAAAATTTCATATTAGATTAATAATTGTAAAATAAGTTTTTTTGCAGGAAATCAGGCTTCTTTTCCGGACTTTATATATTTCATCTGGTAACCCTAGACACAGGAAACACATTAACTTTTTCAGAACTTTCCGCAATGTCAACATGTATTTGCATCCTACAATGTCTATGGATAGCATCTGCGGCCGCCATTATAGTCCATTTATGGCGCCTGCTTCCATACACGCAGGAAACTGTCCAGCCCATTGCACTTGTGTGGCAACATTACGGGCTGTTCCACGCCTTTAACTTGGCTATAAATAGATAACAATCACACATATTGTATAATATCTATGGTATTTTTTCCTCGTCGAAGATAATTCTTAGATGTAGGAAATACATTTTAGCTAATTTAATTTCTTTAAGAAGTCAGTTTGTAAATGTATTTGATTCATTAAATTAGAAATCATTTGTCGCTATATATGGTACTACGGTTAAAAGCATATCCATTAATGAAATGCCTATAAATTTATTAAATAACCAGGCTTTTTTTGGAATTTAAACTTTTGAATTTATTTATAATTTTATGAAAACATATTTATTTTATGGTTCCTGAATTTATGGATGCGACTTTGGTAAATAGCGATACATGATAATAACCTATTTTGAGTGGCGAAATGTTTGTATGGCTAAAATTAAGTTAGATTCACCTTAAGTAACAAATAGTTTTCGCCGCTGATTTTTTTTTTCAATGAGTAGGTAAATAACATAGCCACGAAAAGAGACGAACTGTTCATTTAAAAAAAAATATAACTGTAGAGAGCATAGAAGACTTGGTAGTCTTATAATGTTCAGTGGTGGAAAGTATCAGAAATGTTACGCAAAGCGCATTCAATGGAATAGGGCTGCGATAACATTGCACAAATAGTATCGATATCGAAAGCACGCGTGTCGGTGTCGGTACGATTACGATTTACGATTCAGTCCCGCCTGGTCCCGTGGCAACCAAACAATGACTTCCGTTTCCTGTGGAGTCGCCGGCGCAAAGCCACGTGCGAATGCCGATGATAAAATCGAGTATGGAATGTTGCGTTTATCGTTTGTAATTTATTTCAATATTTGAAGGTTTTGATACGCCGGTTAAAATTTACTACATTTAATAAGATCAATAAGAATGTTCAACATCTGATTAAAAAATATCATGAGTATAAACAATAAATATTCTTATGTAAAAACTATAATTGATTTAGATGATTCATTATAAAAATTGCTTATCTCTTCCTTTATGTCAAATAACTTATAATAAGGACTTATAACAGCCTATAATACACAACATTGAAATTGTTTGCTACCGAAATTCGTCGAAAGCTTTTATCCAAATTGATAAATTGCTTAAAGAGTTTCCGAATAGGATCCTTAACGTCAAATTCATTTAATTTTTTTAGTGGTATACAAGCTAACAGTCTGCCTTATGATAAGTGGTCACCGCAGCTTATAGACGCTTGCAACATAGAGGGCGTTACTTGGGCGTTGCTGACCCTTTATGAATCTAATACCTTCATTCTTGATGAACCCCATATTAGAGTTCTTTAACATTGTACATTTATAAAATCAAGTTGAATGTGGAGTGTACCTACTTTAACATAGACTTAATTAAATAGAAATAAGCACGACTTTCCCTAAATGATTTAATATAACATTAGGTTATGGTAAAGCAACAGCAGGTACTTTATGATAATGATTAAATAAATTATGTAAAAACAAAAGTCGATAAAAATCACTGAGCAGATGGCATTATTACGCAACTATGTGATATAAATATTATTATTACTGAACAAGAGTTTATCAAAAGCAATAAAATAGATAGATATATACGTAAGTAATACATACTTATAGATGTATGTTATGTTTCTCAATTGATTGACTTCCATTTATATTGAAATAATACTGTTAAACTTTTGACAGCTCTAAATAGACACATACAAATATGTATTTTGAGACCAAGGTCCATAGAATTTTACTTATTCTCCTTTATGTTGTTTTTTTTTTTCGTTAAAAATCATACAAAATAAATACATCAACTTCTAGTCAAGAATTTGGTAGCTATGTAAAGGTTTTATTCTTCTTCTAGACCTTTTTACTATCTAACTAGCTATAGCTTTGTTAGTAAAGGGTTTTAAAAAATACTGATTTTATTAGGTACGCTTGCTTTTCAAGTACTTTGACACATGACACCGAATAGATGACATACAGACAAAATAAATAATACGCGATTTATATTGTGTTAAGAATACGTTGTCACATTCATGTACAATACGTATTCTTATTTAAGAACTCTTCAACAGTTATTGTGATGAACTAAAACTAACTTTTACACTGAAATAGGGCAAACTGCAGATTTCAGTACGATTTCCCAGTTCCCCGGCTCTAACGAGATTGTATTGTGTCGTAATAAAGAAGGAAGCGCAGCTTCCGGTCCGGAACGGAAATGAGGTCAGACTTCACAACCTCAGAGAAGCAAATGGCTTTTCCTATTGATCTAGCTAGGCGTTCCATTTTAAAAGTTCTCTGTAAGCTCGCTTAAGTACTTTTTAAGAGTAACTAAATATCAGTATAAGTACTTTTTGGTCTGGCTCGATAATTTATTGCTTGGCTTACAAGCTGATTTAAATTTTTACTGATTATAATTTCTAATTAAAAAAAATTAGGTTTTTTTATTGACAATATTGGTAGTGGTCAAGTTGTTCAGTGATTGTAATCATTATCCTTAAAGATCTGTGGAAATAACAGAATAGAAAATGCAGTACCTAGATGCATAGTTTGTTAAAGATACAGACAGTACTTACAATCTTCAGGATAGGCACAAAGTAGGTAGTAGGTAGTAACTTTGTTATGAATAAAGAAAATCACTCCAGTACACGTTGCCCGAGCGCTCTCGACAAATTTTGATGACGGTGTTCTTACGTTGGTGTGTTTGACTTTGGTTTTCGTTCGCCGTGAAAATCAACCTGGAGGCAAGCGCGGCTGCTGCAATTCACTTGTACAGCGCTTTTAATTTTTATTTACATGTCTACCAAAGCCGAGTAATTTAAAAAAGATGGCGCAAAAGAAGATGATGGATGTTGTCTTTTCATCGAAACAGAGCAAGGTAAATCAAAACAGTCAGTATGTTTGTTAAGTTGTTCGTAAGTAACGACACTAAGTGTGCTTCCGCACTGCTGTTTTTAGTGCGTGCTGTTTTTTATGGGCCTATTTCGCGTAGGAGTTCATCAAATGAAACCAATGATATTCTAAAATAATAAACAAATATGTCCGGATGTTCTATAAGATTACTGTAAAGTTTATGAAAGAAAAGCAGCTTAAAAAGCAGCAGAAAAAAGCTTTCTGTCAGACCATTTTGAAACGAGTAAGATTTCCGCTTCTAAAAATCAGCAGTGTGGAATGCTGAAACACAGGTAAAAATTCAGCCCTCAAAAAATCGCAGTGCGGAAGCACACCAAGATAGTGTAACTGAACGCTCGGCCAATGCGTGATCGTTGTTTGTGGCTTACGGCAAATTCCCTTTGACTCGTGCAACAAAAACCGCCACGCAACGGATCGTGGACGAGCGTTTGACGCAAACGGCAAATATACGCAAATGGGCCCAGAATGCGTTGGGCGAGCGTGTTGGGCCAACGGGCTTGCCCAACGTGTACTGGTATCTTTATAGAGAAAATGAAAAATTTCCAGCAGTTGTAATATTTGTTATGAGTAGCAAAATACTTATCTTCAGTTTAGAAGTTGAACAATTGATATATAAATGGAGTAAAACTAGACCTTGTCGTACAATTGTCGTGGATTGAGAAAATCATATCTTGCAGTTGAATATTTTTTTGCATTCAAAACAAAAATCTTTAAAGACCTATATAAACTAATTTATTATGGATAGGGAAAAATCTAATGTTAGGCCTAAAATCTGGTCTTAAAATTAGTAGCTCTACATTTTGTTACTCATAGAAAAAAATCTTATCATTTGTCTAGTTGTTGGAAATTGTGCCAATACGAAAAATATATTCTTGAATCAAATCTAGACTTCAGACTAGGAGATGAACTTTTATGATAGAGAACAAACCTTTAAAGTATTATACAATCTGTGCCTTTACTGTTGTTATGATATTCTCTGCTGTTATTTTTTATTTGTTATAATATTATTAATTTTATACGAAGGTATAAAATAAGTTATACTGTACTTTTAACACTGTCGGTACATAGTATTGTCGTGAATGAATAAACAACAGGTACCGCATGAGTAATAAAGTAAGTAAATGGTTTATGCATCGCGATAAATGCACTTGTTCTGAGTAAGGTCACCCTGGTCGTGCACACGACATGCAACAAACATAAAGCAAACTTATCTATTCTGGTGTTAAAAATAAGAACTGAAGAGGTTAGACAAGACCAGGACACTAAAAGGCTCAGGGATAGAGTATGCGGTAAAAGTAAAATTAATTTCACCAAGCCATACATATTGGTATGTTCAGTAGCTATATAATGCCCAAGGACTTCTCAATTACGCTTCAACAACCGTTTGCAATTTGCTCTGTCAGGCTTTAATTAGTATTTTTTTTGTGAGTCACATTAAAATTGGTAACTCTTTGGCAAGAAACTGTTTTAACTAAACGTCAAGCTTCTAAGAGATAATAATTAAATAAACTTCTGAACAATATAATAAAATTATTCTTTTGATAGAATATAACTGACGATAGCGCCTCTCACACCTGAACAAATTATTTTGTGATACTTTTAGCTATACATAGTAAGTAATTTTAACATAAAAGTAACTTGTTTTTCGTCGATTTCGATGAGTCAGTCTGAGTTGTGTTTTGTCTGGGTGTCTGACCCCCAATTAAAAGGTTTCAAGAATGATTACATTACTGGGTGGTTGCGTATTGTACGTATAGCACGCCCACGTGTAAACCAATGAACTTGCATTAGACATGGATTAATTTTTGTCGAATGCGAATTTTAGAGAATTAGGTACTTGAGTCGTTGGTATCCAAGGGGTTTCGATTTCACCTTGATAAGGTAATACTTCCAAATGAATCGAAACAGTATGTTCTAGCTAAAACTAAACACAAACACAAAGTAAACACTTTATCGAATCTTAGTCAATGTTATATAATTCTTACTATTCAACTAAGTGTATACGAGGATTTCTATTTACAGAATAATAACAATCTGATATAATGATAATGATATGATAACAAATGATTTCTTATTTAAAAATAATCGTTTATTTTTCTGAAGATTCCTTACTTTTTTTATGTAAAGTCGGACTTATCGGCATGGATTTATTTGTGGGAATTCCAAGAACGTGTAGAAACGGAAACACTTTTCACAATCTGAATAATTTATTTGCATCCCAGTTTCAGCAATGGCGGGAACACTGCGTACCGTACAATCATGTCAATAAAATCAGCATTTTTACGAACACTAAATTCGATCTGATCGAAGGAAAAATAAACAGTTATAAAAATTATTTTTTCTCAGACTACACCATTACAACGACGTATACGTTATATATTTTATGCTATATATGCTTATGTTGTTTTTAACAAGATAATGCTTTTTGGATGCCACCTTTCTAGGCATCATTCTTTTCTATTTTTTGTTACACATTTTTTATATTCAGATTCAGAGATTCCTTTCATATTCAGATTCCTAATTATAACTACAATTTCATTTAGTTTAAAATATTGAGCGCTGTGTCTTACTTGCCTGTTTGGTGATAACTTTAGCGTTGGGATGGATTTTAATACGATTTTAAGCCCAGGCAAGGTTTAAGTATAGCATGCAATAGAATATATTATAGCATGATTCTCTTCAGAGCTGTCCGACTATAAACTCACTGATCATCTGTAATTCAGGATTATTTGTAACTCCAATGGTGACGGCGTATAGGTATTGAATAGTGCATAATACCATGTTAGAGCGGCCGCCAGACCATGTTTGTCACGTTTCTGTATCCTTACAGAGACCTGTCTGTCTATACTGTAACAGGGAATATAGATGACGAATCTGTGAGTGATAGAGCAAACCGAGCGATTACATCAGCGTAAGCGTAATTAATGCTCTGGGTGCGGCGGCGACGAGTGACTGAGTAAGGTAATGTGTGGAGATTTGTTTTATTTGAGATTATTTTATCATAGGAACATGGTCGTTTTGAAAATCTCATTTTTTTTAGAGCACGAAGATGGCAAACAAGCTGCACGCCTGATGCTAAGCGGTCGTCCTTAAGCAAAATTTGCGCGTTGCCGACCCTTTAAAATCTAGTATTTTTGGGGAACCCCATACTGTAGTCCCCATCGATGTCCTCATTCCAGAACCTAATTGTTCGCATTGTTACCATGTGTGTGACTATTTAGCTTTCTAAGGTGTGTGGATGAATTCCCTACCGTTTCGTTGGCGAGGGGTGTGGTGGTAGAAAATAGCCAAGGTCATCATTTTGAACAATTCCTCAGATCACAACTTATTATAAAATCTATAGAACTCACACATTTTTACGTAGAACAAAATTGTATCAAATTAGATAGATAGATAGATATATACTTTATTGCACACCAAAAATGAATTATAAACGAATTAAAATTTAGAAATAAACTTATAAGTTAACTTATACAATCAGGCGGTCTTATCGCTTATAAGCGATCTTTACCAGACAACCTTTAGGTAGATAGAAAAAGAAAAATATATAGAAAATTACTTTTTCTTACCAACTTCGTTAGACTTTTTTTGTGTTTATTACCACAGATCTCCGGCATTTTGGAATAGATTTGCGTTATCATTATTTACAGACGTGTAGTGAACAGTATTTACCTCCGAGGAGAAAAGAACAAGATATCGAATTCGTGATCAATTCAATCGCGTGAGAATTAGCTCCCAGTTAAGTCTATCCGGAGGGTGTAATAAACTGTTTTAGAACATCTAGTCTATCATGACTCTCAAAACACTTATTTTAACAACGTATTGTATTATATCATATCAAAGAACATTATATCATATAGTATTGTATTTTTATTTGTATTATAATATTATGTTTATTATTTATGTTAGTATAGTATCTTGCATTATATATAGACATTACTTTTTTAATGTAAATTGTCTTGTTTTATAATATGCTATTGTGTGCACTAGCAATTTTTTGTATATTTCTTAGGTTTTGGTTTAGCCATTAGGCATTAAGTCCGCCCTTTGTATTATTATCATTGTGCAATATTTTTTTTGGTTTGGTTATGAGATATGACGTTTGTCAGCTGATGCATATTAAATCCCAACGTGATAAGGGGTGAGCCTATCACCGTTCATCGGGCACAAAACAATCAAGACATTTTACAATACAACATTTTTGTTCTTGCTGCAACCAGGAACCGAATTCAGGACCACGCCACGGCAGGTACACACTACCACTGAGTCACTTTACTCGACTACTATTAAACAGTCTACAATTCCAAATAACCCATGTCTCAAGATTTTCCTCAAGATCTCATCAATTCAGATTCAGGTCGGAACGGAACGCATATATCTTGTCAAGTCCACTCAAGAACCGCTCTACTTCACCCGGGAATGTATCCCGGGAGCGTCATACGAGGCACGCCATCGTCCCGGCCCACGGAACCTTTTTAATAACATAAGCTTCTGCCAGTTGGCCCCCAATAAATTGCAAAGGTTATTGCGTCTTGAAAAAGAAAGTGTTATATTTTGAAAGGCGGAAGCGATGAGCGGGAGCGTTTATAGGAATAATTGAATGATTATTTTTTCTGTGTAAGTTTGTTGCCTCAGTACGTACTCGCGTATAACTTTTAAAAAAATATTTAAATCTTTTCGAAAAAAACGACATTAAAATTTATACTGTAAGTGGAAAACCTTGAGTACAGTTTTTTTACTTTGTAGTGGAATATGGTAATGAAAGTACTTTAGGTAGTAGCTTATACTGTAATAAAGTATTTGCAAATGCTGTAATTAATTTCTTATCAATAATTAATAATACATAAAACTGCTGTTGCATAAGGCACGAAATAAAAATGTATATAGAAAATAAATTCATATAAGGGCTCAGCTGGCGGAATCGAATCCCAATATCTCTAGGCTCAATATTATGATTATAGACAGAAACCTGTTCCCCGTACATCTAGTTTTAATTCCGCTTCCGCCCATAAATAAACTGTGGTCTTTCCGACCGACACGAATAGAAATGAATTTATTATGATACTCCCAGTGTTGTAGTTAGTTGTAGTTGGGAAGCCGCGCTAAAGTTATTACTTGCGATATTCCTCATATCCTCCTCTATGTTATGTGTTACATTAACATAAACACAACTAAGCTAATCTAATAAAGAGGAAAGAGTTGTATATTTGTTGCGAGGTACTCCGGAACTGAATAAACAATTTTAATAATGTTTTCTCCTGATTTTCCCCGCCTTTTTGCTCGGCTTCTGAAGGTCTAAGCGTGATGTTACATAGACTATAACATTTTTCTAATTTAAAAAGATTTTTTAAAATCTGACTGGTATTTTCAGATATTAGCGTGTTCAAACAAAATAAAATCTTGAGCTTAATTATATAAGCATAGACATTTTACATGAATATTTTAAGTATAAGTTATATGTTAAATACTCAAAACTAGGTAAGTTAAAACCCGAATTTTACTCAATTTAAAGAAAAATAAGACACCAGACATAAATATTATTTAAGATCAAGATCTTGTTTTATCGGCAACTAAACTTTTCCTTTTTGCTATTATTTCCATAAAACGCCAAAACTCAGTTCAAAACGCATATGAAACGCCAAAACTCGCATATAAAACGCCAAAACTCAGTTCAAAACGCATATGTTACCTGCTACAATATAATTAATTAGGTATAACAGTTTTATCCAATATCGAAAAGTTTATCATTATTAAATGGAAAATTGTGTTTGAACTATTGGACTGAACCCAATCGGTAACGACCTGGTTTCGTCCATATTGGGTCACTTTGCATTTGGCCTAATGCATCAGGAGTTTAATTTAAATTTAAATTTCTGTATGAAGATTGGAAACCTATTTCAATTATAGGTACATTAAATAAATTGAATTATCCATCTATCTATCTACGTCAGTATACTACGGTTTAATCTGGTTTTGTATAAAATTTTTGTTTTTTTAGCGTGAACCTCCTTTTTTAAATTACCAACAATTAATTTACTGCTAGATTTATGAATTTAAGAATCTAAGTCGCTTGCATTTAGCAACATCCCTTGGCCTTAACATATACATTCTTTTCTCCTAACTACACAAATCCTTAGTCCACCTTTCTTGTTCATCGTTCAACCGTTTTATGGAATATATAGCCTGCCCATTGCCACTATAGGTTATATTACACTACTCTAGAAATACTTTCTTCCCTCATTAAAAGAACTTCAAGTATAACAACATGAATTTTATTTGCAATATTATGAGTTATTGTTAGTAACTATCTATGCATTTTAAGGGTTCCTTACCTCAAAAGGAAAAACGGAACCCTTATAGGATCACTTTGTTGTCCGTCCGTCCGTCCATCCGTCTATAGGGTACTTCCCGTGAACTCAGAATCTTGAAATTTGGTACGAAACAACGTCTTATAGTACAGATAAAGGAAAAATATAAACCATACATTTTTAGTTACATCATGTATTAAAAATATTTTTAAAAATATATAACAACATATAATAATTATTTATTGCACAGAACCCTCGGTGAGCGAGCCAGACTCCGGTTTTTTTTTTATGGTAAATGGTTCTGAATTAACTTTTTTATCAGAGAAAGTTTCATTAAATTAAATGTAAAATTTTGCATTATAGTTACAGAAGAATGAAAGTAGTTTTAATGTTGATGTAATTTATTAAATATCGATAACGACGCATGTTTCCATTCTGAATTAAAAAAAATCCAAATATATCCTTAATTAATTAGTTAGTCTAGTTTAAACACTTTGAACTCGATCGACTACGTAAGTCAAAATGCGAAGCGTGGGAATTTCACATTTAATCGGATCACAGTGTCTCAGATGAAAGTACATAAACAATGCTAAATCAGTAGCAAAAGGAATGTGGTATTTTTGCTGTGATTATTTGTTAAGCGAAAATTAAAGATAACTTCAAGTTGGTGTTTAAGCGAGTCTACAAGAGAGCGAGGTAGTTGCTACTCTATAAATCGCAAGTTCGGCACCATTTAGAATAGTGCTGCCATCTTTCGGTGCGTGCATCTGGATACCGATTCCAGATTCGACTTTCTAACTCAGTTGAGAGACACACTGAAAGAATAGTTAAATCCAAACTCATAAGTGATAAAAGATTTTGCCTCTACCGCTTTATGTTTGTTCTACCGTTCGTAAAATGGGTTCTAGTGTTCTAAGGATAAGTTTGAAATGATGCTGGCCGACTAGGTACTTTCTATCATAGTAGGGTTTTTATCCTCAGACCATAGAAGCTTTTGCGCGCTTTGCGGATGAAGAGGTAGGTGTCTGCTTCCGGGGAGGGTTAGGTAGTAGAATGAACTCCCTATTGAAGCTTTCGCTAAGGGTAACAGAATTGGATTCTTTAAAAATGTAATAATTGGATTTTAAATGAGTTGATTCCGCGCGAGTATTATTTTGTATTATTTTATTTTGTGCATTAGGTAATATACAATCGTTTTCGATACTTGGAGCGACTCCAAAAAGGTAAAATACGGTATAAGTCCGTATGTGTATAGAAGCGGGCATAAAGCCAAACGTATTGGGTGGTATCGGCAACATGGATAGCTCTCATTATGCAAGCTGGTGGCATAATGCTCATGCATAATTACGTAATGCATAATGCATAATTATGTATATTGCGATTCTCAGAACAAACGGCCTGTATTTTCATTTTCTACTTTAAAACGTACGAAAACACAAATAAAAATTTGGTTCGTATTTTTCGCAGAGTACTATTTCTTTAAGTTGTAACGGAGCAAAAAAGTGACCTGATTTTCGATACAAAGATAGCTGAAGAAACAGAGTACAAAAAGATAGCTGGAGGGACGAAGAACAAAAAAAAAGCTGGAGGGAGAAAGTACAAAAAGATAGCTGGAGGGAAGGGGTACAAAAAGATAGCTGGAGGGACGGAGAATAAATAGAAAACTGGAGAGACGAAGAACAAATAGAAAATTGGAGGGATGGAGAACGAATAGAAAACTGAAGGAACGGAGAACAAATAGACAGCTGGAGGGACGATGTAAAAAAAAGATAGCTGGAAGGACAAAGTACGAATAGATAGCTGGAGGGACGGAGTACAAACAGATAGCTAGAGGGACGGAGCACAAATATATAGCTGGAGGAACGGAGTATAGCAGGAGAAAATTTTTCGCAGCTGTTATTCCAGTTCAATATTAGTTTAATAGAAAAATGTTGAAAACGTTAAAAAAGAAAAAAGTCTATAGAAATGTATATACATAAAAGAAGTTCGAAACAGCCCACGATAACTGAGTTGAATATGGCTTACATTGCTTGTTGTCTTAGTATTTACAAATGAATGTACATAAACAAAGAGCGATGTAAAACATCAATGTGATCTCCCTTCTCGATCCGAGAAATGGCACGAGTGCATATTATGTTAAATTGTGGGGGAGTCACAAGGTGGACATTTTAACGTAAACAGTGGCATTTACGTTGGCTCGTGCTAGCCAGGTGGTTGGTCACGCACGGCTAATTAATTTCATCAACAATATATTATTTTATTTCAATAAAATTGGCACCACTGTCTATTTAAACTTGCCAACTGTGAGTCGTTTAAACAAGACGGGATTTAATTATATTTTTAACCCTATGCAAACGTATATTTTAATATCGGTAAATTACGCAACTTAAAAGTATTTTTTAATATGTTATCATCAACTTTTTACTTTTTAATAAGACTTAACATACTGAAATGAAATAAATATGATTCAACTGATTAAGTATTTAATAGATAAATAAATAGGTGTTGATTTTATTAAACACTCAAAACTCAAAAACATTTTCTTGATTATTTTTGGTTTTCATCCTTACTAAATTAAAATGGGACCAATCTGTGAGTTAATTCTTCCCTATACGTCAATTCGGACTTATTTATAATAACCTTTCTTAAGAGATGTTAATAAATCCGAAGCATCAATAATGGCTAAGCAGAATCTCACAAAACCAATAACCCAAAACAAACCTAAAAATACCAAAAAAATGTTTTTTTTTTATGTAAATTATGGCAAATTAATTTTGTACAAAAAATTTTATAGCGATAACAGTTATCCGTTACTGTCGGTAAAAGCTACTGTACTGCCTATGGGTCGATCGAACCATGTTTATTGGTTTTTTTTAAACCTTTACGTTTATTCAACCTGTATTTTGATTCCCATGCGTGAGAATTAGGCTAAATTTGTGTATATCCGTTAACATGTAAACAGAAATAAAAGTATAGTAGCAGCGCCACATGTGTGACCCATAATCCTGTTGTTACCAAAAGATAAACAAATTAAAAAAAATCAGTATATAATGTAAAATGTTGTAGGCTAGGTGCTTATGTAAAAAAAAAACCTACTTATAAGTATATTTAATGCACAAATATACGGTTATAGTGCTAACCATATGAAATTGATGTAAGAAATACACAGTAAGTAAAAAAATTACTTCAAACGTAGTAAAAACGAAAGTAAAACGTAGTTAAAAGTATTTTATTACGTTTATTTTATTTTATATTTTTTTATAAATATTAGTTTATTTTATAAACTACAAGATGGATACGAGTTTCTGATCTGAAGAAAACTTCTTTTAAAAAAAACATTAATTTTGTTGTTGTTATTAGCTAACAGGTTTTTCTTTTAAGTTATATTTAAGCCTCATAAGCCCCCTAGGCATACAAAGGTTTATTTGGATATTTTCGGCATGATCTTACCGCACCATGGTATAGTAGGTGATACAGCGCGGCGTCTTTATTCGAGTTAGAATATGACTTAACAGAAATATCGTGATATGATAAATGTAATTTAATAAACTATTTTTTCTAAAAAAAACCATTAACCCGATTTCAAATCCACTAAAAAGTAAACCCGATTTCAAATCCACTAAAAAGTAAAAAAATAAGCCTCTAAAGCATAATAACAGAATATTCAGATATGTACATATTTTATTATTTAGGAGTAGATTGCTAAATATAAAAAAAATTAAGATAAATACAAAAGTTCTGTTACCATCCGACATTAAGGCAAAGAAACTGTAGTTTGAAGTTCTGTCAGTGCTACTTAAGGGTTATTTTGGGGGGTATTGGCAATCGACTTTTCTGTAAATAAGTCTGCTTTGGGGGCATTTTTTTTATTATTAGTTACAAAATTGAATAAAAAGTTGTCGATTTAGAGTCAAATAGAACTACACTTTAATTTCACCTTACATCAAATATTATTATAATTTAAAGTTGCAGGAAAATTCTCAATTTAAAGTTTAATTAAAACAGAGATATAAAAGATTCCCATGGGACTCGAACAGAAAACAGCTAAGCAATTCTAAAATCTAAAAGGACAGATCCGCGAGCATAGAGTTTTAAATGATAATACACAGAAACTTATTGAACAAAAAAAGACTTCTAATAGGTTTAGAAGTCTTGTCAAGGCAATCCGGTCTTTAGACAGCTATAGATATATATACTGTACAAACAAACATAAGTCTAAGCTAAATTAAATAAATATTTATCACTTGTAACAGAAAAAATACCAGTGCCAATTTGCATATTTACAGAGGTGCCGTTATATGTACGTATACAAATAGGTTACCGTTGTTTTAACATGTTATCTATAAAAACTACAAAAAAATATACTAAATACAATGTCCTATAACAACTCACCAGATTTCCTCTTCTCATTTACAAGCACTAGAGACTTGGTTCTCTTAACTCTTAAAGACTTCCTTCTTAGCGATCTCATAAGAGCTTCAGGCATGCGAGAAAATCTTGGAGAGTCCACCCTTTTATCAGGCATGAAAAAATTCTTTACCGCCAACATTGTCTTTTGAACTTTTGACATTCACAGATAAGATAAAATCACCAATTTATAAATCCAGTTGATTTGTCACTATTGGATATAATGCTCATAATTACGTAAAGTAACTACCTACGCTTTTGTTACCAAAGCTAATTTCTCACAATCTTTTATATTTTCCATTTTCACCAAATGAAATGTAAACTGGCTAGTTGAAACAATGGTGGAAACATTTTACGTGGAAATAAAAAAGTATGATTACTGTTAATGAATCACAGCAGATTAGATCTCCGATAAATTGCAATTACTCGATGACGGAATACTTAGATGATATTTTATTTATATTTTGTATTCAGCATCGGTATCAATAGTTTTATAATTATTAGCATTGATACCACTTTTATGGTATCATCGTCCTTTACGACGAACGTCACTCTTTCACTATTATTATGTCACATGCACATCACTATGCCGAACACGACAGTCACTATCCGGTCGTCATATTTGGAAATGGATTCGAGTTAGTTTCGAATATGGTGTTAACTTCGGCAAAGTTCGTGTAAAGCCGAGCGGAATACGAACTGACGCGACCTACCCGAGGCGAAGTGAGTATCGTACTGCCGATTGCAGAGTATAGAGAGTAGCAGGGGCGTTCGGCCTTTATGGTACTGAAGTGTATGTTATCTCTTATCAGCGTAGATAACGTTGTTGGCAATGTTAAGGCTTTATAATTTTTGCAACAAAGATATACCTACAAATTTCTGTGTACAGCATCATTTTTGTAATAATTTAAGATCAGTTAAGAGTAGATATATTTTATTGAATAAGAAGGTATGTGTAGTTGACATAAAATAATGAACTATCAAATAATTTCAATAAAAAATATGCATAATAAGTTATTATAAATATTATTATTATTATTAATAATAATAGCCTTTGTCACTGCCACACTACACCACATACTATCCCATTTTTTGCTCCTTATATGAAATTAAAACTAGGGTTTGAAATTTAAATTGTACATTTTTATTATGAAAAGGAAATTCTTTATTCTGTGAAAGAATCAAGATAAGCCTAAAAAGAGAGCAAAACTCATTCTAGTATGTATACAGACAGAGTAAACATTAAAGTTGTCAAGTTCACTTGAGACTAAAGAGATTCCTAACCTTGCCCCTAATTACACAAAGATAATGCAGACGCCAAAGAATTGCCAAGCGATCTAGCACACAACGACACAATCACCGACCGACGCCAAACGCCCACACAGCGTTTGCCGTCGGTCGAAATTGTAATCATTCGTACATCTTCATCAGATGACTTGCCTGCATTCCTTTCAATTAACATTTGGATCACCACTTATAAAGATAGTTTTATTCATACGTATCCGTGGTTCAGCTGACCTGTCTGCTGAACCGAGGTGCGTGGGTTCGATTACCGCACAGGGCAATTCTTTTTTCATTGTCCTTATCGAAATAGCTATTTATATCGAAATTTAAAATCAGGTAACAAGAACGTTTGTTTTTGAGACTTCTTTCAATAAGGTTCTGGAGACAGATGAAAAAATCAGTTAGCTGGTTCTGGCCATAAAGTCCATCCTGTAAGAAACATAATGAAGAATTCATTACTTATTATAAAAAAATAGTAGAAGGTAAAGGTATTGGAACCTTGAAATCTATAAAGTACCAGAGACCCTTTCTTCAATACTTGGGTAATTGTCTCTTCAACTGGTGGTATTCAAAACTTTTTCAGAAAAAATCAAACCAAAAGTAATAAATAAAATAAATCCAATCTAGCACTTTCTTTAGATAAGCTTGAGTGACAAAAAAACCATTGCTTTCTATAGATAAGCCCCTCTAAAATTAAATTATTAAAAAGTTAATTCACTGAGAAGATTTCGGTGCCGCAGCTCGTATCTACACAAATTGTGAGATTAAGTACTGAGCGGGACCTCGACATTAACCCTGACATTATTTTGCTAGTTTCATATTCCATGCACTTATTTTGTATTAAACTAGCTATTTCAGCGCTTTCAATCAAACATTTTTTACTATGTATTGTCTTTTTACTGATTACATATAAGTATCTCTACGACATGGGTGTTCTTACAGAAAAATATTGTTGCAAGAAAATAAAATTTTGCACAACTAATAGAAAGAGAAAATATATAAAATCCCATGATACATCACTAAAATAACTGTAAAAGGTATTGCATAATTAGGATGTAGACAAGAAATGTAAACTTCGTACGGACATGTACCACGTAGCATTCCAAAAATTCCCAGAAAACCCTTTTTATTCAATTCTTAGGTAATTTTTACTAGTATGTTATAAGAATTACGCACACATTTTGTTACTAGAGAGAATAAAGAGAAAGTTGGCAACACTTTTTTGCAGCAAAATAACTAAAATACGTTGTTCCGCTGCCGTCCCTCTGTAACCCGGCGAAAGTTGGTTTTTACCTAAAGTGCCCGAGTCCGGCTCGCACTTAACAAATCGAGATAAAATCTATCCTATCTTTTAAGTTGGATCAAATAACAGGTAGTTACGAAGTTTGATCAAAATCGGTTCAGTAGTTTAGGAGTCCATCGCGGACAAACAATGTGACACGTAATTTTTATATATATATAGATATTGCAAACAAATTCATAGTCAAGCGCTGAATCGCTAACGGGCACAAAACACCCTAGAGAGTCGTGCAAATACTTATCTCGGTATCGTAGCAGCAAGCACGAATATACCATTTTGCATTATTGTCCATTTTAATAAGACCTTTGAACCTTCCCTCTTACTTAATTTAATGCAACCAACAAAGCGGAAATATAAAGCGTCCTCTCAGTTCAATTCACAGTGGAAAATATGATTTGTCTTCATACTCGTAGTTCTGTATATCTATTTTCATTAGATATGCGAGCCATAATAATAGGTACTTCAACGAATTACTTTACGGTAATAGAAAATCTCCTTATTCATTGGGGATATATTAGCTATGATAAACATGCGGATAGGCAATTATTTGTTTAGCTTGATTTTTTTGGTTGGTTTCATTGTTTTTAGGTATTACATAATACGTTAATACAAAATGGCAACATAATAACAAAGCTCAGAAATTGTCCTCTTTTTAAAGAGATTCAAAGACTTCTGCTGCTACTTTTAGTCGAAATGCTAACTAAAACTCACAGATGTATTTCAGAATTTTTTGTATAACGAAGGTTATATGAAATACGCCTTACACAAAGAGGAAATCTAAAATATATAATGGCAGCGATGAAAATTCGTGTTCTCAAAGTTAAGTGATCAAGGATAAGAAATCGAATATAATGTTGGAGTTGTTACATACGGCGTAGGACTGGAGTGACATTGGCTTAATCCATAAATGTAAGGTCACACACACCACACAGGTTAAAGAGACAGCTACATATGGTCGGAGTGTCCCTAAACGATATATGCTCGCTAGAATGTAAACTAATATGACCTCATCCTATTCTCTCTTATAGTATTCTTATTATCAAAGGAATAAGTATGTTGAAATAGCAGTGGGAATGCCGGATTTATCCCAGGACTGTTGGTCGCTAATGTAGAGGAGTTTTCAGAGACGGCAAGATACCATAATGAGAAAAGCGTAGTATCAGTATGGGTCACAAATGGTAATCATAATAATAATAACACCCTTTATTGAACAAAATAAAATACATAACACAGGAATAATAAAGTAAGTACAAATAGCGATTCTAAATGTTATAAGTAACCTTAGGGTTAAGGAGTTAAAGTAATGTAAAATAATCTAAAAGGTAAGCTAGCAGGAAATACTAAGGATAGATTAAGTCTAGCAGTGGACAAAAACAAGGTTTATAATAATGATATTGGAGTAATCATCACCCAAAAGAATAATTAAAATAAAGAAATAACAACGAATGAAATAAGCGCTGAAGCTCATGATACTCAGTATAAGAAGATAGTATAAATAAATAAATAAAACACCCGACTGCAAATACATTTAGAACTGCACAATATACAAATGCATCTAAAACGTACCGAATATTTAACTATAAGCAGGTGGAATAGTTAAATATTTGGTATGTTTAGGTTCACTTGTTTATTTCTCTTTTATGTAGTCGGGTATTTTATTTACAGCTTGTAAGTTTAAGTTTTGTTTCGGGATGATCTTTTCAAGTTCTTCATTTTGATACACCACTTCTTTTCCAATTTTTTTTTTCCTGCACTTTAAAGCGCATAAAATCCACCATTTTATGTACCCAGTGACACCCGCGCCATCAAGACGTAATCTAATGACATAATCATTTATCACATCATAACCCTTTTTTTGGGCTTCGCCGCAGTCGGCTAAAACGAGGATTTGCTTTATGCAAAGAACTGAAGAAACCGAGACTGTAAAGGATATTATTCTACACTGACAACATATAACATAACATATAAATCAGTACCGAAGCCTGTGAGTGCAAGTGCCTGCGCAACACAGAATTACATGCAAATCCAGGTTCTCAGTCAGGCTCACAGTTGCAAGTAAAACCGCGTGCATCTACTAGGGTCTTTAAAATGGATAACAGTATTAGTAAATCAGAAATACATGATAGAATAACACTTAGCAACCGATTCAACCTGTCTCACAATTTAATTATAGTTTTAATAATAAGCAGCCATTTTGAGAATGTTGACAGCCCACGGCGGGCGCCGCGCGGCCGGGGAATCGAACCGGTTCTAGATCCTTGCGGCTGTCAAGTAAGATAACCTGCCTTCCTCAACATGCATCACTTAGATAAGCTTTCTTATTTTTTATTTATAAGAAAAACAGTTTGTTTGGATTAGACTTAACGTACACGTAAGTATATGGAAAGACGTAGTCATCAGACATCATTATTTTCAGTATCAGTAATATCTAGATTACTTACAAAATTCGCTTGATCTGTATCCTTCATCAGAAATCTCCAAATCGCAATTCGAATCACTAATTCATGTTTAAATTTCAAAAAAACTACGCACAGGATATTGTTCAGATTTTAATGCGCGTAAAGATTAATGAAAAAAGGATTACGAAGGTAATAGGTTTTCACGTTGTGTTATAATTTACTATAGGTAACTATTATTTTAAACTAAAATGCGAATTATCTAACTTATTAAATTTTCCACGACTTTTATTTTACAAACAAGGTTAATTTATTAGGTTAGATAAGACTTAACTAAAAGGTACTTGTTGATAGAATAATAAAATAGGTTAAACTTTCAGAACGACACGTTTCCTAACAACACCGACAGATGTAATCAATTAAACAAAGACATGACAAACAACTAGAAAATCTATAAAAGTGAATTAATTGTTTCAAAAGCAAACGCGTGAAACTGAAACAGAATAAAATATACTGAAAGAGTATATTCATAATCTTATAACTTGACATTATTATTTTTTGACAAATATTTCGAAAAATGTAGGTACACTTTTTCTCTAATCCCGTAACTATTTACCTGAATTGACGTATTTTTGTAAGTCTCTTCCGCAGTTTTCTAACGGCTAGGGCGCTAGGCTGATTTTTAGAAGTGAAGATTTAATTGATTTGTTATAACTGTCAATAATAAAAAACAATTACACTAAACACTACATTCTTCCTTCAATGCCTTGAATAATTATGCACAAAAGTATATCTAGTGATCAGGAGTTTAAAGAGGAAACCTTCCGACGTGTATGTGTAATCTTACCTTAAATCCATAATCGTGGCAATTACTGCATATATGGATGGGCAAGACGTTAGCAGGGTCTAGCAAAAAGGTAACTAAGATAACTATGTAAAATTTTGTTTGCTCATGCTAAATATGTAACTTGAACTTCAAAAGGAAGGTTGATTCCCGTCTGAAAAGTTAAAATTAGTTCTTGTTTATAGAAAGTTAAAAGGTCAGACTATCAGAGGTTTCGAGTTACATTTAATTTAAAAGATTTTACGTTTAAAATTGGATACAATTTACTTCAAAGACGAACTTAGTTTTAACTAATTAAACTAAAGTTTTAATGAGTTAATTGTTACTTGTTAGTTACTTAACTGAGTAATTAGTAACACTAAATATAGCTACTATCTTTTTCAAATTTTGTTTTCATCTTCAGCGTCATAAAATTATTTTCTTTATTTTACGTTTCTAGTTGAAGGTAAAGCACTTAAATAGACCACTACTATTTAACGCTATATCTGTTACCTACGTGCTTGTCCACCTACGCTTGCTAACAAATCAATATAGATATCCTTGTCTTGCTGCAACTGGTTCTGAAAACCAAACAAAAACAAGGACGACAGTTATTAATGTCTATTTCAAGCAGAATAGGACCTAGAATGCAGCCTTGCAGAACAAAGTAGTGTAGGCCGTAAAGTCTATAACTGTTATAATATTTGTCGTACAAACCTGCCTTGAACTAATTTACGTGCAAATTTATTGTGATAATTATGTTTTCTATTCCATATTTACTTAATTTAGACTTAAACTAGTTTTTGCCAGCAGCGGCTAATTTTGGTTATCAAAATGGGATTTCTACTGTAACTTATTTACTATAGTGAAAAAGTTGCCTATAGTAAGCTATAGCTGTAGCTATAGTCCGTCCACGTGGAATTTAGTTATAATTATTCATTCGGGAAAGTATGCCTATAAGCCTAATACCTTCCTCTCTTTTACTAGGTAGGACTGCCTTTACTAAATAAAGCTCAATCGGATACTCAGCTGCGACGAAGAAGAGAGAAGGAAGTTTATCTTAACCACTTTAAAAGATGATTTTCGACAAATGACAACCATTTATGTTGTTGAAAGGTATTTTTAGTTACTTTACTTCTGTTGAATTAAATTTTCCATACAGAAAAAATACTCTTTTCTATATATTCCTTATTATTTGTAACTAACAGAAGTGAATAAGTAGATAGTTAAAAGGACAATAATATAGTAGATGATATCTACTCAACATAATGATGTAAGAACTTAAACGTCGACTAAAAATAATATATGACCTTGCTAGCTCGTATTTTCCCAAATAACCAACTTTTATAAAAGAATATTAAATTGATACTAACATTTTTTGACGGATAAATAAATAACCTGATAAAACAGCTTCTGTAGACGCTACCCGACAGTTACCTGAAAAAGAAAACGATTACTTGAAATAATAAATTAAAACTAACAACTATAATCAAACTACCGGCGTTCTTGAATTTATAACATCGTAAAATCCAAAATAGATGAAGACATAACAAAAGCATGGGCAATTAAATGAGCGTCATCCTATTATAAGAGCGGTCAGATAAGTAGACACAAAGCCAGAATTTTATTACCGCTCAAGTAAGTATTAGTGCACAATATGACACAATTTTTACGATCTAACAGAGAAAGGGACGACATCAAGAGATAAAATTTATAATGACACATATCGCGGCTCATTTCTATAGATTTTGAAGAAGCTTTCGACAGAGTGTCTTGATATGAATTTAAATCAGTTTCGAATTTAGTAATTTGAAAAGTTTTTAAAGCCGGTGGGGCGTTTATTCATCACATGTGACAATTCCAAGATTTTTAGAAAAGATGTTAACTATAAAGTTAGTTGAAGTAGCCCAGATTGGAACGCCTCAAATTGTATTGTTAAGTAGAAATATAAGAGCTCAAGTAATATTGGTAAATGTGATGGCATAATAATTTAATGCTAATGGATATAACATTACAGTGTTGTAACGTCGTATTGAGGTGTAAAATTATGATGAGATGACCATTGTAGCTGCAATAATAACACTGTTTTGGTAATATAAAAAGTTGTCATTGGGAAGTGGATGAGAATTACTTGGAAATAGAGAGTTTAACATTGTGTTTGTATGGCAGCTATGACATAAAATGTAAACACAAGCTCAACTTAATGTTTTGTTGTCTCATAAATCGTAAAAATTCGTTCCAAAATGTTTGTTCTGATTAGATTCATTTTAGAGAAACCTCAGCCGGCGGCGGTGACTTGGTTCAGGTGAATGCCTGATTAGAGCTATTATTTTTTTACGACACGACAAGTGCTCTTGTTTATAAAATAGTAGTACAATTTTAAATAAATTCTTTAATTTGACAGATATTTATTTAAAATTTTGAGCTATCAAATAGTTAAAGCCACATTAATATCGGTATCGGTTATGGACTGAACTGAACATGTAGATCATGCAAAGTAGCTAATTTAATAACATTTTTATTAAAACCAAACTTACAATGCAAGCACTTTTTTTAGTTTATACTAACAGTTTCATTACGTATATTATGTAAGTATTTACTTTTATCTTTCCCATGAAATACTATCTGTGAAAAATCGGCCAAGTGCGAGTCGGACTCGCGCACGAAGGATAAAAACGGCAAAAACATCACGTTTTTTGTATGGTTACTCTTTAATATTTGTTTTATTTTTATTTAATTGTTTATTTTAAAGTGACTATATAACTAAATATTCTGTGAATATTTTAAGTGTCTACCTGTTGCCGTTATCAATATCGAGCAAAAAAATCACGTTTGTTGTATGGGAGCCCCCTTAATTTTTTTTTATTATTTGTTGTTATAGCGGCAACAGAAATACGTCTTCTGTGAAAATTTCAACAGTCTAACTATCACGGTTCAGCCTGGTGACAGACGGACGGACGGACGGACAGCGAAGTCTTAGTAATAGGGTTCCGCTTATTACCCTTCGGGTACGAAACCCTAAAAATGAGCTTATTCGTACAATGTAGAGATGTAAATGGATATAAGTTCTAACGTGCTAATCAAAATTAAAGTTAAACAATGAAAAAAGAAATAAGTTCTGAGGTCAAGAAGTTAATTTTCTTCAAATAAGTATACCGTATCACACCAATGCTGATTTTCATATTATACCTAATTTTTCTATTCCAATTTTCTGACCAAACCAAAAATTTGTTCTGGCATGATAAGATTACTTCTTATTTAACAGATAATATAACAAAATCTAGAGCTTATTATATTATATACACATTATATATTATATTTTAGTCAAATTATATCGGGCTCCGTGATGAACTCAACATCAGTCATGAATTATCATGAACCACCTACAGCAAGTTGACTCAGTCTAGAAGTCACAGAAGTGAAACTATTTCATTTGAAATATTTTTTTTCATCACTGTTTTACATTACTATTTGCATTCTTATTTTCGCAAAATAATTAAGTAGAGCAGCGATATTTGTTGAATTCCTAAATTCGTTTCATATTTTTGAACTGAATAACTTACCTACTTAAATGTATCTGTTGGAACTTTTATATTTGATGATTTATACTAGAAGTAGGTATGAAGAAGTTGATTTTATGGCCCATTCCAAAGATTTATTATGTTAAAATCATAGCTGATGGGTGTTATTCTGTAGCATGACGTTCGTATGACGTCAATGTGAAATTGTTCTGATTCAATTTTCCAGGTAGGTGACTGAACTGGAGAAAATTTATTGCTACGAACAAATAAGTGGTGTTATTTAGGACTTTACAGATAATATATTTTCTGTCCTATTAGATAAGTTAACAGAAAAAATGTTGTTTTTGCTTTCGTTCGTAGAAGCTAAACTAAATAACATAATAATAATAATATATCAATACGCAACAACTAGAAACTAATTAAGTCCTAGTACATCAATATTACTAATACACAAATCTTTGTAGAATTTAAAATACATGATAAATATATGTACATACATAGAAATAATCTTTCTTCGTTTGCAACGACGTGTTTTCGAAGAAACATCACTTAAGGCATATACCTTGGCTATAATATCATAAATATTTTCATAGCAAAGATGCTGTCAAAAGATTAACCTTGAGCCAGGACATAATATATTACATACACCTACCTTGAAGTTGTATTAACTAAGATTTAAGTTATAGGAAAAAGTGTTCGTAATCAAAATCCAAAAAAAAAAAAATCTTTCCGTTTACACATAAGTAACGTTATTGGCTTGTGATTAGTTGTGAAATAAAACTAAAACATATTTAAAAAACTTTTTAACAAAAAAAAAACACCGTTTGAAGTTCAGATCAGATATTTGGCAATAAGTAATTATTTTTCCTTATTAGTGCATCTTTTTGAAGCCGGTTGTTTTTATTTTTAGCTTTTTAGTGACGAATTGCTGTTTTTTCTCGTACACTAAAAACATCCATACTTGTAACAAAATTTTATACAATCATCAACATAAAAGACGTGTTTCACCAGTTACAAATTTACATCAATTATTTTTACCTCTACACGTTATAACAGCTGTACTGATTAAGATGAAAGGCATGAATAAAGTTAGAGTATTATAATTTAAGGTGTATGTGTGACGTCACATAGATACATACATACTCAGACCCCAATTAATTCATATATATCTATAGATACATATTGTCTTGTAATAAGTAACTACCACTTTAATAGGAAGTTAAACTTTAATCGGGTATCGAGAATTTGGCCATGAGCTCCATCCTCATTACAAGAATAAAAACGTTACAACCTCCAAATGAAACGACTGCCCTTTCGAACTTCCAAAGCCATACAATTCCTTTTCTTCCCTTAAAGCAATAAACTATTCCTACAAAACGACGGACGCCACACAACCGCGAGGCCCGATTTATTTATGATCCAAAACTAACTAAAATTTACGAAACACCTTTCTTGGACTTTCTAAAAAAAATTAGTAACGAGTGAACGATTCTGCCGACGATCCCGACGATTACCCGATTATTTATTTATTAAGAAAGAAAGTCGTTCGAGCGTTATATCGATTATTGAATGTCAGATTCAATTTTGAGGGCGAGGGCAATTTCACACGGGTGTAATTCTGATTATGTTAATATGTGTGCGTTATATGAAAGAAATAAAAATAAATATTTTAATTTAGGTACTTGGTTGAATTAGCAGTTGAAAATTTGGTATTGTTTCTTTTTTTTTATTATTTTCGGCTACGAAAAATAAAGAAAAAACAACTACTACATTATATTTCAAAATTAACTATAACAACTGAATAAGGAACAGCGCTGAATCGCAAAATCACTTTAATCTATAATATCTATTCAACTATAGTGAAATTAAAACCATAAACACACTATGCAAGTACTTACCTGGGGCAGGGACGCAGTAAAGATAGCAATTACGGAGTAAACGAAAACGCATAGACTTTCCCTCATGTGCCCAGGTCAAAGAGAATAATAAACTTGGATATAATAGATTTATTATGATTCTAATTAGAATTTACTGCGGGTCTTGTTTAATTTCAATTTACTGCGGGAATTATTGCTCACAATAATACTTACACAAGTAGGCAGGTATATGATATTTTAGTACTTATTAAATATTCAAGGAGCTTAAACAAAACAGGTACATATTTCTATTATGTTCCAGAACGCTCAAGACAAACCATCGGTTATCGGTCATAAATTGAGTTTAAATAAACATTACTGTTTTTGGTGACATTGGATACGCTAACCAAAAGCAATATTACAATCTATTAAAAACAAATTTTGGGGTGTAACGGAAGAGTGACTTAATTTGAATAAAAATGTTTTGTAACATATGGTTATGTTACCGGTTGTCATTTATTTTGTTTAAAATATGTAACATTTTCGGCACTTCTTGGTAAGTTTTGCAACCAAAAATTTTGTTAGTAACGTTTCAAAGCTACAAGAATCCTTATTAAACATAATTAGTACAACCTTCTGTAAATACGTGGCGCTGTGTTCAAGCTATCAATGTATACAAATTAAAATGCTGGTTCAGCTATTGTGTATTTAAGGGAGAGGAAATATTGCGAAACAACGTTCGCCAGGTCAGCTAGTTTTCAATAAAACAAGTATTTCCATATTCTAATTAATATAGAACTGAAGACAACTGAGTAATATCATAAATATTCCTTTTTTACAATTTTAGGTACGGAAAAAGTCCTTCCTATACCTTGTACGCAGCGGACCTAATTGTTAAATCTACATACTTATAATACTCCGTAGTTCCGTACTCAATGAAGCAGACAAACTGTCACGCTAACTGGTATCACTGGGGGGACTAAAAATTAAAAACAAACTTGGCCGTACAAAGTTTTGGTCGTGTCAATGAACTGCATACAATTTTAAGTTGCCCTATTTGCTAACATCAATAACGACATTTTTTTTTTCTGAACGGACTATGCAGTTGGCTGATGCAGCCATTACTGCTCCACTGGGCTTTTGGGGCGAGACTCTGAAGGAGAATAACGACGAAGGAAATAATATTGTACTAGTCTTTGACTCCGGTTTCATTTACGTGGATTAATAATATTTCAACTCTTTTGTTTTTGCTCAACTGGTGAGCATCGTGACGATACTTTTTGATAGGTATTTAAGAGATTCTCAAGTTATCAAAAAGTAACAACTGCGTGCAATGCACCAATTAATGCAATTGTTTTTTGTTAATAGGTATTAGGGTCAATCAACTATTTTTTGTCTCGGCCTTGTCCCGGAACTTTAAATCTAAATTTTTGTAAGAAAAACATAATTTTTTTTTTGTTAAACAAATGTGTTTATTCTATGAAACATGTTAAAAAAATTAATCAGTATAAGTAAAAATTACATTATAACGTAATTTATAAAAAATTAAATAGTTGCCCATTTGACATCAAAAGACACGTTTCATAGTAGGTAATGTTTGTCCCCGTCACAGGTAATATAACAAAACTTCGCATACTGTAAAAAACTAATATGGAACTGTTAATTATAAATATGCAGTATTGTTGTGGGAATCATCTCAATAAAAAAAAAAACTACCAAAGAATTTTTATTACTCGTATGTAATGGAATTTTTCGCAATTTTCTAATGGCCCTGTAAATCATTAGTTTGGACTTGGACGATTGGACAACCGCAAAAAAAAAAAAAAAAAAATATAATTATACAAAAACACTTAAACGCACTAGTCAGTATAACGCCTGGTTTTCCATCTGCACAAAGAGGTAAATCTATATCAACTTCCGGTACTGTCATCCTGATATTTCATCCATTCCTCTGGTCCTACTTAATCTTAGAATTCTGACATTTATGAAAAAGAAGGAAAGGAATTGCGTAAGCTCGAAAATGAGATCATCATCATATCAGTTTATTTTAGGTATTCGCTAGACATAAGCCTCCTCTATGGCGTACCATTTCTCCCGGTAGTTTGCCTTTTGCATCCAGCTACTACCGGCAATCTTTTAAGGTCGGACACATGTGACCAGCCTACTGTCACTTCAGCAGAGACATAGTTCGCAGGACATTATGTCGGTTCTTTTTATTTTGTATTAAAACCTTCGGAGACACTGCGCGCATAGCTTGCTTTATTGCGTGCTGGTGTGACTTTGCAATCATAAAGCAGCGCTGCTATGAGAGTCAACGTTTTGCGAGCGTTAGTCATGACAGGTAGGATGCTCTGCGGTATAACTTTTCAAATGAGGGCCATTCTAGCTGGATCATCCTATCTTCCTTCTCAAAGTAGTTCTAGCCTAGTTGGATTTAAACATTATCTTTGAGTACCTTGAGTAATGTACCAGCAAAATGACTCTTGTCTTGTGCAAATTTATGTAAAGGGGATTCACCTTAGATGTTGTGAGGATTCATCTAGGGTATGCAACACTCCGCTGAGTTCTTCCAGTGATACTGCCATAGTGACGGAGGATATCGTCGGCAAACCTACAGTGTGCAATGTATTCGCCGTTTACGCTTGTGCAACGCCCAGCCCAGTCCATTGTTTTAAAAACATCTTTTAGCGTGTTGGTGAACCGTATCGGGAATATGACGTCCCCCTAAAAATGAGACAAGTATAAATCCAAAAAAAAAGACTCAGCTTAACTCCTTATGAAAAGACAATGTGAAGGAATTACTAAAGAATCTTATATATGAGGCAACAGACGATAGTACAAAATAAAATTAAATATTTTTTATAAATATAAATTTTTGACGACATAAAACAATAACTTTTCTATAGAATATTATTTGGATTTGAAAACACTAGCGAGAAATAATATCAGAAAAAAAGATTAAGGTGTAAAAGGAGAGATCAAAATAAATACAAATAGGCAGACTAAATTGAAGAAGAAAATAAGACTCAAGGAACTACCACTGATAAAGAAAATGTACAGAAATCATTTTTACATGATTCCATGAGTAATTTATTTGATGCATTTATTTTTGATAATGCAGGCTTCAAATTCCATTCTGACAAAGTTGACCCTCATAAGTAGTCAATCTCAAAGTTAGTCGGTGGAAGGGAAATATGCCCATTGCCCCTTAAAGACATATACGAATAACTACTAAACCGGACTCAGAATCTGTTTGCAATTCGTGTAAACAAAAATGACCTTGCCGCGCGTCTTTCGCTTTGTTAGTCTATGCAACATATACATAAATACGTATAAAATTTCTTATTGTAAATTTGAAATTTTGTAGATTTTAGGGTTAGTCAGTGTCGTGATTTGAAAATCAGTTAAAGAATGTGACAATAAAGATTATCATGTAAGTATTTTAATGATTTATGATTAAACTACCAGAAAAAGTTAACATTAAGTAAAGTTAGGTTATGTTTACAAGATTTAGAGTTAGGTTATGTTTGCAATAGGCTCACAAAATTGGCCTCACTTTAGAAAGAGACAAAGTTAACCTGTGGTATCTTTTATTATAGACCATACCATACGTTCGCTTAGTCTCTATCACACTTTTGCGACCATTTTTTTCACAGCTTGCTAGGAAATGCGCTGTTCAGTTCTCTTGGGGCCAGAAATTGGGCTAGGGGCTAAACAATTGTATTAAGGGCTGAATAAGCCTTAAATGTGCTAGATTGCCAAAAAGGGCCAAATTGCCACCACTGCGCTGCTCGTGGTTTAGGCATAAGTAGCAGAAATAATAGACAGGCTAAGGCTTCTTAATATTATACTGTCGTTAAGGTCTAATAATAAAATTATCGTAAAATTTTTGGTATAGTCAAAAAATGTGGAGAGCCACACGCGAGTTAAGAAAACGCATATTTCAATTAAAAGTCCGCTATGAAAAATTTGGGGATACAAAGTACCCTATGCTCTGAGTTCCGACCCTGATTGTAGTGAAATTTTAACTGAATATGTAGTACAGAGATTATATGTATTTAAACACTTTACTTTAAGGTAAAATAAAAAATACAAAAATTCATGGGAAAAGACTCGTAACCCGCGTGGTTATGTAAATGGGAATGGTAATCATCGGCAACAGCATTGCTTATCCATTGCCGCGCGCGTAGGTATTGGATGCTACACAATTCATAAGCACCCTGCAATGGAAACGCACTGGTGTCAGATTAACAAAATATCAAGTGGAGTTACCAAATTACTCTGTCAAACTTAAAAATTTAAAGAATTAAAATCAATACGTAATTAATATCAATCCTTGATAGTTTAGGTATTAAGTTGTGATAAAGTTAGCTACACTGAAAATAACAACTAGAGCGAACGTGGTCTCAAACTTTAGTAAGAGTCCTTGAACATGAGTTTCGAACATAAATTGCATCAAAACTTCAAGCTCCCGGTGCACGTTACTTAAACCTAGCTTAGTACCTTATCAAAAACTTTAACGTAAAATTGCATACTGCAAAATTGAATCTAAGTCGTTCAAACTAGATCACTTTGACTATTAGGCTATTTAGGTAATAAGGTACACATACTATTCAAAAAATTACATACATAAGTAAGAATGATGATATTTAGCCTTTTGGGAAGAGAAGCCCCTGTCTGCTATAAGAGAAGCCCTGTCTGCTATAAGAGAAGCCCTGTCTGCTATAAGAGAAGCCCCTGTCTGCTATAAGAGAAGCCCCTGTCTGCTATAAGAGAAGCCCTGTCTGCTATAAGAGAAGCCCCTGTCTGCTATAAGAGAAGCCCCTGTCTGCTATAAGAGAAGCCCCTGTCTGCTATAAGAGAAGCCCCTGTCTGCTATAAGAGAAGCCCTGTCTGCTATAAGAGAAGCCCTGTCTGCTATAAGAGAAGCCCCTGTCTGCTATAAGAGAAGCCCCTGTCTGCTATAAGAGAAGCCCCTGTCTGCTATAAGAGAAGCCCCTGTCTGCTATAAGAGAAGCCCCTGTCTGCTATAAGAGAAGCCCCTGTCTGCTATAAGAGAAGCCCCTGTCTGCTATAAGAGAAGCCCCTGTCTGCTATATATGAAGAAAAATAAAAGAAAAGAATACCGACTGAGCGGTCCATCAAATCAATATCTGTACATGTCTCCCCCGCTTATTGATAAAGTCAACCAGTTCTTTGACCAATTCAGGGAAAAGCTGCAGCCCTCTCCTTGACTATAGTGTGCCGTTGTAATCATTCTGAAATTTACTGTGTAGATATTCTAAAATGATTTTACTAATAATGGTCAAAATTCATTATTCTAGAATAATGCTTTTGTCTATAGCTATAACATGAAATTTAAAAATGGTCTGCACACAATTTTTTTAAATAGTTTAATCGTTACATTAAAAAAAAAGTCCAAAACAAGTCACGATGACCGCTGTATGCAAGGTCAAGTACGTAATAAATACATTGCGCAATATAGGTATACTAGCAGAATTTATCCACCCAAGCGTCATGCATGACAAATCTATAATACCTACAAAGATTGCAATATACACACACATATATAAATATATTATATATATGTATATTTATGTTTAAAATTGGAGCATATATATGTGTATATATATATACTCCAATGTTCATGGTCCCATAGTCATCAGGTCAGGATATAATGATGGGATCCTGGAGAAAAAAAGGGAGGGGACCTGATCTTCAAATTGGTATAGGCACAAAGCGATTTGGGTATTTTTTTAGTGTACGAGAAATAGGTCACTTAAAAGTAAAAAAATAAAAACTTTTTTTTGTTTTTAATTTTGTTTTTAAACAGATAAAAAAAAAAAAATTACCTTTTTAGCGCGTTGTGAAGTCGGTTGTTGTTTTTGATAACAAAGTTTTTATTTTTTTATAGTTTAATAACAACCTTTTAGTCAATAAAATAGCCTGATATTAGACTAAACAACTTAATTTTCTTAATACGTACAGTTGTGCAATATCTTTTTAATATTTTGTGTGCAATTTAGATAGCGCAGTTTAAATTTTTTCACTTCACTTCACCAATAATATCAAGTGAGATACTCCTAAATAATCCAGTTAAAATATCATAATATGAATAACTGGTGATGTAAGTTGATTTTTTTAGGAAGCCATTACAGCAAAAATGGCGAAAAATGGTTCTATGCAGCTGTTATTAATGGACCCAAATATCGTATACATAGGAGTATCACGGCAAACGGCAACTCATCCTAACATCAATTCTTAAGGTACTAGTACACTTTAGGGGGTTAAAAAAAGGGTATTTTGAATAATTTTTTTCTAAGTACCATTAATAGATACTAAGATAAAAAAAAATATTGTATTGTCACATATTTATAGAATATAAAAAAAAGTGTTTTTTAAATATCATTTTTTGACCCGTATCCAGAGAGCGCCAATGTCGTCTTAAAAAAACAGTTGGTCCATGGCAGACAGTGAATCTCCAGATCAGCAAGCCTGAATCAGCCTGAATCTGAAGTTTTTTAAAAAAGGGAGATTCTTTACAGGGCACACCACATTTATCAGAAAATCGTAAAAAAAAAATGGAGCGTGCTTGAAAAAAAAAACCTTGAAAAAATGGTTTTTCACTATTTTTTCGGTTTATAAATTTTTATTTTTTTATTTTTTCGGAAATTTGTGGTGAATTGGCTTGCATGTATGAATTAAAAAAACGCAAAAAGGTTTTTTAAAATCGGATCAGTAGTTGCGGAGATTAAATATATATATAATCTCCGTATATATATATATAGATATATACAAGGAGGGAATTTTTAGGCCTAAGGCATTAAAAAAAAAAAGTTTTTTTTTATATTGTAAAGTGTGCTAGTACCTTAACAGGATTTCTGCTCCGTTTACGTCAACACACTCCGCAATTATTGCAAAATTCAGATTAATGATCGTTTTGAGATCGTCTTAAAGAAAATCAACAGTCAAAGCTGCCCAATATTCTTCCAATTTTGTAATATATATTTGTTAAAGTCTGTTTGTTTGTTCCGTATTCCTTAACATTTCTATGGAGCATCAATTGAGCTGATTTTTGCCACAATAATTGTTGAAGGGACGCGAAAGAACATAGGCTACCTTTTATCCCGGAAAAAATCCCACAGGAATAACTGTAACTGAATCTCACGGGGACTTACTATAGCTACAGCTATAGTAAACTTTCCGACTCAAATCAAAGACTACTCATAAAATTATTTTAGCTTTAGATTTATTTTGTAGCATCAACATTTTTTAATAATAGGTTTTCTAACGCTGTAATTATTGTAGAACATAATAAATTTCTATTAAATATTGATTCCTTTTTTACCCTGAAATGTGCTGTGTGTGATGAGAAAATTGGATAGACAAACACAACTAATTTTATTTTTAATCGCACGATTCATACTGAAATTTTTTTTTTTGCTTATTTCTGTAAAACAATATTTATTACCATATTTCCATAAAAAATGTTATGTGCACCTGAAACTTTGTTGACATAATTGCTAGCTTTCAGTGCCGTTTATTTTAACCGAATAAAATGTACATATATAATGTGCTTGGTGTCAATAATCCATCCTTAGAGATGAGCCAAGATTTGAATCTTGTGTCTTACAGATTGATGTGTTACTTGGTTAGATTATGACAAAAGTTGTGAAGAAATGCATCTTAGGGCGCGTATGACTTGGGATAGAAAATCATTATTTTCGTTAATTTTGTCACCTGTTAGCCGTTCGTGTAGCATTGGTTTCGAAAATATTAAAATTTTAGGATCATCAGTAATAAACAGTCAAGCGTTCGTTCGTTTACAATATTTTTGTTATTTTTGACACTTTTCCCAACGAAAAATGAAACTTGTTGAAATGAAACCAATGTCTGGAGGTGGGGTTTTAGTGTTAATCTGTCAAACTGCCAAATTCATTCATTGTTTATGGTAGGTACGTCAAATCAAAAAAAATGTTTGTAACATTTCTAAGCTACACAAATGATAGGTGTTGGTGGCAAAACTGGCGTTATCAAAAATGTGACAAGTATCAAACATGGGAACCCTTAATCCCAAATCAAACGCGCCCTTAATGAGCAGAAATAAGAAAAAAGGGTTGCAAAGTAGGTACATTATGATACAAGTAAGTTTTGATGGTCATTATTACACACGATGCAAAATTTCAGCCTAAGCCGATAGTCGAGGGCGTAATAGAACCTAGTGCGTAATTGCACTTCCTAGGAAAAATTTATAAAACTTTACAACCCACTATTATTTTTAAACAAAAATTTGAATGGCGTCCGGTTTTTTATTTACTTACGGAAGTAAACAAAGCACTGGCCGCACCGTCTGCGCCGCAACCACCGCCATTTGCCTATATTTTACTGATTAAAAAAAAAGCCATTACGTGCCAGTGCAGTAATGGTAAAATAAAAGAACACATGTTTTATAAGCGGGTTTATTAAACTTAATGAATGTAAAAGCGGTGCACTAAGAACTACTTTCTGAGCAAATATGTTAAAAAAAACTTTTACTTGCAACCGCATCGTATTCAAACGTACAAAAATATAATCCATGAATATTATCACAAGCAACAAAACTCTTTTAAATACCTTTGCCCCTTTAATCCTCTAGCGCAACAACACTTTCAAATTAGTATATTTTTTATGTCAAAACACGGTACAATACTTTGTGCAAACAAAACGTCAGAACATGTTAAACATTCAAGTCCCAAATGGGTTCACTGCCTCTGACACATCATACGATGGGTCACTTCATTGTAAATAGGAATTTGGAAGTAACTACTCACTATGAAAAGAAACATAATAAAGGCAGAAAAAGAATAACTGAAGTAAAATAAATAAATACTTACCAAAAAAAAAACAGATAAAGAGAGAGGACTGTTTCGGTTCTAATGTATTTTACTAGCTTTTGCCAGCGGTTCCACTCGCCCTAAATTCGGTTGGGTATCAATGTAGGATTTCAAGGGCAACTCCTTGATTAAAAAAAAAAAACTACTCACACTTGACGTTTTCAAGTAGCCCATGTCCCTTCCCGGGAATCGAACTATCTCTATGTCAGATATCACCTTAATCGGTACAGCGGTTTAAGCGTAAAGAGGTAACAGACAGACAGAGTTACTAGCGCATTTATAATATTAGTATGGACTAAAATTTAACTATGTATTAGTTTAAGAAAATAAGATTTTTTATAAATTATATTATATTATTTTATAGAGTTTCTCCATCAGATATAATAAAAGTATTTCGGTATAATCCACCAAGTACCACAATAGATTGATAGTGTCTCAAGTCCTAGGATGGAAAATGAAATTGTGTTCCATATCCACAGTATTAATTATAATAAAAAAAATTGAGTGTCTCATTTCATTCCATTTGCCATAACCACCGTAAGCTGTCAGACAAAAATGTCTTAATTCAGTGAGCATTTGAAAAATAGATAAATCCTCTAATTTACCCCAAACTGTTGAAGCTAATCTATAAAGAGAAGATTGGGAACCCCTTTTAAAACTCCGTAAAGGATCTGTAGGTCTTTATACAGAGTTAGTAGTGAGAAAAAAGGTATCGACTTTGTTTTTTCCTCCGATTCATGACCGAAGAATAAAACGAGGGGAACATATATAATGATGTGAAATTTAAAATTTTGCTATTGGACGCAATTCGTAAAGGGCGCAAGGGTGCCACCCAACCATCCTACTAATAGGGTGTTCCTGTCACTCAAAAAATTTTTTTTTTTAACGATATCTAAAAAACGTCGTTCTATAATGCAAAGTATAATGTTTGCACTAATATTTCGCAATCGTTCGAAGTCAACAATACAATGACTAGATTTATAAAACAACACATGTAAAACAACATCGAAAATACTGTTTTTAGATTAAGGTATATGATGTGGAATAAATTTCATAAAACGAAAAAGTGGTCTATAAAAATCGGCCAAGTGCGAGTCGGACTCGCGTACGAAAGGTTTCGTACCATTATCTATAAAATCGAGCAACGTTTGTTGTATGGAAGCCCTCTTAAATATTTATTTTATTCTGTTTTCTAGTATTCGTTGTTATAGCAGCGGCAATAGAAATACTTCTCTCTGTTCTCTCTCTTCTGTGTAAAGATTAAACTGTCTAGCTACCACGGTTCATGAGATACAGCCTGGTGACAGCGAAGTCTTGGTAATAGGGAACCCTAAAAAACGACATTAAATACGAGGCTATATTTTTGTGAAATCATTATTTTCTTTATTTCTGCAAATCCACATAAAATTCCAAACTAAAGATTTTTTGAGGTTGTACATCCATTTGAAGTTTCTCTTAAGACGTCCACATTTTTGCTGGCTAGGTGTTGATGTTAATTTAACAATTAATAAAACAAAACTATTAATATTTTTACTTTCCCAACATACTTGAAACAAAGCCATCTACATATAAATCAAGAAGTTGTAAGGACAATACATTCATGGTGCGCGCTTACCCACTTTAAGAATACAATTACCTAAATAACGTACGCATACAATTCAATATTAGGTAGGACCCATGTCCACCCTATCAAAGACGTAGTAACAAATTTACGATCCAGAACGACATATTCGAATTATTTTCGGCAAATAAATCATGGAATACGTTACATTTGAATTATAGTTGCTTTGTTATTTTTCGCTCCTAAGATTTGGTTATGGGTCGTTAACCTAATTGATGCAAATGGTGTAATTGGTGATATTCTCAAGGGATCAGCCAATAAAAAAATAAGTAAAGTGACAGTGCAGGTGAAAGGGGAGGTAGGCAAAGACAAAGCTTAAAGAAGGAAGAAGTAAAATTTTATTGTAAAGCAAATGCTGTACTAACGGTACACCGAGAACCAAAATAAAAAATCGCACTTACTATATTTAATCGGATTTAAATATAACCTATAGCTAACTATCAACAATTCATCATTCTTTCACACTTTTCTTGTATATCATTGAATTAAAGTGACAAGACAGATTGTAAACCTATTTGAAAGTACCAGCTAAAATATGTAAGTCAAAAATTTACGCGTGTGTTTTATTTAGTTGAATAAAATAACGACCATAAACCTCATAAACGATAAAAAGACAAGCAAAAAAAGCAATAAGATTAAACAATAATAAATAAGGAATGAAAAATATTGAAAAGATATTTGATGCTTTGAAGAATTATACATTACTACGATCTACCCACACACCTCGATCAACCACAAAAACTTCTTATAAATAAAATAATTCGAAGACACAGCTGAACTCTGAAAGCACATAATGAATAAGCTAGCATGAAACCTAATTCTTATAATAACGAAATGATACATATTAATTAAGGATAACTCAGCAATCTTGAGACCAAAAACTATGTGAATACATAAAAATGAAAATATTCCGTAAAGGAAATAAATTTGTAAAAACTACCCAAATAAAAGAAATACAAATAAAACTTGATATGCATGATAAATACGGATACGATTTTTGATTTGAAGTATCCACAAAAGGCACTGCTAACAAATAAGTATAACAATTTGAACTGACAGATTTTGGACTAAATTATATCCTCCTGCGAGCGATTTTTTTTTCTCATGTCATTCTCATCTCTTTAGTCATGGACATCCAAGCTAAGATATTCTGATCAAAAGTTTTTGCGGTCTTAGTTTTCTTCCGCAGATGAAACCCCAGAGCATAGAAGTAGTAATTCTTTGAAATCTCTTTCTACTTTTAATAGCATCGTTAGAAAACTACAAAACATAATACTTCCTAAATATAATATGATTACTGACAATCATACTTAATGTAATCCATTAAATTTGAATAAAATTAATAATATTAAATTATGTCATAAAAGAATATTTTTAAGTATACAAATCTTAGCAAAAAAGCTTTAACCTTACTGTAACAATGTTACGAAATAAGTAATTGTTCTTGGCCCTAAGGTCGAACCCTTTCTTGTCATGCCTCGTCATTGTCATGGCGTGACAAAACGTCAAGGTCTGTCGATTTCGACAAGGAGTTTCGTCATGTTATTCAAACTTAGAAGCCGAAAATGCACTTTTAATGACAGTTGAATGACTGAATGCAACAATAGGACACTTCTAAAACTGCAACACTCAAACTAGTCTGGTCATATTTTTTTCGCACGCACAAAAAGTGGTTGTGGTGAGTAGCGGGATTCAATTTGTTTTGGTTTTGCGCATGAGCTGTAGCTTTAGGAGTTATTTTTTTAAATACGTTTATTTGATGTCAGCAGAAGAAAACTAGAAGCTTAAAGATTTTAATATAAGTTTGGTGTAATACAAACTGAAAGGCAGTGGTGGCCTAGGCGCTCGCTCTGTCTCGCGTTGTGATGAGTGTTCAAGCTTGAAGTGTACCAAGGGGTATTTTTTATATTCTTAAGTTAATATATAGTATTGGTAGTATAGGGAAGACAAGACAAGATAAGGTTCGTTCACACCACTGGCTTTGAAGAAATGTATTTGAATCCACAAACTGCACTGAGCCCTCGTGATAAATCGCTTTTACCAGTTGTCAGTACAGTATAGTATTATATAATCTGTGCTATAGGTATATCACTGTGGTCTGACAGATGGTGAGCCTACCGCTATAAACTACAAAGTGTACTACTTTTACAATACCCATATTGTGACTGTATGTACCCCTTACTGTATGATTTCCAGGACCTTTTCGGTCGTCTTATACCCAAATATAAATGGGGTATTTCTCTACTAAATGGAAACTCGTTCATACAAAGCTTAAAAAGTTAAGTTGTCATGAATTACATATACATTTTAAAAGTCACAGATTTTTTTTCTTACTTTCAAAGTCGTGAATGATTTTGTGTAAATCTGTGACAGGAAACTGTCTGATCTTCCAGAGGACTGTTTAAATGACGAAAAACTATTTTTTATCTGATCTAACCAATGAATTTCTAATGAGTGATAAAAATTTTAAAACATTAAAAGATCTTATTTTATGATTTCCCTAAGAATTAAACAATGTTTATAAAATCAAATATTAAATTTATACCTAGGTATTAATTACGTATTAAAGGGTTAAAATAGTTTTGACCTTAGGTACTAATAGCAGTTCAGGATATAGTGAAAAATTCTATTTTGGTGACCAATTAAGTTATATTGTGTCACGTTATTCAACACAAAGTTGCGACGAATTTCTCATCAATTCAGTTTTGAGCTTATACTTATTACGATATTGACGAAATTGTCAACTTGGCAAATATTTATAAAAGCTATCCCTTGTTTAACAGACATATTCTTTTCGAAAAGACCCCAATATTTAAAATTTCATACACAAGCAAAACCATCTAAGGAATCTTAATGCATTTTGACAATTCTTTATTAGTTTAGCTGTAAGTTTAAAATCCAGTAAATTTTACTTTACTTGTAGATAATATGGTTTTGGGCAGAAAGTGAATTCGATCTACTAAATCACAACGATAAACTAGAGCAGTATTGTTCACTAACTTGAAGAAAAATAGTGTGTCATTTAAAATTTCATTTATAAAAATTACACAAAGCAGTGCTACTGCTGTAGACATTGAATGTTAGTATTCGTTGTATCAAAATTTCTATCAAAAGTCTGGTTTTAATACATTTTATTTTTAACAAAATAAAAAAAAAGATTTTTAATGTGGTAGATGAAATGGTTTTGTATTTGGTTTGTATTTAGGGTGATTTATCGCATGCCTATATTACTATGAATTTCGCAAAATATAAGATGTTGAGACTACAGATAAACACTTTAAGAATTCCCAGTTTTTTGTAATTATGATGAATTTTAACAAAGAACTAAGTTAATATACATCATACATATATGCCACACATTTGGCCAGTTTTTTTATATCTAAGTAACAACAGTAAATACCTACTTAGTTATATCTAATTCCCTAAATATTTTAGCAGCGTAAATTAATATTTCCATAGCAAAGATTTTTTATAAAGTTTTTTTTTTACATTGTGCTATAAAAGTAAACAGAAAGAAAGATAATTTCTATGTTGGTATATTTATAATGTATTTCTTAATTCTATAAACATTTATGTATTTGTAAGATTGATGTACCAGGACTTCATAAGGCACTAGGAGTTTCCTAAATATTTTTTTAAGAATAAAAACAATGCTTTTAAAGTAAGAAGGGTTTAAGAATACCATACAAATGCAAATTCTACAAAACCTTTGTAAAATTCAACGCCTTAGGCTAACCGTGTAGACTGGTGCGTCAGGGATTTTAGTGCTGAAGAAAAAACCGAATAATTGATTTGAATATAGCTTCCAGTGATTGACATAAGTACTGGTTTTGCCTCAGGCAGAATATTCATTTGTACAATATGTCTGTCTGTACACTGGGGTTTGTCGTTGCTAAATTGTGGATTTTGGTATTAATAAATTACATATGGCATAAGCGTTTATGTTTTTTTTTGTCCAAAATCTAATAATTTTATATATTTCTTTTGATTACGTCTTAAATTAACATGTTTTCGAAAAGATGTATTGTTTCTAGCATAAATCTGGGGGTTGTAAATAGCAAAAGCGATAAAACAGCCACTTTACACACACTTTTCTTACATCAGAAGTGGGTTTCCGAGGGTAAGGATTACGAATTTGCCATTACGCTTAGTGAAATTTTCACAAGTGTCTTTTTATAGAAAATTGAGTTACAAACCACATTTAGTTCAAACTTCTTCACTTTTTTTACGTTGATTGAACTATTCCGTTCTTTTGAGCTATTTCGCCCGACCTACTGCGCCGTATCGTTCGCCTGCGCTATTTTGCCTAATATAAGGTCGTTTTCGCTAGAAGTTCTTTTTGACTTTTTTTTTTCTTTGCTAAGCTACCAATAGTCATAGCGCAATGTTAAATAGCCTAAAACCTTTTTAAACAATTGGTCTATCAAATTCAAACAAGATTTTTTCAAATAAGACTGCCAGTGCCATATATTAGCGAATTCAAACAGACAACTGTTTAGCTTAATTATATAAGTACTAGTTCTTGCCAGCGGCTCCGCCCGCCATAAATTTGGTTATCGGCGTGGGATTCTTACAGCAACTACTTAATTATACTAATGAAGTTTGTAATAGCAAGCTATAGCTGCAGCTATGGTGGAATTCGGTTATAGTTACTCCTGCGGAAACTTTTAAATTTTCCTTGATAAAAATTGCCTATGTCTGCCTGCCTGGGACTGCAATTCGCAACGCAACAAACCATATAATCTAACACACTTCCGCATTCACATATAAGGATAAAATCTACGCCAAAAGAATCAAAGAACAGGTTTAAGTAAAAATCAAAAGTAAAAACGTTAGCAAAGGCGGTGTTCTCGTCAATATTATATAAGTACCGGTTGTTGAAACAGGTCCAGATGTGAGGAGGGTAATCAGCCACAATCACCGCGGAGTATGCAGTATGCAGCCTGAAGCGTGACACAATCAAGATGCTTTAAATGTTTCCACGAGATGAAATCACTTTACTGATGTACACTAGAAGCACGTATGTGGCAAATAGGTACACAGTATTATTGCGATTCTAAATATTAAAGTGTGGAATGCAATAATTTATAATAATACTAAAACTTTATTTGTAGAAGATCTATTTGCGATTCATATGTGTATGATAAAAATTGAGAGTTCTAGCAGTTTTGCAGTGAGGTATTATAATCATATTATTATCATATTACATGATATGCCTTTAGTCCTTTGATAGGTAACGGAAGTCTTCAATCATAAATTGCTGAAATATATTTTCATTGCGTTAGTGTTCTTACTGAAAATCACCGACTTTTTTTGGTATTTTAAGGGTGTGGTATCAGCAGTGCAGCTAGTAGTGCAGCTAGTAGTGCTGTTTAAATAATAAAGGTGGTTGATCATACTAGAGATTTAACTCACTGTAGCCTTTCAATAACACTTGTGGTGTCGATCATTTTTTCTATCGACGTTTTTTGAATAACAATTGGTAACAATTGGTAAAAAGGTTTGGGGTCCGGAAAAAATTATACCTTATAACGTTACCTAAAAAAGTTAAGAAAAGTTTTTGGCTTTGCTATTGGATGTATGCGCCTCGCTGAAGTGTAACGGTCGTCTTAATAAATTTGAGTCTTAAAGGCGGATGGGATCGCTTTCGACTAAGAAGTTTAGGTTATATGGTAAGTCACCGTTAAACAAATTAACTAAGCACTGCAACATATATTTTGTGTAAACTATAATTCCATTACTTGGTTTTTACCATATCTAACCGAACCAGTGCAAAACAATATAGCTAGTTTGCGAAAAATAATATTATATGAGAAGAGGGGTGAGCAGTATGTGTGGACATTGTCCGGTCTTCCATTCATCCCGGATAAAAGAAATATGCTACTCAGTTATTTGTGTCTCGTCTTGGTTTCACGAGAGACATGATCTCTGATTTATATCTTTCAAATGTTGAGATTTAAAGTACTATAAATGGACGTTGTACCTTTATCGCTATCCATAGACCTTTCAATGATTAAACTTAACTTATACATCAGCCTAGTGCAGTCCACTGCAGGATATAGGCCACTTAATATTTATTATTTAATATTATAACTTAACCTTAACAGTTGTTAATTCCGCGTACGTATAAGCTACCTTCATTCCATATTCGTAAAAGCTACACCCATTATATATTATTCCATTGCGTAGCCAAATTGTTTCAGTTTTTGAGTTGTTCCCTAAGTTAAACGATTGAGTATAGTTCCGTATCCAATAAAAATAGAATTATTGCAATCAGGTTTCTAGTTTCTGAGAAATGACAAACATACACTTATACAATATGTCACACCTGTTTAAAAGTCCACCTAGACTAACATATACAAAAATTGTCCAATTTCAACATTATTACATACATACCAGTCGAATTGATAACCTTCTTTTTTTTGATGTTAGTTGAAAATAAGATTATTTGAATCACACAGTATGTTTAATTATCCTTAAATAAGTGTAAAATTATAAATGGTATGATAATTTCGAACCCGTATTCACCGCTCCGGTAGCCGTGATCGTCTAGTGGTTAGGACCCTACGTTGTGGCCGTAGTAACCCAGGTTCGAATCCTGGTCACGGCAGTGATCATCACTGTCACGGTGGAGCACTTTTTTTTTCATGCATAATAAGAGAAATTAACCTATAAAAACAAATATGTGTATTATATTAGATTTACTTACAAATAACTAAAACTAAAAAACAAAATTTAACTAGTTTAAAATTAAAACTTGAAATTCCATGTCAAGAATCAGAGCGTTTTTTCTTTAAAATTTATTTTGCATACCTACTACTATTGTGATATTTTTGGGGGTTTCTACGCAATGATGAGTGTATTATTTCAATGTTTCTATTCATCAAGTTTTAAGCTAACTTTAACTTCAAATTTCTAATAAAAACCAGATAAAATAAATAACTCATAAAATAGACTACAATATATTTTATAAGTATAACAAGTAAAATTCACCACGATCGAAATGTTTCAAATTTATCTTTTCAAAAGTTAATGAGAGACATCTAGTGAATATGTGAGCTAACTATTCAGGAGGGCTGAGTTCGAGCTTGCCACCTAACATGGAGCTACGTTAGTACACCGGTAGAGGGCAGGTAATCAGAAATTCATAAAATTATTACTAGATGGCGCTAAGGTTTTCTGAATAACAATATGTTGGGTAATTAATTAACGTATCTATCTATAGTGCTGCTGCCTGCATGTGAATAATAGATTTTTTTTAGATTTTTTTTTTTAGTATTGCCAAGAAATCAAAACTTTCCACATTTCAAATCAAAACGAAATCGTGGCTAGAATAATTATGCCTGTCAGTGATGTTTTGCTGTATTTTAATTTTAGATTAATATAACATCGTTTCTTATATCTAACAAGTTACTAACAATTTCTTTTTCAATACCGATAAAAATAATAGCCGGGTTTGTTGACAAGATTTTCTAGTCACTAAATGTAAACAAATAAAATGGCTAATCATGCATTATTTTTAGTCTTAAAATTATCGAATGCCTGCATAAAGAGCCCAAAACGCATTCAATGTGTTTAGTGCATATAAACAAAACGTAGCATTATACGTATTTGTCTACCGAACACTGCTGCTGCAATATTAAAGCGAACACCTATTTTTTGATATAAAACTGTAATATTGTCCGCTTTCATACATTCAAATTTATTTTTTTACTTACCTTTAAACTGCTTATCTATAACTTTATTTGATGAACATTCTCAACAACCATGAAATCCTCTATAGTCTTTGGTGTGCCTACGTTTTTGAAACGACTTCCCATTTCGAAATAATGTCAAGTATTTAAAATAGATCAGATTAGTCTTACTGCACCACGTGTCCCCTAAAACCTCTGAAAATCAGTACTTCCATGCGAAAAAAATCTACATTATACGAAAATAACTACAAAATAAATAACTAAATTCTAATTTTACGAATTTCGTTGCGGTTAACATAATTTCAAAAGAAAAAACGGATCCCTTAAAAATCATTCAGATGTATGCTTGCCTCTTGAAATTAAAATTTGTCTACCAAAAATAACTAAACATTAATAATAACATTTCTTTGAAAGTAATGCAGTTTCTTGCAACTTGCTAAGATTTTAAGATCAAAGCTAGCAATTATTAACATCAAGATGGCTAGCAATAATACGTTTTGTTTAATTTACGTTATTTGCTCTGTTTGAAAGTGTTTATGCGGTTTTGTTATCTCAGTGTCAGTTTTGATTGTTTATGTCACTTTCCTAATTCCATTTCTCTGTTAAGTTTGTTGATACGTTTCACTTTTGTGACTTGTCAGGTTTGGTATACCTAATAACTATTCTCTGTGACTTCCACAGTTAGATTTGAGCTAGATTTTCTACCTCGGTTTCCTTACATATTATTTTATATACAGTAAGCACTATACAGTAAGCAGACAGACTCGATTACATATAAGAATTCTGCTTTTTCCAATTGACTGTGGAACCCTTATTACCGTGTATATATATTCATCTAAATACTACCAGCAAATATCGTTCAAACAAAATCACTATCCCTTATTCAAATTGGATATACAAACTTTACCTTTATGCGAGGACATAACGGGCGATACGTTAGGTCGGACGACGTCATTGATTGCCTTACTTTAGAAAAGGTTCAACGGCACTTACGGGAATTGACAGTCGTTCAGTCTGGGACCAATTCATAACATTATACTAAGTTAAATATTGTAAACATATACTGGAGTCTATATTCTATTTTTTTATATTTTTAATTAGTTTCTCGTATACACTTGAAATTTCGCATTAATTTGAAAGTACTTGCATACCTACATTTTTTTCTCGAATTACAGAGTCTGGCGTACTCGAGAATGTTCCTAATAAGATGACTTATAGATAGAGCATTGTTTAGATCTAGCCCGGCGTAAACAATTTTTTTAAAAAACAAGTAGATCTACACATTATTTTATTTTATCAAAAGAGAAGTTAAAAGTGTATCCGTATTATCGATATTTTTAGAATTATTGAGTATATTTTAGTTGTTTAGTTTCAAGAGAGGTAGGGCACTGCAAGTACTCGCTCGAATAAGTCGCCTGAACAAATAAAGCGGGGCATAGCGAGTACTTGCTCGAATGAGGAAACCGAACTGGGGAAGTACCTTCACCTTACAGAAAACCGCGGCCATAATAACACTAACTTTGTGTAGTGTTGTGTTCCTGGCGGTGAGTAAGGTTGACAGAGCTCTTTGAGGTTTCGCTGCGCGGACAGCGGAGGACCGGCGGTGCATGTTGCTGTCATGCTCGGCGTAGACGCGGCGTGCTGGTTCGGCGGTCAGGGAGACCTGAAGAAACGGCTGACCGCTGGCCGCCCTCAGGTTGAACGGGTTCCCGAACCCAGGGGTCACTTAATCTCCGCCCTGGGAGGCTGATCCGCCAGCCTGTGTAAAGTCTCTGAAGTGGTAGTTGTACCGGAGAAGGAGACCGGAGTGGACCCGGCTACTACAACAGAGGGGAATCAGGGGCCCTTACGCTCGCCGTGCCAGCAACCGTATTATCTGTGCCGACCTTTGGCGATTCTAGTAACGCACCTTTTGTCCTCTAAGCTGTATGTGCAGTGAATCCTCATATTAAGTCTAAGTAACTTACAAAAAAAAAGAGTTTTTTCAGCGGCCGCTCCATCCACATTTAATGTGGACTTTTGCAACATTAGGGGTGTTCACACAAATTTTAACGCTGCCCACCTCCATCTGGAGACTGCGCAGCCGACCATTCTTTTTCTAACGGAGACGCAGATATCCTGCCCGGCCGATACATCATACCATCATTATCCCGGCTACAAACTTGAGCACAATTTTGTGAGTCGTGCCGGTGTATGTATGTTCGTCCGGGAGGATATCTGCTGTCGCCACCTTCATAGCCTTGAAGACAGGGACCTGTCGATATTGTGGGTGCGCGTAGATTACGGCGGTTACACTCGTATCTATGCGTGCCTATACAGGTCTCATAGCGGTGACACGGACGTAACTCGACTCTTCACGCACCTGAGTTTGACGACTGAAAAAGTTCTAGAGCAATATCACACAGCAGAACTAATTATTTTGGGAGACTTTAACGCCCACCATCGTGAGTGGCTCAGTTCTCGATCCAATAACTTTGCAGGGATATCTGCTCATGAAGTTGCTCTGACCTATGGATTCTCTCAGCTGGTACTTTCTCCAACGAGAATACCTGATATAGAGGACCATACAAGCTCCTTACTGGACCTTCTGCTGACTACACGTCCGGACGGATATTTCATCTCAGTGGATGCGCCTTTAGGCTCCTCGGACCACTGTCTCGTTCGGACTCAAGTGTCATGCACACAACACAATCCATTGGCGTCGTGTGTGGCACTATAAGTCGGCAGACTGGGATGGATTGCGAGAATTTTATGCATCGTAGCCGTGGAGGCAGATCTGCTTTAGCCCAGAAGATCCAGAAGTCTGCGCAGCCGCAGTCACTGAGACAATCCTCGCTGGTATGGAATGCTATATTCCTAACCTGGGAGTAGCTGCCGGCGTCAAAAAACGACCGTGGTTTATAGGTCTTGCAGAGAAGCTTAAATTCTTAAGCAAACTGCAAATGAGGCTTGTACCACAGCTGTAAATAATAAGGATCCGAATATTTCTGAGTTAAAACGCAAGGTTCAGTAAGAAAGCAACTGCCAGAGCAAAATTCCAATTCATCGGCAAAATAGGTGGGCGACTTGCGAGCTATCCTTCTGGGAGTCGTGCTTTCTGGTCGCTTGCCAAAGCTGCCAAAGAGAACTTGTGCCAGTCGTCATTACCACCACTACGAAAGACCGATGGTGACTTGGCCCATAGTGCTAAAGGGAAAGCCGATCAACTGGGCAGTCTCTTTGCCTCGAACTCGAACATGAACGGCGCTGTACCACCTACTATACCGTGGTGCGGTAAGACCATGCCGGAAATCTCCATAACACAGTGGGAGGTCCGACCGGCGTTGCTTTCTCTAGACGTTCATAAGTCGAGTGGGCTAGACGGTATACCAGCAGTGGTGCTTAAGCAGTGTGCTCCTGAGTTATATCCTGTACTCACGCGCCTCTTCGCGCTTTTCTACCATACTAGGCAATTTCCGTCTTCATGGAAGACTGTGAATGTGCACCCGGTGCCCAAAAAGGGCGATAGATCAGATCCATCGAATTACAGGCCTATCGCTATTACCTCTCTTGTCTCCAAGGTGATGGAGCGTGTGATCAACACACAGCTTCTAAGATACCTAGATGAACACGACCTGGTCAGTGATCGTCAATTTGGCTTTCGCCACGGTCGCTCGACTGGTGACCCTCTAGTGTATCTCACACACCGATTGGCACTAGCCATTGAGAGTCAGGGGGAGGCATTGGCATGTAGCCTGGACATAGTGAAGGTGTTCGATCGGGTCTGGCACCGGGGTCTTCTATCGAAGTTGCCATCTTACGGAGTGCCCGAGGGTTTGTGCAAATGGATGGCTAGCTTTTTGTCCGGTAGACGCATACGAACCTTAGTTGACGGTAGTTGCTCTGATAGCATGGACATTGATGCTGCTGTCCCGCAAGGCCCTGTGCTGTCTCCTACGCTTTTTCTACTGTATATCAGTGACATGTATCCATCAACAACATACATTGCTATGCAGATGACAGTACTGGAGACACTTATTACACGGGTCGTGCAAACATCCCTCGTTCCGTTGTGGAGGAAAACGGCGAAAGACTTGTGTCTCAAATCGAGACCACACTTTCCAAGGTCTCTGGGGACGGGTAAACTTGGTCCGATTCAACCATACAAAGACACAAGTCTGCACGTTCACCGCTAAGAAAACCCCATTCACTGTAGTCACACAATTCCAGAACACTCCCCTCTCCATCTCCCAGAGCATTGGGATCCTTGGTGTCGACATCTCCAGCGATGTTCAGTTCCGAGATCATTTACAAGACAAGGTGAAGCTCGCGTCCAAAAAACTAGGTGTACTCAACAGAGCGAGGCAGTACTACACGTTGGCGCAGAGGTTTCTGCTTTACAAGGCGCAAGTTCGGCCCCATATGGAGTACTGCTGCCATCTCTGGGCGGGTGCACACGGATACCAGCTTGGACCTTTTGACTCGGTTCAACGAGGGGCTGTGGGAATTGTCGACGATCCCAAACTCACTTGCCGTATCGAACCCTTAAGTCTGAGGAGAGATTTTGCCTCCCTGTGTGTGTTCTACCGCTTGTACAATGGGATGTGTTTTGAGGAATTGTTCGAAATTATGCCCACGGCTACTTTCTACCATCGCACCGCTCGCCATCGGCAGGGAATTCATTCTCACATTTTAGAACCGAAATGGTCGCGTACAGTGTGGTTTTAGAGAAACTTCCTCCCGCGAAACTTGGATTGTGGAATAAGCTGCCTGCCAAGGTTTTCTCTAAGGACTACAGTATGGGGTTCTTCAAGTAAGAAGTTGTTGGATTTTTGAAGGGTCGGCAACGCGCGAGTGATGCCTCTGGTGTTGCAAGCGTCCATAGGCCACGGTGACCGCTTACCATCAGGCGGATTGTGTGCTTGTTTGCCAAATTAGTGGTATTAAAAAAAAAGTTAATCTTTATAATGTATTCATCGAGTTTGCAATTATCATGTATAAAATAATATATATATGAAAGTTAATTTGGGATTTAGCAGTTGTCATGGTTTTATAACCTATATTCAAAGACTTCATGTTGAAAAAAAGATAAAAGGGGCTATGATACTAAAATATTGCATAACATATATTCGTAAGGGTATGTTACTACTTGAATATGCTTAATTTTTTGTCCATGTCTGGCCAAAACCCCTATACAAAGTGAACAATGCACTTTCATCTAAAACAGGCAAAGGGGGTATGTTTTTCTGATGTTGGTCTTTCATTTTACAACTTAGGTATACTCTAAAGTTGCACTAACACTATCAGAAGATTTGTTAATGATACCTGTTAAGCCGGCACGATTGAGTGTTAAGTAAAAAGAGGCTCGCGACCCTCTCATTATAATGTGGATGTGTGTGTACCCAGACACTAGTTACCACCTTTTTATGGATGAAAACCGTGACATTATGCACAAATAAGCTAAATGAATAACTAATTTCATAAATTAAAACAAATAAGTTTAACAGCAGTCTTAGACAGATTTTTTATTTAATTTAACAATGCTTGGTTTTGTGTGTTATTTGTTATTAGATAGGTATTACTCATTATCAAAAATATCCTAAATATTACCATTGTCAAAGCTTATTTCTAAACTTTGCAATCTGACCAATAGGAACTAATTTTGAATTGTATAGGCACCATTGGCCATCATATAGTCAGATACCCTGCTATATTGCGTTCAAATTCATTCTATTAGCTCTACAGAAAAATCAGAATAGAAAGAAAGTTCATGGTAAAGGTTCTACGCTGTAAACCCTTCGGGCGCAAGTCTCGATTCGCACTTGACTGCTTTTTGAGGATTTGAGGTGTTATTTATTAATATGTCTTTACACATTTAATATAAAAATATGACGTCATCAAAATCTCGAAACAAATAAGGCGGGGTCTTCTTATTGAATAAGCAATTGCTTTTCCGATATCAAATCGTGAAGCTCGCCGCAGGTGCTCCTAAATTTCCAAATGTTGTACCTACACACAGAGACAGGCGCAACCCCTAAGTTTGCGGTGTCTTGTCGCTCGCTCTGTTTCTCGACTCCAAATTTCTTCATTAGTTTGTTGGAGCATTCACCACTTACTTTAATATTTTTTCTATTTGAGCAAGAAAGTACTAAATGTGTGCAAATAAATCATTTGAAAGCTTTATCTTTAAACAATCACCAAAAACGAATGCTCGGTACTCAACTCTTCTATTGATTACCACTAATCCTGTGACATCGCAGTGGCAAAACAGAAAGTTATCAATTAGCCCCATGCCACGATTTAGCAGTCAAAGTGTGATTTGTAGACAATGCTTGTACGAGTATATAGACTTTTCGTTATGTCGTAGGATAATTGAAAAAAATATCAGATTATTGCGAAAATCCGGGGACGTTTGCAAAGGACCGGATGATTGGAAATAAGAATGAATTTCGTAATCTTATATGATTAGGATCATTGTAAAAAACCCAGGTTTGTTTTAGGTCAGGTCGAGAGCGCTGAATGGGTGGTATAAGGGACGATTTATAACAGCTTCTTTTTGATTGGTCGTGGTTCTTGGTAAAGAAAGAGTTACAAAAATGAGTAAGATTAGAAAAGTATTTTAATGTTAAAAAATTTACATAAAACAGATAGACAGCGCGGAGCTCTTGGTCCAGAAGAAATCGTCTGTTGAAAACGACACGGCGGGAAAAAAATATATCATCGGTAGAGGGTGGAGTTGGTGGAGGTGTCTTAAAATTATGACAGTCGAGTGGCTACTAGTTCGTCAGCGCCTGCCAATTCACATATTCAGACTATGGCCTATGTCACCTTTTTAAGAAAAGGCCTGTAGTTAGGACCAACAACAGTGGAGGCAACGTATTGATTTACGTTACCTTCCATTTATATTAATAAAATAACCATAAACACTACATTGAACAATTCGAAGGTAAAAGAAGTCAAACATGGATTGGGAATGTAAGTAAGTGGTAGTCGTTAGCCAATAGGCGCTTCTGTTAGTTTACTACGTTGACTGACACCGACCAATCAGCGCTCATGATTAACAAAGCGTGTGTAGTTAGTCGCAATTCCCCTTAAAAAACTCGGAGTTTTGCTATAATCCTGAAAGTAGCCCGAAATATTATAAAAATCTTTTATTGGCTAATCATCTGGTAGTTTTGCAAACATCTTGGGATATTTGCAATAATCCTTTTTGTTTGATTATCCTAAGAGAGTTACATTAAAAGTCTGCAAATAAAAAAGTAATACAGAAAAATAAATCAAAACAAGAGAATTCATGCACATTATAAGAAAGACTGTAGCCTATCAAGATAAATATATTTGATTTTCATTTGGACCTATTGTCAAGATGATTAAGTTTTTCTTATGCGTATAGCTTGGGTCGTATTTCTTGCGTCTTATACACAAGGCAAAGGGAATACATTGAGTTACGGGAAAAGATAGAAGATCATAATGTGCGTAGACGAGGCGAGTTATTAATTTATTAGATATTTTTCTTATAATGTGCTTTGTCTCTATACGTAGACAAGAAGGTAATCCGAGGTGAATTGAATATGTTGTCACAGCGCGCCTTCTCTGCGACGTTTACGACCCGTAGTGTTGTAAAAACGTCGTTCACATTGCGATATTCACTCAGATACAATTTTTATCTCGTCTCTGAGAGAATTCACGGCACGTTTTCTTCATAGAAATCTCTAGCTAGAATCGAGTTTACGGGTTGGAATTTTTACCTATATTTTTGGTCATTTCACAAAAATGTTTTTGAAGAAACAAGAAAAAGACAGCCATTGATTTTGTCTATGAACATTAGCACTTAGCAAGATTGTTAAAAGAGGTGGCTAATTCTTATTAACATCTGTAGTTTTATATAGTCTGTGATTAATTTCAAAGATTCCTTGAAAAAATTAATGATTATGGTATATATGTATACGGTTTTTAAAATAATAGCCGAAATGGAAAGGAAACTAATAGTTGCGCAAAACTATAGTTTTGGGCAAACAATTAGATTCCTATTTGATCCTCGTTGGTTTAGCCCATTTTCTTAGAATTCTGTAGAAAATTTAAAAAAATAATCTATTGTGAAATTATAATTATATGCTTTTGAAAGTTCACAAACTAATAAACGAGCCCCCATTGCACTGAAGTCCATTTCACAGGATTTTTTTTAATTTTGAAAAATTGGCACGGCATCGCCACAAATATATTCTCTTTGTGTAAAAATTTTGAATACTAAATTACTGAGTATTAAGTAGTAATAATACAGCACCCTAAAATCCCATGTGAAAGATTTTAACAATACGAAATCAACCTTAGGACGTCTAATTTTCAGACTATTTGATAAAGGTGCCTCTTCACATCAGCAAAAAGTGCACTGTCCTTTACAGAAATAGGTGATTTCCGTTATATTAGTATTAAATCAATTGACAAAAGATAAGTTTCATTGTGGTATTTTCATTGTAATTGCGTTATAAAAAACTAGTTAAAAAGTTTAGGCTAATCAAAAAGTTGACGAACGTGTTTTCAATGCCCCTTAAAATTATCATCGAAATTCAACTTCGATTGTAATAGAACTTCTTTTCCATCTTCGTGCCTAATTAAAACTGTCTGCGTCAAATGTCTTCCATAAGTTTTACTTAAATATTAGTGACAAAACGTCACGTTGATCGACTTAATGTACAATCCAAGCAATGAGAATGGCCTAAGATTTGTACAATGTGTCATACAGAATTTATGTCTTTTTGACTTGGTTGGGTTCCTACTAGAAAATATTCGAGATCAAGAAATAAGCGAGACGGTCCCGTTACTAAAACATCTGTGTATTCTTAATCTTAAGTCCGTAACATCCGGACAATAGACGTTACCTATTCCCATCCCTATTATCTGCTCCTTTGTCCGCAGGATTCTGTCTCGAACGACTGGGCTGATCGAAAGTTTTAGTAGTTGGGGTCTAATTTAAGTGCTCTAGCGAGTAAGGTCAACGTACGTACAGTAGGAAGTAATAGAACACAGGTAACAGCGGCATTTGTGTGCGGGTTCCGTTGGAAAAGAAAGCATTATATATGGGGACCAAAAGAAATATGGAGTGTTTAGCATATTTTCTATTTCCTACAACGGATCCAAGAACCAATAATGATGAATAGCCAAAATACTCACAGTTTTTTTGAAACTTAGCTATACTTATAAATCTTGCATTTGTATAAAAAACCACAACTCCGATCCTGACATCTTCACTACAATCATCATCAATTTTATAAGAAAGAAGTTATTAGATTTTTGAAGGGTCGGCAACGTTTTGTAATCTTACAAAGATTACCTATTGGACGCACGCAATAAAACAGTATTGTAATTAGTTTGTAAAGCTAGTTGTAGTCAATTCACTTGACGATTCGAAAGTGTTCTTAGTAACCCATTTGAATAAAAAGATTTTGATTTCGATTTTGAACGCGCAAGTGACACCCCTGGGGTTGCAAGCGTCCATAGGCTACGGTGACCGCTTACCATCAGGCGGACCGAATCTTGTTTGCCACCTTAGTGGTATAAAAAAAATGCATGTATGTCCAAATTGTGATACCTACTGGTAGATCATTTAATGCCTGGGAATCCTGTTATAAATTCGCGCTGAAATAACGTAAATGTAGATGGCGATAACTGGCCTACTGATCTGGTAATCACCATTTACTATTTCTGTCTGTAGACACATACGATACTCTGTAAAAAGACTGTCATTCACTGTCGCAATATTGTCCAGTCTTGCAGCGTCGCTGCTAGAAATAGGCGACCTGTAAGCGATCGCCGCAGCCTATGGACCCCTGCAGCACGGGTAGCATTCGCGCGTTGCCGAACCTTCGAAAATCTAATAACTTCTTTCTTGTATCAACTCTAACCTTAAACTGTAGTCGTAAGAGAAACCTTGGCAAGGAACTCATTCCACAACCCAAGCGTTCGCCGGAAGAAGTTTCTCTGAAACCGCACTGTACGTAGCCGTGGGCATCATTTGGAACAATTCCTCAGAACAATCCATTGTACAAGCATTAGAACACACACAGGGAGACAAAGTCTCTCCTCACACTTACGGTTACGACTAGTGAGTTTGGGATCGTCGAAAATTCTATCAGCCCGTCGTTGAACCAAGTCAAACAGTTCTGGTATCCGGGTGCACTCGCCCAGAGATGGCAGCAGTGCCTACTCTTGGATTAGACTCTTAACGCTCTCCGCTTATAGCTTTGGCTCGACAAAAGATTCGCGCTTTTTTCCTGTTATTCAAAGATTGCATGAGGATCCCTCGCTGAAGTACGAAAATGCATCAAAAATTTTTACTTTAGAAGCATATTCAGAAGTCCACTCTAATCCTAATAAAGTATTTCAAAATCATAAAATACAGAACGTTATCTACTGCGACTTTACGTTAATATAACATGTAGGTACCAAGACCTTTAAGACATCACATAAATTAAAGTGTCCATTTGTGATTTTAGACTTGTTTATTTCTGATATCTTTTTCTGTAAGTAAATTGCGTTCTTTTACTAGGCCTAACGTCAAAAAAGATTTTGGTCTATCTGTTCGAAGTGATACTAATGTTTATAGAATAGCAAGTGCAATTTAGGTACTAGGTACAGGAAGTTTTACAGATTTGGCCTATATAATGTCTATACATTTCCTTATAAATGTAGAAAGATATTATTACATATTGTAGTATTTTGTAGGTGTTGCTAAAACCAATACTTTAAATAATCTTACCTCACTACCAACTCCTGATTTCTCTCCTTTTACTTTTACACAATTTTCAGATTGTGATGTTAAGAAGAACGTTCTCGCCATTACTTCCAATGCAGTTAGTAACGACGATATAAGCCGTAACATGATAATTTATATAATTGATATTATCTGTCCTACAATTACAAAAATCCTTAATCATTCTATTTCCTCTTGTACATTTCCTATGGCATGGAAGGACGCTCACATAATTCCTTTGCCAAAAAAATCGAATCCTTCTAGACTTTCTGATTTTCGTCCTATTTCAATTCTTCGTTTTTTATCCTAAGTCCTTGAGCGTCTTGTCCAAAAACAACTTAACCTGCTCTTCACACGAAATAACCTATTAAATCCTCTTCAATCAGGATTTCGTGCAGGACATGGTACTGTTACGGCTCTAGTTAAAATCACGGATGACATTCGCATGGCAATGGACAATAAACAGCTCACAATATTAACGTTACTTGATTTTAGTAATGCATTTAATACTGTCGATTTTGATGTGTTGTATGATTAATTGCGTTCTCTTAACATATCTCCAACGGTGGTTGCATGGTTTCAGAAATACTTACGTGGACGTAGGCAAAGTATCAAATTTGAAAACATTTTTTTAGATTGGTGCCACATAGTTGCCGGTGTTCTGCAAGGTGGCGTTTTATCTCCTCTCTTATTTGCGATTTTTATTAATTCAATTACTCACCAACTTTCTTCTCTCCACCACATGTATGTACACGATCTCCAGGTCTATAATCAAACAACTTTTAATGATTTATTTCAAACAATAGGTTTGATAAACTCTGATCTCCCCAGAATTTCAGAACGGAGCAAAGCCTTTGGCATAAAAAAAAACCCAGCAAAAACCCAGGCCATAATACTAGGCAGTCCAAAGTTTATGTCTAGAATAAACTGGGTTAGTCTCCCAAAAGTTTGTGTAGACAATGTACTTATACCTTATAATGACCAGGTTAAGAATCTAGGTATTATTATAGATAGTAGTATGTTTTGGACTTCACATATAGCTGAGGTCAGTTGGAAAATGTTTTCCGCTGTAGGTTCCCTAAGAAGGCTGCAAAATTTCCTACCCACGGACACTAAAATTGTTCTTGCACACTGTATTTTGCTTTCCATACTCGATTACGCCGATGCTAGCTATCCTGATTTAACTGAAGACCAATTAAACAAACTTGAGCGACTTCAAAATCTTAAGGTTTATATTTGGATTACGCAAATATGACCATATTTCCAATATCCGCGTGAAGCTCAAGTGGCTCCCAATTCGCTTTTGCCGGAATGCTCATATTCTTTCACTTTTTTACAGTGTGCTGTTCAATCCTAGCTACCCTTCTTATCTCAAAGAGCGTTTTGGTTACTATGTCTCTTTGCGTTCCTCCTGTAATTTATTACTTAATACACCGAGTCACAACTCAAAATTTTACGATGAATCCTTCACCGTCGAAGCAGTGCGATTGTGGAACTCTCTCCCAGTAGATATACGAAAAGCACAATCACTTACAACCTTCAAATGTGAAAAACACAAGTGAAAAAGCATTTTTTAAATCTCGCATAACCTTGTTGTTTTGCTCCCTCTTGTTGTTCTGATGTAAACATTTAAGTTACGATTGTTTTATTCATGTGTAGTTTATGTATTTTTATGTAAGGAATTTATGTATTTTATATTTTATGTATAAGGGTATTTATGTATTTTGTAGTTATTTATTTATTTGGTAATTTATACGTAGTTTAGTTATATGTATTTTTTATTCGTATTCTATACTACTTATATCTTTATTTCAGTTTTTGTATCAATTTTGCCCATTCCAATCTTTTAAATTTTTATATCAATACCAACATAGGTTATCTGGTAGAAATCGCCATCTGGCGATAAGATCGCCTGTTGTACATGTTTTTTAATATTTTTTTTTTAATAAGTTTATGTTTTGTTTTGTGCAATAAAGGATATTTGTATTTTTGCATCTTGAATTGCAATTAACAAGTTTTTCAAAGATCAAATTTTTTTCAGATAAGTATATACCCTAAGTTAATCCGTGTATGAACTACATAAGAATACAAATTCTTGGTTGATTGGTTGGTTTGAGAAAAAAAAATGGTTACTTGAAAACACGATTTGATTGATCGAGGTCCCAATATTTCGTCAACAAAATTATAATGAAAATAATCGTTAAAGTTTAAAAGGTAAGGAACTGTTTTGTGTTTATGTGTAATACTTTCATAGTTTGTTGTTTGCTAACACATACCTACTAAATAACAGTTCTGCCCTGTACATACTTACACACAAAGTTGTATTCACTGTGGTGTTTCTAGGACACGCGTACCTGGCTGGTTCTAGTGTTCCGAACTTACCTTAAAAGGAAAACTATCGGAACCCCTTATAGTACATAGTATATAATCACTTCGTTGTCTGTTTGTCAAAATCCTATGTCACAGAAACAGTTAGAGCATCGAACGTGTAGTAGGGTTAAAAATGTTCTCACATATATTAATGATATTAATATACGTATTGTTTTTTATCTAACTCGCTTAAATTAGAGAGCCCGCGATACATGGAACTAGCTTGAAACTTGTAATAATTCTGAAATTTATATTGGGTTATTTTGTCATGCGTAAGTTTAAGATTGCTCAATGAATTTAAAGACAAACTTATTAACAAGAGACCTGCATTTCGAAGTGTTTATCGATTTTTCAAACTTACGGATTCTTCACAGCCTGTCGATGTAATTATATAATATAATGTGAACCACATTATTTTGTATTAAAAAATAATTAAAACAACTAGCTCCTCATGCAGTGCAAAGAATGTTTGTAATCCATTGGTCAAAAATCATAACTACCAATATATTAAAATGGTATTAACTTACGTGAACGACAATATCGACTAAACACTGGGCTAGAAAAGTTTGTTGAACTGTACATACAACTCAGCAATAATTTTGAGGTACTCTTTGTTCAATAAGAAGGACTTTTTGGACAGTGCGAAATGAATCACAGATCAGTATAAAATTTGAGTTGTAACTAAATGTCGTTCGAACTTGGTTTGGCCAGTATCAGTCCGTCAGTGCGCGACAGCCGAGACTATTATAATAGACACACTTGACTAGAAGCTCCGAAAAGCAAAATAAAATATTTTCCCCCCCTCTTCTAACTCTTCTACCACGTATTCCTGAAAAAGACACGATAATACGTGGAGAAGTGAAACGAAACCGTAGTTTACAAGGAGACTATGTAGGTTACTTAATTTTTTACTGATTCCAACCTTTAAAGACCAAGCGAACGAAGTCGCGAGCACAGCTATTGCAATATAATATGCTTCTCCGTGCAATAATGCAAAAAATCTTTACTTACATTCTTAGGTACTTAGGTACCTAACAAGGTAATGTCTATGTCATTTACTAACTGGATACTGGCTTCGATATACATTGTGTTAATGTAGTAAGCACGAAAAACATACCTGAAACAATAGAAAAAACATAGTAAACACCAAATAAAACTTAATTTCCACTAATCTGCGACTCTAGGCATTTTCATAAAAAAAAGGCCTTTTTCCCTTAGGGGATCCTGTTTTTAAAAATCCTGAAATACATGTTTTTTTCAATTGTGCTAAAGAACAGTTGCAATTAATTTGGCTATAAAAATATTATTTTCCGTGTTCAAATGTGTCATCCCCTTTTCTCCTGTCAGGGAGGTTTTCTGAAACCCCTAATCACGTCGTCTATTGATTGTATTGAAAAGTATAGATACCCAATTTTAATGATATGTTAATAGAAATATTATATCCTGTCCAAATTTTCTTACACCATTTCTCCTCTAATGGGTTTAATTTTGAAAAACACTCTCTCCCTTAGGGTAATCAATTTTTAAATACCCTGAAATACATGATTTTGTGATTGTGTTGAAGAACAGTTGCAAGTAAATTCGACCATAAAATTAATTCTTTCCCTGTATAAATTTGCTAAATTTTAAGCGACTTTGATAAAAAAAAACATTTTCATACAAATTTGGCCACTACTTTTACCCCCTTTGAGGTCGAATTACAAGAAAAAAAACGAAGTAAGCGTTTTTGATTTATATTGAAGAGCACTGATACGAAGTTTCCTGTAAATAAAACTATAAAAATAAAATTTCCTAATTACATAAAAACTTTGCCATCCCCTTTTTTCCTCTTGGAGGTTGAATTTTAAACATCTTGAAAAATCCTTTCTCATTAACTGTTTGAAAAATGCATATATACCAATTTTAAAGTAAATTGAGCAAAGAGATATTTTATCTCATATATTGTTACCCCGTTTCACCTATAGGGGCTGAATTTTTAAAAATCGGCCAAGTGCGAGTCGGTCGCTCACGAAGGGTTCCGTACCGTTATCTATAAAAATTAAATGTTTCTTTTTATTTTTATATGTGAGTTGATTTAATGAAAGGTAAATTGCGCTTAACGATTTATGCCGCATTGAAAAAAAACTATTTACTAGATCTCGTTCAAACCAATTTTCGGTGGAAATTTGCATGGTAATGTACATCATATATTTTTTTTAGTTTTATCATTCTCTTATTTTAGAAATTACAGGAGGGGGGACACACATTTTACTTCGTTGAAAGTGTCTCTCGCACAAACTATTCAATTTAGAAAAAAATGATATTAGAAACCTCAATATCATTTTTGAAGACCAATCCATAGATACTCCATGCGTATGGGTTTGATAAAAAATTTTTAGTTTCAGTTCTAAGTATGGGAAAATTTAGTTTTTGGTTTTTTAATTTTTTTTCTTTCTATTTTTGTGTGAAAATCTTAATGCGGTTCAGAGAATACATCTACAAACTCATTCCCCAAATTTCAAATTTCTATCTAGCGGTTTGGGCTGGGCGGTGATAAGTCAGTCGGGATATTGCCTTTTATAAATATAGTATAGTAGATTATTATCTATATACGTTTCGAATTTAGGTGAAAATGACTCCTTAAAACGAATACTCACACTTATTGTTACTGCACGAACAATGTTGTTTCATAAAATATATCATAACGACACTTGTCTGTTTTGGCCTGTGTCCAAAAATATAGCGAACGTCGACTGTTTCAGCGAATGGTTACCTAACCATTCTCGTAATATCTACCTTTGACCAATAGTATTCTGTCCCAATATGATAGGAGCGTGCCTGTATTGTAATTCTTCGGACAACCAGACTAGAGACAAATTTATAAATTGTTTTGACTGTATAAATATATGTTATTTCTACTAAAAATTGAAGCTAGGACCTTTGACTCGATACCACTACAACGACTTTAGTCGTCAACATTTTGGTGCTAAAACATTAAATTCAATTAATGTTTTATCACCATACGCACATAAAATTTGAGTAGACATACAAGTAGAACTGCAAATACATTCATACATACACGTGTATGTATATGTACAATGACTTCCCTTTTAAATAAATAATTTATGTACAAATGTGACTCAGTACGACAGTAAAATAAACTCGTAATATTTGGAGTGTTTTACGTACATGCGTTATGTATTGTGAAGTACGCATAGCGCTCCTGAATAGGTTCCTAATATGATTCATGGGGGACACATACAGCGTGCGCGATATAATGTTGTACGGTAAGTACTGTACCAATTTATTGCCAATTCGGAGTTTGTCATGAGATATAAAGAACTCCCAAGTGAGGAAAAGATATGGCTATACACATTTGCCATCTTTTCACGAGCTTTTATTTAATTTCACCTGTCCCGGTGTTTGTCTGTGGTTGCGTGGGTATGTAAGTAATCATATCTTGAAAGTAAACCAGAATAAAAGCGTGTTATATTTGACAGAAAAAGAGATAAACTCGCTTTTATTGATAATAAAATGAGGTTGACAAAAAAAGGAACTTTAAAGTCGGTCGAAGGTTAAAATTTAGAAAATGGATTGTTTCTAATGAAATCAGTTTTTAAGGTTTCGTACCCAAGGGGTAATTAGCGGAACCCTATTACTAAGAGTCCGATGTCCGTCCGTCCATTCGTCCGTCTATCACCAGGCTGTATCTCATGAACCGTGATAATTAGACAGATGAAATTTTCACAGAACATGTATTTCTGTTGCCGCTAAATAAAAATAACTATATAGTAGTAAACATACTAAAAAACAGAATAAAATAAATATTTAAGGGGGCTCACATACAATAGACGTGATTTTTTCCTCGATTTTGCTCGATATTGATAACGGCAACAGGTAGACGCTTGAAATATTCACAGTATATTTATTTCATATTCACTTTAAAAATAAATAATTAAATTAAAATAAAACAAATATTTAAGAGGGCTCCCATACAACAAACGTGATTTTTTGCTTGATAATGGTACGGAACTCTTTGTACGATTTTTAATTAGCTATGCCGGTTTTAGTGTGTTTGTATTTGAACTAAAAAAGTCAAGTCTTTCGTACAAGTCCCTGATTAATTTTCTCAGAGCGTAGCAGACGGTATGTAGTACAAACATATAAAAGAATTGAAAATATTTTTGCGAAATGATTTTGTTAACAAAGGTTGAAAGTCCCTGACGTTGTCGCGGGTAAACCGAGTGAAAGGGCAGTGACTTTTTTTAATTATTTTTTACTTTAATTAAAATACAAAAAGTGTTTCAGACAATGTTGCGGTGGATCTGAACGTTAGAATTACAGAGGTTTTTTTTTTCTCTTAGCTCAATGTCTTAGTTTTTAGAGAGTTCTTATGAAAAACTTTTCGTTTCTTATTTTTTTTTATTTCTCTATATTGGAATTGTACCATTCCACCGGATAATATTACAACAGTACAGTATGATTAATTATCCGATCCGATTTATTGTGCAATCCACAAACTACCTTCCCCCCAATCGAAACAGCACGGTCGAAAAACTATTGTTAGGCGGCTTCGGCACGTACTAACGGCCCCAGACGGCGATCTCGCTATCCGGATAGCGAGACTAGTCTCGACGACCTCCCCTAATAGCCCCCCTCCACATGACGCCGACGTCCTCGGGTTCGTCGGCGAACACACGGATACTCGAGGTATCAAAGAGTGCCGCCACATACTCGAAATCGCAACCGCGTAACGGGGAACTCCCCCTGGCGCTGACTCACCTTCGGATTCGAGGCTCACGCTCACGACCCAAAGAGAGACAACCCAGGCCGAGGCTCTTGAGCCTTTGAGCGTTGGGCGCTATATGTGCTGAGACTCCTTCAGAGTCTCGCCCCAAAAGTCCGGTGAAGTAGTAATGGCTGCATCAGCCAAGTGTAGTAGACAGTTTAGAAAAAAAAATAACTAATTATTTGCTCCATTTAGAGACAAAAAGGCGTTGACTATGTATACACAGTCCGTGTACTAAACTAGCTTTTTCTCGTAGATTAACCCGCATAAAGGGCAGTTATCGCTGAGGTGAGGCATTAAAAGTACTATATTTTTAATACTACATAAATTACTGCACGTTGCATGGTGAAGAAAAAAAAAACCGGCCGATTGCATGTCGTTCATGCATTAGGTTATGGTTCCGTAGAATAGAAATTATTGCTAATATCAGATTTTTAGAATACGTGGTTCAAAAGTTATATTTGAAATTTTTCAACTTTGGTCGTTAATTATTAAATCGCAAAATATACCTCTTAACTTCAATAAATGCATTTTTAAAGCCCTCTCCAACGATGTCCCACAGGATGGGATACGTGGAAAAAACATTTTCAATACTCAGTTAAATGTATGGAGTGCTACCCCTAAAAAAAATTATATTTGTTTTCACAACAAATCTGCACTGCAGTTTATAAAAGACATATTTCCGTATCTTAGAATCGATGTAAAGACGGCCAAATTATAATAAAATCTGTGAAATACGGACGGAATTGACGACATCATAAGGGTTCCATTTTGCCATTTGGCTACGAAACCCTAAAAAAGTGTTGCTATACTTAGCTTACAAAAACTAAAGTCTCGATGGTACAAGCTGCCATCAAAAAACAAAAAAGTACATTTCAGTGGTTTAGCATTATAAGTAAGTTAAAATTTCAATTTATATATAAAAAGTATTTACGTACGTATGAGAAAAATAAACAATTTTTGAACTTCATACTTAAACAGTAACACTTCGCAAAATTAGAATGAAGCTAAAAGCCGGTCTGAAAACTTTCATGGTGTGCAGTTGATTTTGTGTTGAAAATATAAAATCTATTTCCATCGTGACTGTTGCAAAATCCAGGCTTAAAACCGTTTCAGCGGAACGTGGAATTTTAATCTGCTTTGGATCTATAATAAACATTTTCATAAGTAACTTATGCTACAATGTTGAATAAAATTTAACAAAAAAGCAACTACCGCAAAAGCAACTTCTCTTTGCATAAAAGATTTAAAATGAGCACCTTCGAAACACAGTAAAATCTAGTTATATTTAAATCAAAGAATTATTACAGAAAAATGCACAAAACAAAATCGGTCCGGTCCATACGGTCCAGTTGCCTGAATGTCTAATCTATTTTTTACTTGTGATTTCTTCTTAGTTGATGATCAGTAAACGCCAAATTTTTACAAGTCTATATATTTTCAAATCAAATCCGAAGTGTTTTTACTTGCTATTTCTTCTAAGTTATTTAGGGAATTGGACGGAGAAAACAGGATATACATTCAGGCAATAGGACGAAGTAGACAGACTAGACATTCAGGGAATTGGCCCGCTGGGATCCAGAGAATTGGATCGAACAAAACATTTCTGGTAAATAAAAAATGGACCGCTACTGGTTCAATACATTTGAAAAGTTTTTCAGTTCGACACGGCGAGATATCCGCCTACAAAAAGTCTAAAATACATACGTACATACATAAATATTCACATACAACCACATACAAACAAAGAGAGAAATATTGTATATGACAATATACGTATATTATATTGAACGAAGCAATATCAGCACGAGAGTGTAAGTCGCAAAAGAACATCAAATAAATAGGCACAGCTATTTATACGTGAAAGCCGTCTCTCAAAACTTTAACAATAAAAGCTTCTGTACAACAGGATACGTGAAACATATTTTATGTCCAAAGTTCTGATACCCTTTCTTTCTTGTCATTAAAATTCATGACAGAAACGGTTTTAAAACTGTAAAATTCATGAATTAATCTGAAAGTATTAGTCTAAAAAGTTTTGCATCTATATCAGCTATTTGATTTTGAATAATTATTGTTATAAAATAAACAAAATATCTAAGCACATACGTCAACATATATATGAATGCAGTGTCTGTATGTATATGTATATGATTAATTGAATATTATAATTCCCCATACCCAATCTTTACTTCTTATAGTTTGTCAAATAAGGCAAAGATATATTTTTCTAGATTTTAAATTTTATCACTTATTTTAAAGATGGTAATTTACGACTTATGGGACATATAAAGAGATATCTTAGTGGTTCAAATACATTGTATCAGAAGCAGTGTTGGAGCAATGGGCTTACCACTTGTCACGTAGGACTTAAGTGGTTGTTGAAAAGAGGCTGTCCTCCACATTATGATTTAGAAGTGTATATAGCCACTGCCTGGTAGCCCCTCCTGGGGTTAAAAACCGTGAAGATATACAAATGAAAGTATGAACACAACAAACGATATTCAGTTTTGAACAATAGTTATAATAGTTAAAATAAAAAAAAATTACTGAAATATTCTTATGTACCACTTCTTTTCTATATTGATTATTCTTATTTTATTAAAGACATAAACAAAACGAAGTAAATTGCTGAAATAAATTTCTGTACTTACGAAAATTTTCATCATAATAATCTGTTCGAAACCATAATGGAAATTTCTAGTTAAGCCGATCGGTTCTCAAAAGATATTTTTCTATTATTCAGCTTTACTTCTGATCGCAAAAAATTAAGTGTTTTCGTAGAAAATCTATTCTATTGTTATAAAATCGCTTTTATTTGTATTCATTATAATGAATTATTTGTATTCAATTCAGTCATGATTGTTATTAATGATCGTTCTAATTTATTGTATAATCCACGAATTATATACCATCAGGTATTATTACATAATCTAATATACCTCTATTTTTGTGTATCTCTATTCAGAGAGCTCTTATGTTGGTCGTAATAATTTTCAGAAAATAAGATTCTCCGTGCAGGTGTTGTTGCATATGTTTTACAGATTTTATGTTTGTAAATATGTCCGACAGTAAACTTTTAAACAAATTTGAAACATATGGTATACTCAGGCAGCAAGAAAGTGTATTCAGTTATTTAAAAAATAAATCTAAAACTATAAGCATCACAAATCACCTCGAAACAAATCGGGGTGTTCCCCAAGGAAGAGTGCTCGGTCCTTTGTTATACATAACTGACGCGAAAAACCATCAAAACGTGTTATTTGCGGATGACAATTCCATAATAATCAATGACGCAAACAAAAAAATTAATAAGAAAGTTATTGCAAGCTAAATAACAAGAAATTGGCTTTATAATAATAATATTAATTCACATAAAAATAATAAATTAACAATAGCTACAATTTCAAAACAAAAAGAAGGAAAACAAAATATCCTTTTAAATTAAATAACCAGTCCTATATTTTTATGAATGAGAGTTATTTGTTAGAAATAATCCAGTATTATTTTGTACAAGCAATTGATTTAATACGAACGATTGATAAACTTGTTAAACCACCAGAGAGAGACCACGATGTTAAACTAGTGTATACTTACGTTTAACGTATCCCATGTGTATTACCTATCGACGATGTTATTACCACTAAAAATAAAATTCTACACTAAATGTTATCACTGTCATATACTAGATGTAGAGCTTAGTTGTGCTTCAGCTTACTTTTGCTCTAAAACTTTTGAAAGTGAAGCAAGCGCCATTACAAAATACAAACTAAACTAAAATCTATCTAAAAGCTCGTCTGAAAACTTTCACGGCATGTAGTTGCTTTGCGTTGATAACACAAAAACACTAAAATTCGTGCGGAATTTCGCTTAGTGCTTAATTTTTTATTCGACCTCGCTTTTACTTACCTAGATACAGATTACTTAGTTCAAGAATATTTTTAATTTATTTATTTTATTTGCACCATATGAATAAGAATCCCTTTAATGCAAATAGTCTACGATCACGATCTATAAAGCTGGACAGGAAGTTAAAGGTTTGTTACATAGCCACATAGGTGACTAGGTAAAATATTCGGGTTCCAACATAATTTATTATTAATTTCCCCTTTACTTTGAACGTTTGAATACCTTGGAAGGTCTCAGTTACCTCAAAACTCCTAAACCGTTGAAGGTTTGTTAAGAGGTCATGTTTGTCCGGTCCGTCTATCATATCTATCATTTATGACCGTCCAATTTAAAACTATGCTGGAAAATTCTTGAATCAACTCTTTCATAACAAAAACGTAGCCTATTTAATCAAGAGATATAAATAAAGTTATTACTTTCCGCATTTGTAAGCGACTCTGTTAATTCTTACCATACTATTAAAAAAAATATTAATATACCAATTATCATTTTCAGTCATAATTTAAATAAGTTCGGTTTTAGTTTTGGTGTACTGCACCACGTCACTCGAGTATACTTTTGGTGTACTGCACCACGCCACTCGAGTATACTTTCAGTAGTCAGTGAATGATAAAACCCCGACTCAAAAAATATACTTTAACTTAAAGCGGGATTGTATCATTTTTAACTAATTTTGAACATGTGTATCTATAAAAATGTAATATGTAAACTAATATAATTTATGTCAAATTCAAATGTGATTAGTTGCTATTGGTTCTATAGTTTTATTTTCAAAGATAACACACGATATTGATTTTTAAAACATTAAATGCTAAGGAATTTGATCACTTATTGATTTAAAAAGTGGACTAATAAATTAGGCCCAGTGTTTTTAAGCATCTGACAGTGTTACTTTTTTTGGATTTAGAATTCAAAACAATTTTTTTTTCACGCAGTCGTCCAAAAACGGTTCTGCTATATTGAGCTCTCTTCCTAAACTTTGGGTAGATTTCTCCAATTTGACAATATTATTATAATTAACTATAGTGTATGAGCTTTAATTAATCCGAGTCACTTCTGAAAATAGGAACGTTAACACATCAGCTTTTACTGGCATCAACCTTGATAACTGTCGACGTTGTTTTTGATGTATAGGAAGTTATAAATCCATTGACAAAAGTTTAGGCAATCCATATAAATTGACTGACAATTTGAACACCTATAAATTCAATAAACCAATTAGTATTACAGTTATCACATTTGATTGTGATGAATACAATACATACATGTTAACAAATTACCAATTGATCGTTAGGATGAAATTGAAATTATACATAAAAGTTACCTTTTCACTTACGCAGTTACTCTATGCGGAACAAAAAAGTCTTTTTAATAATGGTATCATTTGCTTTTTATTCTTATTTTTTAAAAAACCTGATCTTTAGGTTTTTAAAAATAAAAGATTGTTTAATCTACAGAATCTACGTCTAATCATTAAGGGTTTTTAAATTTTAAGTATCTTTCATTAAATTCATTTTAAAATTCACATTATCTGTTAAACCTACGTTTTTATGAGGTCATGTCCGTCTGTGTGTATGTCACTGCCTTATGATTCCGCCGTTTTGGGTAGATTCTAATCAAATTTTATTTTGTGAACCGCAATACAGATATGTTATAGAAACTTGAGATAAAGAAGAACCCTCTATACATTGAATCGAGGGCAAAAATTTTTTTTTAAGGCACCTCATCATTCAATACTATACAATATTCTTTATTGCACAGTTAAAAAGTACAAAAACAAATAACAATAGAAGAAATAGCACAATAAGACGGCCTTATCACTTAAAAGCGATCTCTACCAGGAAACCTTTGGGTAGAGTAATATTGACAGGAAGCGGTAGGTGATACAAAATAGGATCATAAGTAAAATTATAAGGAAGAGTTAAGAATATTACAATATACATATATACCTATGTATTAACTATATAAATAAAATATATAAACATACTAATATCAATACTATACATGAAATAAATGGTTATATAATATGAATACATAAACAAACAAACAATTTATAAAGTAATAAAGATAGATATATTTGAATAACCAGAGGTTGGATATCATTGGATAAAATTTTAATTTTGCTTAAAAAACCATTGCTATTAATCGTAATATTATTAACATTGTAACGTGACAACTTGTGCCTTTCACTTTTTATGTCTGTCTCTCTCGCTCTTAGGCGGGCTAACCATGCCGCGTGCCTCTCACTCGCTCTCATTGTGAGCGCATAACGTGAGCGGAGCGTAACGCAGTTTCTTGAAGTGTCACCCGGCAAACCAATTTATAAGACGTTGTCACGTCAAAAACTTTTAAACCGCGTGAACTACAAATAATACAAAAACTAGATACAAATAAAAAATATTTTGAACAAAATCGGTTTGTAAGTTTTTTAGATATCCGCAATCATTAGTATTCTCATTCTACGGAACCCTAAGTTAATGTGTGTGCGACACACAATTGGCCGCTTTCCTTTTTTTGTCGATGAACTCTAGCTTTTCTGATAATTTCAGAAATTGTCAGATTTTTATATAAATATTGAGGCTGAATTTTATAAGTCAACTTTTGTCGCATTCATGACTAAATTAGTTTAAATTTTGTCATGAATGCAAAATGACTCAACTGCCTCATCGGGACCGTATCTGTCTCATCAGTTTGCATTACGGTAATGACGTTACATCATTACCGTAACACGTAGCATAAACATGATACTTCCCGTAATGACCACCACTCCGCACACAGTATGTCGTCGTGCCGCATTATGTTCCCTGTTAAATCTACGGCGTTGGAAGCTTAATGACGCAGACGTGTGTACTCATTTGATACAATGGTTTATGTTGGCGAGGCTGGAATGGGTCATACTTTTAAACAATATGGTAATATTTGTATTAACTTTTGGGCTGTAGATTACATAGATCATTTTTCCTTACTAAGTACTGTAGTATTATTAGTAAGCACATAAACCGTTGGACATTTTTCCGGAAAACTACGAGTAATGCGCCAGTCGCATGTGTTGCTACCTATTAGTGATGACTTATGGAACCAATTTAATGATTATTTATTTCTGAAAAAAATAATTAAGTAATACAGAATGCTATAAGTCCTGTTTTTTTATGGTTCCGTACCTGAAAAGGAAAAGAGAAACCTTTAAGGATGTTGTCCGTTTGTCTGTCCGTCTGTCAAGACCCTTTTTCTAAGGAGCTCGTCAAGGTATCAAGTTGAAGTCCCTTGAAGCTGTAACAAAATTAAGGTTCTAAGTCAACGCAATAAAAAAATACTGCCGAAATAGCGCCATTTTTGTCGCATATTTTATACTTACTGTTGTCCTACAGTGATGAAATTTGACCAGCTCACAAATATAGGAAAAAATTCAAAAACTAATAATTATGGCATAAACCTGTGAGACTTGATTTCATGATGGAACAACTATATACATATAATACGTTTTTACGGAACGCTTGGTGCGCGAGTCAGACTAGCACTTGGCCGGTAATTTTTTCTATCCACTATGGATATCGCATTCTTAATAAGGAAATCCGCGTAATAGGAGCTCCTTAAATCAAGAGGTTGATTGAAGTGTCGCAATAGGTCATGTAGCCCAACGAACTGATCAGAAAGGTTCTTGGATGGAATAATAATACTGACAAAAATAGTGATGGTAGTAGGTAATGATGGATATATTGCAAAATTTTCCTTTCAATTGGTTTTCAAATTACGCAACAACTGCAAACACGCATTTCGACATTGTAAATCCTTACCCGTACCCGAGCCTGTACTTGGGATTGGGAACCTTGTACACCAGACAACAAGGAAAAAATAAGAAAAGCGGAAAAAATTTAAATAATCATAACAATAAATAGAAATTAAATAGAAAAATAATCATTTATTTCTAGAAATGTAGCCAAAATCATAAATCTTATCATAATCTTATACAACGTGCCGCTGTAAAAGTGTACACGCTGACAAAGCAAAACAAGCAAATGGACGAGAAATATGGTTGCTATGTTTTTCCACCATTATTATAAAGAATGATAATATTATTAATTCTCTTAACAGTAAAAATAATAAATGGTGTTCATTAACAGCCCAGGTCGGCCGCCATAACGGACCATCTCATTGCAATCTACCAAGTTTGTGACAGCTGAATATAAACATTGTGGATGACGCCTCCACTTTTTTTCTCTGTTCTAATTTAAAGTAACATGTATTTATAAAAGAGATAAAAGCTTATTTAGAAAATAACCGAATTTAATTAATAATGTTCTCCATTTTCGTCAGCGCTTCTTAGAATTACTCTAGGTTTTATAATGGTTTTTAGCAGGGTTTAAAGGTATTGATATATAGATTGATCTTTAAAAGTATAAAAAATACGGTTAAGAGCGAGACGGAATTGCGCATCGTGTGTTCCGTGCCAGGGTTTTCGTGATGCAGGTTTCTACTGTATCAGCGGATGCTGATGATAATATAACAAATTACTTGAATAAAACATATCCTACAGTAAAATTAAAAGCAAATGTGATAAATTATTTTCAATAAATTTATATTTAATAAGGTATTTGTACGTCCTTTACGAGAATGGTATGTTTTAAAAATACGACACTGTGCGGTATCCTTGTCCACTAACGTTAAATCGTTTCCAACAAATAAATTTGTTACTACTTCTCCTAATAATGGCTAGATGGCGCTAATTCGGTAATTTAAGATGGTAATGGTTCGGGTCCGTCTCAGACTTACATGGCCGGTTTTTATTATTTGTTGTTATGCTTTACAACTCACACACACACTTTAATCACTGCAAGATTAAAGCTTGTATGTGTTACTACTTTAATGATAGAGCAACTATATTATTAAGAGAAACAGTTACACATTTGCTTAATGGGAACGATATTCAAAGTTAAGGTCGGGCTTGGTCAGTGATTGGATGGCTAAGTGTTTTTTTTTTGTGTTCGTATATTACGTAAATGGTGGTGAGGAACCCCCGTTGCGACTTGACCGATTTTAATAACACGCATGTTTAAAAACAAACCCCGTACCTACCCGGGGGAGAAATATATTTGCTATGGTTAGCAGGTAGGTACGGAACCCTCGGTTCGCGAGTACGACTCCCACTTGGCAGGTTTTTAGATAACCCGTCATTAGAACACATATTCCGTGACAGGTTTCTACCTATTTAGGTCTCAAAGATTGCCCTTTAATGTTCAGACAGAGACAGACAGACTGACGGCTTAGGCTTAGTAGTAGAGCTTTGTTGGCACCCTTTGGGTACGGAGATTTAGGTTGGAGTTTGAACTAAGTATCTGTTAATTTATATGATTAGTACTTATGTTGTTGTATTATTTTTTAGTTATTTATTTTTGAATGATTCCCGGACAGGACTAACATATATGTGATGAACATTTGTATTTTTTGTCTGGGTGTTTTATTTGTATGCGTTGTCTAGTACCAATAGTAGGTACAAGCCTCGCTGAGTTGGTATCCCTTGTCTGGTACCAATAGTACAAGCCTGGCTTAGTTTAAAACCTATTGTCTGGTACCACTAATAAAAGCCTCGCTTAGTTTTCATCTATTGTCTAGTACCACTATTACAAGCCTCGCTTAGTTTATATCCATTGTCTGGTACCACTAGTACAAGCCTCGCTTTGTTCGGAACCAGATAGCGGCTACTGTACTTGATTCGATGAGCATTTTTTATATTAACTTGTTGCCTTATTATTTTGCTTTATTTTAGTTCTCAATAAAGTTGATTATGAAATCGTTGCCATAAATTTGAGAAAATATAATACAAAGCGCTTATTTTTTCTTACTTTATTTAATATTATCTGTATTATCTGTTAGCTGTAATGATAATATTTAACGTAATATTGTACTTTGTTAGCAAAGGACTTTACTTCGAAAATCTTTGCACATTCCTTAGAAAATATTCACTTTGAGCTCCGAAAATTCTTTTAAATAAATAACAAGAATCTCTTTTACGTAAATTCTTAGAAGATATAAAATTATGTTCTTAAACGACTATGTTACGGGCACACGACATTCGGGATTCTATAGACACACAAGAATTTTTACAATTAAACTTCACTAGGCTACTATCCCCTCTAACCCATCAAATCAAGTTTTGAAACTATATTGTATCACATGTATTTTCCTGTTTTATATAAAGTTTTAGATATTTAGTACACAAAACAGTGATTTTTTTAAAAGAAAAAGACATCGACAATTTGCATCTACTCCAATTTACAACCATTTAGGGTCTAATATTTTACACCGACAACTTAATTCTGTAGGTACCCTTGGAGAAACGTGGAAGTTTTTGCATAGCTTTTCCGCATCTTAAAATTTACCCAAAAATAATCTTAAACATGTAAATAATATACATTGTTTCCATTATAGTATTGGTAGCTACTTTATAACCACATAAATAATGCACTGTAATGGTGCTGTAAACTGGAAGGCATGTTTATTACATTACTATCTCTTTTGCGTAAAGGAATTTAACGTATAAAATTAAAGAAGCTGTCGTTACTACTATGACTTAATTTGTGCGCACTTGTTAAAGTGTTTTGATACTTATTTTTTAAGAAAAACACCTGAAAATCAGACTTAGGTCACAAAATGTGGTAAGAAAACTATGGTAATTACATATGTAATTGAAGTAGCTACTACAAATTCAGTAAGTAAGTAAGAAAGATCATTTATTCGACGTAACGAACACAATTAAACCTAACATAAGGTAAATAAAAATATATAATTAAATAAATAAAAAAACCAACTGCAAAAACATTAGGAACCAAAAATAAATAAATAAACAAGTGCACCTAAAACATACCATATATTTAATTATAAACAGACGGAACTCATTTTAAGGTAACTACTACTGTTTGAGCAATCTGTACTATCTACTATTTGAACGTGCATTGAAATAAATCCTGCCTGCTTTATAAATATTTGGTATGTTTTAGGTGCATTTGTTAATTTTTAAGGGGTTCCGTATCCAAAGGGTAAAGAATGTGACCCTATTACTAAGACTCCGCTCCCCGTCCGTCCGTCTGTCACCAGGCTGTATCTCAAGAGCCGTCATAGTTAGACAGTTGAAATTTACACAGAAGATGTATTTCTGTTGCCGCTATAACAACAAATACTAAAAAAACAGAATAAAATAAATATTTAAAGGGGCTTCCATACAACAAACATGATTTTTTTGCACGTTTTTATAGATAATGGTACGAAGCCCTTCGTGCGCGAGTCCGACTCGCATTTTGCTGATTTTTAAAGTTTCAAAGACGATATAGGATCTTAATAAAACTAAAGTTTTAAAATAATTAGTAGTTTCAACTGAAATACACCGTGGAAAGAAGTTACGTAAAAGTAGTAGCCAGTTTATTAAGAAACAGAAGAATGCTACGGCGGCGTAGCTCGTAGCGCGTAGCAGCACACTTTCCTTTCAGCAGAGCTAGCATGCTTACTTTTGTTACGTACAGACTCATTATAATAAAATTTAATGTAGTTCAAATCATACTTTAACGCGGCTCATGGCGTAGCTTTCAGGTTACACAAACCTTTTCAGTTACTTTTTTAAATTTTAGTGCAATAATTTGGATAATCCAAAACTAATTATATTTACTAACAACTAAAATTAAATTTATATTAACCTACTACAATGCTACAAATAATATCTACACGACAAAGAAGGTACACAGACACATAATATACATGAGATATTAAAATAAATTAAAAATATATTAGGTACCTTCAAATTAGAAGTAGCATGATAAGAATAATAAATGTAATAAATAAAAAAGCAACACTTAAATTCCCTCATATCGATAAAATGATATTCGATAACAATTTCATACTACAATCGCAAAGAAAGTTACCTATTCAGAAATAAAATAATAATGTAGCTTTGCGGGGAAGTCGCGCGCCCTCTCACGTGATTAATGGATATGTTCATAATTTATACATGTTACAACATAAGCTCGAACGGTAAAAGTTTGAAATTGTCAGCGGAGTTTTTTTTTGACCCTGATTTTTTTTGAATTGTAATCAAATTATCAACCTAACGTTACTTAGGCATAGTCAGACTAGGTTTAAGTATAATAATCTAATCATAAAAATGGTATATAGCAAAGGCTCAAAATAAAAAAAAATTACGATGTTATATTTATAAAGTACTGCAAAAGCTAGGTACCTAGTTCAACTTATATTTATTAACCGACTTCAAAAAAGGAATAAGTTCTTCATTCTTTAATTTTACTTTTTAGTGGTTTAAAGTCGGTTAATGTTTTTTTAAAAAAAATAGTTTATTGTTACTCATGTCAATAGTTTCAAACTGACTCACCTAGGTTAGGTTAGGTTGGTCAATTTACCTATTAATACTTATTAGCGCAAAAGTGACTTTGTTTTACCTCCTTTTACGTTGCAACCAAGCACCCTATTGAGCTGAAATTTAACACCGACATACTTGAAGGAACGGTAAAGGGCATACGCTACAGAAAACTTTCTATATATAATCAATTAGTTGCCGTGGAAATCCCATGGAGCCGAGAAGAGAAACTATAAAATAAATTAACATGACAATATTTCGGACTATTCTTTACCTAGGACTTTTATAGTAACAGATACCTTTTTACACAGTACGAGGTAGTATCTACTAGGGTGGAGAACCCGCGTCTCGTTTTGCTTTAGTTTGTTGTTATGAATGTTAGCTTTCGGTTTAAGATCGTAATATATTCACGCTTTAAATTCCCAGGAGGGGGTGACCAGTGGGTGGACACACACCCAGATCATAATGTAGGGGCAAACTCTTTTCACCAACCACTTTAGTAAGCTCATCGCCGCAACATTACATCGGATGCAATGTATTTGGACCCAGGTCATCATTATGTCGTACACATGGTAACTTACCAATTTTGGAGTAATAAGTGGTAAAGTAAAAAAACCCCTTTGACAGTTCTTGATGAGCCATATGAAGTAAGTCAGGATTGGGCAGGAGAGGGAATTCCTTTAATACCTCTTAATTGTATTTCATTTGGTTTTATACACGGTTATAAAAGAAAGGCATCTCGATATAAAGTGTTTTAATAAAGGCTTTTTAAAAATTCTTGTACCGTATATCGTACCGTACAGTGTCTTGAAAGCCAAGAGTGACGCTGCAAAGGTGCAAGGCCCGAACCATATTGCAATAGTTACTTATAAAATAGTTCCGGAGAGTACCTACAATTTCATGGAAACATTGCGAATTTCCGTATAGATCATAATAACAGGGTGGGATATTCACGATCTGGATCTGGTAAGTTTGTTTGCCACTTAGGTGGTTTAAAAAATTACAATAACCTATATCTTTTTTCGTAAGTACAACCCATAAACCATAAGGGTGCTTTACAGTAGAACTTTGCTTGGTGGGCAAAGCGTCTAATAAAAAGACGTCCCCCAAAAATAGCATTATGCGAAATTGGAAAATTGAATGGAAGTATTATGAGGTTCGCAATTTATGGCCCTAATTCTGTAATGGCACCTGCTACATGCGGTAATAGGACGCAGGCTTAAGTGATTATTATTTGACTGAGTTATACATTTTCCTGGGGGATTTTCTATTTAATGCAAACTAAATTGTATGGATGAGATACATGTTTATTTTAATAAGAGAAAGTCTCCTCATAGGTGTTTGTAACTAACGGTTTTTAAATCCCAAAGACATAAAACGGAAAAAGTAATATTTTAAGTTACATACTGCCTATGCATTACGGTATAATAAGTTACGCCTGATGAAACAAGGCGCGTGAACATGGTGTACATTTCAATATTTCTATTTTATAAAAGACTACCTTAATCTCGCGACTTTGCCCGCGTAGAATTTTAAAAGAGAAAAAAAGTTTTTGACTGTTTATGTTTTAACCTACGAAATATCGAAATTCTGATACAAATTTTCATTCACCCTCTAGGGGATGATTTTCCAAAAACGGTGAAAAATATCAATATTAAATTAAAAAAACTAATCGAAAGTGTTGAAGTTGCACGCCAACAACCGAATAATAGTTAGAATAAAATAAACAAAGGGCATATCTAATCAATCTAGAGCAAGGAAGATTAAATAACCAATTTCAGGTACCACATTCATAATGGAAATTACAGCTCACTTCCAACAAAATTACGTGAGACCTATGTTCATATGTAAAAGTGATGAGTTTTCAAAAATTTTTGTATACTAATGCAAAGGCACAAAACGCTAAAGAGACCCTTTTGAGTCGATAACAGAAACTATATATAAAAATTCTATTACAGAAATTTTCTAGCTTTATAGTTACTTAACATTTCATGAAATAAATTATCTTATAACATTCATCTTTCCGCTACTAGTTGATAAGGAGTTATGAATTAAATATTAAAACGAGAGTTTCGGCCGTTATTTTTTTAAAGCGATGTTTTAACAGATATCTTAAAACAAATATAGTAATTTGCTAGTTAAAGAATGTAAAAAGCCATATTATTTTTTTCAGTTTAAAACTTGCAATAGGACAGTGGAAACGATTTTAAAAACGAGCAGAGAACTGCACATTCAAATAGGGCGCAGTCTTAATCAAATAAAAGTCTCCCTTAGCATAATTGTATCTGAGCTCAAACTAGATAAAAGTCGGGACAATCACCGTTTCTGAGCTGACGCCTGCAATCGGCCTGACGTTAATTTGACTCGTGACTGATACGTACATCCAATTTCGATGTACCGTACGTCTGGATTCATAAATTCCAAAAATAAAAACAATGAATAATTTGCTAATAACTTTTTTTTATAACTTGTATTAGAGTAAAAACAAGGTTCTCTTTACTTCGTCCAAGTGAAATTTTGAAAAACTTTTAAATTTTATGGTCCTACCCACAAAAATATCAGTATTCCCATACAAATTGTCAGTCCCTGTTTTGCCCCCTAGTGGGTTGATTTTTCAAAAAACGAGAAACACTTTAATCTTAATTCAACCTAAACCTTTTCAAACCCAATTTTCAAGTTTTTAGACCCCGCAGTCATAAAATCAGTCAGTCATTCGAGTCAGTTTTTTTCTTTTATAGATACAGATGTATCCCTACCTCATTGTGGGTATATCTAAATGATATTAAATAAGCTTTAATTTTGGCATAATTTATTAAAATAATATTTTTTTACCCGTACCACAATGACTTAAAAAGCATCTTAAATTTAAAACTTAGGATATGGCGCATTTGTTTCTTCGGCAAAGCATCCCAACGACATACCACTTCCGCCACCGGCAAATAAATAAATAAATATTTTTTGACATTACACACAGCGCCGTCTGGTCAAGCAAAGCTTGTAAATACATACATATTAAACATAGAAAACACCCAGTTTCTTTTTTTCTTGTGCGGGAATCGAACCCACGCCTCTCAATTCAGCGGTTAAGTCATTGCCCACTAAGCCACGCAGGTAGTAGGTATAGGTATTATCAAATTAATAGAACATTTAATTCTGCGCAAAACGTCACTTTATCGCCATCAAAACAACGAGTACTATAACTCATTGTTGAAGCAGCTGGGAAGGGGGATTTAGTAGAAGATTAATTTAAACCGTTGAATTCTCTTCCGGAGTGCAGGTGGGAGTCCCGCGGGATGGCTCAGACAAACGACGTCGAAGTGAAAATATTAAAACCGATTGAGACACACAGATACCAAGAACGATTCATGATCAATTTAAATATATGTCATCTATTAAAAAAATTAAAAATGATGAAATTAAAAACTAAATGCTAACAATAACTCAAATAAATAATATACCAAGCAGCGGCCGCAAAAACAGCTGAATATTTCTAGAGAAACTAGAGTTTATCGTGACAAGAAAAATCAAGAAAGATCCGCTAGATAGAATCCCCACTGGCTTAGCAAAAACCGTAGTAAAAACCTATGTATTATCCGTTACAGCAGACTTAAACGGATCCAAATTTTATTAATGTATTTAAGGTACTGTACTTCAATATGTGTGTAGTATTTATTATATTACAAGTTTTATAAGTGTGATCGATAATGAATATTTTAAAGTTTTAACTATTAATCTGTGTTTATAAACGAATAAATTGGTTGATATATCAACGCACAGCCTAAAGAAGGCACTTAAAATTTCAACACAGAAGTTCCAACACAGAAGTTCATGTTATAACGTCTAGGCAAACACTTAGAAAAGCTTATGTAAAATGCATCCCCTCAAAGAGTATTTATTAGAAGTCAAGGTCGTGGAAATAAGTTAGTTTGGTGTTAATAAATTGGAACTTCCAGCGGGTTTACCACCGCGGTATCATTGTTATGGCAACATATTTGTTTTCAATTTGTTGTTTGTAGGCTCACCTTTTTTTTCTAATCGGAAATACCTAAGTTTCGTCATAAGTACGCAGACTCACCTTTTTATCTTTCTAATGATTTCTGTGTTCTGCAATAGACAGAAACCAGCGTTGTTTATATCAACAAATTGGCTGTTGACATATCTATCTTTATCTCTATCTCTATAGGTCTATCTCTAAAAAATAAATACAAGGAAAAGTACGTGACATCTAATCTAGGTATGTCTGATATTAATAATGCCCACTATAATTCACGGAAAATCATTGGGGCAGATCTAAAATATCTCGATTTGTCGAAGAAGGTGAGCGATTTTTCAAGTACTTAATAGCTTAAGAGACAAAAGGGTGAACGGGAAGAAGGAGAGGGAGGCAAGGAAATGGTCTCTGTCGTCAGAATGGAAGATGCTCTTGTCGTTTCTTCGACCGGAAGTCGCTATCGCAAGTCGATTTGTTTCAAAGAATACTATTAATTATGTGGGCGTGTCCGGAAAAGGATGTCATGTCGCCATTTTCTTTTAAGTTATGGTAAAAGAAAAAGGGTAAATCATTGTTTGGTGACGCCATAAGTAATTAAAACGTGAATCATAAATAATTAAGTTAATAATGTAACTTATTGCAACACATATCTTAAAATTTTAATTACAGAATTAAATCCAACCGATATTTAAGAATTTCGGCACCTCTTACTTATGCAGAATAAAGCCATGTTAAAGAAGTACATTGAGGAGTTATATGTACAATTTTTTACCCCTAACTTTAAAATTATGGCCGTAGTTTGAAAACCTAAAGCGGTGACTTACCTTTAGCAGTTTTTTAGACAGTTAGTATGGAGAATAAAATGTGAAGCTGTTACCTAAAACAAAAAGGGTTCAATATAAGATTGTGCAAAGCTATCGATACAGTGGCGAATAAACAGTTATTCTTATGGTAAAATAACATAAGCAACCTGTACAATACCTACACACATCTTACAATTTTAACTTAAGCAATAAGGTAAAGATCTCACTCGATAAAGGTAAATTGTACATAGTAGAATTTAATTGTAATTGAGTAAATTAAGTCCAAATATATAATAAAAAACCTATGGTTACTATATTAAAATTCTAGGGTCTAATATTAGCATTAGCAAACCATAGTAAAATAATATTTTCTTAATAGAAAATAATAGATCACAAAGTTTGTGTAGTTTTTGCCAATTTTAGATTATTTTATTTCTATATAGTATAAGCTTTGCTCAGTTTGTGACTAGATGCCGCTATGCGTAATACAAATATTTTTTTTTATATATATAATAAATTTATTTTCTTAATTTCTAAACATTTCTTTTGAAATTATAATTTTTTTTAATACCACTAATTTGGCAAACAAGCACACGGTCCGCCTGATGGTAAGCGGTCACCGTGGCCTTAGGACGCTTGCAACACCAGAGGCATCACTCGCGCGTTGCCGACCCTTCAAAAATCCAATAACTTCTTGCTTGAAGAACCCCATACTGTAGTCCTTAGAGAAAACCTTGGCAGGCAGCTCATTCCACAACCCAAGCGTTCGCGGGAAAAGTTTCTCTGAAACCGCACTGTACGCGACCATTTCGGTTCTAAAATGTGAGAATGAATTCCCTGCCGATGGCGAGCGGTGCGATGGTAGAAAGTAGCCGTGGGCATCATTTCGAACAATTCCTCAAAACACATCCCATTGTACAAGCGGTAGAACACACACAGGGAGGCAAAATCTCTCCTCAGACTTAAGGGTTCGATACGGCAAGTGAGTTTGGGATCGTCGACAATTCTCACAGCCCGTCGTTGAACCGAGTCAAAAGGTCCAAGCTGGTATCCGTGTGCACCCGCCCAGAGATGGCAGCAGTACTCCATATGGGGCCGAACTTGCGCCTTGTAAAGCAGCAACCTCTGCCCCAACGTGAAGTACTGCCTCGCTCTGCTGAGTACACCTAATTTTTTGGACGCCAGCTTCACCTTGTTTTGCAAATGATCTCGGAACTGAACATCGCTGGAGATGTTGACACCAAGGATCCCAATGCTCTTGGAGATGAAGAGGGGAGTGTTCTGGAATTGTGGGACTATAGTAAATGTTCGTTGACATATTCAATCTTGACTTGTCCTACATTTATGGGCTCCTTCTTAGTTCCATTAGTCATTGCTTTAGTTTTATCTAAGTTCATGGAGAGTCCCATCTTCTGGCTTTCTGTTGCCAAATCGTTGACCATAGCATTGAGTTCATGTGGGGTTTTAGCAAAAAGGACTATGTCGTCGGCAAACCTTAAATGCGTTAGCCTGGTTCCATTTATATTTATTGCATACTCCGCCCAGTTCAATCTTCTGAATATCATTTCTAGCACAGCAGAAAATAGCTTTGGGGATAATGGATCTCCTTGCCGTACTCCCTTTTGTATGTTAAGCGGTTTACCTTTTTCCCTTTTTCTTCTACCTTTATCCATAACTTTAAATAGGACCAGTCCCAGGGTGAACCCTTTTTATTTATGTAAAAATAGTCAAAATTGGTTTACAATCAGCATTGATATCACATACAAAAAAGAAATATAGACAAATTGGTACATCTACCAATATGTCGTCCATTATCTCTTGAAAAATTTATTAAAAATGCAAACAAAGCATTAAGCAACAGTTTCTTTGCCTTAATGTTGAATGCCTAGAGAACCTTTTTACGTACCTTTATTTGACTTTATTTTTGGCAATAAACTTCAAGGTTTTCTTATCTAATTCTATTTTTAATTTACTGTCATATACTTTTTAGGGTTTCGTACCTCAAAAGGAAAAAAGGAACCCATATGGATTCACTTTTTGTCCATCTGTCTGTCTGTCTGTCAAGACCCTTTTTCTCAGGAAGGTATCAAGTTAAAATTAATATCAAAGACTAAGGTTTACGGTCCCTTGAGGCTGTTAAAAAAACGAGTTTCACTCCGGGAGTGCCGGCAGAAGTGAAAACCTTTACACACGATTCGCGCTTAACACTCAAATATGTCACAAGACATGTCTTTGACATTGTCAAGAAATAATAATGTTTGTTTATTTACTTTTTGACGTAGTATATTTGACATCGCAATCTGTCATAGAATTAAAATTCCATATCCAACCTCCCTGTACTACTCATAATCGCGAATACTAAAAATAAAAATTATAATAGGCGTGGCATTACGGTTTCCGTCTTACGAATTTCCACGATTAGGACACGTGACCTGACGCGAGTTTATCATTTTTTACCCGTACCAAAAAAAGTGCACAACGCCGCTACAGAAGTTTTCACTTAAAAAATTAAGCTTCTAAGTCAACGGCATTCACAAATAAATCAAAACAAATGGGTACTACTCGTTGTCCTAGAATCATGAAGTTTAACACGAAGCAAGGTCTTACATCGTAAACATAGGGAAATATCCAAACTTTGTTAATTTATAGTTACAACACATTAAAACATAAAGACTTTTTCTGTAAATATTACGGTCACTTAAAGTTGTAAAAAAAAAATCAAGCTTAAAGTCAATGCAATAAAAATATGCCCTAATCATGACTGTCGCATATTGTGAGACAAATAAATCAAAACCCATGGGGTTCTTCCTGTTGACCTAGAATTATGAAATTTGGCAACAAGCAAGATGTTTCATCACAAATATAAAAAAAATCTGAAAAACTGATCAACTCGCAAGATCACCGCGAATGCCTAAGCCCAATAACTCTGTAGTGACCATAGAAAATAAATCCATCTAAAAAGAGTATCTTATTTATTAAAATAAATGTAAGATGCTACAAACATTTGTTATTCTGAAAGTAAACTTCAAATAAACACCAGAAGATCTTTTGAAGCTATCGTTCACAAACACGCTGCCTGTCAACTTCCTGCCGACATCCTGCTCCATGAATGATATCGTCTTCTCCTCATATCTAAGTCCTTTGTAATATATTATTGGATATAAAAATGACGATATAACAAATAAGATGTTTTATTTTACTTTTTGCTTGCGGAAACCATAAAAAAATATGATATGAGTAAATTAATATCCGTATACTATTGTAATAATTTATGTTTTTGTATAATTATATATTTTTGTGTATTTATGTCATCTATATATATATAAAAAATACGTGTCACGATGTTTGTCTGCGATAGACTCCTAAACCACTGAACCGATTTTGACCAAACTTCGTAACTATCTGTTATTTGATCCAACTTAAAAGATAGGATAGCTTACATCTCAATTTATAGTTGCAATATTATTTTATTGCAAATTATTTGTCTATTATCCGTTAGCTCCGAACGAATCTTCAATAGATAAATAATAAATAAATATTTTTGGACATTACACACAGCGCCGTCTAGCCCCAAAGTAAGCAAAGCTTGTGTTATGGGTATACCAGACAACGGATATTAATACATATATATTACTTTTTTTTTTGTAAATACATACACATCATACATAAGTTCACCCAGACTCAAGACAAACACAAATGTTTAACACGTAAATGTTTGTCCAGTGCGGGAATCGAACCCACACCCTCTGCACGGCACACCATCACACTACCAACTGTGAGGCTGTGAGGGAGTCAATCAATGGCGCTATGTTAAAAATACAAACGTTTTATATAAGCTACAATTTAATAGCGTAACCACCACGTGTCTCTATTATATGTTAGCTTCAAACGATTCTAACAGATGGCGATATCTGTTGACCCGCCCAATACTGGTAAACCTATTGTAATGAAATTTTGGTAAATGTTTGTGCACACCGCCGGGGAAGGTTTTTGAGAAATAAAAATTGGTCAAGCATACGCTGGGTTTTCTGAATTAGTACAAACCTTACAAAATAGGTGGCGCGCCAGTTCTTTTAAGCAAGAGAAACAACGTTCTCTGGGTCAGCTATCTGTTATTTGATCCAACTTAAAAGATTGGATAGTTTTTATGTCGATCTGTCAAGTGCGAGCCAGACTCGGGCACTTTAGGTAAAAACCAAAGTTTGCCGGGTTATAGAGGGACGGCAGCGGAACAACGTTCGCCGGGACCGGTAGTATACCTATATAAATATCAGCATATTAATACGTGTATGTATGTGTAAATGTATTTTTCATGAATCATTGTTTTCAATGTTACACCACCAAGCACTATAATAAATAAATATTAATATTAATAAATAATTTTGGTCATTACACACAGGCGCCGTCCGGTTCAAACAACGGATACAAATACACATACCCTTTTTTGTAAATACATACATATTACACATTGAAAGAAAGTTTCATTTTGCATGGATACCAGCTCCCCAATTATTTTCTTTGATATATCCAAAGCTTTCGATTTTGTGTGTCACAAAGGTATTCGAGGTGTTGCAAACAATTTAATAAGAGCCTATCTCGTAATCGCTTGCAGTATTTGTGAATTAAAAAAAATAACCTGGCAACATATCAGTGAGAAAAAAACTTAAACACACAGGCGTGCCACGAGGAAATATTCTTGGGCCCCTACTATTTTTGATTTATATTAATGACCAGCTTCTGCCAGCGGCTTCGCCCGCCCTAAATTTGTTACGGCGTAGGATTCTTACGGCAACTCCTCAATTATAGAAAAAAAAACAATCAAATCTTTCCTCTTTATAATATAAGTGTAGATATCCCAAGTATTACAAATCATCATGTTACATTATTTGCAGACGACATATCTATTCCTTTATAAAAATAACATTAATAATGCAATAAATAACGTATTTAAAAAGCTTCACTGAAAACAATTTAAAAGCAAACATTGAAAAACTAAATGTGTACAATTTATAAACAAAAATAGTAGCTTTAAGATCTCAAAATATCCTACAATAAAAATTTACCCAACCAAACTACTTACACCAAGTTCCTGGGATTTGATTTAGACAGACAGCTTTTATGGAAACCCCAAGTAAGTAATTTATATAAAAACATAAATAGATTTGTGTATGTCCTTAGTAGATTACAAACAGTTGTTGATCAAAAAACTGCATTGATGGCATGGCAGACATGTTTTGAATCTGTAAATGAATACTCTATGTTAAAAAACGTAGGTGTAGACTAAAATGTAAGGAATGTGTTAAATGTACTAACAGTAGCATGTGTAGTTTTTATATAATTATATTTTGTAAATTTTTGCATGCTTTTGTTAAGGCGGAAATACGTAATACTACTCAAATAAACATCTATGTCTAACAAACCATGCTCCTACCTAATAAACAATTTATTCATTCATTCATCATCAGATCAGCTCGATAGGACCAAAAATTTTTGTAACAGATATACATAACCTAACGAAAATATTTAGATGGTGAATGCGAAACTAGAACACATAGAACACTTGCTCTTAGATAATTTAAATTAGCAAAATATTTAAATTTGCATAATATATTTCAGATTGTAAAATAAATCGAGTGCGATGCATCTGGTGCACAAATTAGGAAGTGCTAACTCATTAGTGCTATACAAATCTAGATCTTTTAGTGCTTGAGCTAATGTCGTAACAATTCTACAAGTATAAATACACAGGACACTTTCCGATCACCATCCAGTTCAGGTTGGGCTCCGGCGATATACGAGAGTCGTGATGGACCAAACGGTAAGCTTCTAAAGCACTTTGCACTATGCTTAAAGGGTCCGTGTATTATTTAATTATGATATAACCTCCTAAACACGATTTAAGATGTTGGCACTCCCGATTTTTGACCGGAAGCTCCGAATTCAAGATGGCAGCCATGATCGTGAACATAATATCCTCAATTTTAGGTCGAAAATACAAATATTATTTGTAACAGTGTTTTTAATCAACTATTTAAATGTATTAGAATGAAAAAAGAATAAAATTATTATTATCCTTGTATTTGGTAAAATTCATGTTTTGTTGGAGCTATTTATTTCTTTGTGATTCATTGCAATAATAGATCATGATAATAAGTAAACCACGAAGGGATGTCAAATAAAATTGTCAAGAATTTCAAAAATTACACAATCATTTAATCATCATATTCATCTACATCATCTTTTTTGAATTTGTACAAAAAACACATTGAGGTACAAATTAACTTAGCCTTTCGGCATTTACAAAGTTTTGATGTGCAATCTTTTTTGCAACCACAAAGAACAATATCTTTTGCAGCTTTTGGAATTGGTTCAAGTATGGTGTGGATAGGGATATAGCCGTCTGTTTCTTCCTTCCATCCGCAGTCTGTAACTGGTGACAGGATGGGGTCAGTAAGGTGAGCGTTCTCCTACACTGAAGTTTGGTAGTGACTACGTTTAATATGTTGCGATAGCGCTGCGCTGGTCGGCGGAAGAGATTCTGGGTTTTTACTTTACCAAATAAAGCATGACGCGCAACGTCAGATGTAACTATTTAGTCAGCCACCTGAAAAAGAAAAAAAAACGAATTGAAATGTACGAACCAAGTCAATACTGCTAACAAGGTAAGTTGAATATATTAATGATTACTACAAACCTTGTACAATTTTGTCACAAACATTTCTGCAGAAGATACAGCTGCATCCGTAAGAGGTACGATGCCAATAGGACAACAAAGAACAGTGCTTTTGAAACACTTTTAAAGCGTTTCGCAATGGAAGCTACGTATGATGTGACATCGCTGCCACTGAACTAGAACGTAAATATTACACTTGGCTTTTCCGTCTCTTCGGAGGGTACAAGACGTGTGGAAACAAATTCAAGGACTTGGCTTAAGCTCTCGTGCGTTGAGGAGCGATTCTTGGACTTTGTCGACCGCAATGTCTTTGGTAGCAACATTGTGAATTACAGAGAGATGAGAGTCGTCTTCTGAGAAAACCTTAAAACTCTTTAAAGTGTTCAATTTCTTTTTCTATTTTTTCTTTATCCGCATTGTCTCGGCGCTTTCTTCCGGGGTTCACTGATGCATCTTTGAATGTACAGTCATTTACAAGACCATACATTTCATAAGTGGAATTAGTTATTTCATTCCTCCAATGAAATGACAAAGCCCACCTTTGAAGAGCAGATTCTTTGCTACAAATACATTAGGCAAAGTCGTACTAACCAAAACAGTGCAGGCTCTCATTGCCGAAATAAGTAGCCCAATACACGATATTATAATTTTATGGAAATTTATAATTAAAAACGGCCAATTAATTGCTTTAATAGTTTATAGCAATTATTTTCGCATTCTACGACAAAAACAACGCTAAAGACGGCAAAAAAATCGGCCTCGAGAGTGGAAATATCGTATTTGTAAGAAAACGCCCGCCATCTTGAATTCTGAGCTTCCGATCAAAAATCGGGAGTGCCAACATCGAAATTCGTGTTCAGGAGGTCCGATTGAGTGAAAAAAACTCATATGGTCAAATGTTACCCAAAATGCCGCTAGACTTGTTAAAATGGCCACTTTAGAGAAAAGTGAACCAGTCTATTATACAGGTCCCATATTACTAATTGGTATAAAGTGAGATAATAAATAAAATATTTTGTGACCTTTGAAATACAGATACCAATAATTATTTTTAACCCTGGTCCATTAATACTAATATGGTTAAATATTTTATGATTGGACAAAGATACTGCGAATTCTTCATTTAGATAAATGTTTCAATAAATTGAGGGCATATTAAAAAAATTTTTTTTTTATTGATTCACCAAGTTAAGATTTTTTTATTTTTAATTTACCTATTTTCGGTAACATAAACAGTTTTATACCAAGGTCGCGACTGTTGATTTTTTTTAATTACATTTTTTACAGGTTTTTGCATTAACCCTGTTAGCAGTAACAGTAGCTGCTAGCGAAACTTTAGAAAAAACACATAACAAGCGAAGTCTCTTACACCACGGCTATGGACACGGTCTCGACGGTATAAGTGCAGATTACATTGGAAACAGCCATGGAATTTCTGCAGCCTACAGTATTAACAACATCATTGGCTCCCCAGCCATCTATAGCACGAATTTCGCCCCAATCAACACTTTAGTTAGTTCCTACGCATTCAATAACCCTGGATTACCTACCGAAGGGTTCGGAGTTAACGCACACGCCGGTGTCTCTCGAACCATAACTCAAGTCAAAGAAGTTCCAGTTGGTGTACCAGTAGAAAAACCTGTTCCATTCCCAGTCGAAAGAGCCGTTCCTTATCCAGTTCAAGTGCCTGTTCCTCAACCATTTGAAGTTGTTAGGCACGCCCCTTATCCAGTAAAAGAATTGGTGCAGGTTCCAGTTCACGTGCCTGCACCTTACCCAGTGGAAAAAGAGGTACGAGTCCCTGTACATGTACCAGTCGATAGACCTGTGCCTGTTCAAGTTCCTGTTCCTCAGCCCTATCCAGTTGAAAAACACGTACCCGTCCCTGTTCAAGTACCTGTACCTCAACCTTACCCAGTAGAAAAGCAAGTGCCATATCCGGTAGAAGTTAAAGTACCTGTGCCTCAACCATACCCTGTTGTTAAACATGTTAACGTGCCATTTCAGGTTCCTGTTGACAGGCCTTACCCTGTACACGTGCCTGCACCGTACCCCGTTGAAAAACCCGTGCCAGTAAGTGTCCCATATGAAACACCTTATCCAGTGCCAGTTCAGATTCAGGTTGATAAACCATATCCTGTACCTATTGAGAAACCTGTACCCGTTCCTTTCAACGTACCCGTTCCTCAACCGTTCCCAGTTGTAAAGCAAGTTCCGGTTCAAGTAGAAAAACCAGTAGCTGTTCCTGTCACCGTGCCTGTAGAAAGGCCTATACCAGTTGGCATTGAAAGGCGAGTACCTGTACCTGTTGATAATCCCATCCCGGTGCCAGTAAAAGAGGTACAGATAAAGCATTTTTCTACAAGTGCTCCACTAAGGATAGGTGGTCTCGCATCAGGCATTCGTCGACTGGGTGTTCCTGTCTCTATTAATCTCTTAAGACCTCGAGTCGTTTCAAATGGTCCTGTGAGTTTAAGTGGACCAGTGAATCTGCTCTCCCATGAGGGTGCCACTGCTTTAAATGGTCCACTTAAATCACACGCACTACCATCACCACACGAACGAGCAGCAACTTCTTATTCCAAGCACTGAAATATTGTTAAATGTTATTATAAAATTAAAGACATAAGTTTTATTGTTTTTTTTATCACTGAATAGCATAAACAAAGTCGCTGTCTACCTCTGCAGAACAACGTTTTCCCATCTTAAACTTGGCCTATTTCAAGTAAGTATTTTGTTATTTTACTTTGAAATTAACACTATAATCAGTCCAAGTCCAGTTCAAAAGCTTGTATGAATTACCGATTTCAGGAGTAAAAATTAAAAGTCAAAAACTTTAATACCTTTAAACGAGCAACTCTTGTTATATATGTAAAATATCTGAATCTCGGAAACGGCTCCAACGATTTTCATAAAATTCAGTATATAAATCAGGGGGCTTCGGCGAAGATAAATCGATCTAGCTAGGTTTCATTTTTAGAAAACGTCGTTTTATCCGTGTTTTTAGGCAATGATAAACTAAAAAACTTTGACTCTTCCTGACATCTATTGGCTAGTTGTAATATCATTATTTTTACCGACACAGCAACACTTAAGCTACTTGACAATAGATGTCGTTGTTAAAAAAACGAACTAAGCTCGATCCTCCAGGTACTATTTTTTGTATGGGCTATAATATTGGTTAAATTTTTACTTTTTTTATTATTTGCCAAAATAATTTTCCATAATAACAATATATGGTGCAAATGTCAACCCGCGACTATTACAGCGTAGGTTATTGGGTAAAAATTGTAATTATCGCATAACGGAGCTTGGTGTATGAAACAAATTATTGATTACATATTGAATTATTAAGATATCTTATTAGACAATCAAACTTTGAAAAAGTATTGCTAAGAATGTATTAGTCTTATGAAAAGTCCCATAAACATTACTACGAAAAGGGGTCATAAAACAATGTCATACAAGAATGACAAATTTCAATATACAATTTCCGATGTAAGAACCGGTGTGATGGACGTCTTTTTGATGAGTCTGCATCATTGTTAACCCGCGCCCGGCTTGGCAGCGTTATTTATAGAGGGCTGCGAGTTGACGATGATAATGGCTTATTGCGACCAGCTCCCCCCAGATAGATTGCCGACCGTGTCAGGCCGGAAACGAATGTGGTCAATTACGGAGATTCATCGACTATAACACTGATTCAACATTGAAATGCCATCGGAAATATATCTTATATACAACTCCTAGTCCATATATATATATATATATATAAATCAATTGCTGTTCGTTAGTCTCGCTAAAACTCGAGAACGGCTAGACCGATTTGGATAATTCTTTTTTTTTTGTGTTCGTTTTTGTTAAGGCAAGCTATAAAATGTTAGTAAAAGGGTCAAGTGCGAGTCGGACTTACGCAATAAAGGTAAACCTATTGTAATGAACCAATTTGAATAATTTTTTTTTTGTTGTGTTCGTTATTGTTAGAGCAAGATCTATATGTATGAAAAAAGGGTCAAGTCGAGTCGAGTCGGACTCGTGCATCAAGGAAAACTCGAAGTCAAGGTTTCTGAGAAAAAAAAAAAGGGTCAAGTGCGAGTCGGACTCGCGCAAAAAGGGTAAACCGATTTTAATGAAATTTTGGTAAGTTGTTTTGCACACGCCGGGGAAGGTTTCAGAGAAAGACAAAAGGGTCAAGTGCGAGTCGGACAGGGCAATAAGGGTGAACCGATTGTAATGAAATTTTGGTAAGTAGTTTTGCTCATGCCGGGGATGGTTTCTGAGATAGAAAAAAAGGGTCAAGTGCGAGTCGGACAGGGCAATAAGGGTGAACCAATTGTAATGAAATTTTGGTAAGTTGTTTTGCACATGCCGGGGAAGATTTCTGCGAAAAAAAAAAGAGGGTCAAGTGCGAGTCGGACAGAGCAATAAGGGTTAACCGATTGTAATGAAATTTTGGTAAGTTGTTATGAACACGCCGGGGAAGATTTCTGCGAAAGAAAAAAAGGGTCAAGTGGGAGTCGGACAGGGCAATAAGGGTGAACCGATTGTAATGAAATTTTGGTTAGTTGTTATGCACACGCCGGGGAAGGTTTCTGAGAAAGAAAAAAAGGGTCAAGTGCGAATCGGACTCGCGCAATAAGGGTTTCAATACAAATTAACTTGACATATGTAGGTATATAAACACTACATCTATAAACATACATGCCGACTGGGAGCTTTACATCGCGTGCGCTGGCTAAGAGTTACATACATTTCTAACAGATAGCAATTTAAGTTAGTTTATCGATAGCATGTTCGGATTGGGTTAGTATCTAATAGAAATCCCCACTGGTGTCACCCTGGGTAATAGATAACCCTTGGTTGTAACAGAGTGCTTAGTGTGAGTTTTTGCGTATTCGTAAATCTACAATCGCGTTTGCGTATTCATTAAAAGTCTATGAGAAAAAAATAGTCTCGAAACGCGTTCCCTAGAGGCGCTCCTTCATTCCCATACATGTATTTCATTGTCGCGATCGCGATAGTAACGTTAAAAACTCACACTAGGCACACTGATGGTGCTACATCGAATCAATTTTAAGGGCAGAACAACGTCTGCCGGGCCATTTCCATACATGTATTTCGTTGCCGCGAACGCGATAGTAGCGTTAAAAATTCACACTAGGCACAATAATGGTGAAACAGCGCATCAACTTTAAGGGCAGAACAACGTCTGCCGGGCCAGCTAGTCGCAAATAAAAACAAGCAAGCATTACATAAGTTTCTTATATAAAAAGCGTTGTACCGCGGTTTCACTCAAGTAAAAACCATTCCCACGGGAACTCTTGTTCAAGATATAAGAGCATATATGTTTTATGTTCATTCGGAAATCATACAAACTTGCAGTGGTTGCAAAGTTAAGTATGGTACTTGCATAATATGTAATAAGTGCTTATATACATACCTATACTCTCGCATTATAATATCAGATGGTAGTTTAAAGAAATCAAACAACCTTTCTGCTCTTGTTCAGTAATTGATTTAATTATTCAAACGGCTATAGAATCAACTAAATATAACTTCTACTAATTTTAACAAATTTGCTATCATAACAATATTCTTTAAATATTAACGCAGGCGCATTGCCGAGAACTGAACATTCTATGTGTTATCACGACTTTTTTAATTGGTTTGCTATAGAGAAAAATTATCCGTGTTGCCACCATAAATTTTATAAAGTAGCCAAAACAATGTTAAATCGCGTCAGTAGTAAGTAGCAGAAAGATTAAGTCTACAGTCAAAAGCTCCGTCGCTCCGTGGGTAATGGACCCGACTGCTGAATCAAGGGCCGTGGTTTCTATTCCCTATTCTATTGGTAATCTGGTGTCCATAGTACAAGCATTGCTTAGTTTGGGACCAGGTGGCGTTGTGTGTACGTGATGTTCTGTTCTTTAATAATGTACACTATATTACAGAACATTAAGCAAGATCAGAAAATATTTACTTGGTTCTATTGCTACATATAGATGACAAAATCACAACTTACTACGAATTTTCTTGCTTTTAAGTGCCTCTTTCTTTAAAGAGTACCTATTGTTAAATATTTCCAAGAAACAAAATAAGGACTGAATAAAAATTTCTCGTCTTCTTACTATCCTACTTACATTAATATTTTTGTTTAGAGGATCTTTAATGAAAAAGAAAAGGTTACAATATCCTCAACATTTTTATACCTTTAAGACTTTATTCGAATACATTTTGCTGTCTTTATGTAGATATACAAAACTAACCCAATTAAATAAATAAGTAACGAAATTTATACAGAATTTTGTGCTTACATCTACAAATATAAGTGAACGAGGCCGAGCCGAAACTACTAAAGCTAAAAATGTGAAAATTTAAATAAATGTAGGTTCCTTTTATGACAAAAAGCTACACTAAGAAAGGTTTTGCAAAATTCATATAACGTAAAGGTGAAATAGGGTTGGTTTAAAAACAACGGTCAGTTTTTGAGTTAAATCCATTAAAATTATATATAAACATTCAGTTTCAAATGAGGAGTGACGTGTTTCAGCATTTTTATCCCCTAAGGGGATATATGTGTTAGATAAGGAATGAATCCATTTTTTGTATGGGACGGGAAGTGTTAAATCGCACGGGGATCACCGCGGGGTACAGTATTATATAGTCTGTGCCGCGGGAAACCAGTTAGTATGAAATAAAGCACACAAATTATACAAGTTTTCGTAAGTCTGTCCTCATTTGGGAAGTGTTGCTAGGCGTAAGAAACAAAATGTAGGGAGTCACTCGACCTGGTGTGCCAGTTTATGGACACTTTATGCGACCATGAAATCTTGACGACTTGCTCATAAAAGCTTGCGTGTGTTGACCGCACAAAAAGTATATAAGTATATACAGAATTAAGTACAGTGAACTATTATTATGCATATTACTATACATACGATATGATAATACTATAAAAAGTTCATTATAGGGTCAATTTGTAATAGAAGATGCTTTTATTGGTGGGCACTAATAAGAAAAAGAAAAATTTATTAGTTTTAGTTTATTTTTAACTTTTTCCTTTTTTGCGTAGTTGGGTTACAGTTTTTTAAAGTTTACCTTAATGTAATCACTACAAATCGTGACACCAAGACAGACAAAAAGTCAATGTATATAAATAGCATCTAAAATTAGTATTGGCCTTTAATTTGTCGTTATAATACCTACGTTTTTATGGCATCTAAAATTAGTATTGGCCTTTAATTTGTCGTTATAATACCTACGTTTTTATGGTACAATTTGTTTCTATTTATAGAGAAAGAAAAGCAGAAAAAATGTGAATAAACTACTCCTTTATATCAAAACAAAATCGACATCTCAATAAATACAGCTCAATATGTCATTCCGTATGATGGGCGTATTTACGAGGTGGCTGTTTAACCCAAGCCACGCCCGCCCTCAATATTTATAGCAGGGCGCGACCTTCTGATGACGAAAACCTATTTCGACCTGATTAATTGTCATAGCCTCCTACTCAGGTTAAGAACAAATGTTGTCGATTCATCAGCTTGTAATTGTTCATTTAGAGAACAATCGCCCTGCCATCGGTTTGGCGAGCGTGACGTTCCGTCGGGGTATCTGTTGCTTTAGGTTAAAGTCGCTTGTAGATTCGTGAGGCGAATGAACACTTAAATTTTCGACGCGGCTCAGACCCGTTGTTGGAAACGAGAAGGCCTATATTCAAGCAGTGGTGTTTCATTAGACTTAGGCGACCGAGTGGTCTTGCCCACGTCGAAGGGCGACCTTATCCCTGTTTTGAACCCAGCAGGTGTTTTACATGCTTCGCTATGAGACTGAACGAGAAAATCAGAAGAACCAATGTGGTACATTTGGCTATGTGCAGCAGTAGACTCTGATGATGATGATAAACTAACGTGTATAGTTGTATATCAACACATTTTTGCATTTAAAAAACCCATTGAGCATAAAGCATAAAATAGACTAACAATAAAATATACACTGAATTCGAGTAAAGCTCAAAAGAATGATAAAACAACAAAAGAATGTTACCCTCCTAAAGAACTTGTTCCCTGCAGCGCTTTGTTAAATTTTTCCATCAAGTAAACAAGTGCCGATAAGAAGTTTTCCTCTTTATTTTATCTCATTTGAATATCACTTAATTTTTTATGCTGAATTGAACCTACATTTGCTCGGAAAATACCTTCATATTATTTTTGTCATCATTAGCTCTTTGGACTAGGCTTTTTAGTTCTATTATCGCCTTATTAAATAAAATTTAATATTTGGCCCAAATTGGGCGTAGCTTTCATTTTTCTAATATTATTCTTATCTGCAGTTTTAATGAGTGGTGTATAACTCCAACAGGCTTCATTAACTTACTAAATTTTTTCAACAAGGAGTCTACGTCCTCAGTTTTTTTTTAGCCTTACATTAAGCTGGACTTTTTCATCTATGAATTGTCTGAATGTGTTCCAATCTGTGTGATGGTTGTAAAGTCGTTTTGGTCTTTCGGTCTGAATCACTGTTCCACTAGCGGTTAGAATTACAGGTGTATGGTCTGAGCAAGTATCCAGACATGATTCCGTTTTAAAGTAGTGCCTAGAGAGTTCCCTAAATATAAAGAAGTCCAGCAGATTCGGGATCTTTTTGCAGTCCAGGCCAAAAAAGAGGAAATCTCCCTTTAGATACAGAAATTTATACAGGCCGCAACTCCAGACTCTTCTTAGACAATAAACTATGGATCTACAAAGTTGTTTTGAGGCCGGTTTAGAAGTACCTACGCCATAGAACTCTGGGGAAGCGAAAGCAACTCATATACCTATAGTCATCCTATAGCGCCAACAGAACTACTAAATACTGCGAGCAATAGTTAATGTTCAATGGTTCGTCACAGTCAAGGAAGAAATCCGGGATCTAGCTGGAAAATATAAAGAGCGACTATCTAACCACTCGAATGTAATGAAGGCATTGGAAGACCGGCAGTGAAGTCGCGAAATTTTTTTGTTCATGAGGCAGAAGTGTATGCGTATATTTGTCCTTTTGCGTTTTGGTCTTAATGCGTCGGAAGCGTTCTTTTTTCAATTTTCTCTATTCACACAAATATACAAATAGAAAATGTGTATGAACTATACCGTTAAGAGGCTAGGTACTGAAAAGAGTTTTTTTTTTACATACATTAAAAGTAATATTATAATGTTTTTACAAAAATATTTTGTCAAACAGTTTGTTAACGAAGTATTGCTCATTTTTAACCGACTTCAAAAAAGGAGCAGGTTCTCAATTCGGATGTTTTTATTTTTTTTATGTATCTTCAAGCATAACTTCGTCATATATTAACGGATTTTCAAAATTCTTTTTTTATTCAAAAGAGTATACTTCCGAGGTGGTCCCATATTATTGTTGTGAATTTAAAACTTAAATTTTTGGTCAAAAAAAAATGGTATTAATTTGGAACTGGTGAAACGATATGTTGATGATTGTATAAAACTTTGTTATGAGTATCGATGTTTTTAGTGTACGAGAAAAAAAACAATTCGTCACTCAAAAGTAAAAAATAAAATCTTTTGCCGCTTGTTTTTTTTTTTGTAAAAATCTTTAATTTATCTCGTAATATACATAAGCTAAAACTAAACATCAGCATTATAACAATAATATTACCTACCAAACCTTATTTATTTGATAAGATATTTTATACATTTAATTTTATATGTAGTTTTATTGATAGTAGGGGATTGAAACATTTTGGGCATATTATTCAAAATATGAGGTACAATGAAGTTTCTTGTCAATTTACCATAATAGTTGCATGACTTAAGCCCAGAACACATGATGAAACGCAACTGCAACAAAACCCTTTTGAAATTATTGGTTGGAAACTAGTTTCAGACGTTATCAGCACACGCCGCAACCTAAATTATATCACAATGTGATGAAATTATTACAATAATTTTAGTTTCTTTGAGAACAGACGCGTGTGAAATGTCTAGGTCAAGTGATGAAGAGGTTGTGGTTATGTATCTTCATTGATTTTCCAATTTCTGCCCATCAGTGTCAGTTCTGCTTGAGTAGATCGATAGTGTTGTATTGTACAAACAAGGATACTTCTCATCTTCCAATACAAATTGAATGTTTTTATTTTCGTCATCAGCTATTTTGTTGCATCGAAAAAAACCGTGAAACGATGAAACGCAAACATGAGTTTCCTGCACGCCGGTTTCAATGCGACTGATTTGCAATGTGTTTGAAACCGGTTTCAACCTGGTTGCGTCATGTGTGGTCTCTCAAAGAAGTCCATGGCATAAACTCAAATGAAACTCAAAAGTAACTAGGAGTTGCAGTTTCGTCTCTTTTGCGTTTCACCATGTGTTCTGGGCCTTAGTCAATTATTTATTTTCCTGGTTGTAATTCTATGGGAAATATCTTCTTTATTATTACACTGTTCAATTAACAAAATAAGTTTAAATTTTTCGTTTACGGGTAATATGTTGCAAATCTTAAACAGTTTATCGTAGTGTCCTTTACATTTTTTTCAATTATACGTTTCATCGTAAAGCATTTCTTGTAGAATTTATATTTTATCCAAGTAAGAAGGAAATGGTCGGCCATAGTAACTCAGGCCGTATGATAATATGGATTCATCAAGTGCGTGATAAACAGTATATAGTGTTGATCGGTTACCTACCCTGTTTAAATGATAAAATTTCGCTAGTAATGCACTCAGTTTCGTATATACATCGTTAATGTGGTGGTTCCACGTCATGTGGCAATCCACATTAAGCCTTAGGTATTTTAATGTCTGCCATGTTGATTTGCATTAGCGGTTATTGAATTCATCATGCGTGAAAGTTAAAAGTAAGTAAGTACTTAAATCGATTTTCTTAGACAAGCGTAGTGAAAAATTACTTAACGAAACTGACAAAGAAACACGCAAGGTACCGTCTTTACGTACACAGCAACATAAAATCCGTTTCCAGAGTGTTTTTCTAATTTGGAACAAAACACCCGACGACAGTTTTGTACGGAAATTCATTGCAATAAGGTGAATTAGGTTAGAAAAGTACTATTATGCATCGGCGAAAATAGCAATGCCTGGGTTGTATCATTCACGTCCTCAACTACGGCTCAGAATTCAAACTCATACGCGATCCAGAAGGAAGTAAGATGTTACTGGTTATACACCCAACTCATACTCGAAACCAGAAGGAAGTAAGCTGTAACTGGTTATACACCCAACTCATACTCGAAACCAGAAGGAAGTAAGCTGTTACTGGTTATACACCCAACTCATACTCGAAACCAGAAGGGAGTAAGCTGTTGCTGGTTACACACCCGCATCATAATGTGAAGAGACAGAAGTGAGCCCATCGTCACAACACTGTTTCTGATACAGTGTGTCGTAAATAACCGACCCTAGAGTGATAAGTAGTAAAATTAAAGCCCAGGAATAGGTGATATACCCCCGTTTGCTAGTTTTTGACGAACTGTAAAAATTAAGTCAAGATTACAGAACTCGAAGTCATTGTTAAGTAACTACCTATTTTATCAATTAATTAACAATTGATTTTTTCATAAGAAAACATGAAAAAAAAAAAATTTTTTTCGTAGGTGTTTTTAAAAGCACCATGTAACTCGGAATAAAGTGAGCTTTCGGTAAACAATGTACTAGTTATTCCATTTTGTTCTAATGTAGTTAGATAAAACAACACCATGAATTGAGGTTTAGTTCTGCACTCTATTCTTTAGGTCTTTTTAGGAATAAGAAATATCATAAACTGGTCAAACACATTTATACTAAATTCATTCATTTTGAAAATTAGCACTAAGCATTCAAGACGCTGAGAACTTCAGATAATATAGGAGCCTATATAGCCTATAGCCTGTTTTTTTAAAGCAAAATTGTTTGCTTTGGTGATCGCGTGGCACCAACAGCAAGAAACTTTGTGCAATTAGTGCGTTAAAAAATTTAGTAAACACACACCACAAACGTATGCCAAAACCATTGACGTTTCTATGATACCCTCTATTCATTACACTTTCCCGGTGCAGTTTAATTAATTTTCCGATGCATTCTATCCTCGCGTCGCGTCGCTGGAAATGACATTTCATTAGCAGGACAATTACAGTTTTTAATTACCTGACCCGCAGCCCGCAGTAACTTTACTCTTGATTGGAAGGTACTTAACTGATTGTCTAGCCGATTATTTACAGCACAAAATGTGGGTTATATTAAATTTTCCATACATATAAGGGTGATAACTTACTATTTGAGTTAATTGTACGTATGGATCACTGGCGGGTGACATAACATTGCCCAAAAACCTGATTTAGCAACTACGTTATGTAAATATTTTGAAGTCAAAGAAGGCAAAAAGCTTATTAAGTAGACACTTAACTTAACTTAACATAACATAATAATCTGCCGAACAAAGAAAGCTTAAGAGAAAATATCAGGTTGTTCTTTCCCAATACAAACGTGTTTCCATGTTACCTTCCTGGATTGTGACATTAGAGCTATTGTTCATGTATCATTACATTAATATATAAAATCGCTATGTCGTTATGTTTTCCTTTTTTTTTGATATGCCACTCGTATTAGCTATGGGTCTAGAGACTTGAAACTTTCATCGCTTATGGGGGTAAAATTGGGTTGGAAGTTTGTATGGAAATCCGTCATTTTTTTATCTAATTGCATAAAAATTGGTATGTGGCCGTTAGGTTCAAATTGAAGATTGACGTGTTTAACTGGTTTTGGAAAATCCGTAAAAGTATACGGGAGATGAAGGTAAATGCATAAAAATTAGTATTTGGCCTTAAGGTTGAAAAATTTGAAAAGTTTTAGAGAGGTAGGGCACTGCAAGTACTCGCTCGAATAAGCCACCCGAACAACTAAAGCAGGGCATAGCGAGTACTTGCTCGAATGAGCGGCCCGAACTGGGGAAGTACCTCCACCTTACAGAAAACCGCGGCCACAATAACACTAACATTGAGTAGTGTTGTGTTCCTGGCGGTGAGTAAGGTTGCCAGAGCTCTTTGAGGATTCGCTGCGCGGACAGCGGAGGACCGGCGGTACTTGTTGCTGTCATGCTCGGCGTAGACGCGGCGTGCTGGTTCGGCGGTCAGGGAGACCTGATGAAACGGCTGACCGCTGGCCGCCCGCAGGTTGAACGGGATCCCGAACCCAGGGATCACTTAATCTCCGCCCTGGGAGGCTGATTCGCCAGCCTGTGTAAAGTATCTGAAGTGGTAGTCGTGCCGGAGAAGGAGACCGGAGTGGACCCGGCTACTACAACAGAGGGGGATCAGGGGCCCTTCCGCCCGCCGTGCCAGCAACCGTATCATCTGTGGCGAGCTTTGGCAGTTCTAGTACCGCACCTTTTGTCCTCTAAGCTGTCAGTGCAGTGAATCCTCATCTTTAATCTAAATAACACTTTCAAAAAATAAAAAATATGGCAAGAAATAAAAGAAAAAGAGTTTATTCAGCGGCCGCTCCATCCACATTTAATGTGGACTTTTGCAACATTAGGGGTATTCACGCAAATCTTAACGCAGTCCACCTCCATTTGGAGACTGCGCAGCCGACCATTCTTTTTCTAACGGAGACGCAGATATCCTGCCCGGCCGATACATCATACCTTCATTATCCCGGTTACAAACTTGAGCACAATTTCGTGAGTCGTGCCGGTGTATGTATGTTCGTCCGGGAGGATATCTGCTGTCGCCGCCTTCATAGCCTTGAAGACAGGGACCTGTCGATATTGTGGGTGCGCGTAGATTACGGCGGCCACACTCGTATCTATGCGTGCCTATACAGGTCTCATAGCGGTGACACGGACGTAACTCGACTCTTCACGCACCTGAGTTTGACGACTGACAAAGTTCTAGAGCAATATCCCACAGCAGAACTAGTTATTTTGGGAGACTTTAACGCCCACCATCGCGAGTGGCTCAGTTCTCGAACCAATAACTATGCTGGGATATCTGCTCACGAATTTGCTCTGACCTATGGATTCTCTCAGCTGGTACTTTCTCCAACGAGAATACCAGATATAGAGGAACATACGAGCTCCTTACTGGACCTTCTGCTGACTACTCGTTCGGACGGATACTCCGTCTCAGTGGATGCGCCTCTTGGCTCCTCGGACCACTGTCTCGTTCGGACTCAAGTGTCATGCACACAACCTGATCCTTCTGGGCCAACTAATTGGCGTCGTGTGTGGCACTATAAGTCGGCAGACTGGGATGGATTGCGAGAATTTTACGCATCGTACCCGTGGAGGCAGATCTGCTTTAACTCAGAAGATCCTGACGTCTGCGCAGCCGCAGTCACTGAGACAATCCTTGCTGGTATGGAATGCTATATTCCTAACCCGCGAGTAGCTGCCGGCGTCAAAAAACGACCGTGGTTTAATAGGTCTTGCAGAAAAGCTAAAATTCTTAAGCAAAATGCATATGAGGCTTGGACCACGGCTCGTTTTAATAAGGATCCGAATATTTCTGAGTTAAAACGCAAATTAAATGCTGCCTCGAGGTTCAGTAAGAAAGCAACTGCCAGAGCAAAATTCCAATTCATCGGCAAAATAGGTGGGCGACTTGCGAGCTATCCTTCTGGGAGTCGTGCTTTCTGGTCGCTTGCCAAAGCTGCCGAAGGGAACTTCTGCCAGTCGTCGTTACCACCACTGCGAAAGACCGATGGTGACTTGGCCCATAGTGCTAAAGAGAAAGCCGATCTACTGGGCAGTCTCTTTGCCTCGAACTCGAATATGAACGATGAAGGCGCTGTACCACCTACTATACCGTGGTGCGGTAAGACCATGCCGGAAATCTCCATAACGCAGCGGGAGGTCAGGCGGGCGTTGCTCTCTCTAGACGTTCATAAGTCGAGTGGGCCAGACGGTATACCAGCAGTGGTGCTTAAGCAGTGTGCTCCTGAGTTATGTCCTGTACTCACGCGCCTCTTCGCGCTTTCCTACCACACTAGGCAATTTCCGTCTTCATGGAAGACTGCGAATGTGCACCCGGTGCCCAAAAAGGGCGATAGATCAGATCCATCGAATTACAGGCCTATCGCTATTACCTCTCTCCTCTCTAAGGTGATGGAGCGTGTGATCAACACACAGCTTTTGAGATACCTAGAAAAACATGACCTGCTCAGCGACCGCCAATATGGCTTTCGCCACGGTCGCTCGACTGGTGACCTTCTAGTGTATCTCACACACCGATGGGCACTAGCCATTGAGAGTCAGGGGGAGGCATTGGCATGTAGCCTGGACATAGCGAAGGCGTTCGATCGGGTCTGGCACCGCGGTCTTCTATCGAAGTTGCCATCTTACGGAGTGCCCGAGGGTTTGTGCAAATGGGTGGCTAGCTTTTTGTCCGGCAGACGCATACGAGCCGTAGTTGACGGTAGTTGCTCTGATAGCATGGACATTAATGCTGGTGTCCCGCAAGGCTCTGTGCTGTCTCCTACGCTGTTTCTACTGCATATCAATGACATGTTGGACATGAACAACATACATTGCTATGCAGATGACAGTACTGGAGACGCTTTTTACACGGGTCGTGCAAACATCCCTCGTTCCGTTGTGGAGGAAAACCGCGGAGAACTTGTGTCTCAAATCGAGACCACACTGTCCCAGGTCTCTGACTGGGGACGGGTAAACTTGGTCCGATTCAACCCTACAAAGACACAAGTGTGCGCGTTCACCGCTAAGAAAACTCCATTCACTGTAGTCCCACAATTCCAGAACACTCCCCTCTCCATCTCCAAGAGCATTGGGATCCTTGGTGTCGACATCTCCAGCGATGTTCAGTTCCGAGATCATTTATCAGATAAGGTGAAGCTGGCGTCCAAAAAACTTGGTGTACTCAACAGAGCGAAGCAGTGCTTCACGTCGGGGCAAAGGTTGTTACTTTACAAGTCGCAAGTTCGGCCCCATATGGAGTACTGCTGCCATCTCTGGGCAGGTGCACCCGGATACCAGCTTGGCCCTTTTGACTCGGTTCAACGACGGGCTGTGAGAATTGTCGACGATTCCAAACTCACTTGCGGTATCGAGCCCTTAAGTCTAAGGAGAGACTTTGCCTCACTGTGTGTGTTCTACCGCTTGTACAATGGGTTGTGTTCTGAGGAATTGTTCGAAATGATGCCCACGGCTACTTTCTACCATCGCACCGCTCGCCATCGGCAGGGAATCCATTCTCACACTTTAGAACCTAAATGGTCGCGTACAGTGCGGTTTCAGAGAAACTTCCTCCCGCGAACGCTTAAGTTGTGGAATGAGCTCCCTGCCAAGGTATTCTGCAAGGACTACAGTATGGAGTTCTTCAAGAAAGAAGTTATTAGATTTCTGAAGGGTCGGCAACGCGCAAGTGATACCCCTGGTGTTGCAAGCGTCCATAGGCTACGGTGACCGCTTACCATCAGGCGGGCCGTAAGCTTGTTTGCCACCTTAGTGGTATAAAAAAAAAAAAAAAAAAAAAAAAAAAAAAAAAAAAAAAAAAAAAATTAAGATTATGAATTTTAATGTTTTTAGAAAATCCTCCCCTAGAGAGCAATGTAGGGATTGAAAATTCGCATGAGATTTCTGATATTTTCGTAAGTAAAAAAACCATAAATAATTAAAACCAATTATTTTTTCCCACAAGAGTCCACGCGGACAAAGTCACGGGAATAAACTAGCGATAGTAATAAACGTTTCAGTAACAACTATGTAAAGCGAACAATTTAGCTGTGGCATCCATAAATTGTGTGATATTCAATAATAGGGTTGCCATATTATTATTTAGTGTAAAAGGGACAACACTATTGCAAATAGACAATATATTTTTTGGCGATATAAAATTCAAGATAGAACAGTATATAACTGTAAGCCGACACATAGACGCACACAGAGATTACAATAAATTCATTAATCTTCATTTTTAGGTCCACCTGTTAGAAAACTCTGTGTTTCTCACCTTTCTGTATTAAATATACTTTTTACTCCGGACCGAATTTGTTTTTGTTTTATTTGTGGCAAAAACTAAAGTAAGTATTCAGTTGGTATTTTATTCTTAAAATCTACACTTTTAATTTTTAAGAAATTCTTTATGCTTGACATATAATTAGTTTGTTTTCATAGCTGGATGATACCGACTAGATAATTAAAATATTGTGAATATTTCGGAATGTACCAAGAAAAATGTAACGTTTGGCAACACTACTCATGACGTAACTAGGAACTGTATCCCATTTCCGCAAACTGCCGCGTCACTGAGCAAGATTAATACGACCTGCGCAACTAACAGGATATTACCATTCGTCCGTCTCTTCCAAAATGTTTTAGTATGAGAGGACTTATCCCGCAAGTCTATGGAAGGCGCCTGCTCGATGAAAACATTTTAAGAAATGCTCTGTTCCTTTCATGTAAGTTGAGTGGCGTTTTGTGGACAAACATTATACGCATTGAATGCGCTGTATGCTATATAAGATTTGAATAAGAAGCTAGTCCGTATTAACCCTAAATTAGGTCATTCGATTTTAAGACATTTTTACTTAACTTTGGTTAACTTAGTGCACGGATCCCTAACAAATATAAAAGGGACCAAAATCGGTTCACAATCAGTAGAAATATCTGGTAACTCCAATGACCTTCTACTTAGAAAGTTACACACACACAAAATAGACTAATTTATAACCCCCTTTTTTTAATTGGTTAAAAAAAGAATTGTGTTTGACGTCAAATTATCTCGTGGGGTGTAGATTCAATTTCATTTCGACGACCTAGGAGGTCTCATTATACCTAGGGTTATTATTAGGCGTTTCCAAATTGAATGTTCTTAGAATACACTGTGATAGGTGCGTGTCACAAAGGATTCTCTTCCAGAGCAGCTAATAATTAAGACTTCTTAGGATCCCGCAAATTTTTAAGATCAAAGGAATGGAGCGATATTGGAAATTATTTATTCAGCCGAAAGTCAGGTTTAATTAAAGCTAGAATTTCTTTACTTAAAACCTTAGGTTTACCTTATATTACCTACTTAACGTTGGTTCGTATATAAAGTTGGAGAGGATGATCTAGATTTAGGTCCAAATAAACATCAACACTTTTGAAACATATATAGTACTAACCCAAAAAAATTTTGTTAAAAAGTTCTATAGTAGTAAAAAAGTAGGTATTTACAATGATTGCCCATAGACGAGCTAATACAAGTTATTAGTCTCTAAATCCCTTGCCAAGACCAGCCAAGCAAAGCAAAATGGCAAAACCTACCTTTTTTTTCAAAGCGCTTTGTCGTTTTTTGAATATTCATAACTTGGCTTTGGATACCAGATAAAGAGAATGCTTGGGATATGATGTTAATAGTAGACTCAATAAACATATAAAGTTTCAATTGCATAGCTCTTAAAACACCAATTTCGTCACTGACTCACTCACTGATGATCATCAAAATTCTTAGGGTACTTCTTGAAGTCCTAGAAAGCTAAAATTTGGTATGTAAGCTAGTATTAGTAGACAAACAAAAAAAAATTCTACAACTTGGAACTTTTACCCCCAAACCCTTCAAACTATGGGATGGAAGTATGTATGATGAGACTTCCGTAAATTTTGATGCTCTAGCAATCAGTCTGAATTGATATAGAGACTCCTTGTTATAAATAATAAAATATATATTTTAGGATTTTTAGTAAATCACCAAATAACCACCCCTTAAATTAGGGAATGGAAGTTTATGAGCTAGAGATCTGAAAATTATACAAGTACACAGCCTTATTATTACAAATAAAAAAATACGGGTCTCAGGTTTTAAAAAAAATTATCCCTCAAACCCTTAGGGGATAAAAGTGATTTCAGAATATTACTACATTATTATACTTATATTATACGAATAATACTACTGTACTATTGTAGGTTCTTTGTTAAAATTTAAATGTGGTGACAATTATTTACAAAATGAAACTTTATTGCCCCGGTTGTTGTAAGATAAAAATCGCAATAAGCTGTATCGGAGATCGGACTTAGAAATCTGATGACAAACCAATCGACTTATGCGAATATAGTTTTTCATAATGTAACCCTTTATAAACAACAAAAAAACACAATTTTCATAAGCAACTTACAAAAAGAAGTCATATTCAACCAAAAATATTTTCATGTAAAATATGTGGCTTGGCCGTTTCGCTGCCGTCACATGGGCGTAAGGTGAAAAATTTATTAACTGTTAATTACTTTTCTGTTATACAATAATTCTTGTAGTAACAAAACTGCCAAGCCACACATTTTGACTAAGGTATAACGTTTGTGAAGTTAGGGCTTGTAGAGTTAAGGCGTGTAGAGTTAGAAGCTTGTCTCTCTAACATATACTGAGACGGTAAGGTTAAAACCTTGATTTCCTTAAATTATCACTTAAAGATTGTCACAGATTGTAAACTGATCGAAGAAGCTTGTGCAGCACAAAGATTCAAAAATAATAAGGTTACATAACAAGTGTGATTTACAAAATTCTTACATGAAAAGTCCACTGAAAAGTAAAAACGGATCAGTGTGGGGCTTTCTAGGGAGCTCTAAACCAGCATGCATAAAAGTAATAGTAATAGTAAAAACGTTCTTATCTGACAAAATCTTTTATGTAATTTTACCAAACAATGTATATCCTGCGTATTTGGACGAGTAATAACGTTTCTACAATTTAGCAAGAGGAAACCAATGTCGTAACATTTGGATGTTACCTCGTACAACGCTGCTGAAATATTAATGCAGTCAATTCGCGAACACAGTTTTAAATGTCACTATATGAACGAGCTGAACGTTAGAACGAACTGTGGAAGCGAACTAGCGCCCCAATTACTTTATGGGTTCTAAAAATACTTGAATTTTTTTGGGAAAAATGCAACTATTTTAAGTAAGTTTCGAAAACATGTCACACACTAAAATAAAACACCACAGAAGTTGCTTTAGCAATTAGATTGCCGTGTTTTCTCTGCGCATTTAGGTATATTATTACTCGAGGGGCGTACAATGAATAGCGAGAATGAGGTGGAAAATCTTTTTTGGGATAGTAAAGGGGTGGTCATGATTGAATGTCTCGACCATAGTACTACTATTACTGGCTCGAAATGGCTTTAAAAAGTTTAGGAAAAATATATTTCACTGTATTATGCTAAAAGCCGACTATTTAAAAAAAAATACATTTAATAAAAGTTACCAGCAACGTACGCATTCTTATTTTTTATTGAACGTACGCAGGGACGTACACTGTGAGACCTGTGTTCTCTTTAAAAAAATTCCACAGTATAAAATAATTGGAAAACCTAGTCCATTTGTAGACTCTCCAGTATTAATTTCAATTATTCTCCGAACTACTCGCCAAAATAAAATATTTCATTGCCAGTTAATTAAATGTGAGCAGGGTTGCCATTTCGAAATTTTAAGTACCCGTGTTTTGGGATCCAGATTTCCGAGTTTTGGAATAAAAATTGCCGTGTACATTTTTATTTATTTTAAATAAACACGTAAGATTAAACACGACATAAAAACATTATTCTTCACAGTCATCATACAAATTTCTTATCGTATCCAAACTATGTTCTTCTTTGTTCAGTTTACATTTTTTTTTTCTACTTTATATCTTATGGTATCTTTATGTTTTTTAGAGTACACGGCCCTTCTTCCTCACTATCCATGTTAATGCTTTACTCACACACCACACCACACTTATTTAAGTAAATAAATAGCAGTAATTTTATATTCTTAATGTAAGTTCTTTTCGAGAAATGAATGAATAAAATAATACCTAGCTACCGACCAATTACCATAAACAATGAAGTGTGCGCAAATCTATGGCGAATGCGCGTCGGGATTTCCCCGCTCATAGAGTAATGACCATAGTACTTTATTTTAAGTAGGAGAAATGACTACGTCTAGTGTGGTCTAGTGATGTATGTTATAATGACTTGTCGACTAAAAAAAAAAGTAATAATTGGATTGCCCTGTTTATTAAGTAGGAGAAATGACTACGTCTAGTGTAGTCTAGTGATGTATGTTATAATGACTTGTCGACTAAAAAAAAAAGTAATAATTGGATTGCCCTGTTTAAGAACACGGCAATGAATATACTGCCGTGTACCGTGTTTTATTGCTAAATAGACCCAAATTGCCGTGTAACACGGCAATTGCCGGGTAAATGGCAACGCTGAATGTGAGTTTCATTTGACGTGTAGATACCTACCTATCTTTACTGCAAATTATTGGCATTCAACTTCAATGCAAAGAAAACATGTACCTAACATAATCTTCTGTCAGTATGTCTGTTATATTTTTTTTCTTTTCAGTAGAGTTATGGCGTCGGATTTTTTTTTGTTGAACTACTTATCACATTTGCCTACGGAACCCTAAAGTAATCCAACGGGCGAATGAATGGATATATAGTAGTAGTTTTTCATAACTTGGCCGATTCAAAAGTGTTTGTAAAAATCTAATTTGTATTATTGTTGTATTATAAATAATACTTTCTGAATGCAATATTTTAATTTTGATTTCTTATATTTTAGTCCTTTTATTAAAAATATTTTCTCTGTTTCCCTTACAGAGGGCTTAAATCCCGGACAAGTCAGGAAAATTCCTGTCATCTGGAAGTACAATCCCTTCAAATAATTTTCTAACTCGTAAAATTAATGACATGGAAATGTAGATATTTTTTTGAAGTGGATAAAAAATTACTGGCTGTCTTATTTGTAACTTTCTAGGAATAGCTTTTAGTAACATAAATATTGAGTATTTATACATGGCTGAAACTGCAGGCAATAGTTTGTTTGATATAAAAATGAAAAGTGCGTTACCCTCAGAGCAGAATTTTCCTTGCCTTTTTCATTAAATCAAGATTATGTTATTCACCCGTCTGACTCCTGCTATCTTCACAGCCTGTGACAGATATAAAAGTGAGTAATAAAACTGCGGCTACAGGGAAATGAGATTGAATACTTTCCGTAATTATCGCAGATTACTTCTTTTATTTGTGAATAGGCAATAAGGCTGACGATTTGTGGAAAATGAACAAGTGAACTTACAAGTTTTGTTTATTTTTGAAGTATTTCGGCACAGTTGCATGCGCCATTTTCACGGGTAAACCCGAGCTTGCAACTGTGCTGAAATATCCGGAACTCAATAAATACAAACAATCGTAGATGCCCGAAACATGTATGTAAATATGTTATTAAAAATAATAATCATTAAATACGAAAAAAAAAAATACCTTCTAGTAAGAAACGTGTGTCTTTTTGAAAATTCCAATTTCTATTTTAATCAATTTAAATTTTATTTAATTTTTTTTTATAAATTAAGTTATATTTAGTAGCAACACAATCATAAACTCTACTCATATTTATAATTATGATAGTAAATTTGATGTTGATACATTTAAATATTTTTTTATTTACATAGTTGTAAGAAATTACAATAAGTATTAAAGAACTAACGTTATCTAAACTAAAGTAATTTACAATAAAATACTTATACCAACAAAAAATTTGTCCAAGTGGTAATTTTAATAAAAATGTTAATTTATATTCTGGCATAAAATAATGTTATAAAGATTTTTTCCGATGTAAAAATGATTTTTATTGTAAATTGGAATTGAGTGTCAAGAGTGATCTGTTCTTAAAAAGTCGGGTAAAAGCACTTCAAAACCTGGATGTGTTGATGCCGGTGTTGCTGATGTGAGACGTCCAGGTTTTGGTACGAAATCCAAAACAAAAGTTTTTCGATTAAAGTATTCTCTCTTTAGTATAATCTGGTGAATTTTGCCGTCATAGAGCATTTTAACAGACTTTTTGTAAAAAAATCAAACAGTTACTTACAACTTTCTGTAATGTACTAGTGTAATGTACATATGCCATAATTATAACTAATCAGTTATAACCTAAAAAGGCAATCAAATTTAAACAGAAATCAAAATCAAGTTCCTTTACTTCTAAATTGTGTAGATGTAGGATATAAAATCAATATTGTATATTACTAGCTTTTGGCCGCGGTTCAACCCGCCCGAAATTCGGTTATCGGTGTAGGATTTTAACGGCAACTCCTTAATTATAGAAAAAAAAACTGATTCACGCTTGACGTTTTTAAGTATCTTATGTCCTTCCTCGGGACATACTCCAAACTATCTCCATGTTAAATTTCATCTTAATCAGTACAGCAGCTTAAGAGTGAAGTAGTAACAGACAGACAGAAATAGTAACTTTCGTATTTATAATATTAGTATGGATAAACGACATCATAAAAGATAAACTTTTTCTAGCAAGAACTGATACTTTATAATTCGTTAGAAATATCAAATATTACCTTTGAACCAAATATTTTCAATATCACAGTCGGGGCTTGGGCCTGGAGCGGCAAAAGCTTATGGTGGCGACACGTTACGTGACCAAACTTACGTGGGTGACAAACGTTATAATTTCTCAGACGTCGTTGTTAAACATTCATCTTTGGTAAGTGTTAATTAAAATTGGCACCACGGGAAGATAAAACTAGACCGGCACATCAATCTATAAAACTAGACCGGCACATCAATCTATAAAACTAGACCGGCACATCAATCTATAAAACTAGACCGGCACATCAATCTATAAAACTAGACCGGCACATCAATCTATAAAACTAGACCGGCACATCAATCTATAAAACTAGACCGGCACATCAATCTATAAAACTAGACCGGCACATCAATCTATAAAACTAGACCGGCACATCAATCTATAAAACTAGACCGGCACATCAATCTATAAAACTAGACCGGCACATCAATCTATAAAACTAGACCGGCACATCAATCTATAAAACTAGACCGGCACATCAATCTATAAAACTAGACCGGCACATCAATCTATAAAACTAGACCGGCACATCAATCTATAAGTTTAAAGCGATCTGTTGAATTGAAGTAAAGTAAAAAATAAAGCTTTTTTGATAAAAACGAATAAGACGAAGGATAAAGCCCCTAAAAATTTAAATTTCATATAACAAATTTACCTACCTTGTTTCGCTAGGTAACCATTGGGTAACCATTTAGAACTTACACAACAAGAATTCAACATACTAAAAGTAGCTTTTGTTATAAAAACTAACTTTTCCATTAGCCGAGCTAACGAGTAGTTATGAAAACAGGTTTCGGTAAAAGCATTCGTTCCTGTTATCTACTACATTGCACTCTCTCTACTACAACACACACAACTCAAAGACAAATAAGAGTATAAACTCTGCATGTTCCGTACTTACAAACGAATTTTGACTTTATTTGACACTAGCTTCTGCCAGCGGCTTCGCCCTCCCTAAATTTGGTTATCGGCGTAGGATTCTTACGGCAACTCCTCAATTATAGAAAAAACAACTTTATAATATTAGTATAGATAGAAAGATAGATTAGGTAGGCATAATACATTCGTATCTCTGAAACCATGGAAATACGCATACAAAATTTCAACCCAATCGGTCAAGCCGTTTAGTAGTTGACATACCGACAGCAGCGCCACCTACCGGGTCCAAATTTATTTTGAAGTCATCCAGGAAACCATCAAAATACCCATATAAAATTTCAACCCAATCGGTTTAGCCGTTTGGAAGTTATGTGAAAAAGATAAGTACGAAGGATAATTCTTACTACCCGTTGTCCTATTACCCGTTTTCCCGTAGGAATAAAGCATTTTCCCGCGGTAAAAAGTAGTCTATGTTCATTAGGGATAATGTCGACTTCTAATGGTAAAAGAATTTTTCAAATCGGTCCAGTAGTTTCGGAGCCTATTCAATACAAACAAACAATCAAATCTTTCCTCTTTATAATATTAGTGTAGATTTACTGATTAAAAACAATGAAATTTTGTAGACATGATCTGAATGATGAAGCCAATCATTGTCTATGGTTTTACAAAATCCCATAAATGTTTCTATATCAGGAACGTTTAAAAATATGGCCAATTCTAGTCCACAGGAACCAAGTCAAAGGCTTAACAGGTAAGTATAGAATAAAATATCAATCAGTATGAAGCGACATGGAAGTCCTAAATGTTATAAAGAAATAGGTACACATATTTTCGTACCAGCCGCGAAATACTTTACAATTTGCCCACGTTTCCTTTTCATAACATTTGTAACTTACGGTCATAAAGGACGCGGGTAAGTGCGTTTCGATGTTTATTGAGAAATTTAATAAAATTAAATGTAATGTATTGTCTTGTAATTGTAAATGTAATGTAATGTAACATCTTTCATCTTTTACATTTTAGATTTGGACTTCGTATCGGGCAAGTAAAAAAAAATTGTCTCATCCCACTTTGATAACATTCTTTTTCAATGTATCTAGGCAACAACATAACCCACGGGAGCCAATCAGCTTTAACTTTTTTTTTAAGTTTAGCCACTAGGATTTGACCAAATGTACCAAAGTAATGAAAAAGCGATTACAAGCCCTGAAAAGTGTGGGTGTGGAGTTCTCCCAAGAGAAACCCAGATTCGTTGGTTCATCTATATAGCTTGTGGGAGACATTCTAATCTTTCGTATCCTACGGCTGCAAGAGTAAGTACACTTGATATCTTTGTTAACAAAATATAGCAAATGTGAATATCCGAAAATAAGGTAAATTGGAAATTGGGAGTTGCATATACCAGCAGCCAGTAGTTGTTGACAATGGCAGCTTTGCATAAATTCCACCGTAAAAAACACCTCACTTCAATATATTCCAAAACAATAACTTAACTAACTTAGTGTGTTCCTTTCCTCTAAGTTGATTTATGTACACGCTTTAAATAAATAGTTGGTACAAGGCAAAGTTAAGCAATTAGTAACGTAACACAGCATAAATTAACATTCAATACTTTGAAATTCTGAAAGTTATACGTATAATGTACAATGTACATGTCTTAGTCATACAAGTAACAAGGCAAAATCGAACAGTTATACCTTCTCGTAGAAAACTTTACTGTATTATCTTCTGTCTATCATAGGAGAATTGCTTGTTGCAAGTTCTTTGCAATTTGGGTTTCGACTACAAAAGTAGTAGTTTTAAGTACAATCGGAAGTAAAAGAATGTCATTACCTATATGTGTCACTTTTTAAAGAAACAATAAGTAAAAATCGGTGTCCCCAACGCTTAGGTTCAAGAATAATTTCCCTGGCGAGGTTTTCTTTAGGAAATTTACATATGGAGTTCTACAAAGGCGAATGTATCGTTAATTTGTAGTTATAACACACTAGACTTTGCCAGCGGTTCCGCCCGACCTGAATTCGGTTATCGGCGTGGAACTCCTTAATTATACTAACGAAGTTTGCTATGCCAAGCAATAGCTACATCTATTGTTCTTTAAACTCTTTTATAGTTATTCCCGCGGTAAATTTAGAATTTTTCTGGATAAAAAGTAGCCTATATGCTATTCCAGGACCTAACCTATGTGTATGCCAAGTTTCATCCCGATGCGTCCAGTGTTTAAAGCGTGATTGAGTAACAAACGTCCATCCAGACATACAAACTTTCACATTTATAATATTAGTGACACAAATAAATCAAAATCTATGGAGTACTTCCTGTTGACCTAGAATCATGAAATTTAGCAAGAAGCAATGCTATGTAGCAAACATAAAGGAAGAAATCTGAAAACCGTAAATTTGTTGTTACATCACAAAAAATATTTTTTTAGTAAAAACTTAACTTATTTGCAGTTGGTTAACTAACCGCTACCTATGTCGTTGTATTGGGACAACAGTTCCAAACGGTAAAGTTAAGTTTGTCACTTAACACAGTTTATCTTTTACGGCACCCTCGGTTCACGAGTGTCGGACTCGATCACTTGATCGGTTTTTATTATTTCTTTATTCTAATTAATTTTTTATAAGCAAAATTCGAAAGCAACATTTAACTAATACTAACAAAGCAGCAAACTCGTAACCATAAATGTTCTTCATAATATTCATGTAAGAAATATTTTACGTAACTAATGCTGGCAAAGACGTAGATACGACATACGAATTTACTCACAACTAAATAGGATTACACTGCCAAACATACGTAAGTCCCAGTAAGGAGATTAGTAGCAGTCTTCTCCTAGTAAATAGGTATATTATGTACGGTTGAAACTCAACATATTTGTGACTGTATATTGTAGGTAATATGATACTTTTTTATGAAATAATATTGCAATAATTCAAGTTGAACAAAAGAAAAATGATAAGGTTTACAAAGCCGTCAATACTTATACTTACTCATTTGTCTTAAGTCTTTGCTGTATTACCGAATGCATAAAACTAAATATCGATTCGGCAGCAAGTATTTTTGGTTATTATTACTAGTGGAAATGTAATTATTTTCAAGAGTGCCACGACACTATCGGACTGGATGAAAGATATTTTTTGACGAAATTGAAGACAATACTAATTTCAAAACAAACAAAAAAACAACTAGCAACTACCGAACTGTAACTTCTCTTTGTTATGGAAGAATTACTGCAAAAAATATATTATATATATTAAATTTGCCATATTGAATTGAGAAACACTTCACTTTCAGTAGATCCTGTGACCTCGAATTCTAGTAAAAAGTGATAAAAGATTTGAATCTAGCCTTGTCGAAAATTTAATACAACATAATGTCTTGGAAATCATGGTTTTTATTCATAAAAAATAGACACCATGTCGGATTATAGAAACTGATAAAGATTTTAATTCCAAACCCTTGAAAACCCCCAACAGAACTTAGTTTCATTTTAATCAAAGAATGTCAAAAATATAGAAAACATTTTTATTGATAAAAAATTAACCGCTGGTTCAATATTTCTCAAAAATACACTTAGATTCTAAGGTATTCGATTCCAATAAAAGCTCACGTACATACGACACACAGACACACACACACACACACGCACACGCACACGCACACACACACACACACACAGAGACACCACTCTTAAAATAGTCACAAATTATTTCCCAGTGTGCTTAGTGTATAAAACATGATGCATTGAAATGATTAAATATATTTCTCTTACTTACTTTTCTCCTAGGGTTATTTCTCTACCGACTTCACGTTACAGCTTGGGGTAGGTATAAGAAGGGTGATATCGGGTATTATTGGCTTGTTTGTTCGTGGAGGGACGTTATTCCATTACCTCACAGATTGAAAATTTCCCAAGGATTACTGGCATATTTTCATTTCTTTAGAATATTCCTTTTATTTTTTGCGGGGTACAATATACACATTTTCGAGATAAACTTAATCATAACAGTAAGCAGTCTAGATAACAGTACATAGGGGCCATTCATTTATTACGTAAGCCGATTTTCGTTAGTTTCTGACCCCCTCCCCCCCTGTTATAAGAAAAAATAAGAATAGGCCGACCCCCTCCCCCCTGTTTAATATTTATTAAGTAAGAATCTAAAGGAACAAATGAATACACGTTTGGTTTGTTTTGATGTTTATTTTTCAAAGTAACAATTTTTAGAAATGTATATTTGTGCTTACAAAGGAACTAATAATTTTTATTTTTCTGGTAGTAATAAACTTTGGTTTAATCATTAATTTTTACCTACATAAAATTTTCAGTCCAGGGGCTCAAAACCCACTCGGAAAGTGGATCTGCCACTGGAACATCTCCAATAATAGATATCGCTTCTAGTTCGTTATACAGGATTGTGACGTCGTCGACGTCCACCCATTCCACATCAGCCCCGATACGGCACAAAACTTCTTTGCCTCGCCTTTAATATAAGCTCTTTCTTTTTCAATATTTGAAATACGACCATGAAGTTTTTTGTGAAATTGCGCTGCCTTTTTCGACGCAAAGTTTGTAGAGCATACTAAACGAATTCTTTCTATGAGCGCATCTTGTATTGCACAGTAAAAATCGTAAGGGACACAAGGGTAGTCTTGAATGGTGCCTCAACCTCCATGTTCAATAATTGTCGCACAAACAAAGTATGATTTTTTTCAAAGTATAATTTTAACTGAGCATTTTTGTGATCTTACGTAAGAACTATCGAGACACCCTCTCACTTGTAAGAAACAATAAGACATGGTCGACCCCCCTCCCCACTAAATCGTCTTACGTAATAAATGAATGGCCCCATATATACATTTAAAAAACTTTAATATAAATTTCCAATTTTAAAGACGAAGATAGACGGATATGTCTTAAATCCTAAAAAACCTTCTAAACACCCATACCCAAGTATGCAAATTGAGTTTAATTATAGTAGTAATTATATAAGTATAATTCTTTTTTTTCTGAACTGATTCTGCAGTTGGCTGATGCAGCCATTACTGCTTCACCGACACTCTGAAGGAGTCTCAGCCCATATAGCGCCCAGCGCTGAGTCGAGGGACTGTATAAATGTTGTGACGATGCCAGGATATGCCAATTAAGAGGGCGATACTATTGGCCAGGAAGCCAATATCTGTAATACTAACGATGTGCATTTAAATGTACAAAAAATAATCATTACACAGTGTTATATACATCACTATGAGATATATTCGTTAGAACCTTCCTAAAGTAATGTATGCCATAATGACGCCTTGAAATAGTTTTTACCGTTTTGTAGTCACATTTTTTAATTTTTGCTACAACTTAGAGTCAAGGCACTAAATAACAAGCAATTCTAATTCTTTAACCAACTTTCGTAACAAAGAAATGCAATACACGCTTTAAAAATTTACACAAGTTTTAAAACAATGGTCACTTCCAGTTTTTTATTGCATTAAATACAATAAATAAAAATCATTTAGTAAGGTAATGCACCAGACAAAAGCAAGTTTTATAACATAAATTTTTTTCAAACCTTAAGGTGCTGAAGTTTAGTCACAAAATTGGCACAAAAACGACGTATTTACGCAATATAGCCTAGTCTTAACAAACATACATAACAGACGATATTATAAGACTCATATAATAACCATTGATATACTTACAATTTTTTTTTCAATATAATTTTTTTTTCAAATTTGGTTTTCACAAACACTTTTGAATCGTTAAAATTATCAAATACTGCATGCAACCCTAAAAACTTTTTTTAACGACATCCTGTTGCCTTTCCGCTGAAAATACAAAACCTATTTGCTTCCATTGCGACGTACGCTATTGAAATTCCGGTCGGAAACTGTTTAAGCGGAACGCAGCAGTTTTAATCTGCTATGGCTACTGAATTTTTCTGTTCCAGCATAAAGGAGGCCAGTCTACTCCGTAACGTAACCCGATTACTTTAGGTTCATATTTGAGTATGAAAATATTTCCTGAATGTAAAAAATTAAACAGTCCGCTATAGCGTCAGACAATATTGTATGGAAAACAACGCATTTTGCAGTTATTTTCATGATATAGAGACCTTCCAGTAAATAATAAATAAATGCATAATAAATGAAAACGTGCAAGATAGTACTAACAACAGTCATACGTTGGTAAACATAAAATCGGTCAAGTGCGAGTCGGTCACGCGCACCGTGGGTTTCGTACCACTATTTATAATTTAAGAACGCAAACAACAACACACGATGTGCTGCTAAGCTGCCACCAATTTAATGACTGATCATTTCCGACGTTACTAAGCTTCAAAAATTGTTTCCGATCAACAAATGTGTAGCTGTTTCTTTTAATAATCTGGACAATTATTGCTAGATGGCGCTTAAATGGTAACTTAAAATAGTAATAGTGCGAGCTCTTCTTACACTTCGTCAGATTTTATTATTTGTCATTATATACTTTAAATCTCACACTATAATCACTGCAAGTTTGAAGCTTGTATGTATTACTGGAAACCTCCCTCAAATTATTATTTTTTATTATTTGTTAGGCCATAATAACACATATTCTGTAATTTCTGTGTCTGATATTCCCACATATCTGCCTACTTTGTTCTAAAACAAAGAGCCCTTTAAAGGTCCGAAATACAGTCAGACACCGTAAACAATTGTCTATCACAAACCAAATGATATTTAACATATCCATACAGTTCTACAAAAACTACCAAGACTGTTCCTAAAGTTTAGAGGGGCCATCATCCATCTGCAGTGATGATTTGGCTGAGGGTGTCATTTATTGAGCTTTGAGAATTTGGACGTTAGAAAATATAAAGACTTACCAATGAAGCCTTCTTGAAAAAGTTGAACAGGAAGTACACAATTACCTGAAAATTATATAAATAAATTTATTTAAATAAATATCTTTAGTACAGAATATGTTCACTTCTCATCGCACCTTTGCAAAAGTATACAGTGTGTCCCTGAATAAAGTGCATCCATAAAAGGGGGTGAAACTAGATCAAAAATTATCGGCAAAAAAATTAAAATTTTTATTACTCACTAATGACTCTTTTTACAAAAAATTGATTTCTTGCAAAGTAGTGGGTCTACTTTATAAAAATAAAAACCATAATAATGTCAGGTATGTGGCAGTGACGATAAAATAACAAATAAACTCACAAACGAGTGGCTATAGTGACCTTAAGTTTAATTTTTCTATTTAAATTAGATTTATGCCTTTTTTTTAATGACTAGATATTTTTATGACTTATAATTATTTTCTATCATTATAGCTTTAAACCCCAAAAAGGGCACACGTATAATTATCATAATTAATTATAATACTACTAGCTGACCCGACGAACGTTTTTTTTCTCTTTTAAAACAACTGGCGCGCCACCAATTGTGAAAGGGTTGTACTGAATCAAAAATCTTTCCCGGCGTGTGCTCATCAACTTGCCGAAATTTCATTACAATCAGTTTACCCTTAGTGCGCGAGTCCGACTCATACTTGACCCTTTTTATATCATGAAAACCTCGCCGTAACAATGACAAACACATCAAAAATAGAATTATCCAATTTCGTGTAGTCGTTCGGAAGTTCTGGCGTGACCAACGGAAAAAAGGAATTCATTCTTATATATATAAAGATTTTTATGTCTCTACTTCAGTTTCACTTTTTACAGAAATCTGTTGCTTCACTATCCCCTGTTTTTTGTGGACGTTGGATGACGTCTACTTGACTCTAACAATAACGTGTGTGCTAATTATAGGCTTGTTTTAATTATTTATAAGGAAAAAAATTGATAACTTTTTAGTTCGAAATATTTCTCAATCTTACCATTTTAATTAACCAAAACCATTCCAAAGAGCCTTAACACGATAACCCTATTTATTGCGTTCAGTGGTTCTTATGGTCACCTTCCGTCATCGGCACTAGACTTTGAATATCGCCTACGATTATAGCACTTATCAAGACCATTTCAAGTAGCACAAACACGAAGAAGTTATCTGATCCCATCATCAGACCAGCTTCATGGTACCACATTAATGCATTGTCATCAAAGTTACGCAGGTGTACCGTTGAACGCCGGGAAGTGGGTCAATTTAGGCTTTCAAGATTTGTCCTTAACATACAAACATGTGAAGTTAAATAAAATTATTTGAACGACCTATCCAACGACACCTTACATTATGGAATTTATAGACGAGAAAAAATATCATCCCCACTTTATATGTAGGTTACACAATTTTTTTAAGATTTTAATTTACCACTTTGATGGAATTTAAATACTTTAATAATATTTAGGATACTATTAAATTTCATGAGATTTAACAGTCCCCTTATTTAAAGAAACACAGAGGAATGTTTGCACTACCAGAGGACTTACTTATTTATATATATTATATGTTTACATACAAAATGCCTCATCGAAAAAAAAATTTAAAGCAAAACGTTGAAGTTATGAACGTATTAAAAATTATCAAATAAAATGGCAAGAATTAAAGGAAAAAGAACATCTTAAATATTTTATGAAACAAATAATGAGCAGATAAATCAACATCACCGACACAGGGATTCCGATCACTTCTTAAACGAAATGCGAAAGAAGCGTAGGGAGCGAGTTAGAAAAAAACTTGAACAAACAGAATAAAAAGTTTTCAGAACTAAAGAAGAAAGATGTGAAATACAAAAAAACGATTGTCAATTAGAAAAAGCTAAAACATCGTCAAACCCTGATACACTAAATACTTATTTATTTAAGACTAGCTGACTCGGCGAACGCTGTTCTTTTTTTAAAACAACTATCGCACCAACCTATTGTGAAAGAGTTGTACTAATTCAGAAACCTTCCCCGGCGTATGCATAACTTACCAAAATTGCATTACAATCGGTTTACCCTTATTGCGCGATTTCGACTCGCACTGGACCCTGTCGGAAAATCCTTTCTTATTGAATGCCGACATCATACAAAGAACATGTCCTCCTAGTTTCAGGTCTCTACCATCAGCGGTTTAGGCTGTTTGTTGATCCGTCAGGCATTCAGGACAAAGCATTTTATATATATAGATATTGGACACCCCAGATACTCGAAAATAATTAATCAAAAAGGAACTGCTTCACAGCTGAAAGAGAATTATTGTGCGCGAAGAACACGAAAAGAAAATTGTTAAGAAGTATAACCTAAAGAGGATGAAAAATGTAGAATTACTATCATATAAAAGAGTAAGAAAGGCTGACTTTGACTTAAAACGATTGAGATAAGATAGAATATCTGATGAAATAACAACTAAGGGATAACCATTCTGAAGAAGATGCAATTCTGCACATGATTTTTTTAGAAAAATTTGTAACTAAATATGGACAGGAAGTACAGGTGTTCCGTTTTGGAGTGTCTCGTATTCAGATAACTCTCTACACAGTAGTGTTATACCTGAAAAAATCTGTACCGTTTTCAAAATCATCTCTCATTCGCCAGCATCTATTTGGACTAAGCTTCTTAAGACATTTATAGTTTTACCAAGTCAAATTAAGCACCTTCACTTTTTGAGTGATGGACTGGTTATGCAATAATACCGCAAAAACGCTATACCACAGCTATCATGAAATTATTTGGTAAGTGGGCATGGAAAAGGAGCTCACGATGGGATAGGAGCGACATGTAAGAGAACTGCTGATTATGTGGTAGCCACTGGTAGAGATATCCAAGACAAAAAGCTGTAGGACTAATATGTCCCGTCCTGCTGTTTCATTGATCGTTGTAGATGATGAAAATATTAAAAATATTACTGCTAAAATTGAACAAGAAACAAAAATAAAAAGGCTTTTAAGGACACTCTACAAGTTCACCAGGTAACAGAAAATGTTTGTAATCAATCAGACAGTTCGAGAACTACATCCATGGCATTCAGTATGGGGAATTTGAGCTGCTTTTGCAAAAATATTAACTGCGAACATTATAAGATTGGAACTTTAAATTATAAGCAAAAACTGAATGTTTATGAAATATATACTGATTTCAAAATGAAATTAAGACAGAAAAAACCTTACCAACCATTTAAACTTACTTGCACAGTCAAAATTAAAGAAGGGCCAAGTTACCGAATATCTTTTTGGTAACGGTGATTTTGTATTGGTGAAATATCAAGTAAAAAGAAACAATACCGCTAAGCAGCTGTGATAAATGGAATTGATGAAAAATATGGTTAAATAACTGTTACATTCCTGAAAATCTATGATAGAAATGCTCAGTAGTTTATGCGCGGCGAAACCGATGTACCTAGTAGATGTTTCATTTGATCCAATTTTGGAAACTTGAAAACTTCCTATTCCTCACTATCTTACTATATTTAATTAAAAATAGTTCCTTTAGTAAAGACTGAGATTTTGTTAAAGAATATTTTTAAGTTAACTCCATTGTTGATCATAAATCTTAGTTCGTAAAAGCAAATAAATAATACGCAATAAGTCGTAATGGTAAACAGAGGCGGCTCGTGACAATTTTAGATGGGTGTTCACTAAAAAAAACTAAATAGGAATCGGTTAGAGTAACTAAAAGGAGGGCTTAAATTTATTAAAATAATAAAATAGCCTTATTTTATTTATAAACTAGCTTCTGCCTGCAGCTTTGCCTGCCTTAATTTTCATTATCGGCGTAGGTTCTTACGGCAACTCTTTAATTATAGAAAAAAATCAAACAATCAAATCTTTCCTCCTTAATGGCATAATACATTCGTGTCTGTGAAACCATGGAAATACACATATAAAATTTGAACCCAATCGGTCAACCCTTTTAGTAGTTGACATACCAACAGCAGCGCCACCTACCGGGTCCAATTGTATTTTTAAATCATTTAGGAAACTATCGAAACACCCATATAAAATTTCAACCCAATCGGTTCAGTCGTTTAGAAGGTATGTGAAAAAGGTAAGTACGGAAGGATAATTCTTACTACCCGTTGTCCTATTACCCGTTTTTCCATAGGAATGAAGCATTTTCCCGCGGTAAAAAGTAGCCTTTGTTCATCAGGGATAATGTCGGTTTCTAATGATAAAAGAATTTTTCAAATCGGCCCAGTAGTTTCGGAGCCTATGCAATACAAACAAACAATCAAATCTTTTCTCTTTATAATATTAGTATAGAATATTCGCCTATTACTGTTTTGTGAAAATCAGAGATGCAGTTGATAAGGCGTTTTTCTATGCATATCATGCACAACGCATTCAGGCGAGTTTTCAGACATAGTTTTCGCACTGTTTGATAAACAAAACATTATATTTAGCCATATTACACAGCTATTTTCGTATTAACTTATTTAATTTGTTAATAAGAAATTCGCGCACACGAACGAAAGCTATTGTTATGATAACAGCGGCAACAGCGCGCCGGCGCCGGCTAGACTGGCCGAAGGCGTGCGTGGGTCAAGCTCGCAACATGGCTAGCTAATATTATTATTACGTAGTACCTAGCCCAGGAGCGGCGCGCGACATTTTGCTAATTTGTCATACAAAGTCTTCTGTTTCACGTGTGGAACTGTATCGAACTTTCTCTTTCACACTCGTTAAATTTAGCACTAAGCGTCTGTACTGAAATTGGTTTCATAGGAGCTTAATCGCAAGCGCACCACCTAACTCCGTGCAATTAGATACATACTTCCAAATCTTGTAATGTGTGTTACTTACTGTGTAGGTACGGAATGTTTCTGGTGAGAAGCTATGTCAACATAAATGGTACCTAATCGAATCATCATTATTTATGGCAGTGCGCCGCACCAGCGCTCCTTAGGACAAGCCGCCTCTGATGGTAAATAAAATTACTGATTGTTTGTAAATGACTATTAAAAGGGAATTTTTGTAGCACAAAAACAAGTTTTCCTTATAAAAAAAGACCCCTGATATATTTTTTTGCATAAATTTACAATATATAGAATATTATTGCATATTGCTACTACCCTTATGAACCAATTCGTTAACTTTATTTTTATCTTCATTTTAAATTACTTCGTTGAATCATTTGAGCAAATAAATTATTGAGACACTTTTTTAGCTAAAATGACAGTATTGGTAGAGAAATGCCCATGTATACCAATGCCAAATGACAGTTTTGAAGGGCTAGAAATCTGTCTTACTAAGCTAAGCTGCGGACAGACAGACGGACGAACATAGCGAAACTATAATGGTTCCTTGTAGCAAAACTTAATGGACGCCTAAAAACTAAACCTTTTAAAACTGTATTACCAAAAATATATTGTCTATTTCTTTGTTCCGAGTTTGCGCAATCAATACAAAACTGAAAATATTTGAAAGAATGACAAAAACAAAGGAAACGATAAATAAAAAATAATTTTCCTTTACTTGCGGTTACACTGCATAAGTAAAATAAGTTTCATCTTTTACTTTTCGTAACTTCACAAAGAATATTGCTTTTTCAATAATGAGAAAACCGCTTGTTAGCTCTCACGAGCTTTTGATAGCGCGCCGTATTAAATTTTCATTTAGAGCGACTAAAGAACACGGTTTTATTGCTTATGTTAACCAAATAATGTAAAAGTAATTGAGGAAAATATAAGAATACGTAATATAATCAGTTTGAGGTTAAACAGGTACTTCTCTAAATATATTTAAAAAGCCACAAGCCGTTTAATCCACAAATCCAGTGAGACTAAAAAACCTATGAAATACTGATATTTCATATTCCATACGTGTCCGTCAAAAACCTTAGTAAACTGACATATCTACGAATTTTCTGAATAAATATAACGCTATTAAACTTGTTATCAACCAGCGTTGCTTTAGACCTAAATGAGCAATAATACAAATTTACATTGAAAGGTAAATAACTTAATTACCTACTTTATTAACCCCAACGGATGCATTATGCCAAAACATAAGGTACATATTTTATGTATGCTGTAAATAATGATACCGATTAATTGAGATGTCTTAGTTGATATTTGGCTAACAATTAATCAAAAAGCTACTGATAATATCGTAACGTAAATCTCCTCCAAATGTTTTCGGTCCCAAGCCGCCCTTGCCCTTTGGCTTAATGCGGCACTAACCAGGTGGTCTGGCCACTTGGTTGGAGGCCGTCCCGCGCTGGGTCTTCCAATCCATAGTCGCCACTCGAGAACCTTTCCTATATAACGGTTATCGGTTCGACGAGCGATGTGGCTTGCCTGTTGCCAAGTGGTTTGCAGGCTGTTTGCTTTCTGTTTATTTAAGCGAATCTCCTCATTCCATTTTCTCGCGCAAAGAAACACCAAGCATAGCTCTTTTTAGAGCTCGCTGAGCGACTCTGAGCTTATTTAACTTATTTAAAAGACCACGTTTCTGTACGTTAAGTCATCACCAGCAATATACATTAAGATACGCAAGCGGAAGGTAAATGTGTTACAGGCAGTCAATTACAAAATAATGTTTATTTCCATTTTTTAACATTTTATAAAAACTTGGCTCCGTTATCGTAACAACTGTTCATACAAAAAACTGTAGTTTTCGAATTCGTTCACCAGACTCCAATAAAAAGCCTTTTAAAATGTCATGTCCAATGTTTTGGCTTTCAGTTTTACTGTTATTCGGAATATGGAAGAGGGATCTAATGTGAAATACGAGCATTTTCCGGCGTTATTGAAATTATATAATAACGTGGAATAACATTAAAATTTATTGTGTCACTTAGTCTAACTACTTATACAAAAACATAAAATAGTGTATGTAGTGTTATTTAGTAAAATACATACGCAAGAAAAATTATGGATTGGTCAGTAAACGGGTAATCGGAAATAAATCTTAAGGCGAGGAAATCCGAAAACTTTGTAAGACTGTTAATAAATCAGCATAAATTTTTTTATATTACAGCAGATTTTAAAGTGCGAGTAGATTTGAAATTCGGTTACGTGTTTATAGGTGCTAGTGGATCCAGAATTCATTTCTAAAATTATATTAATATTGAAATTACTTATGCTCCCATTACTAACACTGCTATAGTAAATATAAGTGTCAGAAATGGTATTCTTTAATTACATTTACATATGAGTGAAATACCACTCACGTAATTTCGGAAACTATTTAGCCTACGAAATTGAATGAGCGGGGATACGCTGTTAAGTTATAAGCAATTGTTGGAAGCTGTAACAGAGACCGTACGTGGTTTGAGAGTTATCAAGTGCCTATCTATACCGATGACTTGGTAATCCTTGCATTTGAAAAGAGGAAGAAGAAATGGCAACAACTATCATCGATAGAGTTACAAGAAAAAGGTATAAAAGCATTGATAGAAGCAAGATGAAGCAAAAGAAGTGGAAACATGCATGAGGTTATGAATATTTGTATTAACATTAGTTTGCTAGGGAAGGAAGACATCGACCGTCATATAGAAAGGTAATGTTAAAGACAGTGAAAATCCTCTAGAGGGCTAATAGGATTACTGAGTCTAGTAAGTATGTGAGAAGCACTAAGCAGATTTATTGCTGAGATACCGATTTAGGTAAAGGTCACAATACGAACCCTTGTCTCGCGCACTTTGCTGCTAACCGTAAGACACATCAAGACAGTTCGAGCAATTTTGTCTATCTTTATAAATGTTGAAACTTTTCAGAACAAACTATAGCCACTTGTATGTATCTCAATTGATTTCTTAAAATTAGGTCAAATAGTTCCGAAAATTATTTCACAAGTAGGAATGTACAATATTTTTATGTAAATACAAAAACTTAGTCTGGCAGCAACTACCGTACAAACAATTTTTGTTATTGCAAACAGGATTTGAATGCTGAATTAAAAATCGAAGAATTTTTTTGCAAAATCCACACCATCTTTCTTATTAGTAATGAAGTAACAGATAAACATACCCACATACACATACAAGGACTGCTAAAATCTGTAGCAACAGACACGGTTGATAATAAAATAATTTTGATATGAAACGTAAAAGAAATGAACACATACTACAGAAATCGTATCTAATATTGTATGAGAACAAATGTTCCCTGTTATAGTCTTATTGAATATTGTTTTTCTATAGAAGCACCATAGTATAAAAATAGCGGTAGGTACCTACTCCTACAATACGGCGTGGTTTTTTTCATTTGTATTGTAGCTTTGAGATATTAATGTAATTAAAAGTCGTAAAAAATCTCCGGTAAAAGAAAATGGCAAGAGCGAATTATAAAACTGAATTTATTTTCTGTAATTTAATATCCGTGTTTGTGGCGGGATGCGAACACTGGCGAGAGGAATATTTAATTAATATATTGTTTTGATTTTATTTAACAAACGTTTCTCTGTGGTTTTCATAATTTTAAATTTAATGTGTTTCACTTTATTAATAATGTTCATGGTTATCTGGGAATATTAATATCTATTTTATGATTTATTTATAATGTTGTTTTAGAATATGTTGTCTTAATTTGACTACACCATAAGTATAAAAAATAAGGTTTGCGCATTATTTCTTTTACTATGACCCGAAATATGTCTTAGAGCAGCTAAGCATTACAGGATCCAATTTGAGGAAATCCAAATAAGAATGGGAATGGGTAGGTCATATAGTCAGCAGTTGCGAGTCTGCGAGTCGATACTATACACTTCTATGGGTCAGTTCCTAGGAAGAAGACTGTGATATAGATAACACAGTGAGGGATTGCCTCTCACTAGGTAAAATGGAGAAGATGAAGGGTCGCAGACATTAGTCTTATTTTGGAAATCTATGGAGTAGGAAAAATGTACATCACCAATAAAGGTCTTGTAACAGATATTTATTTATTTATTAATTTAAATATATGAATTGCAACATTACAGTTCAGAAAACCAATTCGTTACAATATTATTTTCTTACATTTTATAAAAACGAAACACACAAGACAAAAATAAAAGAAAAAAAAAATCTTACATACGTCGTTCTAGCACGCTCTTACACTCCAACATCAATCTCGGCACTGGTGTCACAAACAGATGACAGTGTGGTGCTGCCTCGAGTAGAGCTCGCAGTGCTGCCTCGAGTAGAGCTCGCAGTGCTGCCTCGAGTAGAGCTCGCAGTGCTGCCTCGAGTATAGCTCGCAGTGTTGCCTCGAGTAGAGCTCGCAGTGCGACTTTAAGCAACGGACGTTTGCGCATCCTCAAATATGAATTTGGTGCAAATAACTTTAATGTTCTTCCTAGCAATACAATGTCGTCGATTTTGTTTCTTAAAATATACACAAATAATTTGACTAAAGCCATGGATCTTCTTAATTCTAATGAGTCGAAACCTAAATGCCCCTGCAAAAATTGGGTAGGATACAAAAACGGATAATAATCTTAGTATTTTTTTTTATTAACACAGCGAAGAAATTTTTTTTGAACGCGTTCCATCATGAGTATATATTTATTCTCACGAGGACTCCACACCACTTTCGATTCTAATACACTCCGGACAAGGGAAGTGTAAAGCGCGCATGTAGCTTCGGTTGACAAAGGAGCGGCATGGCGCAGAACAAAGCCTAACCGCTGAAATGCAATGTTAGTCACTTTGAGCACATGTTGACGGAAATTGAGCTGAGGGTCAAATAATCAAATAGTCAAAAAATCAATATAATAATGTTGTCTACTCACTGCTTTTATTTGATATTACCTATTTTTTAAAATTTAAGTGTGCAAAAGGACAGAAAGTGTTGATTCGCACATTCATTTTTTCGCAACAAAAAAACGATATCATTTTAACATTTGGAGCGTGCCAAACTGCGGCGATAGTCGTAATTTATGTGTGTATCGATAACTTTTAGCGTTTTCGTATGTCGCATGGAGGTTGGAAAATGTCCAAACCATGGGGATTGATAGTGTTGGTGACGGTTTTATTTTGATAAATCGTTTTCTCTTAAATCGATACTGGCTAAATATTACGTATGCGAACATACACTAAATATTTGATTGTATAGGCAAGTAATTACTGTATTATTGTTGGCTAGTACGTCGTTAAGATAAATGTAGACATATTGTAAAGCTAAAAGAAGCTCTTTATTAAATCCAAAACAAACGGACTAGTGCAAGTCTGACTCACGCACTGAGGGTTCCGTACAAACTAGATTTGTTTTGTAGATCGTTCGTCTATCACGGGAATAGAGTCTTGAAGATTTTTGTCCGTCACCGTCAACAAGAAAAGGTCACTTAGCCAACTGCAAAATGTAAGTTTGTTAAATTGCAAATATTTTTAAAGTTATTTTTGATAAAACATTTTTATTAAGTCTTCAATTTGCAGGTATCTTACAAAAAGTTGCGTAAACGGATTATAACTCAGAAAGTATGGGTCAGATTGACTGCAAAAAAACTTTTAAACTTCACAGTAGACTTGTTCCTACCCGTATTAGTGTATAAGATAATATTAAATTATTTACAAATATTATTAGGAACGAAAAAAAATCTACGACCGAAAAGCTGCGAAATCCATACGGATCATTTGCGACTGAACATCCGCAGAGAGACGTCGCCGCCATCGATTGGCGAACTTATAATACAAACCGCGGCAGCTGTAGTTCAAAATATAGCCTAGCCGAGTTTTAGAGTTCCGTGTCCAAAGGGTGTCAACCCATGGAGCCCTAATACTAACCATCTGTGAAGTAGGCAGGCTATTTTCTCTCCAGGGTTATACAACCAATACCGGAATTTGCAGTTTTTTCGCAGTTCAATTCTAAAATTTGTAGTTGTTGCTTTTGAAATATTGCTACATAATAATTTAGCAGGCCACAGACATCTCAAACGGAAATGGGTCATGTGGTAGGGTTAAATATAGAACAGGAATTTGCAGTTTTTTGCAGTTCTTCGATAGGCTTATGCCGCAATTTGCAGTCGTTATATTTTAAATATAGCAGTGGCCTCCTAACTTTATTTGAAATTAGCACACCACATCCACCTCCGACGGAAACAGATCATGTGTGTAAGGTATATATAAAGACTGCATATTTTAAAATAGGTCTATCGAAGAACTGACAAGATAAGCTGCAAATTCCTGTACCAAATATAACGCACACACATGACCCGTTTCCGTCGGAGCTCTATGTGGCGTGCTAATCTAGTGTGAAGTTAGTAAGCCACTGCTTTATCTTTAAAAAATTAACGACTGCAAATTAAGGCATAGGCCTATTATAGAACTGCAAAAAAACAGCAAATATCTGTGCTATATTTAAACCCCACACATGACCCTGGAGATGTCTGTGGCCTATTTACTAATTATATGCATTATTAGGACTGCAAATTTTGGAGTAGGCCTATCAAAGAACTGCAAAAAAACTGCAATTTCCGCTGCTATAGATAGCATTCACAGATGGCTCGTTCGAGTCGTTGCGAAGCTTGTGATCATAACAGGCAAAGCTTTTGTTAACATGAAGGTCGCTTGTGATAAAAATTAGGAACCCAAAAAGTATCCATGGAAAACATTCTTTAGATCTGAATAAAATTCGACAAAAGATATGATTTGTGCTTTATTATTTCTTATCATTTCTTATTTCTTAATATAAATTTTTTGTATAACAGAGCCTTAAGCGGATTTTTTCTCTATAAAAACGTATTTCCCTGTTTTACCATATTGTATATGATAAATATACACAGTATTGATTGTTTTGCTTTTTTTGAAATTTTATTTGTATAAATAACTGTGGCCGTGCAAAAGTAAAAAAAAGTTCTGTTTTTTTTTATTATATTTTAAAACTATATTTTTAAGAAAACAAAATAAAAAGACGGAGAATAATTCAGTAATTTTAGGATAAGTCATTTCTATACATTTCGGTTAAAAATTGGAGGAGACAAGCGGGGAATACAAAACACCTATTTTGATGATTGTAACTAGGTATAATTAGCCCGAGGCGCAGTTGTCTCTATCGCACATCGGTATCTTGGCCTGGATCTTAGCGCGACAGCAATCGAATTTCCAAATACTCATGTGTGTTGTGTATACGCTTGGGTCTGATATTTCTTCTTAACTTATTGATTATATTTTATCTACGTACGCACGTATTCTTAACTTTATAGATTTTTAATACACAGCCAGACAGCTAGATATTTTATTACTTTTGAATAAACATTTTGTATATGAATTTGCAGCTTTTACTGTATTTTGCTTCTTTATTTTTCAGGTGTTTTTCTTTCTGCTATAATAACATTTTCCTAATTTGGGGAAGCGTCGCACGACCCGGTGCACCAGTTTATGGGCACTTTATGCGACCATGAAATCTTGACGACTTGCTCATAAAAGCTTGCGTGTTTTGAGCGAAGAAATAACAGAATTATTTACTTCAATATCAAATTGTTTACTTGTTCAGTTAGAAATATAAGAGGCTAAAAAAATTATAACAGAGATGGTAGGTAAGTTTGTCACTAACTGAGGTGATTATCACATATTGCTTATTTGATCTGAGAACTCTATCCATAAGCAATTTATTCTTTAGCAAATGATGGTAAAAAAATAGTCGCTCCTACACAATTCTTGGAGTTTACTCCTTAAGAATTAACTTTTGTAGCGTAAAATTAAGTAGTGAAATACGATTTCGAAACACAAAAAGCGATATGATTTTAGCAAAAGTTGACTAAGGAAGCTAACTTTTCGCGGTCTTACTGAGCTAAAATATACCACATACTTGTAACATAAATATAATTAATACCCTGGAGCGGATATGATGATGGAGTCAAAAAGTCGCCATAGGAACTCTGTAGTGAAAGAATGCAATCCTATCGAGTTTGGGCCTGTTTGATTTGTTTTCATAAGTTCTTTCATCTAGAGTCTGTTGATGAAGCCGGAAAGTGTCAAAAGAAACTCTATAAGGAAACGATACAATACGCAATCCCATTGAGCTAGGCCTTTTGATTTTTCTTGACCTTTACTCTCGTATTAGATGATATCCAAGTTCTGATGATTAAACCCGAAGGTGGCTACAGGAATTCTCTAATAAAACAACGCAAACCCATGAAGTTTGGGCTCGTTCGATTTGTTGTTACAAATACGCTGATCTTAGATGATATCAAAGGCCGATGATGAAACTGTAAGGTAGCCACAGGAACGCTGTAATAAAACGACGCAAATCCATCAAGTTTAAATTGAATGCCAGCAGTCGAAAGCGTTTCGCACTTCATCTTAAACGACCTGAAGCGATACTATAAGCAAGCGTGTGGGCAGTAGTAAGAAGTCATAGTTAATGGTCGAGGAGTTTAATGTCTGACACTGGTTTACTACGAAGTCGTAAAAAATACATCTTAAGAGTCCTTGTAGACGTCTGTTTTTTCACCGGACGTTTCGTATAGGTCACAATGAGAGCGTAGTTACACGTGCCGTATTACTGAGGGTAGAATCTTTGTACTGGACATTTTCTGCAGGTCCGTATTGAAACGGACGTCTACAATGGCCCAAAAGCCGCAGATCCATCCATTGATGCGTCCGCAGTAGCACGCACAAGTAAACTACAAACGTCTTCATATACTAAGCATCGATTTGCTTAAAACTGTTGGTTGAATCATGGATCCACTAACATGCAGGGATGCACTGCACACTCCACGCAACCTACACGGACAACGTTACCACAACAAATGTACTCAAACCTTTAGTAGTTTACGTACGGAGTCTGTACGTGCACTTCCTATTGCACAGCAAAGCAGCCGCGGTCTAAGAGGAAAATCAGACCCAAGCAAATAGACAAATTTGGAAATAGATTGATGTCGCACTAAGAGCCGGGCCAAAATACCGATGTGCGTTAGGAAATAATATCGGTGCGGTGGTTTGTATTAGAAACCCACTTTTCTCCTCCAAGTCTCAACCGAATTGTATAAAAATGTTGTGTTAATGAATTATTTTACAGCAGGGCCCTAGTTATATATGTTAAAAAAAAATAGGTTCCATGCCAAAATCCAGGAAGAAAACAGTGAAATACGTTTGAATAGGGAAAAGCAACTTGCAGCTGGCATTTTTGCACATTTGTCATTTGTACTTACAATCCTTCCTGGAGGTATCGCCAAAAGAACAAAAAAATTATTGTGGGGCACTTCCTAAAGACGGATCGTTTCACTATAGAATACTAGGTCCAATAATGCATCATTGACCTACACCAGCGGCATTGTGACGTAGTGATGATGTCACGTCCTGTTCGTTTGCATTTCTACTTCGCGTCCGTTCACCTATTGTGACATTAATTGTGTATTGTGTCAACTGTGCTTTTGTCGGTTGGGACTCCATTCAAATTCAACACTGGAACTCGCACGTTTGAAACTGTTGAACAATTCTGCTCTAGTTAGATTTTCAAGTGAGTGAGAAAAATCAACTCTGTTTAATTTTAGCGTATTCTTTTTAGTCATTTGCAGTTAGGTATATCTAATAAAATATTCAATAATGAGAAATATAGGTGCACTATTGTTAGAGGTGAACGAGAACCTGCATGTTAAATCCCGAGGTTAGCGAAGTTAATGGTAAGGTGTAGGTGCTAAAAGGTGTGGGATGGACTTTGTTTTTATGAGTAATGCACTCTAATTTTATTTTATTACCAATGGCTAGATGAGCATGCACTCTGCAACATTTGGACGTGTGGGGGTGTGGCGCATAAGCAAGTTATCGTATGTCGTATATATATATATTTGGATAGATGTCTTGTGTGTACTTGATGATTTGGTTTCTGCATGGCTGATCGTGGAGGTGTACATCCGTGAGTTTCTTGTCACTTCTTCTCCTCTTAGGTTAGTTTCCGAAGTGATGGTATGGTTGAATGATGTGCATTTGTTGCCAGGCTATTGTGTGGCTAGCTTTATAGATGCTTAACATTTCATGAAATAAATTATGTTCCCGCTACTAGTTGATAAGGAGTTATGAATTTAATTAAAAATAGAAAAACGAGAGGTTCGGCCGTTATTTTTTAAAGCGATGTTTTAACAGATATCTTTAAAAATAAACAGTAAATTTCTAGCTAAAGAATGTTAAAAGCCAAGTTAATTTTTTCCAGTCTAAAAGTTGCAATAGGACAGCGGAGTTGATTTTAAAAACGAGCAGAAAACTGCACTTCAACTTTCGACTGGGTAAACCGATTTTGATGATTCTATTTTTATTTGAAAGCTGTTACTTCCTGTGTGGTCCCATTTTATTTTTTGGTCCAGTTTTGACGGTCGCGGTGGCACCCATGAGAAAACTATGTAAGTCTTTATTTTTATGGATGATTTTGTAACATTTTGTTACTAGTCTGGATGTTTTTAGTGTACGAAAAAGGAATTTGTCACTAAAAAATAAAAACTTTTAACAAAAAAAAAACAATCGGCTTCAAAAAGATGCACTAAAAAGGTAAAAATAATTACAGTTACACTTTAGAGTTGGTGTCTATGTACCTAAAGTTTATAACACACTTCACTTACATGAAATCAACTTTAAACTGTAATTCAGATCGGATTTTTGGAAATAAGTAATTATTTTTACCCTTTTAGTGCATCTTTTGTGTTTTTTTCGTAAACAGTTTTTATATTAAGTAAGGATTATTTGATTTTAACTCTTTCTTTTTTCCTTAGTAGAGCTATAATACTTTTTCAACTATCGCGCTTAGTACACATTATTTTTATTTTATTCGAATCTTACACACAGATAAAAACTTTTTTTGTTCTTGGCGTTGGGGTTCTACCAGCCTAGCCGCGATGATGAAGCCGAAATGAGACGAAGTGGTTGGGCTATAGTTTTGAAAAAATATTCTCTAATAAGAATACCTGCAGCCATACCCCTTCTTCATAATACTATAAATTTCTTTCTTTATTTATTTTTACACATGAAATAGTAAAACAATCAAAGCTTGAGTGCCCAGCACCTTGAAACTCTTCGTTGTTGGCCAGTAATATATTTTTATCATTTAAAAGAAGTTAAGTATACGTATTATTTTGGTTAACTATAGTAGTTTGTGTATTTTTTTGCTCGTAATATATACATATATCTCACGCCGCGACGAGCGTGCTTAAGTGCTTGCTCGTGACTGTGCATTTTAATTTTGCATAGCAAAACTCTAGCAATTTTTTTTAACAAAAATCAATAAACTTAAATTTTTTACTTATTTATATTGTTAATATAGGTAAGGATTTAGTATATATGTAGTTAATTTATTCTTAGATTATCTTGGGTACATTTTTATGTATATGTTTTTATGTAAGTCTATATTGTATTTTTTAAGAAATTGAACTACAAAATTCCGGAATAATACCGGTATGGTATTAGTAATAAAGTAATACCCCGTAGTCCTTTCTTATGGTATAACATAATATGTCCGTAGAAGCATTTGATATTAATTTCAACTTGATACGTTTACGCGTTCCGTATAATCAGGATTCTTGTGGCTCAGTGGGTCATGCCTGCTGAATCGAGGGGCGTGGGTTCGACACCCTCACAAAACAAACATTTATGTGACGAAAATTTGTGTTTGTCTATGTATAATATGAATGTATTTACAAAGAAAAAATATGTGTCTATGTATGTATTTGTATGCGTTGTCTTATATCCATAAGTTTTGCTTAATTTGGGATCAGACGGCGGCGCTCTGTGTGTAATGTCCAAAAATATTTATTTATTATATTTGTATTACACTTCACTTACAGGTAAGTTAGTTTCATCTCTGAAGAATAAGGTTTTTTACTTAAGACGTAGCCTGATAAAATTATAGACCAACCTGTGTTCTGTTCAACCGACAAATTATCAAAAGGACATTTTAAATAAATCACTGAAGAAGTAATTAATCACTTTTTAATCGTGAGATTAGCTTCACAAAGCAAATACCTACAAAGATTAAATCCTTCCTCTAATTCTTTTACCCTTTCCGGTTCAGTAATTAGCAGCGGCTTTTGTTCTTCTAATTAATTCGTAATAAGATTTACGGATTTATAGACTTTACAAAATCACCTTTGTCTGTTTGATTACAATTATAAGTAGATGATATACAAAAAATTGCTGCAAGCGAATTGAATGCATGCAGGCATTTACCAAAGCGACTACCAGAGGAGTGGACATTGTCTCTTAGAGCTCCCACTCACGTCGACGATCCCAAACTCACTTGCCGTATCGAACCCTTAAGACTGAGGAGAGACTTTGCCTCCCTGTGTGTGTTCTACCGCTTGTACAATGGGATGTGCTCTGAGGAATTGTTTGAAATGATGCCCACGGCTACTTTCTACCATCGCACCGCTCGCCATCGGTAGGCAATTCATTCTCACACTTTAGAACCGAAATGGTCGCGTACAGTGCGGTTTCAAAGACACGCCGTTCCTCCCGCGAACGCTTGGGTTGTGGAATAAGCTTCCTGCCAAGGTTTTCTCTAAGGACTACAGTGTGGGGTTCTTCAAGAAACAAGTTATTGGATTTCTGAAGGGCCGGCAACGCGCGAGTGATACTTCTGGTGTTGCAAGCGTCCATAGGCCACGGTGACCGCTTACCATCAGGCGGACCGTGTGCTTGTTTGCCACCTTAGTCGTATAAAAAAAAAATAGGTTTTAAGATTTGGTTACAGCGATTCACCTAACACATGTTTTGTTTCACTAGGTTAAAAGACCAGAAAGCGCGCAACCGTATGTGTGGTGGCGGTCATGAAATCGGTTCGTTTGGGAGTCAAATCTATGTATGATCGACCTTATTTGTTTGGGATCAAAGCATAGCACACACAATCTGATCGCGCCAAATATGAGATATTTTTTTTAGATAGAGGCCTATTACTAATGATTATAATATAATAATATGTAGACATACCAGTTGTATAGTTATTAACTATATATATCGACTGAAAGATATATTTCTCTTTTATATCTTTTGGCGTGAATACTCGAAAGTACATACCTTCACCTAGATTTATTCAATTTTACTTTATACTGAGTAACGATTAAATGATGTACGAGTACATAACTAAACAAATTCTATTCGTCAGACTTAAGAGTAACAAATGGATAACTAAACTACTTCATATTTATAGTACTTACTTAAGAGTAGGGTCAAAAATACAATATTTCATTAGTTGTGGGTACTTTTTGTGCCTACCTGGCTGTTTACGATAGCAAAAAGAACATTCTGGCTACGGAAATAACTAAGACAAACGAAGAAAAACAATTGCTTCTTATAAAAACTATGACACGACATTGCCACAAAGAATCAAATTAGGAAAATATCATCTTTGGAAAATATTCATAAAAAAAAACATCATTGTACTCGTATTAAACCGCAAGAAAATATAGGACAGCCTTTGAAGAAACAGTATCAAAACGTCTGTATTTGTACAGCAATAGGGATTTGATTGAATAAGTTATGAATATGTAACTCCGCTCCCTATTCAACCCGCGTTGTCAGTTATTTCCGAATCACAACTGTACCTTTACTCCCTTCCCCTTCCACACGTGGAATGTAATTACCTTCTCTCGCAGCTCCCTCATGCAAATTGTATAACTGCACTTAACCCTCTCGCATATTTCCCTTGGGAACATCATTCTTTCTTTCTTTAACATCAGGGCACGTTTTTCTGAGAGAATTGACCTAAAATGCGTACTCATACACTCTTTAGTCTCAGCTGTTGTAACGCCCCACTGCAGCAGCATAGGGCTCTCCTCGGAGAAGGAGGCTCAGGTCATAGTCCATCGTGCTGGCCCTATTCGAATCGGCAGACCAATGCACCCTATGAGCTTGATATTATTAGAAAGTAACAAACATCTCGGCTTGTTATGCTATTTGCCATTTGTCTGCTTCGATTCCCGCACAGGACAAACATTAAAAGTAATGAACAATTAGTGTTTTTCATAACACTCAATGTATTCTATGTACTTTTTTTTTTTTTTTTTTTATACCACTAAGGTGGCAAACAAGCCTACGGTCCGCCTGATGGTAAGCGGTCACCGTAGCCTATGAACACCAAGGGCATCACTCGCGCGTTGCCGACCCTTCAGAAATCTAATAACTTCTTTTTTGAAGAACCCCATACTGTAGTCCTTAGAGAAAACCTTGCAGAGAGCTCTTCCACAACCTAAGCGTTCGCGGGAGGGACATTCTCTGAATCCGCACTGTACGCGATAATTGCGGTTCTAAAGTGTGAGAATGAATTCCCTGCCGATGGCGAGCGTTGCGATGGTAAAAAGTAGCCGTGGGCATCATTTCGAACAATTCCTCAGAACACAACCCATTGTACAAGCGGTACGACACACATAGGGAGGCAAAGTCTCTCCTCAGACTTAAGGGCTCGATACCGCAAGTGAGTTTGGGATCGTCGACAATTCTCACAGCCCGTCGTTGAACCGAGTCAAAGGGCCAAGCTGGTATCCGGGTGCACCCGCCCAGAGATGGCAGCAGTATTCCGTATGGGGCCGGACTTGCGATTTGTCAAGCAGCCTTTGTCCCGACATGAAGTACTGCTTCGCTCTATTGAGTACACCAAGTTTTTTGGACGCCAGCTTTACGCTGTCTAGCAAGTGATCTCGGAACTGAACATCGCTGGAGATGTCAACACCAAGGATCCCAATGCTCTTGGAGATGGAGAGGGGAGTGTTCTGGAATTGTGGGACCACAGTGAATGGGGTTTGATTAGCGGTGTAGGTATGTATTTCAAAAAAAATGTATATAAGTATTTTTTTCATGGTGTGCTTAGTTTGGAACTAGATGGCGCTCTGTGTAATGTCCAGTAATATTCATTTGTATTTGTTAAATGAACAGATATATTAAATCTGCTAGTGCATCAAATCATGATGTGCAACTTATCTTATGCTATGTTTTTTTCATATATACTACCTATATGCCTATATCATCTATCAGAAAGCTTGTATCATGATGAGTATGATAAATAAATAAACAAGCATCAAAATTTATTGGTAAGCAAATATATAATGTGTCTGTTCTGTAAATTACAAAATGTAAAATTACAAGCTTCAAAGTAAGCTAAAGTAGAAGGAAAATAGAAGACCTGGGACTGAATAATATCTAGTATTCCCGATTGCCAGTTTCTGACGAATAATAAGAAGTAAGTTAGGATTTGGCAGGAGTATAATTGTTTCCCATGTTATAGTCATGTAGACTTTCCGAAAAAATAATTCTAAATCAAAGATGATTTAGTCGTACAAGTTATCTCAGTTCTAAATACATCGATATCGACCTTGTCCAGTTGTTACATAGTTATACAAAAAACGGAAATGTGCGATTCTGAAAAAAATTAATTGCCACATGTATGACGGATCATCACTATAGAACGGCTCTACCGATTTAGCTGATTTCTTTTTTGTTGTGTCCATCGCTACGACAATGTTAAAATATCTCGTATTTATTAGCCAACCCTTTTGAATTGTAATAAATTGTTTGTAACATTGTAATTACAATGAGAAATGACTAATCTAATGATACTATTTGATTTTGTAGCATAAAAACATGTTAAAAGCGGTTAATTTGCGAAAGCCAAAGCTAAAATCACCGAGAAATTGAGCGTCGAGAGTAACCCCTCAGAAACACAATCGTGTATCTAAACGAAATCAAGTCCTTGTTCTCCATACCTCTGTTTCCGCTCCGCTATCTTAACAGTCACCGACAGATATAAAACGGAGTTAGGTAATAATAAAGGTAAGTAGGTACCTAGGTACCTATCTACTGGGATTGGGGAAAATGAGATTGCATACTTTACGTAATTACAATAATTTCCTTGTCATTTGCATTCGAACGTTTCCGTAAAATTTTATTGTATTTGTAATAAAAGTATTATTTTCAAATGAAACTTTAGCTTTGTCGTCAATCAAAGCCTTTAAAACCCTTTTACAATTTTTCTAATAAAAGCTTGGGGCGGGAGAATACGTGAGTGATCACATACGTACGATGAAAACGCTTCACAATTTACAATTTCACACACGTTACCTTTTCATAATGGTCGTCGCACCTTTAGCGGGGACAACGATAAGTGATTTTTAATGTTCATTACAAAATGGAATCGTAACGAACAAGAAACATTTTTGACAAATATGTTTTTAATTAATTATTAGGATAATTTAGGCACATAAAAAATTGGACTTTCTTGAGAAATAACCAAAGAACTTCGAATCTCTGGAGCTGATTAACCTTAATCGATATGTAGAAATGCTGCACCACGGTTTAATTCTTGTATGAACCAACACTACCAGTGCAGTCACAGTATAAAATATACTTTATATGCAGACCAAGCCACAATATAAGTAATAGTAATAGCTTTTCATGCGGTATGGACATTCCGACAAACTTCATAGTGGTAGTAGCTAAAATTACAGATAACTCGGTTTTTTTTTAATTGACGGGGAGTATAGTGCAACAAACTTATCTCAAATCCAAACTATAGTCGTGATATTGAAATGGTGAGAACTTACAAAGACACTAACGATCAAACACTCAAGGTCAGAGGGTCAGAAAAGTTTCTTGTACTGTATCTACTATAAATTATAATAGTATAAGAACCTTATTCACTAGGGTATAACATTCCTTAGATAAAATCCTGTGGTGGACGGACATAGTAGCTTCAAATTATTTTTGAATTAGTTTCTAATTTTGTATACAGTTTAGCAGCGACTTCACTCGCATGGATTCCACAAGGGACTGAACAAAAACGATTGAATTTTGTTTTTATTACGTTGTAGGTATATATGTGTAGACAGTATTAACGTGGGAACATGAAATATAGGTAAGTATATATATTTCTTATTAAAAATTGGAATTTGTGTTTTAACTTTTACAAAAAAATATTAATTAAAGTAAAAACAAAATTGTACAACGAACCACTAGAACTTCTGCTTAGCTTACTCTGTAACTTGTAACGCGTATTCGGAATTATTTTATACAAGCTTCAGATAGTTGGCGTAACTTAAATTTCGTAAACTTGAACAATTACAAACTTGGCGGATATATTTTCTCATATAAGTACGATACTAGTTTGAACACGGTAAGATAATAACTTTTAGCCATGTTAATAAGTGAGGAGTGAACACTGGGAATGTTGGACTTTCTTTAAGTTTTGATATAACTTTAATGGTCGATGATGATGGCAAGATGTGATGGAAGGATCTATTTTTATGAATACTACATCGATGGCCTACCTACTACATGCATATCATATTAATTACTTTTCATAATAGTGTACCTTTTTACCCGACTGCGCGATGCAAAGAAGGTAATATATTTATCAGCTATGTATGTATGTTCTTTTGTTGCTCTCTACAGACAAAACACATGGACCGATTTTGATGATTCTTACGTCAATCAATTCGTCTTAATCTTGTGAGGGTTATTAAAGACATGACAGAAATCAAAATTTAATATTAAACAAAAGAAAAAAATGAAAGTCGAGAAACTATGTCAAGTGGGGTATCATTGAATAGGAAAAAATCTTTGGTTTCTTCTATCAGTTTTCAATATAAATGACCATTTAGAATCTATAACGACTTAAAGTTGGTTGGCAACAATTCTTCCTTGAATCTTCATACTCGTACTTATGATGAATGATCAATAGTTTAGACTACCGCAAGCTACTTAACAATTTCAACAATATTAACTCCTTTAATAAATTGACAAGATTGCTATATTAACCGTTCTATAATTCTGATTGTAAAGTGTCAAATAGAAATAAATAGATTAAAAAATGTAAAAAATCCAACTGCGTAAAAAATTAACTATAAATAAGAACTGAAAGATATAGTTTGAGTCCTAAGAAAGGACATAGGCTACTTGCAAACGTCAAGTACAATCAAATACAAGCTAAGCAAGATAACATGATTTTACTTTAAATCCTTTAAAATTTAAAGAAACGACTTTTCCCAGTTGTGACCCTATTACTTTTGTTTTCAAAACACTATAAAAATATATTTTCCTACCTTCCAAAGCAGTAAACAAAAATTTCGGTTTCGTGTTTTTTTTTAAATTATGTTTTTATTATTTATTATAAATGGATTTATTTATTATAAGTGGATTGGCTTATAGAAAAGAGCTCTGAAGGTCGTTTGCGACTGGACAAGCCTTAATGCTTGCGAACACTTACCCTCTGTACGGACTAAGCGTACTCATTTTCCGCAAGTGATTAGTTCGCTCATATCTGGGAAACTATTTTATTTTTTCATTACTATGTTTTTAAGTCATTATCTATATTGTAAAATTTTTTAAAAAAAATGATTGAACCAGTAATTATATTAAATATAAAAAAAATAATTTTAAAATTGCATACAGCTACCCCACGTTACTCCACTTTCTTGTATTGGTGAGCTCCAATCTCTCAGCCAGTTCACAAAATACATTAAGACATTTTCTTATCTTCGTTAGCTTATATACTAACTTTGTAAATAAAGTTACTTAATATGTGCTACTTACGTAATTTAAAAGTCCAACACACAATTTCAATCTATAATCATCGATTAAATCAATTTATTATTATACCTTAAGTTATATAGCTACTTTGAGTAAATTACGACGCTAGCCAGTCGAACCAAAATATTGCATCAGCTAAACACCATTAAATTACCTTGCAGAGAAAATCGAGAGCAATTGGTAAGAACTGGCTGGATTATTACCAATATATGTATCTAATAATTTTCGAATATATATCCAAATGTGATTATAATACATTTTATTTTCTCGCCGTCAACAGTAAAAATTAGAGTATACAACACGTAAAAAAAAATTCATCTCGGTCCGTTGTAACCCTCGATCCGCTTAGAATTCTACTTAAGAATCCCTCACTACGCTCGCGATTCTACTCTAGCATCCTTCGCTTCGGGTCCAACTTAGTCCCTCGAATTAAATTACCTTTTTTCACTTGTATAATCTTCTACTGTAAAAAAGTAAAAACCGCGTGAAATGTATTCCGCCTTTGTAATTGTTTACCCAAATTCGTATTTTTGATGACATTTTTATAAAAATTGTGCATTTTCCTCAAGTAGTGATAATAAGACTTTTTTTTTTTTAAAAAAAAAAACGGGTTCAAAAAGATGCACTAAAAAGGTAAAAATAATTAATTTTTTGCCGAAAATATGATCTGAATTACAGTGTGAAGTTGTTGTCTGTGTACCTAAAGTTTATAGCACACTTCATTTCTATGACACCTTCATCATGATGTAATTAAGATCAGAATTTTGGAATTAAGTTATTATTTTTACCTTTTTATTGCATCTTTTTCAAGCTGGTTTTTTTTGTTAAAATTAAAATTTAATTTTTTATTTTTAGGTTACAAATTGGTTTTTTTCTCGTACACAAAAACATCAATACTGGTAACAATTTTTTTAATTCCACTAAGGTAGCAAACAAGCACGCGGTCCGCCTGATGGTAAGCGGTTACCGTGGCCTATGGACGCTTGAACACCAGGGATATCACTCATCCGATGCCGACCCTTCAATAACTTGTTTCTTGAAGAATTCCATACTGAAGGCCTTAGAGAAAACCTTGTCAGGGAGCTCATTCCACAACCCAAGCGTTCGCGGGAGGAAATTTCTCTGAAACCGCACTGTACGCGACCATTTCGGTTCTAGAGTGTAAGAATGAATTCACTGCCGAAAGCGAGCGATGCGATGGTAGAAAGAAGTCGTGGGCATCATTTTGAACATTTCCTCAGAACACATCCCATTGTTCAAGCGTTAGAACACACACAGGGTAGCAAAGTCTCTCCTCAGACTTAAGGGTTCGATACGGCAAGTGAGTTTGGGATCGTCGACAATTCTCACAGCCCGTCGTTGAACCGAGTCAAAAAGGCCAAGCTGGTATCCGGTTGCACCCGCCCAGAGATGGTAGCAGTACTTCATATGGGGCCGAACTTGAATAAAAACAGAATTTTGAAAAGCCATGTATGTATGAAGGAGTTGTGCCCGAACATACATAAAAAACAAACATCCGAATTGAGAACCTCCTCCTTTTTTGAAGTAGGTTAAAAATAAATAAATGTACTACTCGTGACAAAAAGTAGTGTTTATCACTTGGTCGCAATAGTAGATTTTATCACAAGGGATCAAAATAATATTTTTACGGCAAGGGCGCTATTTTGAATCCAGAGTGGAGCGACGGATTCAAAGGAAGGCGCACGAGGTAAAATAATTTTCTGACCGAGTGATACACTCTACTTTCAATCACCCTCTATGAGAAAGGAGGTAAGTGTAACTTATAAATAAGTATAGTTCATTTATATATTTCATTATTACTACTTGAGGAAAACGTACTATTTTTTTTATAAAAGTATCATCATAAATACGAATTTGAGTAAACAATTACAGAGTCGGAATACAATTCACGCGGTTCTTACTTTTTTTTACTTGGTCAGCGCGCCGCCAGCCAACTAGTTACTTGTTCAAACAGTGTTCTTCATCAATCTCTATAATCCACATTCCAAATTGAAATTTCTTTGCGTCTCAGGGATTCAAAGCGCAACACAAAAGTGCGTGCCCTGTTTACGGGAAACCATTACATTGTGATACAATATCCTATTAATTTTTTTAAACGTATAATGTTATTTTTGTACGCTTTAATACGTGGAATAGTATTATAATGTTTATGTTTTACGATTGATGCCACTGGTTAAACGGCCTAAGAAGTAAGAAAAAAAAGAGAAGCTAAATTCTCTTCTATTTCTTTCCGCTAATGCTTCGGTTTTGGAATAAGCGTTCGAGATTTAGGGTCAGCTCATACTGAAACGCGTGTCGCACGACTCATTTTCAAACCGCTTCACGTCGCGTCGCGTCTCGGTGCGGTGTACTCTGTTTACTCTAAGGGACTACTTATGGGGTTCCTTTAAGAATGAAGTACTGAGATTTTAAAAGGGTTATATAGTAACACCCGAGTAATAAATAACTTGGGGTCATAAGCGTCCATAGTCTACAGCTACATAATAGTAGGCGGGCCGTATGCTTCTTTCCTACATGAGAAGTATATAACAAAACTGTGATTAGTCAGGAAATAAACATAATCCATATAATTTTTTTTTCAAAGTAAAATAAACACAATGTGTTGGAGCTGTCCTAAATCAAATTTGACGAAGAAATTCTATTTAGATACTTTGAAGGGAAGTGGGTAAGTTGTTTAAGTGCCTGTCGTAGTTTTTTGATGGATTTATGCATAAACAGTACCCTTGTTAATAATAAAGTTTTGATTTTAAAGTAATAAGCGGGTGAAATCTTGAAGAGTAAAGTTAACAAATTGCTCAAATAAATTAACTTAATTGATTTAAAGTATGATTAAAGTACATTTATTTACCCACTAGACTTTGACAGCGGCTGCGTCCGCCCTTAATTCGGTTATCGGCGTGGAACTCTTTATTTATTACTAATGAAGTTTGCTATAGCTGCACTATAGTCTGTTTATGCTCAGTTATAGTTATTTCCACTGTAACTTTTCTATTTTTTGGGATACAAATTAGCCTATTTGTTAATCTAGGGTGTTAGCTACCTCCATACCAAATTAAATCGAATTTGGTTCAGCCGTTTGAGCGTGAAGAAGTAACAAACACACTCGCAACTTTCGCCTTTATAATATTAGTATAGTAGATTTTTATTAGACATATTTAAAACTTGGAAAACGATTATTTAAGGGTAGATACCTCTCCATATGTTAAACCGAGGAGTGACATTTTTTGGCCACTCCTTCATGTGGGTCGCCGTGAGCAAGGTCTCCAAAAATGCAGTTGAGATTACTACATAATTTTCTTTAAAATTTATGTCTTGCAACTATTTGTGTCTACCTCGTCAAATTTTTAAACCGCGTGTTCTAAAAATGTGAAAATATCCCGATACTAGAAATTTACAAATACTGTTTAAAAACGTTGTTTGTACAGAACAGTGAGTAGTTACAGTCGCAAATCACAAGTCACAATGGATACCTTTGTTGCAGCGACACAAGCCCGAGTGCAAGAATGCAATACTGCTGCATTCGGCGATGAAGCTGGAATCCCAAATTCCACTACATCCATGGATTCAATACAATATTGCTATTGCAAACGTAGTAATTTGAAACACGTTCGCTGGTATTAATCTACACTACTAAAATAAAAAAAAATATATATATAAGTACAGTTATTCAAACATACCTATAAGTAATAAAAAGAAAAGCAATATTTATTGAAATATTTCGCGGGATATCAGGCGTCTTAAGTCGAACATAAATAATGAAACGTAAAAATGCCAGATGTACTCTAGTTATTCTAACGTTTATTTATTTATGTTTAAGGTCACTTGAAATCAGCAATTTATGTCAATAAATATTGCTTTACTTTTTAGCCACAAACTCGAGCTGATTTGGTAACGACATATTGCTTTCTCGGTGGCCGCACCAGGTTTAGTAGACGTGCTCTGAATGTAAGAAGAGTCAAAAGTGTCGACACAAGTTGCATCACACACCAGAGCACGTCCAAGTCTCCACGGCACCAAACTGAGCCCTTTAGGTCTCTTTCCATCGTCTCTAAAGAGACCACAAGGCTCTGAGGCTGCAGTGAGTGCAGTGCAGAGTCATTTAATGAACCGTGATGTTGAAACGACGCTCAACTCACCGCTTATTTCAAAAGAAATATCATATGTTCGTACATGGTCTACACTTTAGCCACAAGTATAGATGTGAAACTTTAGCACCGACACATGCGTAATGTATCCTGGTCCAAAAGTGTACCTAAATAAGAAGAATGTCATTAATTAATGAGATTATTACCATCACTAATGTGTATTATAGAGAGGTAAAATTTGTAAGTTTAGAGGTAGGAGGTAATTTATATCCGAAACCACTCAAATGATTTCAAAACTTCTTTAACCAATATTTAAAATAAACTTTTAGGGCGGACATACGCTATATTTTGTTTGGAAAACATAAGATTTAGTTCAAAATATCCATATTCGTACGAGTAAATCGTTGGAAGGAAAAATACAATTATCCTTAATGTTGCAACAAAAAAATATATTTAATTTTTGGCACAAATATAGCTGGATGGTCATTTTATGTTTTTATAGTATATACTTTTCATTCAGAATAGAACTATTTTCTTTAAAATTCGTAACTGTTTTTCATAGATCCTATCGGCGTAAGTCTTTAATGTTCGTACATAACTACTTAACTCATAGGACACTATTAATTCAGAGAGAACTTTGTACATTGATATCAGTATTTGGTATGGTACTTTGTTTTTTATTAATGAGAACCTGGCAAATGTAGCTCTTAGTTTAATGCATACTATGGTGATATGTTTAGTCCATTTCATGCGGTCGTCAATGACTAACCCGAGGTATATTTGACTAGTTCTATTTAAGGGCACCCATAATTCTGGGGTTCTTTATCTTTGTGAAAACATGCATGATCATGAGCAATAGAGTTCTTTTGAGCAGTTTTGTCGCTTTTGGGGTCGTCCCATTGACCAGCGTGAGCTTCGAACCCGAAGATGAGTCAGCGCCAGGAGGGGAGTTCCCCATACGCGGTTGCGATTGCGAGTGAGTGGGGGCGAGAAGCGCCTTGGTACTCTCTTATACCTCGTGTTTGAGATAGGTCCGTGCGGTCGTGTTTGGGGGGCTATTAGGGGAGGTCATTAAGACTAGTATAGTGAGATCGTCGTCTGGGGCCGTTAGTACGTGCCGAGGCCACCTAACAATAGTTTTTCGATCGTGCCGTGGTCGGTCAGGGGATCAGTGGCTTGTGATTTGTGTACGCTCGAAAAAGTGGACTGCTTTAAGGTATTGGGAAATCGAAGGACCTAGAAGTCCCTGTGTAGGTCCGCATTCCGGACGAACCAGGAGGCTCTGAAGGCTGAGGAATCGGTTTTGGAGGGAGGGTTTCTGGAGGTTGCGTTTAGACAATGCATAGACGACCCTAGCGTATGCTAGTTTGGGGCAGATGCAAGTGTTGTAAAGAGTCAGCTTATTTCTGAACAACATCTTACTGTACTTGCCTATCATGGGATATAAACGACCGAGGACAAAAGCAGCTTAGTCTCTGACTATTGTGGTGTGATCGTGGAAGTTCAAACGCCTATCCAATAAGTTTTGATTTGAGCTGACATACATCAGCTTAGTTTTGCTTGCATTTACTACCAAACCTACGTCGTGAGACCATGTGAAAAGCCGTGTGAGCCTTGCTATAAGTCAGCGAAAACTAAGGGTCGAAATGAAGCACATATTTTTAAGATTAACTCTGGTGGAAACATGACCATGGTGCATAATCTTTTTTAAAGAAAGAAACTACCTTAGACATAAGGTTAATGACGTTAAAGACGAAAGAGTTAATAAAAACCTTCTTATCGATAATTAATCCGCAAATTACATACATACATAAGTTTAAGTGAAAACATACTTTTATTTATAATATATTTTATATATAATATATATATATATATATATTATAATATTTTATATATAATAAAAATAATTTATTTAATTCTTCTCACTTAAGAACTATGTATACACAAGTAGATAGGTACACAGGTAACAGACTAAGACAATATACCTTCGTCAATTATGCACATGGAAAATGTATTTATTGTTAAATTAGGTATATTATCTAATCCATGGTAGATAGAACGTAACAATATTTTTTTTAGTCTTATAGACAAACAGACGTTTTTTAATATGTTATTGCACCGGCACAAGTAATTTACCGGTCTAGTATTAAACAGAAACTGTATATATGTACTATTATATAAATGCGAAAGTAACTCTGTCTGTCTGTTACCTCTTCACGCTTTAACTACAGCACCGATTCAGATGAAATTTGATGGAGATATATTGATATTGAGTCCCGGAAAAGGACATAGGCTACTTGAAAACGTCAAGTGTAAGTCGGTTTTTTTTCTATAATTGAGGAGTTTCCGATGAAATCCTACACCGATAACCGAATTTAACCGCGGGCAATAGCTATTAGTATTGGTATAAAGAAAGAGAAATGCTTTTATATTTATGTGTAATAAATGCCAGATACTAAGTAAGGCCCATTTAAAGGCAACAAATCGCAACATTATACGAGTCGTTAACGGCCATTCCACAAATTTATTTTGCCACCATTATTTATATTAACAAAATTCAGGGTTTTAAATGGAATCAAGAATCGAAAAAACATGTGAAAAAAAGTTATTTATGCCACTGTCACGAAATGAAGACAGTGTCGGTGAGAGTATTAAAATACTAATTTCGTGCAGTTTCATAAAAGTTTTTTATCTACGACATAGAAATCTATATATATATATATATAAAACTCAAAGTCCTGATTCATTCATCACTGACTCATCAACGCCCAGCCTAAACCCTTGACCCTAGAAAGCTGAAATTTTGCACAAGGGTTTCTTCTATGATGTTTACGAGAGATAAGAAAGGATATTTTAAAATCCACCCCCTAAAGGAGTGAAACGGGGGAGCAAAGTTTATTTGAAAATCAGTCATTTTTAAAGTTAAATGAATGAAAATTGGTATATGGCCTTTCGGTTAAAAACTAAGAATAAAGTGTTTCACAGTTTTTGGAAAATCATCCCCTAAGGGGATAAATAACTTAGTAAACTTGTATTCAAGAAATTCAAACACAAAACGGATTTGGCTGAAATTCAAAGTGCAGGTAGCTTATACCTTGACATAACACTTAGGCTACATTTTATCTCGGATTACTTACAAGTTCCCAGGGGAATAATTATAAAAAAGAAGAAACTGACTGACTGACATATCAACGCACACATAAATGGATGAAAATTGGTATATGGCCTTTTGGTTTAAAAATAAGAATGACGTGTTTCACCGTTTTTGGAAAATCATCCCCTAAGGGGATAAATAGGGGTTATAAATTTGTATTAAAAAAATTCAAACAATAGAACCGATTTGGTTACTCTTTCACATCGCGTCACACCAGTACATCCGATTCAGATGAAATTTTGCATAATGATAGTTGAAAGAATGATGAAGGACAAGGCTATTTTTCCCGATCGAGAGGTCAAGCAGGAATGAAAACTTATCTCCATAATTAAACTTTGCGCGGGAAAACTCGATACGATTGAGCTGTAATTTATCACAGAGATAGATTTCACAGAAAAGAATTTAAAATCCTTTTCATCCTAATTCAACCTTTCCCGATAATCAAAATTTTGGCAAATAAAACCACATTAAAATACTACGCAAATGAGCTGAATTTAGACACAAGATTAGTTAAAGAGACGGAAAAGGATATAAAGAGACGAAAAGGATATAATCTATATTAAATACCGGTCAAGAGTTCCTGTAGGAATAAAAATCCTATACATACAATCCCGTAAGGTCTATAGGGGATAAATAGGGGTTGTAAATTTGTATGAAAAAATTCAAACAATGGAGCCGATTTGGCTGAAATTTGGAATACGGACAGCTTATATCTTAACATAACACATAGGCTACAAGTTCCTACGGGAATAATTATAACTTAATATGACTTTTCTAACTCTTTCACGTCGCACCACTGCATCGGACTCAGATGAAATTTGGCATAGAGATAGTTGAAAGAACGAAGAAGAATAAGGCTATTTCCCGATTGAGAAGTCCCATAGGAATGAAATCCTATCCCAATAATCAAACATTACAGCGGGAAAACATGATTTAATTGGGCGGTAATTTGTCACAGGGATAGTTGAAGATAATTATCTTCAAAAGGAAAAGGAAAAGGATTTTAACTCCTTTTTATCCCGATTCGGAAGTTCCCGTGGGAATAATACCATGGTAAAGTATTATGCAATTGAGCTGAAATTTGGCAGAAGGTTAGTTGAAGAGACCGAAATAGGATATAAACAACATTTTATACTTGAAGAGTTCCTGTGGGAATAAAAACGTATCGCAACATTTGTATGGAAATCCATTACTTTTCGATTAAAATAGATGAAAATTGTAACATGGCCTCTCGGTTGAAAACTAAATAAGACATGTTTGTTGTAAAGTGTTGTATGGTGTTGCATAGTGTTGCATAGTAATGTATGGTGTGGTGTGGTGTAGTGTAATGCAGTGCAGTACAGTATAGTATAGTATAGTAAATAAAAAGTAAATAAGTTTGTGTTTGTGTGAGTGTGTATGTTTTTTTTTATTTCTTTGGCGCGTTAGTTCATATCACCTGATAAGTTAACAAGAGATATAAGGGATGTATAAAGAAATCATTTTTATTTTTTTAAATTAAATTAACATAAATGACTTGAAATGGGGGCCAAAGTTTATATGAAAATCCATTATTTTTTAACCTTCTTCTTCTTCTAAATACTATAGGCCTCCCCTCATATGTTTCTACAAAGAATATAAAAGAAGACTCTGACTGACTGACATATCAACGCACAGCCCAAACTGCTGATCGTAGAGACTTGAAATTTTGCACAGAGATTTCTGTTATTACTTAGGCGATCACTAAGAAAAGATTTTTCAAAATTCCAACCCTAAGAGAGTAAAATGGAGGTTGAAAGTTTGAGTTTGAAGTTTGTGAAATTGAAATTCTTGAAGCTATATGCGTAAAAACCGGTATTAAGCCTTTTGGTTGAAAATTAAGATTGACGTGTTTTATCGTTTTTGGAAAATCATCCCCTAGAGCGATAAAAGTCCGAATTTAACGCGGATTCAGCTGAAATTTCGCACAGGCATTGTTAAAGAGACGGAAAAAGACATAGGATACTTTTAATCCCGACGAAGAGTTCCCACGGGAATATTTTTTCCGGTATCCAATTGGCCTAAATTTTAGCACAGGAATAACTATAAGCCGAACACCAAATTTAGCGCGGGCGAAGCAGCGGGAAAAAGCTAGTAAACCGATAAAACATTCTACGAGAATGATGTTTTAGGCACATTGCTAGATTCCCGCCACTTCATTTTTCATATGAATACCTAAACTTTACGGTAAGTAGATTATTACTTGGTATCATATAGCTCTCTTTGTAACACAAGTGTACATTCCATTCCATGTCAGAATCTGACGTCGAAAAATACACTTTTTTTTAGATATGCTTAATATATCTTAATGCACCTATGTATATATTTTGGCTGTAAGGGTAAGTCTTTGCCTTGTTTTATATTTATCAACAACATCAATTCCATGCAAGTGCAGTTTCATAATTAGAACAATTTGAAACAAAAGAGTAGAAAAATAATATTGAATCAAATAAGCTATTTCTACAGAAAAATGTATCGGTTTAAAGAAACCGATAATCTTGTGTCAGTGTATTTGTGGTATTATCTTACTGACATTGTTCGCTCGTTGGTTCTAATTATCTCTAATACCAGCAACAGCAGACCTCGTTGGCAATTGGCACTATGTCAAAGACACGTCCAATTAGTGCCAGCGAAGAGCTGGGACACTGTGTCAAGTGTTCTAAAAATGTTACTAGGTTAATAGTTCGATAACTAATGGTGACGAACAGATTTAAATGTTATTTATTTAAATGACAGCATACCAAAAAGTTTAAGCTAATTGAATGTCACAAATTCTACGTTTTGAGGCCTAAAATACAAATTCTAATGGTTCCGTATTATCAATGCAACAAAAAAGGGATCTAACCACGTGTCTGCCTGTCGGTCTGTTTCAAGAATTTAAAGAAGTTATACATATGCTTCTTTTATTAAATTATATTTTTTTTAGTTCCGTGGCTCAGTTGGCATCAGACGCCGCTGTGTGTAATGTTCAAAAATATTTATTTATTATTATTATTATTGTTTGTAACAATACAAAATTATTTAAAACTATCGTCTTCGTGCATCGTTATGTTAAGACCTGTAGACAATTACTTTTTCATTCTTAGTTCAAGTGATTTTTAAAATACCTATGCACGAAGAATAAATTAAATATTATCAATGGTGGGGCTAGGGGACTAATAATAATATCCGTTATTTATCCCTTATCAAATAGGCTTACGAGAAAACAAACACGTAACAAAGTCAGGTTTCTAATGATCAGTATATTGCACGTAATTAGTGCGGGGCGTCTTTGGAATTAATTATTCATTGGAGTCGAAGGCTACGAGCGGAGAAACGTTAAGTAGATCTCTCAGGGATTAGTTATCTACGTTTTTCTCAGTTAATGGGGTTAATTTCGTAGAACCGTTTTTTATTTTTTTATGTTGGTAATCGACCCTTCTATTTCTATTAGCTTAGTATGTGTTTCATTAGATTAGTGTTTGTTTTATTTGACATATATACTTGCATAGACACGCCTGTCCGCCAAAAGATAACACATACTTCCATTTCCTTCTTTCGCTTCATCCAGTCCCATTAATGTTTATGTGTATGCTTTATCAGATTAATTAGAGGCTTTCTGAGAACAAACTAGGTTGAGATACGTTCGAAGACGTTTACTTTTACAGATTTATTTCTTTCAATTATTTTAGCTTAAGATTAATTTTTTCCAGCGTCTTCTCATGCCCAAATCGCCTCAACATCAATTTTTGTCACAAATTTTTTTTGTACCACATACTCCTTACTTACTTACTCCTTAGAGAAAACCTTAGAGCTCATTGCACAACCTAAGCATTCGCTGGAGGAAGTTTCCCTGAAACTGCACTGTGCGCATCCATTTAGGTTCTAAGGTGTGGGGATGAATTCTCTGCCGATGGCGAGCGGTGCGATGGTAGAAAGTAGATGTGGGTATCATTTTCAAACACATATCTACATATTAAAGAATTAATTAACAGAAGTAAATAAATTAACTACGCAATGATTCTAGTGCTTTACGCTCACTACCATCTGGCGGTGATTTAGGTCGTGTATTTATTTGTACAATATAAATATTTGTTTATATTTTTATAATATTCAGTTTATTTCTTAGTATATTATTTTTACTTTATTTTAGGTAAATCTATTTCAGATAAACTACATATAGAGGCGAAGACGAGCCAAAAAAATCGCGTATGTGCCCTAAATGAAAATCATATACATAGAGAACTGGAAAGCGCATTTCCTAGTCATATGTGAAAAAATGGTGGTAAAAGTGTGACAGAGAAGAAACGAAACAGGTCTATTGTCTCTTTCGAACTTGTTTAAATAAACAAACAAAATGGTGAACATTGGTCGTTGATATACAAAGAAAAGAAATCGCAGGTTTGCTTTGTCTCTTTCTACAGGTCAATTTTGCGAGGCTATTGTACAGTCCATACGACAGATCACAAAACTCAAAGTCTATGATGTAAACCTACTAATGAATGTTAGAATAATTTTCATATGTGTCGGGACACGCGACACAGACGAGGTACATATATACGTCTGTGAATGGCGTGAATCTGCTTTTATCGGTGATTGGCCAGACAACAACCTGTTAACCTGTTGATTAAAGGCTAATCAGAGGGAAGAATGGGCAAACGAACTGTTTGCCATTAAATATCCATCAAGTGACCTGTTGACGTTCAGACAAGTGTGTTACTGGTATAGTCTGGTCAACGTGTACCTTTTTGGGTGAAATTTTTGTATAGTCTCCGAAAATTACGATCAAGGTGTCATTCGATTCGGAATATTATGTAGAAAGTTTAAGAAAAAGTTCCAAAAGGGGCCGATGAAAATTGCAAAAGTTATAAACAATTTAAAAAAAAAAAGTAGGGGTTTGTTTTTTTTTGAATATCACAAAAACTATCAAAGATATTCGAAATTTGAAAAAAGATCTGAAAAGAGGAGGAAATTTCTTCAAAAAAGTCCTGCCTCCCGGAACTGTATCTTTAATATTTATAATTTTTACGGGGCCCTGAAAATAGCGCTAAAAGCGGGTAGTCTGGCTTCCGCTCGCGATTTGTCATTCGGACACGGTAACAATAAAAATCATTTTAATATATTAAATATGAATATTAAGGAATAAAAAAAATTTAGTACTATTGGGATATATAAATGAACAATAATCCGTAGGCGAAAAATTTTTATCCCCATTTTTCCATTAGTTATGCATTAGTTAATTAACTACTTTTTCTGAATAGAATGTTAACAGAAAAAACCTGATTATTATTAAACTACAACCCTAGGATTTTTTTCACTTCGTGGAGTTATTCTTAAAAGGCATTAAAATAGATCCCCGTTGGAAAAATTTAAAAATGTTAATTTTCCACTTTTTTATTAACAATCGAAAACATTAAAAAATTAAAAACTGCATAAAAGTTATTGAAAAAATTTTGTTTTTCAAATATTTCAAATTTTATGATTTCTAACGGTTAAAAGTAACATGAAAATATTTTTTTTTAATTTTTTACCGCGATTGTTTAAATAATTGTTATAAACAAATGCATTGTTTATAAGATAATCAACAATTTTTTTTTTCCTAATCTACTTGTTGATATAAATTATGATTTTTAAGAAAAAAATTATTCCTTAAAAAAATTTATTTATTGCTATAAAATGCATTTCTTAATTAACAATTGTTTTTTAACACTAAATATAAATATTAAGGAACCATTTTTTCTCTAAAAATCATAAATTCTATTGTTCTTAAATATCTGGATTTTTTTTTTTTTTTTCATTTTTTATTTGTTTATTTAATAAACAATTTGTTATAAACAAATGGATTTTCTTACTTTATTTTTTTTAAATTCGTAATTTAATTATAAAAACAGCTATGTATTATTTTTTATGAAAAAATTTTTTTATCTATTTTTTATGTCCTAACTTTTAATATTTTTATGTCCTAAAATTTGCCTTTTTATCTCGCTCTTTTTCTTTTATAATTGGTATAACTTTTAAACTATTATATATACGACAATTATACTTCAAGTCGTTTTTATTAACTATAAATTAATGAACAATTTAAGCTTTTAACTTCAGCTCTAGCTCTATTATTTATGTTAATTATTGACAATTGTTTATAAAAAATAAACCGAAAAAATTCTAAAGTAATTTTAAGAATCTTAGTTTGGAAAGATTGATAAAAGAACACTCGTTAAAATGTAATTAAAATAATGGAAAAGTTTTAAAATTTTTCGGGAAAAGTCTATGCAAATACGATTGTAATCAATTTTTAATAACAGCAAATTAGTAAAATGCAAGTCATCAAAGGCTCATAATTATAAATTTATGAACATTTAACCACGTTTTGGAATAGAAAAACAAGAAAAAAAATTTTTCGGTTTATTTTTTATAAACAATTGTCAATAATTAACATAAATAATAGAGCTAGAGCTGAAGTTAAAAGCTTAAATTGTTCATTAAATTGTTAATTATAGTGAATAAAAACGACTTGAAGTATAATTCTCGTATATATAATAGTTTAAAAGTTATACCAATTATAAAAGAAAAAGAGCGAGATAAAAAGGCAAATTTTAGTACATAAAAATATTAAAAGTTATATAAAAAATAGATAAAAAAATTTTTTCATAAAAAATAATACATAGCTGTTTTTATAATTAAATTACGAATTAAAAAAAAATAAAGTAAGAAAATCCATTTGTTTATAACAAATTGTTTATTAAATAAACAAATAAAAAATGAAAAAAAAAAAAAAAAATCCAGATTTTTAAGAACAATAGAATTTATGATTTTTAGAGAAAAAATGGTTCCTTAATATTTATATTTAGTGTTAAAAAACAATTGTTAATTAAGAAATGCATTTTATAGCAATAAATAAATTTTTTTAAGGAATAATTTTTTTCTTAAAAATCATAATTTATATCAACAAGTAGATTAGGAAAAAAAAATTGTTGATTATCTTATAAACAATGCATTTGTTTATAACAATTATTTAAACAATCGCGGTAAAAAATTAAAAAAAAATATTTTCATGTTACTTTTAACCGATAGAAATCATAAAATTTGAAATATTTGAAAAACAAAATTTTTTTAATAACTTTTATGCAGTTTTTAATTTTTTAATGTTTTCGATTGTTAATAAAAAAGTGGAAAATTAACATTTTTAAATTTTTCCAACGGGGATCTATTTTAATGCCTTTTAAGAATAACTCCACGAAGTGAAAAAATCCTAGGGTTGTAGTTTAATAATAATCAGGTTTTTTCTGTTAACATTCTATTCAGAAAAAGTAGTTAATTAACTAATGCATAACTAATGGAAAAATGGGGATAAAAATTTTTCGCCTACGGATTATTGTTCATTTATATATCCCAATAGTACTAATTTTTTTTTATTCCTTAATATTCATATTTAATATATTAAAATGATTTTTATTGTTACCGTGTCCGAATGACAAATCGCGAGCGGAAGCCAGACTACCCGCTTTTAGCGCTATTTTCAGGGCCCCGTAAAAATTATAAATATTAAAGATACAGTTCCGGGAGGCAGGACTTTTTTGAAGAAATTTCCTCCTCTTTTCAGATCTTTTTTCAAATTTCGAATATCTTTGATAGTTTTTGTGATATTCAAAAAAAAACAAACCCCTACTTTTTTTTTTTTTAAATTGTTTATAACTTTTGCAATTTTCATCGGCCCCTTTTGGAACTTTTTCTTAAACTTTCTACATAATATTCCGAATCGAATGACACCTTGATCGTAATTTTCGGAGACTATACAAAAATTTCACCCAAAAAGGTACATGTTGACCAGACTAGTAGTCGTAAAAACAGATAGAGTTGTAAGCATGTTGAAGAACGAAGGAAAGGTAATTCAAATTGTTTTGTTGACGACATCGGTTTATATTATTTTATAGAGTTTTTGTATGTCAAAAGTTGATACTAATTAGGATTATACACAATTAAGGTACACATTCACACCTAATTAAGAACGTGGCCTAACATTTCTTACTCTGTGACATGGATTCACTAAAGAGGATATATCAGGCGGTTTTTCTCCTCACAAACGTATTCAACTGTTTCCTTCCTTAATTTTGGCATTGGATCTCATTTTTTTTATATAAAATACGCCTATACACTACTATACAGTCACTTTGTCTGTATGTTTTGTTTTTAAATGCCTTTCTTATATATAACTGGGGTCCTGCAAAAGTTCAAAAAAGTGCCTATTTTTATGGCATTTTTATTGACATGCTCTGTACGAATATGTTAACAAATTTTTAAGAAAACAAAACACACAGACATAGAATAATTCAATAACTACCAGGATAAGTAAGGAGTACAAAACACCGATTTTGATGATTGTGAGTAGATACTCGTCTAATTAGCCCGAGGCGCAGTTTTCCCTATCGCACATCGGCGTCTTGGCCCGGGTCTTAGCGCGACAGCAATTGTATTTCCGAATACCTGTGTATATTCGCAAAGGTTCTGATGTTTCCTCTTAAGGTAATGTTCACCAAGTTGTTTTGTCAGTTCGAGAGTTTTTAGTTCTCCTTTTTAGTGTTTCCGAAAAATTCATCGGCATTAAATGTTTTCTATGTGTCTGCGTAATTCTGTATACTTCCCCCTAATCCCCCTACGTGTATTATATATTTTTTATTGTGCACAGACCGAGCTTTGCACAAAGGTATAGAAATACCTTTTCAAGTCGCAACTCGCATCTTTCATACCTGTCATGAACTTTGCTGATAAATCACAAGCTTATGTAGTAGGTATATTATCGTCCTGTTTATTCTTATTTAGAATTACGTTTTATACAGGTAAATTAGTATATTTCGAACCATGATATACAGTATGTTCACGTATAGTATATTAAAAATATCGTTTTTTTTGCAACTGTATTTATTGAAATAAAGTTTTGTCTGTATGTATATAAGAAAAGTTTTCAATCAGACAGCCCATAGTGTTTTTAGGATGCCGTAGCTCAAAAGGAAAAAAAGCAACCCCTATAGGATGACTTTGTTGTCCGTCTATCTGTCTGTCTGTCTATCAAGACCCTGTTTCAGGAACGCGTAAAGGTATCAAGTTAGTTAGTAAAGTAGAAATTAATATCCAATACTAAGGTCTATGGTCCCTTAAAGCTGTAAAAAATCAACCTTGTAAGCCACGTAATAAATAAATACGGCCATTTTCGTCGCATATTTTTCCATTCACGAATAAATCAAAACCTATGGGGCACTTCCACTTGACCTAGAATCATAAAATTTGGATATAAAGGAAAAATCTGAAAACCGTAATATGGTTGTTACATCACAAAAAATATGCGATTATTAACTTATTTACAGTAGGTAAACGAACCGCGACCTATGTCGATCTATTGGATCAACAGTTGTCCAACGGCAAAGTTAAGTTTGTACCTCAACACAGTTTGTCTTTTACGGAACCCTCGGTACGCTAGTCCGACTGGCAGTTGACCGGTTTTTTAAAAAATAAATGGTTTTTTTAAAAGCTAATAAAACAAGAACTGGTTTATATTAGAAATTGACTAATATACATTCTCAGTAGGTAGTTAATTAATGTACACACTTTAAATATCCACTACACGTACGGCAAAGTTAGAAACTTAGACTACTACCAACTTAGTAGATAAATCCTCCTAGAGACACTGTTGGTAAATGTATCGATACTTGTACATACTGAAGTCGTCGGGTATAACAGGCGTGTTTTGTGCAAGTTTTCACGTAACTTCTATAAGTCTCTTATCACCAAAGACGCCAGTCGGGCTAAATTGTTAATCTACCTTTTCATCATGTTAGCTTATTCCATGGCACGCCATTTCACCCGGGCCAATATCTTCCACATCCAGCCACCACCGGCCACCAGTTTAACATTCGAGTTGGGGGGCAACCCACTCTTCGTTTACGGTACGCGGTCTCTTCTTCCAAGAGTGGTCACTTCTGCCCTATCGGCAATTGCTGCTTTAACAGATGCCACCAGAATCTAATTTATAGTTGCGTTATTCAAAAAAAATGCATTAGTTTGCGATTTAGCTACACCTCTTCGATCTGTGCTGGAGGAGCGGTAATGTACATGGAAACTTGTGCATGTCATTATCTGCTATACAATGGAAAAAAAGGTCGTACTCAGTAAGGTTGTAATAGCGCGAACTGTATACTAAAGTCACGATTGAAAAAGTTAGGAATAAAACGAAACGAAAAAAAAATTGGTTCGGCAGCAAGTACCGTACATGCAACTTCTGTTGAGAAAAATTCTTTTACAAAAAAAAAAATACGTAATATTGGATCCACCATTTTGAATTTTAAAAAACTGATAAAAAATTCGAAATCAGCACTCTTAAAATCCCCTTTACTACCCCTCGATACATGAAATTATACATGAAATTTAGGTTGCGTGCATAAAAAAGTCAGCTACACACACACAGACATCACTCTAAAAATGATTGCAAATGATTCTCCAAGTCTTGAAACGTATAGAAAACACAAAATTTTCGGACCTATTCCAATAACTTCTCATATAAAATGAAATTTGTAAAAAACTTAATAAGTTTGTATTTGCTCTAAGAAGTTTACGAAAAAGTATTTGTGGCACAAAAGAAATGTATCAAAGCAATCACCGGTATTAGTCCTTCAGAAAATTATTTAAAAAATTAAATGTAATGACTGTTACATCTCTATACATATTTGAGATAAGTGTTTTTGTAAAAAAACATTCTCATTTATTTAATAAGGTAACAATTAAACAGGGCTCGAAACTATATACGTCGAGATCCTACCAAATTACAATATTCTCCTTGTAATACATCGCTTTATCAAAACAACTGTGCAGTAATGAGTGTCAAAATATACAATAGTCTTCCGAAACATGTCAGAGAGCTAACATTAAAAAAGTTGCAAATTGAACTATAGAGAGTACTCATAGATAAAAAAAAATTATACACTACACGATTTTTTTCAATTCACGAGACATCAGATATTTAAATAAATTTTTTACTTCTGTTATCTCATCTTAAATTTGTTTTTATTTCCTTTTTATTGACATATACTATGCAGTTAATTACTTATAATTATATTGACTTATAATATGATGTACTTATAAATATATTGAGTAAAGTTATTACACTACTGATCTGACATTCAATGATTAGTATGTAAACGATATTGTTATTTGTAATTGTATAGTAGGTACCTAATTAAGTTGAATGTAAATTAGTTAATAGTATCATAGTTTAGACATTTGTTTTAATAATTCTTTGTGTGACATTAACTTTCTATTCATAAATTTTAATTATTATTTCTATGTGAAAATTTGCATGCCAAGTTTTTGGCGGAATATGCTTGGATAATGTATATAAGATCTTATTGTACCACATTTCTGGCAAATAAAGAAATTCTATTCTAAAATGCGCCAGCAGAATTAAGCAAAGAGATTCGTGTATGGAATCAGGTTTATGAAGTTCTGAAAAAGGCCAATGATAGATTGGTGTGCTTATGGTTGACATTGTTCATGAACTGCGGGGTTATCGACGCCTTGATCCGTTGGTTTACCATAACCATAAATAATAATAAAAATAATTGTTTACACATATTACTACTGTATTTAAAGAAGGATTCGAGAGACATGAATGTGTCGCTTCATGAGATTTGAGAGAAAAAGGATGTGATTTAAGAATGTATGAGTTAGTAGTAATTTTGCCAAAAATTTGGTGATCCTTGCAGCGACAGAAAAAGAGTTCCAAGAAATGATGAGAGATAAATAAATTAAATTAATGTAAATGTAAATACAATAAAAAATAGTCTTTATAAGAAGAAAACTGTCATGATAAATGATGTAAGAAGATAGAAAGTGGAAGAAGCGCGAAATGTTTGTCTATATCATAGGGATCCTTGTTCTCAAGTGATGGAAATAGTAAATCGCATCAAAGAAGAGTAAATGCGTGTAATCAGCAAAATGGAGCTCTGCATCTCTTTTATGAGTGATTTGCCACAAAATGATTAGACTTTTCCTGAAACAATAATTACAATTATTTCTTAAAGTGGCCGTGAACGAAAGACGTGACAAACTTGCTAATTGAGAATCTATTTGAAATCTTAATTAACGCGCGTAAAACCACGGGGCACAACTAGTAACTCATATTATCACTTAGCAGGCATACATTTTATAGATATGATTTGGTATGTTCAAAGTTGATTATTTCATCACCTTATTTAGTTACAGCTTTGGCCCCATAGAATTATTTTTTAGTTATAAAAAGCTCTATTTAATGGCATGGTTTGGCATCTCTGTTATTGACTTTATTATTATTTTTCCTTTGCTTAATTGACCACTGACAACTAAAAGTCAATCACAAAAATATCAGACTAAAATTCCTGCTACTCAATCACGTAGTAATGGACAGACACAAGTATGACTAGAATACCGTGACTAACTGATTCTTATTGTTGGTGGCACGCTGCCAGCAACATTGTAAAATATTTCTCACAAATCCTGCCGGAATATGGTGTTCCGATATCTTCCTATACATACTAGATTACTTTGCTCAAACAATTTTTTGCGAATAACAACTTCAAAACTCAAAGTCAAAGACTATCGAATTATTACATGTTCCCAGAAAATTTTGTTTAAATTCCGCTAAATTCGGTTATTGGCTTGGAATTTCTTCGGCAACTTCTTAATATATTTTAATACATATCGAATAAGTTTCCTGTCAAAAGCAATGGCTACAGCTATAGGATGCTACGATATACGATACGATCCTTTGTCATATTCTCGTTTTCGCTCCTACATTAAGAGGATACGGTTCGCGGCGTGTTTCATACAAACGAATTTCCTACTTGTTTTGGACATTTACTGATCAAATACTGTCAGATTTTGTAGGCATGATCTCAAGCCCAATATCTATGTTTATCTATCTAGTTTTTATTAACTTTTAATAAGAATCCTGTAAAGCTTTTAAACTTTATAATTTAATAGAAAACTGGCACACCGCAGACCTAGATTATTTGATCCTAGAGCATTATTAGAAGTACAAAATTTCATGGTGTTTGATTTGTAAGTCTCAGAGATAGGTCGGAAATCCGTTTGTATGAAGCCCGCTGTGAGATGCCGCAAATAGTATTCTGTTAAATACCTAATATGACGTTTACAATTTCAAAAAAATATAGTAAGAAAGTCTGCTATTGAAAACTATAGCTATGTAGTTTGTCCACGTAGAATTCGGTTATACTCATTCCCGGGGGAACTGTTGTGACGTGAAGTAAGGAACAAACAAACAAACATTTTTTTTATTTGTGATATTTAGTATGGAAATATGGATATGGATAGCACTAATATAAGAATAACAAAATACAATACTGACTGAGTTTATAAAATATGTAATAAAATTGCACGATAACAGAATATATATTAAACCATATATTGTGTAGGAAATCTCGAGATGAAAGAACATTATTGGTTTGTTTAGAAAAACCCTCCATGTTATTTCGACGAGATTGTATATCCAGCTCGCGCTCGAAAATATTTTTTTAGATTAAGATTATATTTATATTCATGGGATATATTTGATATTGTAATATGGCAACATCAAACAAAATAAAATACATCTGTTTCATTATTGAAATTTTGCCTTTCAACTGATTATCTAATAAACAAAATAGTAAAAAAATTTGGATTAACAAAACCTTTTAGGCAGGAAATGACTTCTCTTGAATGTTTCGCTGATGATAAAATAAACCACAAATCTAATAAAAATGTTATATTAGTTATATACATTGACTTCGAGTTCTGTAATCTGTCCTATGGACTTTGCAAAAGCCTCACAAAATTGGCTATATTTTATAAAGAAACAAAGCAAACCTGTGGTCGCTTTTCATCAACGTCCACCATTTTTTTTTGTTTATGTGTATTAAAACTAGTTAGACCTTGTTAATTGACTCTTGCCTTTTACAACAGTTCAGGTTCGCTTATCTCTTCACACTTTTCCGACCATTTTTTTCACATCTGGTTGGTAGATAGAAATTTCGGCTGTGGCAAAATTTTTGGCTACTTTTGACTGAAATTTAATGTGCAGCTAAAGCAGCTGCTTTTGGATGACTTTTAGCCGAAGCTGAATTTGCAGTTGAGGGTAGTACTTTTATTAGACTTGCCAAAGTGGATGTGTAGCTGAAATACTGCTTTTTGATGACTTTTGGTCGGAGAGAATGTGCAGCTGAGGGTATTGCTAGTGGGTGACATTTGGCCAAAGTAGCAAAGTAGCACTTTTGGGTGATTTTGATCGAAGCCCAAAAGTACAGCAGAGGGTACGAAGTCTTAGGTCCAGGTGGCATTAGTCGACGCCGAAACTTCCTTCGGACACCAACACCACTTGTTTTTTCAGAATAAAAGGAAGATTGTAATAGCTTCGAATATTTGCTACTTTATTTTCATAAAAAAGCTTCTATAATAAATTCACAAACACAAAACGTCCATCGGAATATTGAGCAAGACAAAATAAATTCAGCATAGATAGGGTCCCGACTCTCAAACGAATTCAGTATGCATGAAGTTGACGGCGCGAAACTGACTTAGAGAGACATTGAATGAAAGGGTTCAACTAAGTGAGCAATAAATATTTTTGTTTTCCTTTTATATGAATTTATACAGTTGTCTGTTTACTGCGAACGAGATTATTTTATGGATTTTCTTCTGAAAATTAATGTGCATTGTAAGACAACGATGAAACTGAAATAAAAATGGCGAATGAATGTGTATACAGTGGTGCAAATAAATATAAATATATAAAAACAGGTAAAGTGTTAGTTTGATCTTATATATGATATTACATAGAAGGAATCAGTCAGACAATAAGGATTTCTTTCTTATAAAGTTGCAGATGTGAAAGATTGTGGTAAGGCTAGTTACCCGTATACCAAGTTTTTTTTATAAATTAACTTTAGAACCTTCACTAGTTTTACGTTCTTGGACCCGCACCTCAGAATTCTTTCAAGCGCGAATAGATTCATAAGTTGAATAGGGGTAAAGAAAAAGTTTTATTTATGGCAATAGATTTTTAATACGCTCTCATACAGCGATTCAAAAACTTAAGTAAAGTAAGAGTCAACAGTCACAGGAGGAGCTCATTGTCTCGTAACTTTCGTAAACGATATGCGAAGAACATAGGGATTTTCAAGAAAAAAGTGATTAGATTTTTGAAGGATCGGCAACTCGCAAGTAATGCCCACGGTGTTGCAAGCGTCCAAAGACCGCTGCAAGCAACGTCTGGCGTGGTCAGTCATTTGATGGGTGACCGCTTTATAGGCAAATTTTTTTAAACTCCTACGTACTTCGGAGGGAACTTACAACCATGTCCTAGCTGTTGTTATTTGGCAGCAGTCGTTATCGTAAAGCAAATTAACAGGCGATCTGAAAATTATAATAGTCATATGGCCACTAGCTCTTCAAAGTCTTCCAATTCTTACTAGGCTAGTACTTACTAGGTGTACTACTGCCTAAGCCTCCTTTCTCTAAGAGGAGTGCCCATGTAGTGGAGAAGAACCTGCCTGAGGCAACAATAACAAAAACAAAAGAGGTTTAGCAAGCAAGTTCATTGCACTCGCAGTAAACAATTTTACGTCATTAATTTAAGAGAGGTAGGGCACTGCAAGTACTCGCTCGAATAAGCCAACCAAACAACTAAAGCAGGGCATAGCGAGTACTTGCTCGAATGAGCGGCCCGAACTGGGAAAATAGCGCCACCTTACAGAAAACCGCGGCCATAATAACACTAACATTGAGTAGTGTTGTGTTCCTGGCGGTGAGTAAGGTTGCCAAAGCTCTTTGAGGATTCGCTGCGCGGACAGCGGAGGACCGGCGGTGCTTGTTGCTGTCATGCTCGGCGTAGACGCGGCGTGCTGGTTCGGCGGTCAGGGAGACCTGATGAAACGGCTGACCGCTGGCCGCCCGCAGGTTGAACGGGATCCCGAACCCAGGGATCACATAATCTCCGCCCTGGGAGGCTGATCCGCCAGCCTGTGTAAAGTATCTGAAGTGGTAGTCGTGCCGGAGAAGGAGACCGGAGTGGACCCGGCTTCTACAACAGAGGGGGACCAGGGGCCCTTCCGCCCGCCGTGTCAGCAACCGTATCATCTGTGGCGAGCTTTAAAAATAATTTAAAATGCTTAATGTTTCACCGAAAGTATTCCAAGAAAAAATAACAAATTGTAATATTATTGTGGCAGTCATTTACTAAAGTTTCAATGCACCGCCAATTAAATCTCCTGAGCCTAAGGTTAGCTGGTAGAGAATGCTGCACGGCATTAAGCTCGTAATTGTATAGTTTTATTTGTGCAAAGAGAATAAATTAAATTGAAACAACAACATGTAGTTTTCCCTTGCCCAATTATATTAATTTTTTTTGGTTAAGAAACCTAGGTGAATGTAATTTATGTATCTATTATCTCTCTGCCTATATTGCGAACGGCACTACCAGACCTGTTGTGGAGCGGCACTACGTAGTGCCGCTGGTAGTGCCATCCACAATAAAGGTATGTAATCATGGGATCATATCAAACCGGGTCTCAGTAAAGTGTAAATCAAAACAATAATTTAATGACTAAAGTACTAATTAAAAGTCAAATTCACCAACAATATATTTTTTTTTGGATTTAATGACACCCCAATTTGTTATATCAGTTAGTAGCTAGTTATGAAACGAATAAGCTGTAGAATTAACTTCCCGACAAGGGTTTTTCCCTCAGTGTTTACCTGTGGTCCCACCAATATGACGCACTAGTGAGTCTACAATCAATAGTTTCAGAGATATAGCCCTTTCTTGTTTGACAGCTGTCATCTAAACTAAAGACCTTGATGAGATCTATCACTTTCGCAAAGAAAAGACTAGTCTACAATCAATAGATTCAGAGAAATACCCCTTTATATTTTGACAGCTGTCATGTGAAATAAAGCACATGACGAGATCTATCACTTTAGTAAAGAAACGAATAGTCTAAGATTAATAGTTTCGGAGATATAGTCATTCTTAGTTTGACAGCTGTCATCGAAATAAAGATCTTGACAATATCTATCACTTTGGTATAGAAACGACTAGTCTAAGATCAATAGTTTCGGAGATATAGTCATTCTTAGTTTGACAGCTGTCATCTAAACTAAAGATCTTGACGAGATCTATCACTTTCGCAAAGAAACGACTAGTCTACAATCAATAGATTCAGAGAAATACCCCTTTTTATTTTGCAAGCTGTCATGTGAAATAAAGAACTCGACGAGATCTATCACTTTGGTAAAGAAACGAATAGTCTAAGATCAATAGTTTCGGAGATATAGTCATTCTTAGTTTGACAGCTGTCATCGAAATAAAGATCTTGACGAGATCTATCACTTTGGTAAAGAAACGACTAGTCTAAGATCAATAGTTTCGGAGATATAGTCATTCTAAGTTTGACAGCTGTCTTCTTAAATAAAGATCTTGACGAGATCTATCACTTTGGTAAAGAAACGACTAGTCTACAATCAATAGTTTCAGAGATAAGCCCTTTTTAGTTTGACAGCTGGTTTGGCAGGCTGGTTTATAAAGCCGGACGGACGGATATGACAAATTTCATTCATAGGGTTTCTTTTTTTGCCATTTCGCTACGGAACCCTAAAAATAATCTTTCATACATGTTGCATGAACGCGTCCACAGTTGTCAGTGTAAGTGCCGTCACCAAGGAGCTTATACACATTCTTGGCCGTCACAGTGCGCTCAGTGTCAGAGTGGACGTCGGAAGAGCGAAAGTGAATCGTTGCCATTAGAAAAACCTTTTCAATTTTGTCTAAGGTTGGACGGACGCTTGAACTAAAAAGAAACCGGCCAAGTGCGAGTCTTTCTCGCGCACCGAGGGTTCCGTGCAAACTTTTTATATGTTGTTGTATATTATCAAAAATATTTTTATTATATAATGTTACTAAAAATTTACGGTTTTTGATATTTTATTTTATCTATACTATAAGACGTTGCTTCGTACCAAATTTCAAGATTCTGAGTTCACGGAAAGTACCCTGTAGGTTTTGATTCCCTTGCGAGTTTCGAAAATTTGTGGCATAAACGGCTGTATCTTTTGATTGCGTTGGCTTAGAAGTTTGATTTTTTCACAGCTCTAAGGGACAATAGACCTGAGTATTTGATATAAATTTTAGCTTGATATCTCCACGTGTTCCTGAGAAAAAGGGCCTTGACAGACGGACAGACGGACGGACAACAAAGTGATCCTATAAGGGTTCCGTTTTTTTCCTTTTGAGGTACGAAATCCTAAAAACAGAATGGAAGACGACCGTTTGTTTGTATTGGCACTGGTGTTCGTAAAAATGCTATTTTACGAGTAGATAATTAAGCTTATGTAAAAATGGATTTTAAATAAACAACAAAACTATGGAACAAATAAAGTTACTGTGTCACTGTTACTAACATGACTGGCAGGTATCACTGTAGCGCTGATACAGTGCGACCGACACTGGGCGAACACGGTGTCGGACGGTACTGCAGTGTGAAAAGGCCTTTACTCCGCTGGCTTTTGGCTTTATTAAATCGGACACCACCAACTGAACAGCTCGCTCGCTATTTACAATTTGCTACCACAGACCATCTGCAGCTGCACTTCGTTATAAAAATAAGCTGTAAGCCGGCACCCACGGAGTATGCCGTGTTTCACATTTTACTTTGTTACTCCTGTTCTTTGTAAAAATATATTTCTTTTCTTTTACGGTCGGGAAATAATAGACTTTTTTTTCAGTTTTGTACATAAAAGGTATTGATAGTAAAAATACAGGTCCTCGGGTCGGGTTTGACGTTATTTTCTTTCCTTTCTATTTAATGTTTCGGCACAGTAACGAAGGTAAGACTTTACTAAATATTATAAAAACGTTACACAATCACGAAAGATCCATACTTCCATATACATATCTATAATAATATTATAAATACGAAGGTATTTTTGTTTGTTACCTTTTCACAGCTAAACCGCTGAACCGATCTCGATCAAATTTTGCAAAGTGATAGCTTACGTGCGAAGTCATGTGTGAGTCAAGTAATTAATATAATCAACAAGCTGCCGTTGCCTTCGGAACCCCACGTCAATTACCGAATTTAGTACAGGCAGAGCTGGGGCCACAAGCTAGTATAGCTAAAAATAGTTAATTTACAGGTTATTTATTACGTAAAGGAAAATCTATGACTGATGAAAAATTTAAACATAACTCTTTGTGATATATAATTTTAAATCAATACCTACCTAAACCTTTGTTTATACAACACCTTAGTATCAATTAATAACAGTTTTAAAATGTTTGTCTGTCTGTCCTCATATTCGTTTAAAAAAGTCTCGAAACGGCTGAATAAATGTTAATAGAAATTATGGTCAGCATGTGCAAATTTTTATTGTCAATTTCCTCTTTGCGTATTTTACGCCCAATTTGATTTACTTTTATTTATATTATTTGTAAGGAGATTCGCCATAATAATAAAGTTGAGTTAAAATTTTAGGCTTCTACTTGCTCTAAAAATTAAAGCCGTTTAAAGGTAGGACAGCAGACGGCTTAGTAATAGGGCTCCTTTGGCAGCATTATCAACAAATGTCATGTTTTTTTTCAGCTCATTTCACAACCCAAGCGTTCGCGGGAGGAAGTTTCTCCGAAACCGCACTGTACGCGACCATTTCGGTTCTAAAGTGTGAGAATGAATTCCCTGCTGATGGCGAGCGGTGCAGTGGTAGAAAGTAGCCGTGGGCATCATTTCGAACTATTCCTCAGAACACAACCCATGGTACAAGCGGTAGAACACACACAGGGAGGCGAAGTCTCTCCTCATACTTAAGGGCTCGATACCGCAAGTGAGTTAAGAATTGTCGACAATTCTTACAGCCCGTCGTTGAACCGAGTCAAAAGGGCCAAGCTGGTATCCGGGTGCACCCGCATATATATGCGTGTATAGGTCATTTGAAAATAATTATTTGGAACCAAATTTTGTAAAAAAAAAATTACTGGTGGCTTCTTATTCCTTTATTTTCCACTATTTTTTTAAAAAAAATTCATAGCATTTATCTACTCTACGAGCTCTTCGTGCTTAGCTGTACGAGAGCCGCCCTTAAAAACACTTAAAACCATTTTGTGACAAGTAAGGCTTTGAGTTAACAAGATGCTTATACTGTGAAAATTTGAAAACGGTAGCTCCAACCGTCTGGCTGCAAAAAATGCGTGACATACGACGAACAGACGGACACGTAAGTGACAACAATAGGGCTTCGTTTAAGCGATTTATTATTTATTTATTTTAGAAAATCATCAATATTTAGAGTACTTTTTCTCCAACCACAGCCTATCTTTCCCACACTGTTCTCGCCAGCCTTCATACGTTTCCACTGTTGGGGCAAGGCCTACCCTCATAAGCGAGGTTGATTTTGGCCATAGTCCACACGCGGGCCCAGTGCGGATTGTGGACTTCACTTCGTCTTTTTTTTTTCTTGATGTATGCAGGTCTCCAATGTTTTCCTACACCGCAAAGCCAGTGGTGTGAATAAATAAATCAGTGTACATGAGAAATTAAGAAAATATCATTGGTACACGCCGACCCCGGGGTTCGAACCTCCGCCACTTGGGACGTGAAGTAAACCCCTCGGCCACCACCGACTCATACACCCACCCTGTATATGATTTAAATTGTGGTACTTTTCACTAAAGACATTCAATTCAGGGACCTGAGCGCCCCTAAAAGATCCAATATAGCAACACCGAAGTCGTTACCAAAGCCAGACTAAAAGGAATAGTCTGAACTTAATAGTTCATTAGTTGATGAACTCTCTACTCCAACCAAAACACGTTTAGACAGTAACGAGGTACCTTCTTTGATCTCTATGCTCCAGCTCGGTGAATAGCGGCTGTGTGGTGGTAAAAGCAAATGGTAGGTGTTACCTGAAACAAAATAGATTCTTTGAATTATAATTAAAACTAAAAATGTATATTTTACTAGCTCAGTCACGGTTAGGGATTGTTATCCCGCAAAACGGGATCCCGCATTCCCGCGCATTTATTTATTTATTTATTTATTTATTTATTCAACACACAAAACAGTATATGACAATGAGTGTACCAATATCTTAGATCTAAAGTCTTTAATCTAGACACATACCAAAACATGTATGTTATTGCAGAACAATTTACATAAACCAGGACAGTTATACACTTGTTTAATATAAATGCCTAACCTTGAATACATACACAAACATATATTAACATGACCCTTACATACATTACATACCCTTTAGTATATAAATACTAAACATATATAACAAATATATATCCATATATATAAATATATACACATACATACCATACATATACATACATACATATACATATACATATCAATGTACATATAATATTGCTAGTTTGCTACTTATCTATTTATGATAAAAAAAGAAAATAATAAAATAAAAAAAAAAGAAAATGCTCGATTAAAATTTGGCTCACTATAATTTTTAACAAACAAATAATAATTCACGTTTTATTGTTAAGTGACCTTATCGACATCCCTGAGAAAATGTTTGAGAGAAGATTGAAATATATCTATATTTTGGTTAGTAGAGCTAAGTTCATTATACAAACGACACATTCTTACAAGAGGATTAAAGAAAGAAGTGTTATTTTTAAATACATTCAACGTAAAAGTTTTAGAGTTTCGACAGCGGTGCCTTATGTTAAACATGATAAGTGATAAAAGATTAGTTGAATCCATTGTCGAATGCAATATCCTATGCAAACAAACTAGTAAAGCTAGCTCCCGTCTTTTGTGAAGTGTTGTCACATTAAAATATTTGCACCTGCTATTATAGTCTATTAGCCTGCGAGATTGACCCGATCTCCAACTTACTGTTCTGAGACATCGTCTCTGAATACATTCAATGCGGTTACTATGTATTTTATAATGAGGTGTCCAAATTATGGATGCATATTCAAGGATACTTCTTACTAAACTATAATAAAGTGAAAGAAAAACCTTAGGCTTTTTAAAATCCTTAGAATTTCTTGTAACAAAACCAAACATCTGATTTGCTTTTTTAATTATATATTCATAGTGCTCCCTAAATGTAAGTTTACTATCAAAATAAACTCCGAGGTCTTTAATGGCTTCTTTTCTTTCCAAAACATGGTCATTAATCTTATAGTTGTATAAAATTGTACTCTTTTTAGTAGTAAAAGTAATTGCATTACATTTATTTGCATTTAATAACATATCGTTGTCTATACACCACTCTTCAATTTTGTTTATATCTCTTTGCAAAATCACACAATCATTCATTTCAGAAACGACTTTAAAAACTTTCAAATCATCAGCATACATTAAGCATTCGCACTGTATGGTTTTGACTAGGTCATTAATGAAAATAATGAAAAATAATGGTCCGAGGTGAGACCCCTGAGGTACACCAGATGGAACTTCAGTAGCTACGGACAAATGACCTTTAAGTGCCACTAATTGATGCCGTCTTTGTAAATAAGATTTTATCCACCTGAGCAGGTCTCCTTGTATTCCATAGGCGAGCAATTTGTAGCATAAGAGCTCATGATTGACACGATCGAATGCTTTGATTTGCATTGATTTCTACCAAGAAGAATCCGGCAAGAAACTCGATAGTTTCTCTTTTAAAAGAATCATAAAAAATACAAACACAATCCATGTTTTCAATAAAGTATTTATGCCGTACAATTTTATATTATTTCCATTTTAATTTGGTTTACCTATGCGTCCTGTTATTGAGCATTTTCAGTCTCATGGATTTTTATCATTTACCTAGTCTGAAACTTAGTCTTACTTACTTAGTCTTTTTTACACAGTTGTTTGATAAAAGATTTAAATTTACTTATTAATAGCTTTTGAATATTACTAGCCCCATAAAATAGTTACTTATTTTGTGTAGACGTGTATCACGCACCAACAGCTTATTTTTACTTCTAGTATTTACTTTGTGGAGTTCACTTTTCTTGCTGAAACTATTGAAATTTTTATGTACTTATATTATACATTACTTCTAGAGAAGAGATCTTTTGGATACCGAATTGAAAGCTCCTCCACTAGATGAAACGACGGTCTGAAATGGCTGATGGAAAATGACAGGATGGGGAAAGTGAAAGACAGACCGGACACTGTTGACCTATAATTTTAAGCATTCGAGGAATTACAGGCAATTGCAATTGTACTGCGAAGTTAAATAAATTATTTGAGCTGATACTATACAGAGTTTCTGTAGGTACTAAGGTATGGGGTTCTTCAAGAAAGTAGTCGTGCGCGTGTAATGTCGCTGGTTTTGCAAGTTTCCGTGGGCTACGGTGCCTGTTTTAACATTAGATGGACCGTAAGCCTGTTTATTAAAATTGTAAGCAAAATAGTGATCTAATCTTCTATGACTAGCTTTTGCCCGCGGTTCCACCCGCCCTAAATTAGATTATTGGTGTAAGATTTCAACAGCAAATCCCCAATTTATTAATTAAAGTAGCCTATGTCCTTTCTCGGGACTCACACTATCTCCATGCCAAATTTCATCTCAATCGGTACAGCGGTTTAAGCGTGAAGAGGAAACAAACAGCCAGACAGACGGATAGACAGTTACTTTCGCATTTATAATATTAGTATGGATTAAATAGTGAACGGTTAGGAATATTATTGGTTACGAAAATAAAAATTGCTAGTTAGTAAAATTTTATATATTGTTGTTCTGTAATTTTTACCATAAGAATGAATAAAAAGAAATGAATAAAGCGACACTTATGTACTTTTCTCGTGTGTGATATTTTAAGTTTCTAGAAGAATTAATACTGAGGAATAAAAACTTTTTAATAAAAAAAAAACGGCTTCAAAAAGAATCACTAAAATTATAAAAATAATTACTTACTTTCAAAATCTGATTTGAATTTGAAAGTTGGTTTCATACAAGTGAAGCCGGTAAATCTTTTTGAAGCCGGTTGTTTTTTGTAAAAAAGTTTTTTTTTGTATTTTTGAGTGACGTCATGCTTTTTTTTCTCATACACTAAAAACATATATACTCGTAACAACATTTTATACAAACAGCAATATGAAAGGCGTTTCATCAGTTCCAAATTAATACTTTATATTATTATTAAATTCACTACATTAATATGGGACCATCGCGGAAGTATACCCTATTAAATAAAAAAAGTATTTTGCAATATATAAATATGTATGCTTGAACATACATAAAGAAAATTATTTATATCCGAATTGATTACCTCCTCCTTTTTGAAGTCGGTTAAAAATACACCGTTTTAGGCAGCTTACTAGCGCCTAGCGACGCGCCACTATTTAATTTCCTCTTCGAACAAAAAAAATGCAAAAGTTATCCAAAACGTATATCCGAAAAATAAAACTAATTATGAACTATTTTAAAAACCTTTTTTTATGCTCCAAGAATATATTTGTAACTTTTAGTAGGTATTTCTTCCAAAACTGACCGCTTTAATATATTTTATACTACACTTTGCCAGCGGCTCCACCCGCCCTAAATTCGTTTATAGACGTGGAACTCCTTAACTAAACCCAATTAATTAATTAGTTATACCAATGAATTGCTATAGCATGCTATAGGTGCAGCAATAGTTCGTTTAACTCTGTTATAGTTATTCCCGCAGCAACTTTTTAATTTTTAGGGATAAAAAGTAGTCTATATGCTATTTCAGGACCTAACCTATATGTATGCCAAGTTTTATACCGTACTGTCCAGTAGTTGAAGCGTGATTGAGTAAGAAACATCCCTCCTGACATACAAACTTTTACATTTATAATATTAGTAGGATTGAAGCGGTGGAAAAATATACTTACTTATTTGATAATTTCTTATAAAATGTCGGCTCAGTACCGTAAACAAAGATACAATTTTATTTTCGATTAACCTGTAGCAGGCTCCCGTCCAAAGTAGTTATTATAAAGATTGAACAACGCTCCAGGGACTTGTTGTAAAATACTGAAGGTTATTTAACATAGATGGAAAAATGTAATGACTAACTGTAAGGACACTAGGTCCTTTCATTACACTTTTCCAAATATTCTTTGGGATAAATCGTACTTGGAGTAGAGTATCAGCGGCCCGCAACGTTTTATCCGACGGCTCAAGCGCTTGAATATGTAATTTGAAAATTGAACGAATTTTTGAAAAGCACTCTAAAAGCCTTGGCCATAACTGAGCATACTGGACTCTGATATGCGGACTCGGTACGATCGGCCGGCTATCGCTGCATTTGCGGACCGCGGCAATAATGTACTATATTAATACTAGGGATTGCAATCCCTTAGTTCATTCAATCCCGCATCTTTGGAATTATGTTATAAGTTAGTTCATTCAATCCCGCATCTTTGGAATTATGTTATAAAATCAAATTTAAACTACGGATTTTTGGGTAAAAATCAACTTTTATTAAAAATTGCTTACATTAAGCAACAGATTTTTTTTTCTATTAATTAAGTTTAAGTAATTAGTAATATGTTTTCTTAGATTCATCTCTAAATGTTTGGCATAGTTATTTAGTTTTGTTTAATATTACCTTTACTTCTAACAACAGTTTTATATTTTTCAGTTTTATTCATATAATGACTAATAATCTAATCACAACTTTCTACTATGGTGATAACTTTTCAAAATACGCTCTTAAGAAGCAAATGGCATTTATTTTATCGCTATTTTAAACGCTGGACGTTGAATACGAAAACAAAACACTCGTCACCTACAGAAAGACGTGCACAGGCGCAGTGCAGTGTCGTTTATGAACAACTGAAACGCCGCACTCGTGCTACTTGTGATTTACGCGAATGTTTTAGCGCCAAATTTTTAATTTGCGGGATCCGCGGATCCGCGCTTTGAAGGTGCGGGATCCAACAGATTAATAAAAGCAGCAGGATCCCGCGGGAATGCATTATCTCGTTTTGAGGGATTGCAATCCCTAATTAAGGCGCATATAGCAGCTAACTAGCGCCGCCATTAGATATCCTCAATTTTCTCTTCGTAGAAAACGAATTTCTAAAGTCCAAATGTCGCAAATATAAAGCTGGTCATAAGCTATTTTTAGAAGGTTTTATATAGTCTCTAAATAATATCTGTGAGTTGTAGTTGGCATTTTTGTTAAAAGTGGCCGTTTTTAGCAGAAATGTATGAATTTTATGCCCTTAATACCTAATAATGTTTATTCCTGCCGCAGGGAATTTTACAATATAAGTGAATGCAAGACAGTCACGAGTAGGAGTTTTCCTGTGTGATATTCTTAAGCCTGAACTACCCACCTGTAACTTCGGATCACTAGGCTCCCACCACATTTTTATGACTTTGATTGATTTTTTGATGACCTAGTTGATTCCATTCAAAAAAAGATATACCTAGGTATCATAATAGTAATTTATTTACCAAAGGGATAAAGCAGTGTCTTACGTCACAGGCGTCAAATTTAATCCCGAGCGTAACTATGGACCCCGCTCGTTGCTCCATCAAAAAGAAAATCCGAGTATATCTCTTTCCGTAGCCCGCTGAGCTATCCTACTATGTGCATAAATAAATAAGGCCAAAAGTAATGAGGTTCGAAAATAACTGAGTACCTAAATGGTACCTACTTACTTACCTACAATTTTAAGCGACGGACACTGAGTATATACATAGGACATATTTAAGGTTTTCCATTTTATTATTATACTACTAGCTTTTGCCCGCGGTTCCATCCGCCCTAAATTCGGTAATCATTGATTTCAACGGCAACTCCTCAATTATAAAAAAAAAAACGACTCAAAGTTGAAGTTTTGAAGTAGCCTATATCTATCCTTTCCGAGACCCAAAACTATCTCCAGGCCAAATTTGCCCGCGTTTCCATCCGCCTTAAATTCGGTTATTAGTGTAGGATTTAAACGGCAATTATAGAAAAAAACTGACCAAGTGCGAGTTGGACTCACGCACGGAGGGCCCCGTCCGTACCTACCACATTTACGTACTTTACACACGCAAACAAAAAATATGTTTTCTTTTATTTTTATATTTGAGTTGATTGAATGAAAAGTAAATTACGATTTACGATTTATGTAGTATTAAAAAAAAACTACTTACTAGATCTCGCTCAAACCAATTTTCGGTGGAAGTTTGCATGGTAATGTACATCATATATTTTTTTGAGTTTTATCATTCTCTTATTTTAGAAGTTACGGGGCACACATTTTACCACTTTGGAAGTGTCTCTCGCGCAAACTATTCAGTTTAGAAAAAAATGATATTAGAAACCTCAATATCATTTTTGAAGAGCTATCCATATATACCCCACACGTATGGGATTAATTAGAAAAAAAATTTTTTAGTTTCAGTTCTAAGTATGGAGAACCCCCTAAAATTTATTGTTTTTTTTTATTTTTGTGTGAAAATCTTAATGCGGTTCAAAGAATACATCTTCCCAAGTTTCAACAGTATATTTCTTATAGTTTCGGAAAAAAGTGTCTGTGACATACGGACGGACAGACAGACAGACATGACGCATCTATAAGGGTTCCGTTTTTTGCCATTTGGCTACGGACTCAACGGTCTCAAACTTGACGTTTTCAAGTAGCCTATGTCCTTTTTTTGGACTTAAACTTACTCCATGCCAAATTTCATCTAAATCAGTACAGTAGTTTAAGCGTGAAGAGGTAAGCGACAGACAGACAGACAGGCAGAGCTACTTTCGCATTTATAATATTAGTATGGATTGCTATGGATTATTTCTTTTCAGTGCCGGCGTATTTTCCTTTTAATACACATAAATATATCGATAAAAGTACTTAGTACGAAGACACATACGATTATCAGGAAAAATAATTTGAGCATATTTATGCAGAAAATTTAACCTAATATCCAAGTACTGTCAACCTTAATTAATTAATTTATTAATTTCCGCTCTCTTATCGACAAAGGAACAAAACTAATTAAACTAGGACTGAACTTAAGACGGAACTGACAAAATGTGCTCACAAATTACTCGGAACATTTTTGACAATGCTCACTGTATAGGAACATTTGCGACATCAAAGCCTTTACAGGTATTTGTGTAGGATACTTGTTGGTATTCGCTTTGGGTAAATTAAACAGACTGAATTGACATATTAAAACCCTACTCACAGTAATATTCTTGTCTTTGAGAGGAATATTTTTGGTTTCGTACTTCCGATGCTAATTAATATTTAAACTCGCTCGCTGACAATATAGTCGTTCGTATTTCTCAATTTTTTTGCTATTCTTTTATATGAATATCTACAGGGTGGAAAAGGAAGGTCGCTGTAAAAGAAAAAGTACCCTTATAATGATGATGGCAAATTTTGCTTAAGGAAACATTCAACAAAGAAAAAATTGGCCTTAGGTTCTGAGGGGAAAACATATAATCCAAAAGTATTAGGGCGAGTGAATTAATATAGACGTTTGTAGAGAAGGCAAATAGTTAAAATTGTTACTATGGGTAAAATTAGATTTCAGTAGGTAACTTTAGCCACAACATCGCATTGGGTGAAACCTGTAATGATAGAAGTAAGTTATGATGAAATAAATAAATAAAAATCATTGATTTTCTAAAATACGTAGAACTTTGAAAATGCGCCACTGAGTACAAAATGTATAGCGAGCGCACCTTCATGTACCCGATTCAGTCTTTTGACCGTACCGGACGCACCGCAACGTCCATGCTTCTTACCGAACGTTTTTTATACTAATGGGTCAACATTTTGTGTGTTTGCGATGAGGCGCTGATTGCTTAGTATGGAATTGACGCCTTCGGGTACCCTGATTCGATAATCGAACCTCATGTGTGCGCTGGCGCTATGTGGCAACTCTCATAGAGGCATCCGGTAAAATAACAAGTAGCTCAGCCATTATCAGTCCTATATGTTGTGGTTAGTAACTTCTTTCATATTTTAATTTGTTTAAAAATGATTTCAATTCTGTTCTTACCAACATAAATGTTTCCGCACTTTTTTTATTCTAATCAAGTTGAATAATAGGAAAGCCTTATAACTACCTACCTTATAACAAAGCTCCTGGGGACTGAGCTTTGCTCGTTTTTTTGATAGATGTCAGGAAGTCATATTTTTCAATTTATTATTGCCTGAAAACACGGATAAAACGACGTTTTCTGAAAATGAAACCTAGCTAGATCGATTTATCACCCCCGAAGCCCCCCGCATACTAAATTTCATGAAAATCGTTGCAGCCGTTTCCGAGATTCAGATAAATATATACAAGAATTACTCGTTTAAATGTATTAAATATAATTGTATTTCTCGTTGAAAACATAATCTTTATAAACATATATGGGTCGAGGTTGGAGTTTACCAAATATATTCTCTAACTATAAATATAACACAAGACACGAGGGGTTTTTATAAGTTTTAAGGCTCTTGTTTTTGTCAGTCAGTCTGTCTGTCTGTCCGTGGTTTCGTAACGGATATATTTTTGAACGAATTTAAATCCCTTTTTCTTGTTTAAAGCCTTTTATGTCTATGGTCCTTAGCTATGTATAGTGGAGAGTTTATTATTATTATTATACTCTTTATTTATTTTAAGTTTGAAGTTATGTTTTTTTTCAAAATTAATATAAAAGGAAAATAAAAATGCAAAATTTAAACACATTATAAAGAACCTAACCTCGAGTACTGACGGCAGCGGGGCGGGGTCTAGCTACCGGTGGTGAGAGCGACAAAGAGAGAAACCATTAAGTCCTACAAATGTTACACAAACACGTAAAAGAAGAACTCAATACAAATGTTGATTTTGAAAAATATTTAATTTTAAATTTCCTTTTAAATTATGTTTTGTGTCGTATTTTGTTTCTAATTGGTTTGATGAAATCACGGATGTGTGTGTGTGTGTTATTCGATTCTGCAAGTTTGGAAAAAGCCATTCCTTGCAAGTGACCTTTTATTTCAAATTACTAAAGCAACGTCACATATAAAAATACGTTTTTACTAAAGATTTTTGGAGTATTTTGGAAACCCACCCAACATATTACTGGTTACAAAAACTGCAAAAATAAGTTACCTACTTATTCTAACATTTTTTTATTGCCTGTGCTGAAGAACTTTTCACTACTTCAACTTCAGCTTCTATTCGTTCGTTCCTCTGCAACTTTTTTGCTTGCTGCAGCAAACAAACCATATCAAAACTGAATTCAAGACTCAAGACTGTGATTGTTGTATATTTGATTCATTTTATAAGTTTATTAATTTAAGCAAATTTATTTTGTATTAATTTTTAATGTATAAACCTGTTCCAAGTTGTAGTTCAACTATAATAAACAGCAACCATGGGTGTTGACCAGGACCAGGCGAATTGGGTTAAACGTGACCAATGCTCACAGCCACGTTTTTATAAAAGCAACAGAGATCTGAAAGTTCAAAGGCAAAGAGACCAAGTAGATCAGTTTTGTCTTTAGCACTATGCAGTGGTGGTAGCGACTACTGGCAAAATTTTCCTTCGGCAGCTTTAGCAAGCGACCAGAATCCACGTTTCCCAGAGGGATATCCAAAAGGTTTGTGAACTATACCTATGTCAAAATGATAACAATTCCCATATTATCAAAAGTTTTCAGTCAGTTGCTCAGAAAATAGTCGATATCTCCACCCCTCTCATTTTATGTTCCCCTATATTTGATGAGTTTTTTTCGTCTTTTGTTCAAGAAAAAAAATCCTCATTTTCAGTCTTTTATCAATAATCTTTTAGCTTTTAATTATATTTGTACCAAAATTCACATTTTATTTACGTTCATGTCATTTTTGTAAATTTTTAGACCTTTTGTTTTGACCATGTTATTAAAGATACCATTTCAAAGATTCTAAATATTAATTATAATGAACGTACGTGGCTACAGGCAACCTTACCTGTAAGATTTGGTGGCTTGAGTATTCGTTTAACTTCCGCAGTAGCCTTAACTTAACCCCTTTTTATTTATGGTTATGTATTTATAATAATAAAAATATATATCTAATATGAATAAAACAACAGTAATAATTTTTTTTTCATATTCTTAGGGTTCCCTAGGTCATCAATTCAACGAACTTACGTGGCTACAGGCAACCTAGGCTGTAAGATTTAGTTGCTTGAATATTCGTTTATTCCGCAGTAGCCCTACCAGCTTTTCTGTTTTCAGTTTACAGTACTCAACCCCTTATTAACAAAAATCTTTTTCCTCTTATTAATTTCGAGACCTAATTTTTTAATGAAGCTGAAATCGAGTTCCTATTGTTTCAACATTAAAAAGATTGTAGGACGGGCCGCTTTGCGAATTTAACCGAAATATACTTTTGGAAACGGCTGTCAATTCTGCAGATCGTGCTCGTTTTCTGGCAGCTTCAACATGGGAATCAGGGCTTTGGTTACAGGCTTTTCCATCTACAAACCCAAGGGTGCCTATACCCTGATAAATAATTTCACATTTCGTCTTGCAACTAACTTACGTGTAGGAGCGGTGACTATTATACCCCATCGTTGTTAATGCGGCGACATCATTGATCCCCTAGGTCACTATGGCTTATCTTGTGTTCGGAGCGCAGATCGAATGTTTCGCCACAGCAGCATCATTGATATTATCTGCCGAGTTTTAGTGAGCATAGACACTCCTGCCATTTTAGAACCTGTTGGTATATTTATAGATGATGGTATGAGTCTTGTACTTTGGAAGATGGGTCAATCATTATCTTGGGATGCCACGTGCGTCGATACCCTTGCACTGACTTATCATTCTGGTACAACTTTTGTGGCGGGAGCTGCTGCTGCTTCTGCAAACCGCAAACGTAGGAAATACACAACTATAAGTAATAGTTATATTTTTAAGCTGTTTACGGTTGAAACCATGGGGCCATGGTCGCCGGGGACTCACCTTGTATTAAAAGAAATTTCCAAACGTTTGGTCGATGTGTCTCACGACAGAAGGGCTTGCAATTATTTCGCTCAAAGAATTTCGAATACTGCCAGCTTTTAGCCAGGTACACTGACGCATCAGGTCAACTTGGAACAGGTTTTTTATTTATAGTATTTATTTTAGTTAATTACTAATTTTTAATTTAATTTTAATTTTATAACTAAGATAATCATGTACACAATTTACATTAAGCTTATTAAAGATATATATTATAATAAAAAGGTAATATCGAAAGTTAAAATAGAACAGGTGCATCTGTGCAATGGAGATCCCTTTTTATTACAAGTTATCTTACGAGTGTTGTCAACAATTAATGATTGAATAAACGTTGATGTAGAATTTATATTATTAGTTTTGTAAATGTTCTGATTTCAAAAAACCGTTTCCGTCCCAAAATTTAGCTTACTGGCCCTAGCAACACTAGACTTAATTATCTATATTTATGATAATGCATGTAGTACGTGGTAGCAAGGTAACTACATAATTATAAGCTTTGCGGTTAAAAAAGTTCTGAGGTAATATATCAATATAGTTTTGTCATTGGGATCGAATGGGTCAATCCCTATAACCGAACTTATTCTCCGTCTCTTATGCTATCTACTACTGATATCATACACAAAAAGGTCTTGCTTTTGGGGAAAGGGAAAACTAACAACAGACAATACTGAACAGTTACAAAGTAACATCTATAAATCAAGCGAAGTCAGCGAACTTCTGCTCATAAATCGCAAAGCTCGCTGCATCCAGAGTTGAATTAATAATAAATTGACTCCATCGTCATAATACTTACTTTGAACACATTGTAGGAATTAAACTCGTAAAATAGCTTATTCCCGTGGAAACTCTCGCTCGCGATTCAAGTAATCTTTGTTCCTTCTCTGCCTTAAAAGCTAAGTGTGCCGTAAAAATCAGTCGACTGCGTGACAATATTACGAATATCCAAATATCTAATAATCTTATCTTCTTTACTAATCTTGTTTAAAATTTTAATATTGTAATAAAGTATCTATAAGCTTTACATATATAGTGTTTTTGTTCAGACTTAAGCGTTTAAGAAATAAAATGGAACTAAACTACTTTGGATTCTAAATAAAATATAGAACCTGAAGGAAAAAAAATACTAAAAACCAATGCATGAAAGCGTTCCAGATGATATCTAACGACACGCTATACAATATCGTGCGCTAAATAATATTTTCATCTTTGATTTTTTCTTAAATATGCCTTCCCTTAGGTTCTTACTATAAAACCGTATATTGGTTTGATGAGATACCTGCTTCTAGAGTTTTGCCAGAATCGGAAAATATGGTTAATTATGATCAGTGATGTGACAAACAGGTGGACGGACAGACGGCCGAGGCTTTCGTTTTCATTATCTCACTAGGTACGTATCATCTGTTTCCGCAACTCACAGAATATCTAACTACGTGTCATCTGTTTCCGCAACTAACAGAATATATCCAACTTTGGCTACCTACAACTACTATAGAGTAAGATGCTACTTTGCAAATCCAGTTATTTACTTTCTCTGCCCCGCTCGTTAGACTTGCTAGAAATAAGTAACTAAATCCATTTTATGTATAACTTGTGCGGTAAACAAGTATGCTTGCTTAATTTCAAATAAAGTAAAGCACAAAACCAAACTTTTTAGGAGAAGCAAAGCAAAACTAAAAAAAAAACAAACTTATTTTATTTTTGAACTAGGTTTTGACAGGCGACTCCGCCTGCCCAGATTTCGATCAACACCGCGGGCTTCCTACGGCATTCCCTTGATTAACCGGGATGAAGGTATTTCATATTTAATGTTTCTCTAGTCCTAGCCCCTATGTCAGAAAACGAATAACCCCTTTGCATCTTTACGGCGTGAAGGAATAGTGTCCAGCGGTTTTACCCACGGGCAAATATTTTTTATTAAAACTTCCATCCCGACATTCCGAATGTTTGGATGGATGATGAAAGAAGGACTTGGAAACTATTTCACCAGACCAACCCACTGGCTTCTGACTACTAAAGTCAGAAACATAAATTGTAGCGAGAACTACGAACTTTAGGTCATAAATCAACAAACAAATTTATATTGAGCAAGGAGATTAATAAATTGACATCGTACTGTTACACTTCATAAAGAAACCGATTATATTTTGTGAACGTTGTTTGATTTATTTATGTTGACAGGCAAAATATTATTAAATAATTATTTGTGGTTATGTATTTATAATAATAAAAATATATATCTAATATAAATAGAACAGTAGATATAAAAATCATATAACTAGAAACTATATAGTTCATTTTATGAAAAAATGTTTGATTTACATTATTTTTCAAATTCTGAGGGTTCACTAGCTCATCGAGATACTTTAAGTAAAATAGTTTATGTAGTTTCTGCATGTTCGCCACTTCGCCAATTTATTCTTCGCAACGTATACTTTAATAAGACACGAATATTGACCTAAGAAGGATATGTAGGGATAATACCAGCAACACAGAGTGTATAAGCCTTTTAAATAATATAAATTATAAGGAAACTAATGATACCTATTCCAAATTTCAGCTATCAAGCCCGATAATTTGCTGAAAAAAAGTTGCGACGGTTTTTTGGACATGGGTCCAATTTATTTTTAGTGTCTATGGAATCCGAAAAAAACCCTGATTAGAATTTTTCAAGATTAACCAACCAATATTACATAGACCCACAAGCCTATTTCACAATAGTATACAATTAAGCATCGCTAGCCAGTTAATCAAAAAGTAATTACTATGATTTAAATATTCTAAATTAGTTTAAAACCCTTAGTTACTCAATTCGACATTTCCTCCGAGTTAATTAACTGAAGATTTTTGATCAATACACTTTGAATACATGTCATAATGACCTATGGCGCAAAACCATAGACTGTACACAAGTTTTAAATCTGTTGAAAATAACTTGTTTTCTAGGGGTTCAGTAGCTTAATGGATAAATCGGAACTCTCTTATTTTCGGTGTGCCCGTATGAATTTTTTTTTAAGTGAAAATTTCTTTAGCGGCTTTGTGCACTTTTATTGTGTATTGATTCGCGTCAGGATCACGTAACCTTATCGAAAATTCGTAAGACGGAACTCGCGTCAGGACACGTGACCTTTATTTACATAAGGTTAGTTTTTATTTTTAGTATATGGCGATTATGAGTAGTACAGGGAAGTCGGATATGGGATTTTAATTCTATGACAGATAAAGATGTCAAATATACTGCGTCAAAAAAGTAAATAAACAAAAATTATTATTTATAATAAATAAATATGTATGGGAAGTAAATAGCTAGAATGTTTTAACTTCTGTCACCACTCCCGGAGTGCAACCCGTTTTTTTATATTTATATGGAAAGCGGGTAGCTATAATATTTTTTTTTAATAAAAACTTAGTATTCCATTACGACTGAATGGCGTTTTCCTAAAAAAATATTTATCTGCAAAAATTAATCACAATAGGTGTGCAGAGGAGGTCGCAGAAAATGTAAAGCGAGTGTGTGTGATACGGACGCCATTTGACTACGGAACCCACCGTAAAAATAATTGGTCAAAACATCACATACCTATGGCAAATACACTAAAAATCATGCTAAGTTTGAATATACCACTGTTAAAAAATAGTAGGTATCTACTTAATAACAATAAAGTGAGTAGGTACAGATGTTTTTATTATTTGTATAGTATCAAAACGCTAAATAAGACTTTTTCTTCTAACTACACATTAATATCCGTGGCTCAGTGGGTATCATCAGTGAATCATAAGGCGTAAGTTTGATTTCCTCGCAAGACAAATATTATTTGTCTTTGTCTCAAGACTGGCTGTTTTCCATGTATAATATTTGTATCCGTCCGTTGTCTGGTATCTATAGCAATAGCTTTGCTTAGTTTTAGACCAGACGGCGGTGTGTGTAATGTCCAAAAATATTTATAATTTACAATATAATGTATAATATAAATACATATATCTCATAATTATCTAAGGCAAATAGAAATAGAATTAAGGAAACGTTGTTTATGTTTTTTATTTAGGCCTAGTGACAAGCAATATTGTTCGAGACGCATCTACTTTATATCTGAATCAAATATATATAATTCACGAAAAAAAAAACTGTTTAGGCTAAATCAATTCCAAGTCAAATGTCACCTAGTAACCTTGTGTAACATAAGATGAACGATTTGGTATAAAAAGCAGTTCCTAAGGCTGACAGGTATCATTAAATTGTGTGAAGTTCATCAAACATGAAATCGGTACGTTTTTCACTAATCTATTTAATCTAACAAATGTTTTTCATGTTGATGACGTTTCTCTATATACAGTAAGGGTTACAGATATTCTTATCGTCCTATTTATTCCTGAACCTATTTATTCTATTGCATAATATAGTAATAAAAATAAAAAATATAGGTATTAAAAAATCTCCTTGATATAATAATATAAAAAGTAAACAATACAAGATTTTCTTTTCAATTGTTATCGTTTTTGACCGATGAAGCTTAATAGTAATGTGGAATATGTTTATACATCAATGGAGTTTTTAATAACCATATTGTAAAAGAACCATAATACTTTTAATTAAGATATAAATTATGACTTCTCAAAAGTTTTATTATTTTTAATATATAAATAATTATGATAATACCTGTTTTTGTTTCAGTTCGCAGTGTTCGCACTACTGGTGGTCGCAGCTACTGCCGCCCCCCGTTCCCACATCAAAAGGACCTCAAGGCGCGACATCGTCCTCGAGCAACCAGCTCTTAGATTCCTTAACCCCCCGCAGCCTTATGCACCTGAATTAACAAACATCCCCTTACCTGGTCCAGCTCTCCCTCGAGCTGTAGTCAAGAACAGCTTACCTGACGGTGCCGCAGTAGTACTCTTACACGAAAACACCAACATCGGTCTGGATAATTATAAATACAGGTATGTTTGGTTCTCATCATTTTCTTAAATTTTAACTAGGTAAGAAACAAAATCATCAAAAATATACTTATACAGAAATATGAAACTAGTCTAAGTACGTTTCCAGTTGTTTCCAGAATATTATATTTGTGACTCGTTGATAGAACTCCTGCTAAAAGTGGCCGTTTTCAATAATATGGCGGTAGGCATTTTTATAATAAATAATATACCTATAATTATAGTTTATGTACAAAAATTAGGAGCTGTAATAGTACGTACCCTTAATGTGACCCTAAAAAATAAATAAAAATGTTAATATTCTACTATATACATTTTTTTTATGTCTAAAGCCCTTATTGTTGGAAGCTCAAATCAGTTTTTTTATTCAAATTAGTTATGAAATATTATTTTTTGAAATTTGGTTCACAATGTTGTTTTCTACCTAGAAGAATCCGGTAAAAAATTCGATACTTACTCTTTAAAAAAAAAAATACTTAACAACAAAACTAGTAGATAATATCATAAAAAATACAAATACAATCATCAATGTTTTTAATTAAAAAGTTTAGGCCAAACAGTTTTATATTATTTTCATTTAATTAGTACAGGCAGCGTCCTGTAATTTCGAATTCCTTTATGAATAAAAACAATTATTTGTCTAAATACATTATACGCATTTTTATTTTTTTAATAAAAATAATATTTTTATTCAACAGCTATAGCACTTCCAACGGCATCTCACAATCGGAAACTGGTCAGCTGCAAGACCCAGGCACAGATTTCGAGGGTTACGAAGTCGTAGGTTTCTATGAATACCCTGGAGAGAACGGAGAAATCATCAGGACAGACTACACAGCCGGTAGAAACGGATTCCAAGCTATTGGAGCCCACATCCCTAAGTAAACAGTTTTATTTGATAGAATAAACTAAAACCAAATGCATCCTCATAATGAATATCCCAGGTAATGTTAATAAATCTGGGATACAATCTGTTAGATGTAGTTAATAAATTATTATTTTTTTACATATTAATATGTTTATTATTTACTATCACGCTTACTCTTTTGAAATTACCTCGCAAACAAAATCATGAAAAGTTAATTGATTTATTGAATTGAGTAGAAGCAATTTAGGTAAGCTAAGTCTAAATATTGCTTAGGTAATTTCTTGTCGAAGTTAGTATTAAAAATTACTCTAATTTTCGTTGTGTCTATGTTTATTTCAAATACTGAATGAGAAATCGGAAGAAAACAATTGATATTTATAAAAAATAAATTGGCTACAAAAAATATTTTACTACAGAATTTCTGATCATTCAAGCCAGTTTTATTCAAATACCCGAGTACATTGAAAAGTCAATTCGTTATTTATCCCCTATCATTTTCGTACTTAACCATGGATTGCAAGACGAGATCCTTATCACCTTCTAGTTGAAAAAAAACTCAAGACATCAAATCAGGCATCTCTAAATAAACGGACATCCCCTACTATTTGGCAGTCAGTTAAAAAAGATACCAACCGCAATAAACGAAGACTTGGGAACTATCTTTCTGTAATCATTCAGCGACTTCTTGCTACCAAATAACAAAGCTATAAATAAGAGCAAACTATACGATCTTTAGATCATTAACCAACAACAAATTTAGTTCAATTATACAGCTAGGAAACTAAAAAATTGACATCAGATTGTTGTACCAAATAAATAAATTCATCAATACTACCCATAAAACTAATATTGCTTAGAGGTGGATGGGTCAAAAATAGAGATTGCCTCATTGTTTAATAAATCTTTATTGGATATTCCAGTCTCTACAACTAACACGCTGAACTTTTCTCCATTATTAGCAGGAGCACTAAGAATATATCAAATAATGCCCAAAAAAATTTCAAATTCTCATATTTAAACCATAATGATGTCGTTTAAGCATTCAACTCTTTAAGATTAAAAAACTCCGCTGACTTCTGTGGCCATTCTGTTACCCTAGTTAAAAAATATAATTTGGGTGATTGCTCCATAATTAGCTCTGATATTTAATGAAATGTCAAGTGTGGTATATTTCCTGATGTCATGAAGTACAATAAAGTTCTCTCTAACTTAGGACCAATTTATATACTACCTGTCTCCAGTATTTTTTCAAAAACCTTAATGGGTTAAATCAATTGGGTATTTACTTTAGTTCACTCCTAACTTTTAGATTCACACGGGGTCGCTTAGCAACCGATGCTGGTATTGAACTTATCCAGCACATATTTGCTCGTATCTTGACATTAGAATTCAGACAGTTAACATAAAATGCAAGCGCTTCCCTAGATCAAACATTATAATTAGTGTTCCACAGGTTTCAATTCTTGGGCCATTCCTATTTTTTATGTATATTAATGATATGCCTATATTTGTAAAAGATGGTCATGAGATAGTGTTGTTTGCAGGTGACACAACACTTTTATTCAACCTTTTTTTTAAACGGCAGTAACAAGTGGCTTATAGTTTATTTGCCAGAGGTTCCGCCCGCCCTGAATTCGGTTATCGGCGTAGAGCTCCTTAATTATCTCCGTAATTATATTAATGAAGTTTGCTATTGCAAGCTATAGCTACATCTATTGTTCTTTAAACTCTGTTATAGTTATTCTCGCGGGAACTTTTAAATTTTTCAAAATAAAAAGCCTATATGCTATTTCAGGACCTAACCTATATGTATGCCAAATTTCATCCCGATCCGTCCAGTGGTTAAAGCGTGATTGAGTAACAAACATCACAACACACAAACTTTCACATTTATAATATAAAGTAGGATTGACTTCAAAAAAGTGATGTAATAGACTATTTTTGAGAAATAAAATATTTGAATTTTTAATCAAAACGCCTATTTTGTCAATGATCACAAATTATTACAATTATCTAAATATTTAAATTGGTTTAGAATTTTTACTGTGTTTGTATTAAAGTAAGTATTTGATATGCTACAATCAATTGCTGACACAGCTTAATTACGATAAAAATAAATCGCAAAGGATAATATCAATATTGGGTTTAAAAAATAACATTTTAAACATTACACTTATTTATACTGTTTGCCTACACACCGCCATTATTAGGCGCGCTTTTTGTGACGTCAAAGTCAATGTTTTTACGACTTTTAACTTGACTTTTTCGCGCCTGGTTGACAGAACAGTTAGCGCGCATAGAGGAAACAAATACTGCGTTTTGCGCGTTTGAAAAAGATGGACGCCGGAGTTGTTGCTGCTGCTGCGCTTTGGGCACCCGTTAAAGTGATTGATGTCGTAGTGTCGTTGACTTTGTACTGACTGAGCGCTCTGTTCATAATTATTATAACCAACTCAACATACCTTTAGCACCACGGAGCTCATAATTATTTGCACCTTGGTAACAAGGCGGTCACCCATCCAATGGTTGACATCGCCCGAAGTTGCTTAACTGTATGATATTTTATATATTATATAAAATAATATCGTTATTACAATAAATTCTAATCTGGTCTATTTTTAAATAACATGCATTATTATTCTACGTCGTAATACTACCAAAAACTAAGTGGAGATTGGGAAAAATTTTAAATTTGTTTCACACACCAAATTGATTTATTAGGAAAGTTAGGCAGCTTACAGATGTTGACACTGCTCGCTTGGTCTACTTTAGCTATTTCCATTCCGTCATGTCTTATGGCATTTTGCTTTGGGGTAAGGCAGCTGATATTGATACAGTCTTTATTTTGCAAAAGAGAGCAGTACGGTCAATTTATAAATTAGGACCTCGAATTTCTCTTAGGGAACTATTTAGGGAAATTGATATTTTAACTGTTCCTTGCCAATATATCTTTGCTTGTATAATGTATGTACGCCAAAATTGTCACTTATTTGCTAAAAATAGTAAATTACGAAGACTGCAAGCAAGCCCGCTTCTAGGTTATCCGACTTGCGGTTGATTTTTGGTTTTCTCGGCTAATTTGCGGCTGATTTTTATTTTGTAACTCATTTGGTAACCTGGTTTTTTACGTCTTTTGCATGCTAACTTCGTATGAAGTTGACTAAATTGGGAATTATTAGACTTGAGGTAAACTTTGGTTTTAGTGGTGGCAAATTATATACCTGCTTCAGTAGCGATGCCAATTTCAAAGAGGTATTTCATCGTGAGATAACAAAACTGTAGTTTTTACTATACATCTGAAATACTCGTCACCGAGCCTTGGAAATTTGTAATGTCCGACCATCGGTCTGTTTGTATATCACAGCCTTGTATCTAATTCCTTGTCTTTGAGTATCCCCCTCCTCCAACTTTCAAACAGCGTGATATAAGTATATGGAAAAAATCACAATTATAGGACTTTATAAATACTACAAACGAAAATTGTTTTTGACGAAATCGATTCATAATTTTGTTAGATATCCGCAATAACTACAGACCCTAACTTAATGCGTGTGCGACACGCACTTGCTCGGTTTTTCCCAATCCGGTGGATATTATCTTTCTCATCGAAATCTTCACTGTTTTATATCTCGTACAATTTTGAGACCACAACCGCGGCATGCAATTACTAATAAATATAATAAATAAATGGGGTTTAATATCAGCTGCGACGAAGGGTACTGACGACACAATGCGCCGCGAACTAGTCGACAAGGACGGGCCTATATTGCCCATACTATATAGCGGTGTTAGCACTTGCAACTGTGTATCTTGTATCTCCAAAGGAGCGTTCCCATCAACAGATACCACATTCGAGTCAAACTTAAGCGTCTGGGCTGAAATACAGGCTACGAACTTGAATACGTGCTATTTTGTCGTCGGCGTTAATTATATTGACTAAAATATATAGATAACATTCTTAAAAAAGCGTACAAACAGCTAGGATTTATACAAAATATATTTATATAACAGCTTTATCCGCAGTATATTGGAATTTGCATGTATAGCGTATGGAACCCGCTTTATAAGACTCATGCTGATAGGATCGAGAGACTACAAAAGAAATTTTCAAAGACTTTAGATTTTAGAACTGGCTGTACCTATATTAACTATGAGATATCGACGGGCAGACACAATATCGCGCATCTTTGTCAACGTCGAAATTTTATTGATTCCATATTTATTTTTAAAATCATAAATAACGTTTAAAAATAATAAAACGGGGATTAAACGCGTTGCTATTTGGCAAAATACCTTTTTCCCGACGTTTCGGATGAGTTACACCAGCCGAAACGTCGGCTCTCTGGGGCATACTGTATATCGGAAGCCCACACACACGGACAGATACCTGAACGCCTCCTGGCATCATCACCCACGTCACCTACAATCAGTTGTGACGTCTTTGACTAATCGAGCTCATGACCTTTGTGGCCCCGAACATTTAGATACTGAGCTGGCACACGTTCAGGAGGCACTTAAGAAAAACGGGTACAAAACGAGTAGAAGAAGTTCAGGTCACCGTAACACACGTACGAAGAATCCAGAGGTGAGCAGACAGCCAGCGTTCATGCCCTATATCAAAGGAGTAACGAATAAAATTAGATCGCTTTGAAATAAATTCTCCATTAAGGCGGTATATGTTCCATACTCCAAAATTGAACAGCAGGTGCGCACGCCAAAGGACGTAATTCCATACCAAACACCAGGTGTCTACAAAATTGACTGTAGCTGCGGCAATTCTTACATTGGCCAGACCAAACGCACAATTGCCGACAGGGTCAAAGAACATAATACTGCTGTTAAGAATTGCCAGACGACAGAATCAGCTATAGTAGAACATCTAATTAACTCAAATTTCAACCACTGGATTGAGCTCAAAGTAGTTTTTTTCGTCAAGAGTTGAAGTTGTAATGGGACCACACACATATGTATGCACATTAAATTGAGGTCGTTTTTTAAAATTTTGACTTTAACTTATTATATATGTTGCACGCCTCATAAGCGGAGCGGGTAGTGCTCTACTCTCGACATGTCAAAAAACCCAGTCTTTCGAAACTTAAATGACGTTTTTTTTTAATATAACACTTACAGGATAATATGAGTGCACTAATATGAAGTTAAATAATCTGTCTAGCACATATGGTACATTTTATAAACAATTAATTTGTTTAATATAATAAATAATAACATTAAAACTAATCATTCTTGGACGTCCGTGAGTCTGTGTTTATGTGACCATGTATGTGGCAGAGAAATTGGTCGAAAAATTCATCTTACCGGAATACTTTTCTTTTTAATATATAAAGTATTACACTGTGCTGATTCCTAGTTAATATTAGCGTTCTTAGTACTGTCGTTTAATTATAATTTATAAAAAACTAATATACCACTGTATACTGTATATCTATATATATATTTTTTATTTTTATTTTGTAGTATATTTTTTCCTCACCTTAATTTTTTATTTTATTTTAAAAAACTTGAGTTTTTGTTTTAGAATTTTTTTTTTAAATGTGAATGACCGCTATGAGTCGTGCACTTTTGGATTTTCCAAATTTTTAAATTTACGCGTTCCATTACTAATTTAAAAATAATAAAACGGGATTAACGCGTCATTTGGTAGAATACCTTTTTCCCGACGTTTCGGCTGGGTTACACTGGGTAGCTGCGGCAGTTCTCAAATTGGCCAGACCAAACGTACAATTGCGGACAGGGTCAAAGAACATATTGCTGCTGTAAAGAATTGCCAGACGACAAAATCAGCTATAGCAGAACATTTAATTAACTCAAATTCCAACCACTGGATTGAGCTCCACCAGCCTAAGGTTTTATCCATCGATCGCCAATATTACCGTAGATTGGTACGCGAAGCGATTGAAATAAAAAAGCATAGGAATTCAATCGTGAGGATGGATTCAAACTGTCGCCTGCATGGAATCCAGTCATAGGAAAATACAGCTCTCGAGTTTTACCAACGAACGCAACCGAGGACATCGTTAGTGTTGTGTGTAGTGATTTTGACAATTATAAAGACAAGGTGAGGGTAGTTCAACAGGACGCCTCCACTCGAAGCTGACGACGCCACGCACCGCCAGTCTACCCGTGACCAAGGCTGGTGTAACCCAGCCGAAACGTTGGGAAAAAGGTATTTTGCCAAATAACATTAATAACGTTATTGACTCCTCTTTGCTACAATATATAAATATAAGAGTGCCTCGCAAACATTAAAGAGAATGTCGTAAAAAGAAGTTATTTCGTATCTCCTAGTACTAAATGATATGTCAGCAACAGTTTCATTGCGCGTGCTTGTAAATTTTATAATGATGAGTTACACTGCTTTAACAAAATAGATTTATTTTTCTGCTCTCTACCTAGTTATAAAAAACAATTAAAATCTATTTTATTTCACAAAAGTGAAAATCTCTTTTGCCTATTATAATATGTAAGTATGTATTCTGACTATTTAAATAATATAGTTCATATTTTTATAGATATATATATATATTTGCATATTAATTTAGGTATATGGATGTGTATGTACGTGTTCATATATAATTAACATTAAATTATGTAGGTATATTATCTTGTATTATTTAATTAATAATATAAAGCTAAGTTAAGAAACATTAGATTCAATATAGCAAATAAGGGAACTATAGGTCTAGTTTTAAGATAAAAAACTACTGTAAAAAATTATATGTAAAAGACTGTTTATTTCTTAATATAAATAAATAAATAAAATAAATAAAAATCACACCGCCTTCAAAACACTATTGAAAAGAAAAAAAAAACCATAGAACATTTACCTACACTGATTTGAGCAGCATTGATTTTCTTGGGTTTCCTTATTTTTCAAACGGTAGCGGCGATCTCTCTTCATACCATGTAGTATTTTAGTTGATCGCTAAAGAGTTTTAACCTTTTGATTTTACAAACGTCACTACGATTTTTTTATGTTAGAATTTTTTTTCAGTCCCTCCGTAATATTGGCGAACACTCTTCCATAAAATATAGTTTACTAAGATATGATGTCAGTAAATGGACAAGTTAATTGTTCACAAGCTCTCTTCTTAGTAAGCGGCGACCGCACCTCGACAAATTTTTAGAGTAATTTTCTGGAGGTTATGACAGCATTGAATATTGATATTATGTATAAAAGCGCATGTATTGTCTTACAATGCATGTACGTAGTATAGCTGTAGCCGGCAAACAAGCCTGCGGTTCGCTAGTAGTTTATGGTATTCGGTTGAAGTTATTTTTGCGCGAGCTTTTAAATTTTCCGGAATAAGAAACCAATGTCCTTCTCCGTCTCTTTAACTATATTCCAGTGCCAATTTGCAGCAATGACAGCATCGTTGTGACGTGAAGATAGGAGAAACTCGGTACTCACTTTTGCATTTATACTATTGGTATAGTTAAATTTTATAATCCTGAAGTAAATAAAAAAAAATTACTTAACCTTCTATGATAAATTTTATTTAGGTTAGAATCAACATTGTTGAAGGTCAAAATACAGCAATCCATAAGCCATAGTAATTAACCGAATTTTAAGAGAGCTTTAAAGGGAAATTATTGGTAACATCCATTTAATGCCAAATGTCACCTAGTGGCCTTGTGTAACATACGATAAGATAAGGTGAGATGAACGATCTAGTATATAAAGCAGTTTCTAAAGCTAACATTTATCATTCGATCGTGTGAAGTGCATCAAACATGAAATCGGTACGTTTTTCACTAATCAGTTTTTCAATCTTTTTTCTAAACAATCATTTTTAATATTTTTTCATTACAATTGAATTTCTGAATAGCTAGTTTAAATAACCAATACTTGTACAAGAGTATGTACTTATATTGTCGTTTTTATTATTTTGTTAATTTACTTATCTTTTGTATGAAATTTATAATTTGCAATAAAGAATATTCATTATTTTTAATAAATAAATGCTCTTATATGTAAATAAATCAACCTTGTATGGCCGTAAATCGCTGGACACTTACGTTCCATAAGGCTCCACTAAGATAGGATTTTGCACAAATCATCCCCTAAAGCGAGACAATAAGGTTTGCTGTTCTTAGTTTTTATGGAAAGCTTTTACTGTTAATGAAAAGCATAGCCATTGGTTTTCATTAGCCCATGAAAATTTGGTGCCTAAAATTCCAGTTCCAAAAGCTTTGTTCCTAAAGTGCACAGGGCTGAAGTCGCTGAAAAGGCTAATTTTTTTATAATTAATTTATAAAGAAAAATATCAAACAAGTCATTTCTGAAAAGTTATTACGAACAAAAGTATATTAATATATAACAGTTTTTTTCGGGGCTACCTATTATTATTTCCCCAAAATAAGGTTTTGATCATTAACTTCAACCGTGATTATATTCAGTTCGCAGTCTTCGCCCTACTCCTGGTAGCAGCCTCTGCTGCCCCACAGTCCCATAACAGAAAAACCTTGAGGCGCGACATTGTCATCGAGGAACCAGGACTTAGATTCGCCGACCCCCGGCAACCTTACGTACCTGAATTAAGAAACATCCCCTTGCCCAGGACTGCCGGTCCCCCTCTCCCTCTAGCTGTAGTCAAGAACAGCTTACCCGAAGGTGCCGCAATAGTACTCTCACACGAAAACAACAACATCGGTCTCGATAACTACAAATACGGGTAAGTTTGACTCTCACACCATTTTAAAGTATTCCATATTAATAACACCAATAAAATTACAGAAGCGCGGTAAAGTTGCATGTTGCAAGCGGCTCAGACCTGTAAGGCTTACTCCAATACTTATTAATTTTGTAATTGCATTTGGTGATGAATAATCCTCTTTCAAATTAAAATAAATATTTTAGGGGGCACCCATACAACAAACGTGATTTTTTGCTCGTTTATGCTCGATATTGATAATGGCAAAAATAATATACATAAAAATAATTCACAGAATATTTAGTTATATATTCACTTTAAAGAAAATAAATAAATTAAAATACAACAAAGATTTAAGGGGGGCTCTCATACAACAAACGTGATTTTTTAGCCTTTTTTATAGATAACGGTACCCTTCGTGCGCCAGTCCAACTCGGACTTGGCCGATCTTTAAGTAAGTGAATAGTAATAGGAATATCTTTCATCAACAGGTACAGTACTTCCAACGGCATCTCACAGTCCGAAGCTGGTCAACTACAAGACCCAGGCACAGATTTCGAGGGTTACGAAGTCGTAGGTTTCTATGAATACCCTGGAGAGAACGGAGAAATCATCAGAACTGACTACACAGCCGGTAGAAACGGATTCCAGGCCATCGGTGCCCACATTCCAAAGTAAATAGTTTTAATTGATAGAATAAAATAAAGTAAATGCAAACGCCTTCTCAAAATGGGTATTTCAGATTATGTTAATCTGGGATACATTGTGTAAAATATTGTAAATAAATTATATTTTTTTAATATGTTTATTATGTATTTACGTCCCTTCCTTTTTTTTAACTTGACATACTTAGTTAGCAATTCCCTGAAACGAATCGATATATAATTGCGATTGGTGTTTTTAGCTAAACACTATACGTACCTTTTTATAAGTATTGTTTACTCTTGAATTTAAAATTTTGACTACCTCAGTGCACAGGAGCGACACTGGCGCTCCATTGTGAGTCCATAGAAACTAATCAAATGTCGGGACTTCAAATGTACTCTGCTATCATTAAATTATATTTAGTTCTTACTTCTGACTAAAGTTAAACGATCTTATTGTTATAAATTCAACTTTAGACAGAAGCAGAACTTAACTTTTTAATCTTGTCATGAAAAATGGAAACTTCGGATTATGATATTTTTTTAATATTTCTGTTTATTAAGATCCTGTTAAATAAATATTATACGTTTTTATAACGCGTGTCACTATTTTACAACTGTAAAACACTTAGGAATAATAAATACAGTTTACAATATAAGTCACGCTCTCTAGAATTTAACTCAGCTTACTTAAGTTAATATCTCACAATGCCAAAGAGAAATGTTTACTGAAAACTGTAAATAAGTTTCACGGGGGACATATTCACATATTTTAAAAAAATAATATCACAGAATAGAGAAAACAAGATAAAATGGTACATACTACATATTTTGTTTTGTTTTGTTTACTTTTCTACAATGTTTTTTTTGTTTTTGATTATTGCCGGAGGTAAAAAACAATATCAGTTTAAAAATCGATGATCAAAACAGTTAGATACCTATTATTTTTAAATATATACTTCATAAGCCTCAAACAATATAAGAAACATATACTTATAATACAAAATTTAGAAAAGCCTTTAGTTTCGATTTTTTTGCTTGGTAATACCACAAAAATCTTTCTCCTTCCGATATATAGCATTAGCCTTTTTTTGCAATACCAGTCCAGCTGTTAGCATTTGCTTCTATGAAAGTTTCCGCCCCCTGCCTCAGTGGCTCAGTTGGAAGTGATCTTGCCTATAGACCCGAGGGGCGTGTGGGTTCGAGCCAGAGGACAAAGTTGATGTGATGAACATTTTTGTCTGTCTTGGTTTGAGTCTGGTTGTTTTCTATGTATAAAACGTATGCTTCATTTGTGACTAGATGGTGCCGTTTAATATGTCCAGATTTTTTTTTATTATTTTAAGGTTACCTGTCCAACCTATAAGTCAAAATTTAATAAAAATGGATATATTAATGAAAAAAAGTTAAAAACAATCAGTAAGCCTTCACCTTCCAGAGCCTTATTTCTCTTAAATATTTGGGATTCCGATTCGCTGATGCTGCAGGTAATGCAGTTCCTAATCGCATTGCTGGCCACCGAATTATTATATCCCAACGCATGTTTCATGATTTATAGCGTAGATAGCATATGATCCGCCAAATTATATGAAAAAAAGTCTCTTTGCAAGTAGAAAGCCACTTGGTGTAGGCTGTTCAAGACCGGCCGTTTTGGAATCATTTTGACTTTTACTTTGTTCAACAGTGCACGTTTCCAGAGTATGATGATGATGTCTTAATATAGACATGGTTAAAACGAAAATAATACCGAACGTGCATGTTATTGGGGAGACTGTCAAGGAAATTGTTGACAAATAGACCAGAGACAAGTATGTCAACCGAATTTTCAAGAAATTAAGAATCACTATTTATAAAAAAAACAACAAAGTGCAACACAGACTTGCGCACCGATGATGGGTCCGTGCCACCACAAAAGTATTACTCGCACATTACCGGTCTTCATGGACCACCTTACAGAGCTTGTATGTATTATCATTATGACCATCGATATACTACCTACCAAGGATGACGCATAAGCAATTCATTAATGGCACATCTAAAACTCCGCTAAAACGCGCCCGTAGCGGAGTTTGCATTTAGTCACTCGTGATTTGTAAAAATCACAGTTCAATTCAGCTTAAAAAAGTGGCGTAACTTACCACCGGTAAGATATATTTTTTATTTTTTTAAATTAGTATTATAGCTAATTTATGCTAAATTTAGTTTAAAATATGCTTGAAATTAATTAAATGTGTAAATTTATTTTTTTGTGTGGAGTTGCTGGACTCTCATCGAACGCGTCCCCAGGTGGTGGATAGGGGAAAGCCCCCCAGATACGGGAGGTACTAGGAATATACCTAGAGCGAACAAAACCAGTAGGCATGGGCGTGCCTTAAATCTGGTAAGATGCGGCCTAAGGGACCTCTCCCTGACAGAAAAGGCAAAACTGTGGATCAGTCAAAATTTATGAGATGACAAATAAATCCAGACTACCCCAGGAGGGTACCGTGGAATGCGGGGAATCCCTCTCTGTACATGGTTCTGCAAAGCCTGCAGAAACGTGTTCAGGTTGCCCCACGTATTCTTCGATGTGACTTGCCACCCATCACGTCGTGTTCTCCACAGAGGCGAAAAGCGGGCCGCGGAAAGCCGCTTTGCGACGTTGAATGTAAGGGGAGGAATGATGAGTAAAATTGACGATGTATGTCAGACGATGAGTGAAAGAAAGACTGATGTTTTTTGTGTGAATGAAACAAAGCGGAAAGGATCGGAGGTAACCCAGCATGGCCCCTACTCGGCGTATTGGTCAGGTGTTACCAATACCCAAAGAGGCTGCCAGGGAGTTGGGTTGGTCCTGTTTGCGAGAATGGCAGAATGCGTGAATGAATATGAATGCGTAAGTCCCAGGCTGCTCTGGATCAGACTGAAGATTGGTTTACTCCCAATCTTTCTATTAGGGGTGTACGCTCCGACAGAGGTAGGTTCGGAAAATCTCAAACTGATGGAGAGGAGTTTTGGGACAATGTATTGAGTAAATGCAAGGAAAACGAAAAGATAATAATGTTAGGAGATTTTAATGGATGGGTGGGAGTGAAACGTGATGGATACGAAAAGGTTCTTGGTAGTTTTGGAGACGAAAGAATAAATGAGAATGAAAGGAGTCTACTAGAAGTATGTTTAGAATGGAATCTTTCAATCACAAAAACACAATGTTTGAACACCGTAAGTTCTACAGAGGGATTGGTATCGACACGGACCACCACCTGGTAGTTAGCCGAATTGGTGGTTTGTTTAAGTGTTGGCGCCATCGGAAACCTGAGCCCACAAGTGTCTTGGAAAGAATCAAAGTCGAAAGTTTGCAAGAGACTTATAAAAATTTGAATGAAGTGAGTGAAATTAAAGAAATGTGGAGTGGATTAAGGAATAGTATTGTAAGTGTGGCAACTGAAGTATGTGGAATTGCTAAAAGAGGAAATGTAAAAAAGGTTAAAAATGTGTGGTGGGATGATGAAGTACAAAAAGCAATGTGTGCAAAGAAAAAAGCATGGAAGGATTGGTTGTCTGCTAAAGCTGACGAAAGAATGCAAAAAGCAACGAATGAAGCAGTGAAAAAGGCTCGAAAAGAATATAAGAAACTAAACGGTATTTTTAACTAAATGGTAAATTGTTAACCGAAAGAAAGAGGAAAAGAAAGATGTTGTTGACATACGGTTGTCTCATGATTTCCAGAAAAATAAAAAAGTTTTCTGGAAGTCCATTAGAGCAGCTCGAGGAAAACCTCTGAACTGAACTCAATAAGAGATCAGGATGGCAGTATTGTAAAAGCAGAAGAATGTGTGCTGAAAGTATGGAAAGATTATTTTTAAAGTTTTTTTGAAAAAGACGATGCACAATTACTAACGGTGGATACTAGTGAATTCATGGATAAAGAGGAAATAAGCATAGAAGAGATAGTGAAAGCATTGAAGGGTATGAAATCAGGAACGGCAGCTGGATATGACAGGATTTATACTGAGATGCTAAAAGCAGGTCAGGGAGTAGTTGTGAGTCAGCTGCACTGCCATTTTAACCTTTGTTGGAGAAGCGGTAATGTGCCTAAAGACTGGTGCAAAGCCGTAATCGTACGGTTATATAAAGGAAAAGGGTCGCAGCAAGATTGCATAAACTACCGAGGGATAAGTCTCCTCAGCGTCGTTGGTAAATTATATGCGCAAGTTTTGATTGATAGGGCTAGGGAAGAAACGGAAGGTAAAATATGGGATGTGCAAGCAGGACTTAGAAAAGGAATAGGATGCATGGATCAGGTATTTTCCTTGCGAAACGTGAAAATGTTTGGCGAAAAGCCAAAAAGTCTACTGCGCTTTCGTGGACCGAGAAAAAGCCTATGATAGAGTGAAGAGGAATGAGTTGTGGTCAGCATTGTCCATGTATGGGGTGAGCAGCAACTTGATTCGAGCACTGAAATCTCTTTACCGGGGTTCTAGTGCTTGTGTCAGGATAAATGGGGCCCATACAGAGTGGTTTAACATCGAAAAAGGTGTTAGACAGGGATGTGTGACGTCACCTTGGTTGTCTTGGAGATTTGAAAGAGAAAGAATGTGGTATAAGAATGAATGAGTTACTTATCAAGTGCCTCCTCTATGCTGATGATCAGGTCATTCTTGCATCGGCAGCAGAGGAGTTACAGGAAATGGTAACGATTATGTATGAGTCATTTAAAAAGAATGGAATGAATGTTAATGTAAATAAAACGAAAGTTATGGTTTTTGAAAGGAATTATACTGTAACAGAATGCAATATTACGGTAGAAGGGAAGAAAGTAGAACAAGTGCCAGAATTCGTATACTTAGGATCTTTGTTTACTAGAGACGGAAAATGTGAAGGTGACATTGAAAGACGAGTAAACGCGGGAAATCAGGTGAATGGGGCGATGCACACCTTTATGAGCAGTCAAAAATTGTCGAAAAAGGCACGTTTGGCTGTACATGAGGGTGTGTTGGTTCCAACACTGATGTATGGAAGTGAATGTTGGGTATGGCAAAAAAAGCACGAAAGTAGAATTAATGCCGTGGAGATGAGAGCATTGAGAAGTATGTGTGGTTTGACTCTAAATTACAGGATAAAAAATAGTGTGATACGAGAGCGTTGCGGTGTGAAAGAAAGTGTGGTGACAAAGATTGAGAAAGGTATGTTAAGGTGGTTTTGACACGTTGAAAGAATGAACGAAAATAGATGCATGAAACAGATTTATGAATCTGAAGCATTTGGTAGGGTCGGTAGAGGTAGACCTCGGCAAACGTATGTAGATCAAATTGAGTACGTTCTCAGAAAAGGCCAGGTCAGGAGTACTCGGAACCGTAGAAAATGTATGAAAGCATTGCTGCGTATAGATGAGGCAAGAGAGGTATGCCAGGAGCGTAGCAAGTGGCAGACTTTGGTCTCTGCCTACCCCTCTGGGAAACAAGCGTGATGTTATGTATGCATGTATGTATGTTGTAAATTTATATGTAAATAGAGAATATAGCAATGGAGTCGCCAATTATATAAATTTTTAATTTAGAATTTTTTATTTTATTTTTCTTAAGTAAATTGCAATTATCCTTTTTTTAATTTCAGCTTTCTACAAGACTGTACTATAAGAGAAAAATGGCGAAAGTTAGTGGAAGAAAACCGAAGCGATGATTTTTTGAATCTGACATGTATATAACAAAGAAAGAATATAGACGATTAAAAAAGTTTGCAGTTCCACAGATAACGGTAAAAGAAATAGTTTAATTTATTTTTAGTTGTAAATTATTTTATAGGCTAATTTGTTAGTCGAAATCTCTTTTGACTTGCGTTAAAAAAAACATTTACTTGTTAATTTTTTTATCATTTATGTTCTTCCTGCAGATTGATGATGATAATATTACTTTTCCAAACATGGTAGAATCTAAACGAAAGCAAGTTTCATCATGTTTGCAGGCAGAATTGCAGAGACAGTTTTCAGAATACTCCGATGTAAGTAATACACTTTTACATAGTTGGTGCGTAGAATTGAAAATTTCATAATTTTTACCAGTGTTTTGATTTTCAGGAAATGGATTCAACATCTAATTTCTGTCAAGAAAATCTAGCTAATGAACCGAAATTTTCATCAACGTTAACTGGAGTGAGTTTAGATTTGAAGTCTCCTATTCCATTCCATTCCATGATGTCTGTGAAGTTAGCACCCCAATTCGCAGCACCCCCGAATTTAGGGTGAGTTCTGGGTCCTTTTACAATAGTTCTAGAGTTCCCGACGGGGTGCAATGATAGTTCTGCCCTTGGGGGGACAGAATTTAAAAAAAAAAAAATGGGGTGCTAACTTCATGCCGCACCCCTTTTTCTTCAAAAAATAGTTCTGTATTTTTTTTTAGGTCGTCCTACAATAGTTCTAGAGTTCCTGAAGCATTTCACGAATAGTTCTGCAAAAATTCAAAAGATATGATTTTTTTTCGGAAAATAACATTTTTAAACGACCCAATCCACACACGAGCTAATATAACCGGTCTAATTGGTTAAAATCGACATCAATATGAAAAGACACTCGGTACAAATGTTGAAAGGTATGTAACGTGAGCGAATAGTAAGAGAAATAAATAATATTATTAAAAATCACCATTTGCCAATTTCACGGTTACATAAATTTCTTAAATTATAGCTATCTTGAAATAATCATAACAAAACGAAAGTTCTGATCAGCACCCCGAGAGTTCTGCATCTTATTGCGATTCTTTACTTCAGGGAAACCAAAATATCAGATGTATTTCCAAAAAAACGTTGCACTATTCGCGAAAACTGCATCTAGTGATAAAAGTGGGAGTCGTGCATCTAGAGGCAGTTCTTTCAGAGTTCTGATCAGCACCCCGAGAGTTCTGCACGCTAATGGCACTCCTGAATTCGAAAACAACAAAAAACAGAAGAATTGTTCGGTTAAATTTGCAGAATGCAAATAAAACTGCTTCCAAGGTGATAAATCTTAGTTTTGACTGAGAGGAAAAAATTTTTTTTTCAGAGTTCTGTTCAGCACCCCGAGAGTTCTGCATCTTATTGCGGTTCTTTACACCAGAGAAACCCAAATACCAGATATATTTGCAAAAACAACGTTGCAATATTCGCAAAAACTGCATGTAGTGATAAAAGTGGGAGTACCGCTACATGCACTTTTCGCGAATATTGCAACGTTGTTTTTGCAAATATATCTGGTATTTTGGTTTCTCTGGTGTAAAGAACCGCAATAAGATGCAGAACTCTCGGGGTGCTGATCAGAAATCTGATAAAAAACTTTTTTCCTCTCAGTCAAAACTAAGATTTACCTCCTTCGATGCAGTTTTTTGCATGCAATGCAAATTTAACCGAACAATTTTTCTGACTTTTGCTGTTTTCGGATTCATGAGTGCCATTCGCGTGCAGAACTCTCGGGGTGCTGATCAGAACTCTGACAGAACTGCCTCTAGATGCGATGCTCCAACTTTTATCACTACATGCAGTTTTCGTGAATAGTGCAACGTTGTTTTTGCAAATATATCTGGTATTTTGGTTTCTCTGGTGTAAAGAACCGCAATAAGATGCAGAACTCTCGGGGTGCTGATCAGAACTCTGAAAAAAAACTTTTTTCCTCTCAGTCAAAACTAAGATTTATCACCTTGGAAGCAGTTTTTTTTGCATTCTGCAAATTTAACCGAACAATTCTTCTGTTTTTTGTTGTTTTCGAATTCAGGAGTGCCATTCGCGTGCAGAACTCTCGGGGTGCTGATCAGAACTCTGAAAGAACTTCCTCTAGATGCGAGACTCCCACTTTTATCACTAGATGCAGTTTTCGCGAATAGTGCAAATGGTGATTTTTAATAATATTATTTATTTCTCTTACTTTTCCTCACGTAACATACCTTTCAACATTTGTACCGAGTGTCTTTTCATATTGATGTCGATTTTAACCAATTAGACCGGTTATATTAGCTCGTGTGTGGATTGAGTCGTTTAAAAATGTTATTTTCCGAAAAAAAATCATATCTTTTGAATTTTTGCAGAACTATTCGTGAAATACTTCAGGAACTCTAGAACTATTATAGGACGACCTAAAAAAAAATACAGAACTATTTTTTGAAGAAAAAGGGGTGCGGCATGAAGTTAGCACCCCATTTTTTTTTTTTTAAATTCTGTCCCCCCAAGGGCAGAACTATCATTGCACCCCGTCGGGAACTCTAGAACTATTGTAAAAGGACCCAGAACTCACCCTAAATTAGGGGGTGCTGCGAATTGGGGTGCTAACTTCACAGACATCATTCCATGCCAACCGTCACCGTCTTCTCGCAATTTCAGTGAGCACGGTTTAAAAAAACCATTGAATATGCAGAATGCCTTATGTATCATGAAACTCTGTGATGAAGCTAAATTTGTCTTGCTTTCGCTTACAACAAAAGTAACATATAAAAAGAATATTACGGTAGAAGGACAGAAACGAACCGTTTTTGAATTTAAAGAAGTTCCATTACACAAATGCAAGGCTAACACGGGTGTTTTAGGTCCTATTACATGTATCAATGGTGTTAAGCATTTGTAAAGAACACTTGTCGAAGATGGCAGTTTATCCTATTTAACTGTGTATAAATTTAGTCAAGACCACCTGGAGCTATTTTTTGGTAAGATTCGAAGCCTTGGAGGAGATAATAATAACCCAAATACACGCCAATTTAAAAGCGCGTACGAAAAACTCTTGTCCCACTTGGAACTAAGTTCCAAATTCAGCGGAAACTGTGGCCTCTTGAAAATTTTCCAATTTTGAGTGGTTCACAGGTTATCAATAACACATCACGCGCAGTCCGTCATGATGACATCAATGAAGTAACGGTATCAAAAATGTTTATTGAAAAGCAAAAAACCCAAAGAAACGCTGAAAATTAATACAGCAATAACTGTGACCATTTATCTGTGACATTAAATGATACTCCTTATCATGAGGTGACCAAACAGATAGTTGGTTACATCTCCGGATTTGTTGTGTACCACTTGTTAAAGACATTGAACTGCGATGACTGCAGAAATAATTTGCTTGCAACAGAAAAGCAGTGGTTCCATAAATTAGGGGATTTAAAAGACATGGGTGGTCTTTGCTATGCTTTCAAAGATGTTTTTACAATTTGCAACCAATCAGAAAGTTCGATAAAGTATCATATAAAACTTAGCGGAGGTAATACGCTTCTCAAAAAATACGATAAAGCCTATATGACCGTTAAAATACTTAATAAACTTTCTGATGTTCTATTATTCAATCAAATTGATGCACATACTAAAGACCAAATTGAACATGTCTATAATTTGACAAAGGCAATTACAGAAAAGTACATAGACTTAAGACTACAGTACATTTGCAGACAAGAAAATTTTGAAAAAAGTGTAAATCTAAAAGGCAAGTCTAGAACAAGATAAATTTATTTCATGGCACATAATTTTTGATCTCTCAAATGGTTTTTGTCGACACTTTCGCTAACCTTTTGTATTTTAAAATATATTAAACTGTAATAAAACAGTGCTGATATAAATCTATTACCTATGTAGTTACTGTGTAGACATATTCTTACATAAATCCTATTTTAATTTTTTATTATTTGTGGTTGTGTTTAGATGATATTTTATGTCCTATTCAGTTATCTTTCGTATTTTTATAATAAAATGCAGTAGAAGTATGATTTTTTAGATAAATACTGTGAAGTATATTCATTTTTATATTTAAAATTGTTAATTTTTGTATCAATATGTTACGTTACTTTTTAAATATGTATTATTGAAAAAAGTAAATAAAAACTAATTTCTAGTTGGACGCGACACAAGGTTCCGTACTGAATAAAATTAATCGCTTATTTTGATAACCTAAACACTAAAAACACTTACTTTGAATTCATTTTGTTCCTTTTCTTTTAAAAAAAAAAAAAAAAACTAAAAGTATGCGATAAACCGCTTTTGTTTGAGTATAGATTTGTATTTTTGTTTTATTTTATTTGTATATAATTTATGTTGTGTATTTATATTATTTCTGTACATAAGTGTTATAATATAAATATTTTAATAAGTATAAAATATCTTCTATAATTACCAGCTCCACTCCAATAGCGCCAAATTGCTTTTTGGCGAGAGCCGGATAGCAAGATTAGTCTCTACGACCTCCCCGAATAGGGCCTCCCTCCAAGCACGACGCCGACGTCCCCGGGTTCGTCGGCGACCACAAGGATACACGAGGTATCAAAGAGTGCCGGGGCGCTTCTCGCCCCCACTCAATCGCAACCGTACCCGCGTAACGGGGAACTCCCCTCCTGGCGGTGACTCACCTTCGGGTTCGAGACTCACGCCGGTCGAAGGGACGCCCCCGAGAGCGACAACCCAAGCCGAGGCTTTCCCCGCGGGGAGCCCTTGAGCGTTGGGCGCTATATGGGCTGAGGCTCCTTCAGAGTCTCGCCCCAAAAAGCCCGGTCAAGCAGTAATGGCTGCAACAGCCAACTGCAAAGTCAGCACAGAAAAAAAAAAATGGCGAGAGATTCTTCGACAACAAAATTGTTTACAGCGAGAGCAAGTTTGCTATTGCAAGCTATGTTTGTAGCAATACAATTCTGTTACTACTGCAAGAACTTGAATTTTCCCGAAATAATAAACCTAGTATAGTATGTAAAGAAAATAATTCCATGTTCCTTCTTAGGTCCTCAAGATATCTTTAAAATCAGGTTAAACCATTGATCTGTTATGACCTGTATAAAAGCCATTTCCAAGGGAGCTCCTAACGGTATAAAAGTATCCTACTTATATCTATCTACTCTTTCAGCTAAGTCTGTGCCAAAAACTGCTACTTTACCGAGTTAAATATGCGAATAAAATGTTCCCGTGGGGTCTCTTGATCGAGATAAAAACTGTTTTATATCTATATTTATCTTTTCAGCTATGTGCCGAAAATCAACGTATTGAGGTGCCCCGTTACGTTACGTCCGTTAAGGAATAAAATATTAAAAATGTGGGCTGAAAATGTTCGCGTAGCAAATAAGTAGCATTAGTTAATCTGGATCATGACCTATCTTCAGCCAAACCCGTTAAGACACACTTTCAGAATTATATTATTAGTATAGATAGATGGATATGGATTTCTAACCCCATTAATCCTAATTAATTATTATTAGTAGAAGTATATATACAAAAGATAAACTACTCAGTTTCTTGCCGACTTTTCCCAGTAATAATTTTTTTCCGGACCGTTAAAACGTAAATTCTATAAATTTGATAGTGAAATTGAAAGTGCTGTTTGAATGTCTACTTAAATAAAAAAAATACTTATGTTTGAGTTTGTTTAAGCTATGAGTACTCCTTCTCTTCAACTAATCCTGTGCCCAATTTCAGCTCAATTGATGCTTCGTTGCGAAGTGAGAAAGTTAATTTCTCAGAAAAACATATTTTCGTATGGACTCTCGATCGCGATAAACAGTATCCTATGTACTATTTCAGGTCTACTATGTATATGTGTGCCAAAGCCAAGTTTTATTTCCATTCGTCCATTGGTTAAAGCGTGATTGAGTAACAAACATCCAAACAACCATACTTTTAACAATAACAATATTAGTAATATTTAATAAGTATTCTGTATTTATATTTATATATATATATATATATATATATATATCTATTTATTTATGTGTATGTAATTCCTCTAATTTAATAAGTATTTAACTAAAAATTTAAATTAAATAGTTGACTTGACATAAATTTTGTGTTCGATATAGATTGCATCTGCACATTGCCCCTAAATGTGTACCAATGATTGTAATGCTGCAATGGACAACGTGACAACGTCACCGAGTGAAAAAAAAAACCAGATCAATGTATTGGTCATAAACGGTAATAATGACTCAATACTTACAATTAATTTTGAGTCTTATTAGGTTGTCAAAGAGTATAAATTTCTTTGAATGTCACACGCATTGAAGTAGTTAGAACTGGCTAGTTAGCACTTTCGTATATGCATAAGGCTAGACATTTTCAGTAATCTGTGATGCATATTATGTTCCACAATTTTCGTAGTGATTTGTTCGGCGTGCGATATCCTTGGTTGTAGTATATCGATGATTATGACTAACAAAAACATGTTTCTTGTATGAAGACCTCCGCTGAAAATTTTAATTTTTGTTTTTTTTTATTGTTATTTGTAAGAAAATCCTTGTTATAACACATATTCTGTTAAAATCTAAAATTATGTACTCAAAACCGATTTGTACCTAAATTATTCTAAAAGGTAAAGACCACTCAACCTCAAAGAGAGAGACAGACATACAAACATGAGTAAAATAGGGCTCCGCTGACACCCTTTTTGGGAACAACACTATAAAATTATTACAGTAAATAAAACGCTATTTAGGTATGTTATACCAAAATGTGGAAAAAGAACTAGTCACGACTCAGGATGCTTGTGAATCGCAAAGCAGAGTTCTCTAGCCCGTTATGGGCCGCGCAATCCACAAATTGGATTGTACAGAACGAGGGCGCTCCACTTTTGCAATGCAACCATCAATTTTATTACATTTTTGTTGAATGCTGTATGACTTTAAAAAGTATTGGACATCTATTTACTGCTTCTATTTATTGTAGTTTACCTACATGTTGACATTTGATTGGTGCTATTGTTAGTAATTACCTAATAATCTTATGATTAGTATAGAAAATTTGCTTCTTACCTTATTTTGTAATTATTTCTTAAATTCTCTATGTACATTGTTTGCTGTTGACTTTTCAGAGAGGAAAACCTCGTGCCTGAGGAAACTTTCGCCAAAAAGACGTATGTGAAGTCCGCACTAGGCCCGCAATGGTGGATTATGGTCCAAATCGTCCTTACAATTGTTCTTAAAAAGAATAAAAAAATATACAACCGAATTGAGAACCTCCTCTTTTTTTAAGTCGGTTCGGAAAGAGACGACACTAGAGCTTTTCTATGACATACAGACGGACAGACATGACAAATTTAACTTCGAAACGCTAAAAAAATGTATGAACTAAGTATAAGAAGTAGTAAAGAATTTTGTGGCGTATTCAGAAACATTGGTGTAGCGAAGGTATCATAATTAGAAATTAGTTATTGCCCAAAAGGTCCGAGCTTAAGTTAAGGGTCACACAGCTTTCAAAGTACCTTTGTTAACTTTGCCCTTTGATGGTATTATTGTTTGAAACGCCTTTGTCTGCCTTTGTGGCTAAAAATCATTCATTCATTCATTGTCGGGAACGGTCTGGAGTGGGCTTAAGCCTTAATATAAGTCCGTAAACATTACAATCATAATGTATCTCAGTCGCAAATTAGAATTCTACTTGTAATAAGTAATTCATTTATAAGTTAATTTGTAAAATATCTGAAGCATTCAGCTATTTTATTTTGTTCGCTATAACCAGACCATTATAGGTTTCTATATACTAGCTTCCCACGGTTCCACCCGCCTTAAATTAGATTATCGGTTTAGGATTTTAACGGCTCCTTCTCAATTATGGAAAAAAGAAACGGACTCACACTTGACATTTTTAAGTAGCCTATGTAGTTTCCCGGGCCTTTTTCATCATCTTAATCGGTACAGCACCTTAGTGGTATTAAAAAAAAAAAAGACAGACAGAGAGACAGAGTAAATTTCGCATTTATAACATTTAAGTATGTTAACTTATCAAAATATAATTTAATTAATATTTTTGTTACATCATACGTGCATTATTATGTTATTAACAGTGTTTTGCTATAAGAATAATTATAAATACTGTTTGGAATGTAACTATCGTGAGAGTGGACTCAACTTTCGTAATAAAAGTTTTGCTATAGGTGAGGTGAACTAGGATTAAGCAGAATTTGATATTAGTTTAGGTGAAACGTGAATGGAATTTATAAAATATTTTCCTAACTCATAAAACAGGATACCTACTCGATAACGTACTTTGCTTCACATAAATCATTACGTTTTAAAATAATTACGAATTTGTAAACATAGGAAATCGTACTTATATGAATAACGGTATGATTTTTTTTATTTCTGAAATAATATTAAATGCATAATTTAAAAATAAACTTTTGGTCTCTTATAAGTGTGGTCTTGAAATCAGCAATAGGTCATAGGAATATACTATGAAATATTTACATTCAAGATATATTTTGATATCCACTTTCTATCAAATTTGCATTCACAAAATCTAAATGAGAGCACAGTGTCCTTATAGACGTATGAAACTACACGGCTTTTACAATAAATATTTCTTAACAAAACAGTGTTGCATACACGGAAATAAAAGAGTTTCCAAGTTCTATTCCACCAAAATAATTTGCATTCAGTCAAGAAATCCAACTATTTTGGACATATTTTGTTCACAGAAGGCAATATTATTTCACAGAAAAAAAATCATTTTATCAATCGAAATTGATAAACTTCTTTTCGTATGAACAAATTTTTTTTTTAACCGAATAAATGTTCGTTTTAGATCAACCAAACTTAAATTAATTACCCTAAGACAGTTAATTTCTTGTATGAAATAAATACATTTTTATATGCAACATTTTATTTTTCTTCGTTTGAAAAAAAAAATTATTTTGCTTTAATATAATTTATTTTGCGCCAAAATCATGGTTTTCTTAAATCTGCGACGTCACTTATTAAAAACTATATTTTTCGATGAAAATAATTGTATTTTAAATCAAAGCTCACTGAAATGTTCAGTTAAGATAATATTGTTTTGAATTAGAGAAAATAATAATTTTAACAGAATTTGTTAGATTCTTGACTCAAAATCTGATATTTTAAGCTGAAACTATTGTTTTAGTCGAAACAAATAAAATACCTGCTTTAAAATATTAAACATTTTCGTTGAAATTAATCAACTAGTATCCCTTTGAACGAATTTTCTTTTCGTTTAAGTAAATACCTGCATTTTCAAAATTGAATGAATCTCATCACTGTCCTTCATAGGATTTCGTGTTGGCTTTTAATTTTAAATAATTGTTTATTGTAGGGTTTTGTGCGTCAAATTAGTATCAGTTTATGCGAGAAACCTACAGTTAATTATTTTCTGAGAATTGTAAAGCTTGTAGCGGATCATATCATACCGCTACAAGCAAGGCTGACGTCACGCGTCCTACATCGCGCTATCAAAGTTTCTTCTGTCGATGAGTATATATAGAAAACCGAACATAATGATAAGTGGACCACGGCGGTCCCCAGGCATAACACCTCGCCTGGCAGGAGATCTCCTCTTTGCCGCCGTACCACAAGCTTGTGACCCAGTCGCATTCGTCTTTCAGAAACGATAAGCGAAGTTAAGCAACGTCGACCGTGGTCAGTATTTGGATGGGTGACCGCTTTTCTTCCATGTTTAAGAAATCGTTAATTAGTCATAACAATTATAAATAATCATAACGCTGTATAATCAGCTAAAGGCGAGAATAAGCTACTTAGCTCGACAAAGTCCATATAAAGGCAGTGCGGGTAGGACTGCCTATATGGCCCAAGCCTCCAGAAAAGAGGCCTGTGCCTCTGCAGTAGGGCACTACTACTAGCTCGACAAACGTCCGCTAAGACACACTAAGTCAGTGCGGTAGACTGACTCTATATGGCCCAAGCCTCCAGAAAAGAGGCGTAGGGCTTTTTAAAAAAACTTTATTTAATCTTGACGGTTAACTATGTCATTTTGGACCGAAACATTTTTTGTTTTAAACTAAAATATAATGTTATTAATTTAAGAGCTGATGTAGTCTAGTTAAGAGCACTATTCTCTTGTGTGAACTAGAAATTTCTTCCGTGCAATAAAGCACGAAGTTCTACGCCCAAGAAAACTAAGTGTTTCAAATAAAGAAGCATATTTTTCTTCAATGAATTAAATATTGTTTCAAATTGATAGAGTTTTATTTACTGGTTCAATGAAATTTGATCTTGTGATAACTTCATATTATTTTAAATATTTAAGAGAAATAATATCTTAGATGAAGTAAATATTCGTTGGTGCATATATGAAACGATATTCTCTTGGCTCAACTATTTCTTTTTTACCGTGTATGTATTGCAAATATTCGTTTTTATGTTCAGTAAATATCTCATCCATCAATTTCCACCCATCCATTACCTCGCCACAAACATAGGCGTGGTCCATTTCCAGCATCCTCATCCATGTAATTTTTTGTTGAACAGTTTTGATGCTTAATGTTTATTTTAAAATAAAACCTCACTTTCTTGCGGTGTTAAATAACCGATGTATTAAATTGGCTTATACCTTATTTTTAGCTATAGTTTTAGATTATTCAACAGCTGATTCTGGTTCTGAATACGACCTAAGACTTATTCATCAAGGAATAGAGTTATGAGGGCAAGGTAAAATTAGTGATGATCGATATGTAACAGAAACTTCCGCCCGCGAACGCTGGGGTCGTGGAATGAGCTCCCCGCCAAGGTTTTCTGTAAGGACTGCAGTATGGGGTCTTCAAGAAAGAAGTTATTGGATTTTTGAAGGGTCGGCAACGCGCAAGTGATACCCCTGGTGTAACAAGTGTCCATAGGCCACGGTGACCGCTTACTATCAGGCGGAATGTGTGCTTGTTTGCCACCTTAGTGGTATTAAAATATAATACAATACAGTCTTCGTTGTTTGTACAGCGTAACAGTAAGGAATAATCATAATTTAAAAATAAACTTTTGGTCTCTTATAAGTGTGGTCTTGGTTATTCCTTACTGTTACGCTGTTTAGATTAACCATCAAAACTGTTCAACAAAAAATTACATGGATGAGGATGCTGGAAATGGACCACGCCTATGTTTGTAGCGAGGTAATGGATGGGTGAAAATTGATGGATGAGATATTTACTGAACATAAAAACGAATATTTGCAATACATATGCAACACTGTTTTGTTAAGAAATATTTATTGTAAAAGCCGTGTAGTTTCATACGTATATAAGGACACTGTGCTCTCATTTAGATTTTGTGAATGCAAATTTAATAGAAAGTGGATATCAAAATATATGTTGAATGTAAATATTTCATAGTATATTCCTATGACCTATTGCTGATTTCAAGAACACAAGTAACTATGATTATCACATACATAATATGCTACCTGAGCCCTCTCCTTCAAGAGGGTATGCTTAGACCATAGTCCCCATGCCAGTCCAGTACTTATCGGAAGACCTTGTCTTCCTACCTTGATCTATATAGTAGCCAAGTGCTATTATAAAGGTTCCGTTTTTTCCTTTTTAAGTACAGAACCCTTAAACACAGTATCTGTCATCATTACTAAATAAAATGAACATGGTAATTAAATTTAGTAATACAAAGTCATTAATACATGCACACCCTATTTTAATAACAAATGTGTGTTTATTCGTAACTCACGCCGTTAGCCACAGAGGTACTATATATTTTTTTTAATTTTCACTACAATTGTTGACGGGATAAAGAGGAACGGCAGATAGGTACCAGGTAGGTTTAGCTGTTAATAAATTCGCCGACATTTTATTTGAATAGTGGTTTAGTTGTTAACTATTCGCTAGTAAAAACATAGAGATCAAAACATACTTTTTATAAGTTCATCGAATAAATATAAAGCTACACTAATGTGAGTTGTTGACGCTGAAGTAAATTAACAACGCTCTATTACCAAACTTTAAGTTCTTTAGTACATTATAAAGTAAATATTTAACTTACTACTAAAGTAAGCAAAATAAATTAAAGAGAGATAACGTTCCAATAACATTTAGGTGTTTAATGTTCCATAAAACGACGCATTTTGTCGACACGAATAGCAAATAATCGTCTATTCTATCTTGTAGTTAAATGCGGCGCTAAAACGCAACTTGGAATCCGAAGAGAGTTGTCTGTGTAAGATTTAGCGCCCTACGTTTTTGAAACTAAGTATATATCTATATATATAGCGTTCAGTATTTTCACCTAATAAAGTAAAGTAAAATAAAAAAACTTCATCATCATCCTATTGACGAAAATGGTGAAGTATTAATACGACATTAGCGCGTGGCTACTATAAGTAATATATATGTATATACACATAATTTGTAAATTTATCTTGATTTTGGTTTCTCTGTTCTATTATACAGGCGTTTCTGATTAGATTCATAAAAAAAGTCACAAAATTGCACATGTTTACAGGTTTTTTAATATTTTCACAATTTTACTGGACTAAGTTCCACAACTCTGCTTTGCTTTTTCTGGGCATTTACCGACGGCACACAATTTTTATATAGCGCTTACAGACGCAATGATCGTTGTTTAGCTGAAGTCTCTCTCTCTTAATAACATAATATTTAACCCATGAAGTCCATCTGGAATAATGTAACTTTCAAAAGTCTGTGAAGTTAGCACCCCAATTCGCAGCACCCCCGAACTTAGAGTGAGTTCTGGGTCCTTTTACAATAGTTCTAGAGTTCCCGACGGGGTGCAATGATAGTTCTGCCCTTGAGGGGACAGAATAAAAAAATAAAAAGGGGTACTAACTTCATGCCGCACCCCTTTTTATTCAAAAAATAGTTCTGTATTTTTTTTTAGGTCGTCCTACAATAGTTCTAGAGTTCCTGAAGCATTTCACTAATAGTTCTGCAAAAAATCAAAACATATGATTTTTTTTCGGAAAATAACATTTTTAAACGACCCAGTCCACACACGAGCTAATATAACCGGTCTAATTGGTTAAAATCGAAATCAATACGAAAAGACACTCGGTACAAATGTTGATCAATAAGAAATAAAGGTATGTTACGGGAGCGCATCTCACTGCCAATTTCACGGTTACATAAATTTCTTACATTTTAGGTATCTTGAAATAATCATTACAAAACGAAAGTTCTGATCAGCACCCCGAGAGTTTTGCATTCCAATGCGATTCTTTACTTCTAAAAAACCAAAATACAGTATATATTTGCACAAAAACGTTGCACTATTCGCGAAAACTGCACTGTGATAAGAATTGAAGTATCGCATTAGAGACAGTTCTGACATAGTTTTGATTAGCACCCCACGAGATTTACATTTTATTACGTACATTTGATTCAGAAAAACAAATATACGAAAAATATTTGCAAAAACGTTACTTTTTTGCGAAAACTGCATCTAGCTAAATGGGTAGAATTAGCGCTTCAGGGGCAACTTTGCCAGGGTTTTAAATAGTACCCCGAAATTTCTGCATCCTATTGTGATTCTTAGCTTTAGAGAAACCAAAATACCAGGTATATTACAAAAAAACGTTGCATTATTCGCAAAAATTGCATCTCGTGATAAAAGTTGGAGTATCGCATCTAGAGGCAGTTCTGTCAGAGTTCTGATCAGCACCCCGAGAGTTCTGCACGCGAATGGCACTCTTGAATTCGAAAACAACAAAAATCAGAAAAATTGTTCGGTTAAATTTGCATTATGCAAAAAAACTGCATCGAAGGAGGTGAATCTTACTTTTGACTGAGAGGAAGAAAGTTTTTTTCAGAGTTCTGATCAGCACCCCGAGTGTTCTGCATCTTATTGCGATTCTTTACTCCAGGGAAACCAAAATACCAGTAATATTTCCAAAAAAACGTTGCACTATTCGCGAAAACTGCATCTAGTGATAAAAGTTGGAGTATCGCATCTAGAGGCAGTTCTGTCAGAGTTCTGATCACCATCCCGAGAGTTCTGCACACGAATGGCACTCTTGCATTCGAAAACAACAAAAATCAGAAGAATTGTTCGGTTAAATTTGCATTATGCAAAAAAACTGCATCGAAGGAGGTGAATCTTAGTTTTGACTGAGAGAAAGAAAGTTTTTTTCAGAGTTCTGATCAGCACCCCGAGAGTTCTGCACGCGAATGGCACTCTTGCATCCGAAAACAACAAAAATCAGAAAAATTGTTTGGTAATATTTGCATTATGCAAAAAACTGCATCGAAGGAGGTAAATCTTAGTTTTGACTGAGAGAAAGAAAGTTTTTTTTAAAGTTCTGATCAGCACCCCGAGAGTTCTGCATCTTATTGCGATTCTTTACTCCAGGGAAACCAAAATACCAGTAATATTTCCAAAAAAACGTTGCACTATTCGCGAAAACTGCATCTAGTGATAAAAGTTGGAGTATCGCATCTAGAGGCAGTTCTGTCAGAGTTCTAATCAGCACCCCGAGAGTTCTGCACGCGAATGGCACTCTTGAATTTGAAAACAACAAAAATCAGAAAAATTGTTCGGTTAAATTTGTATTATGCAAAAAAACTGCAACGAAGGAGGAAATCTTAATTTTGACTGAGAGGAAGAATATTTACGCCTCTCCTTTTAAAAGAAAGCTTAGGCCATAGGCCACCACGCTGGTCCAATGCGCTGAAGTAGTAGTGGGGAAGAGGACTGGGGTGGATATTGAGTTATACCAGAAGCGAAAGCGACCTATAGCTTGTTGGACCGATGAGACCACCACAAAATAGTAGTAGTAGCTGGATGTATAAGGAAGGTTTTTTTTTAATACTACTATGGTGGAAAACAAGCTTACGGTCCGCCTGATGGTAAGCGGTCACCGTAGCCTATGGACGCTTGCAACACCAGGGGTATCACTCGCGCATTGCCGACCCTTCAGAAATCTAATAACTTCTTTCTTAAAGGACCCCATATTGTAGTCCTTCTAGAAAACCTTGGCAGGTAGCTCATTCCACAATTCAAGCGTTAAAACTGGATTTTTCACTTTAAGTGTTACACAGGAAAAATGAATAACAGAATTTCATCTCGCGATTGAAAAGCGTCAATCACTATTTCACAACTATTTCTTGCAGAAAAAGGGGTGCGGCATGAAGTTAGCCTCCTTTTTTTTTTTTAAATTCTGCCCCCCCCCAAGGGCAGAACTATCATTGCACCCCGTCGGGAACTCTAGAACTATTGTAAAAGGACCCAGAACATACCCTAAGTTCGGGGGTGCTGCGAATTGGGGTGCTAACTTCACAGACATAACTTTCAAATACTTCAAAAAAGAATTTTTCGAAAATAGTGCTGTGGTTCCTGAAATTACACTCCACATACAAGCAAACTTACAAAATCTGCTCTTTATTTTTATTCTAGACATAGATTTGTAAGGGTAGGTATTCACTTAGTACCATTTTTTCACATAAAAATACTTATAAAAAAACGACACGATTAGAACTCATTTTGATGCGTTTATTGTAGATTTATTTGCTTAAATTTCAATCATTTGTTTTAAATTTTTTTCGATTTTTCCTTTTCATTGTGTTTTTCCCAGCTACTGCCTATTTTGTAGATTCTTTTTTTTTCTAACTAGTGACTACTGTTGTTGGCCGCAGACTGCCATTACAACTACACGCGGACTAGCGTTTGCGGCGGTGCTGCTTGCACTCTGCAAAGTTGGGGCGGTTTGCACAAGGGTGTCCTGGACACAAACCTCGGCTTGGGCAAACGGTCTTAAAAACTATATTGGACAAAAATATATTCGTAAATGCACTCGTTATTTTATCTTAATAAAAAAAGAGACCGTTTCTTAAAATCAAGGTATATTGTTGTCTAAAGGTCAGTCTTTTCAGAATTTGTCTTCAATACTCGTAGCCACGCAGACATGGGCGCCCGGGGTACTCGTAGCCACGCATATAGCCGTCCGGTGTGCCGCCCGGGGCGGTCACGTAGCGTTGCTTACACTACTGTGGGGACAAACGTCGTAACATTCCACATTTAAATGCGTCGTATCAGTGTTAACTGTTTGTAAGAAACATTAGCGCGTTGTTTATCATACAAATGAGTCGTCGACTTTCTTACACGGCCGCATTTTTTTTGTATAGAATATAATCATAATTAAGTTTATGTACAAAAAACGAGTTGTCACACCATAGCTCATAAAAAATAATATTATCGTATGTGAGAACGCTTTGTTACAAACATATTTTTATGATATGTTTTGTTTCCTCTGGTTTACTCACATTACTAATAAACTGTACAGTGTTAAACTCGAGTGTAATTCGGAGCACACCTTCACAACGGCGTAACATAGTATTTAAGTAGGCAAAAACAATTGTTAGTAGGTATAAGATTTGTAGTGTATAAATAATTTTGTCTCATGTTCTGTAGGTTCGTAAGTATTAATAATACGTATTAAAAAGTAAAATGTATTGTATCGTTAGATACAAAGTAGGGGCACTTTTTTTGCTTGTACATTCCACAAGGCATCACCTCTCCTCTGTGGTGTTAAATTAGTGTACTGTACCTACTGTTATCACATTATAAGTTGTGTAAATATTTTCCATAGTTTCATTCCCTCGCACCAAAATCTACCCCGCGCCAAAAATTACTACTTTACAAGTAGGTAAATCCCATGTTTAATACTCTGCTCAAAAAACACATAGACGTTGGTCGTTTAATCTTAAAAAGGTAAAGGACAATACAAATGACATCCATGCATATTGCACATATATATATGTATATTAACATATAATTGCATACTAATTTAGCATTCGGAGGCAGGTCTAACCTAGGTATTAAAATTACTTTAGGCAGGTAGGTACGTATTTTATCTTTTGACTTTAGACTTCAGAAATAAAAATATTTATAGGAGTTTTATTAATAAAAAAATAAAACAGCAATTTTTTAAAAACTACTTATTGATCAAAGAATGTTCAAAGGCATTTTCTTAAAAAAATAAAATTAAAACAAAATGTAATCGATAAACAACTACAGTCATTATGAAGTCCTAGTACTTAAATCTTACAAATACACAAATCTTCATAGAATTAAGGAAATAAATAATAAATATAATAATTATAATACCGGTTTTTAGCGATAAAAACAAATCACCGAACCGATTTTGCTCAAACTCTTTTTAGATCTAAATCATGTCTTGGCGTATCGATTGATACGAGGGTAATTTGGTCCATCTAATTGGAAGATCTTTCTTTAAAGTTCTAGGTTCCTGTACTGTTTTTCATTTGAAATATACACGGTGATATTAGGATCACAAAGTTTTTCTGTCTTATTTCAAATCTTACAGTTTGCCGTGACGTAGATAATGATCAATTTCAAGGCCATACATAATAATATATACATAGTGGCAGCGATAACTTAGTAGACCTAGATCTTAAAATGTTGTATTTATTATATTCGTATAATACAACTGTCCGCCTATTTCGAAACTAATTTACAGCACAACTAGGTTCTCATATCCCGCTAAAATCGCTAGATGGAGCTAGTAGATTACAAATTCAATTATTACCAGAATACAGTTAATAACAAAGACAAGGGCGTACCTTTTGCCTATACCTGGCATTTGCCAAGGCTTTCACAATGGCCGCACAAAATGTCAAGCGTTCACCTTTTTTGTGTTATAAAATTAAGTTGTTTTAAACAAATTGCAATAATGCACTTGTATCTATTCTTTTAACAGTTTGACTGATATAGGAAGATTACATTTAGAAAGAGAATAAGGTAAAAAACTGAAAAACTAATGGAAAAACAATGTTCATCAATTTAACATAGCTAAATCTGTAAAGAGCGGTCCATTTTGTGAATTTAAGCTCGGTTCCTAACCAAAGCTTGTATCGTTTAGGTAATTTCGTTTCCCGTCAACCCGTGGGTATCTCCTGCCACTTTCAACAATTACACTCAGAATTATATTTAAATGTCATCAAAATTCTGAAAAACTTTTGGGAAGACAATGTTCTTAAATTTAACAAAGCTAAACTGTTTAAAGCGGTCTATTGTGTGAATTTAAGCTCGGTTCCTAACTAAAACTTGTATGGGTTAGGTAATTTCGTTTCCCGTCGCCAACGCATGGATATCTCCTGCCACTTTCAACAATTATTCTCACATATCTAATTGTCAAAAACACCTCATTTACGCATTTCGAGCTTTTGCTTATTTAAATAATTAACTTGGCCTATGCGAGCAGGAATGTGTAAAGTATGTAAAGGTGAACTTGCCCCAGGGCAAGCTACCTACTTGCACGTGAAAATGTTACCTCGCATAACACTGCCCAAAATTTAGGGGCTGCTTTAATTAAATACCATGTAGCTGCTCAGTAACTAAGCTTTTGTGCTGAGCTTAGTACATTATGTGGTGGTCTGGAGACTTAGTTAATAATTAATAACGTGTCTGCGTAAATAATGTATACATTTCATACATGTATATAGTTATAGTATACACATATGTTTATAACATTAATGTAGTTTTCTTGAGTTAACGGCGAGAATTCAATACGTTCTGGGAGAGAAACAATCCAGACCAACATGTATACACTAAACGATTTTTACCTACCTTTAGAGAGCGTAAATTTAAGAGGAGTATACATACTTAATTATACGTAATCGGTGCATTCAGAACAATAAGAACAATTTTTCTTACTAATTCCACAGACTCCTAATATCTAAATAATACATACTATTGATTAGCCCGAACATTTGATGACAGATGCTCGTATGAGAGATATTTTTATTTTTTTCTATACTGACAGTGCAGTTGGCTGTTGCAGCCATTACTGCTTCACCGGGCTTTTTTGGGTGAGACTCTGAAGGAGCCTCAGCCCATATAGCGCCCAACGCTCAAGGGCTCCCCGCGGGGGGAGCCTCGGCTTGGGTTGTCGCTCTCCGGGGCGTCCCTTCGACCGGCGCGAGTCTCGAGCCCGAAGGTGAGTCAGCGCCAGGTGGGGAGTTCCCAGTTACGCGGGTGCGGTTGCGATTGAGTGGGGACGAGAAGCGTCCCGGCAGTATTTGATACCTCGTGTATCCTTGCGGGCGCCGACGAACCCGGGGACGTCAACGTCGTGTTGGGGGGGAGGCCCTATTAGGGGAGATCGTGGAGACTAATCTCGCTATACGGACAGCGAGATCGTCATCTGGGGCCGTTAGTACTTGACGAGACCGCCTAACAATAGTTTATGACCTTTAACAAAGAGGCCTTGATGAGAGTCATGTCTGATGATCTAGGTTTAGGAGATTTTAAGTAGTTTTAGTGACTTAGATTAGGGGACTAAGCAGTTGTAGTGTTAAGAAATTTTAAAATCGTTTCCACAATTTTTGGTTTTTATATGTATACGTCAATAGATACATCGTTTACTTCAGGTAAATCATAAGTTACTATTGTATCTATTTATTAAGAACAAAAATTCCACTTGCTAAAAAGCACAGATTATATACTATACTAAAAAGGGACATCCTTTTTAAAAACGATCATAACATTTAGGCCGCAGACCATAAGGAAGTAAAAATATTGACCAATTTGTCAAATTATGGCAAAATGTGGGGGCGTCCACATGTGTATAAGGACACCACGCAGATATGAAACAAGCTCTTGTTTAGACAGTATGTTTAACAATAAAATAAATCCATACTAATATTATAAATGCGAAAGTACCTAACTCTGTCTGTCTGTTACCTCTTTACGCTTTAACTACTGTACGGATTAAGATAAAATTTGGCATATAGATAGTTTGAGTGTTAGTAAAGGGCATATATAGGCAACCTGAAAACGTCAAGTGTGAGTCAGTGTTTTTTCTAATAATTGAGGAGTTGCCGTTGGTTCTACACCGATAACCAAATTTAGGGCGGGTGAAACCGCAGAGAAAAGCTAGTGATTAATAAAACATGAATCATAAAGTGTAGTTGTCGATACATTTTATTATGTCATTTTATGCAGTATAGTTTCCGGTTTCCACTAAACTGGATTCAGTTCTTTGTATTTTTGTTTCACACTATGATTTATTTTAACTTCTTCGTAAGGTAAGGGTAATCTTTTTAACTAACTTGCGGTATTTCATTTATGTAAATTTAAACAAATATTTTCATCATCTGTCTAGAAACTGGTAGCCTATTTATACGATATTAAATATAAAACTTATACATTCCCAAAAGAAAATTATATTATTACTAATGTTTCTTATAATAAAATATATATAGGATATTCTATTGACAGAATTCCATTCCAATCAGAATAGTGTCACATTCATCTTTGATCTTAGGTCAGAACATTCATCAGAAGATATGTCTATTTATTACATTATGATAGTCTATAAAGGGCCGTTAAGATGTCCATAAACTATATTTATCTGAGTCACCAGTCCACTTTAGGTAGCTATTATTATGGGCGGACTCTCGATTTATCGCGGCGTCTGGACTCCACTAATCTTCTAATTGGAACAGTTTGGAGCTAAATGGGACAAGCGGGAGAATGATCTCATCAGCTAAACTTCTAGAGACACATGCTTTGTCTGTTACTGAAAACTTGTTTAAAGGAATTTTGAGACCCTCTTTAGGTATTTCAGATTTCACATCGTTTGAAACTAATAACTAAAAATACGAAAATACAAATTGTAGTTGAATAAATAAATAAATACCAAAATAAATAATCCCAAAACAATAAAAAAGAAATTAGCAATGTGACTTATAAAAAGATTCCGTTCTTGTGGTATACTGCCCAACATCTCGCAGCATTGCCTCGCTGCACAGCCAAAGCCAAAGGTTCAGTTTATCGAGTTACTATTTGAACAATATTTACGTTAAGACAGTAATTTAAAAAAATAACAATTTTCACATCTTTGACTAGTTACGTACAATGACACTAAAACCACGATATACGTCACAGCAACAGCCTAAAATATGCAGAAACTACATGCACCCATCTCTTGCATGCACGAAAACATGTTTTAGCAGATAGAATAGGGTTTTATCGGGCTCGTCTCTTCAGGTACGAGACCCTATTTATCTAAATAATATTTTATTATTGTCTGTATTAAAGTTGTCGTGGGTTTGGCCATAGGTATTTGCTGAACAAAAGGTACAATGTGTAGGCGCGTGCGTGCGGCGAGTACAAATTCTCTGCGCGCGTCATTTCCCGTGAATTTTGGTAACAAGGTATTGTACAACATACAATACACATATAATAACAATGTGTTCTCCGCATTAAATTTTTCGTTGTATTCTTATTTATTTATTTCAGACTTCAGAGGACAATACGAAAAAAATGCTTTATATATACATGTTTATGTTTATTTATATCACCCTTTCACAGGGTGAACCGCTATATACGGAACACAAACTGCAAAATTAACGATTAACACTTGGAAAGTTTTTGAAAGAATTACAAATTAAAATCGATACTAATAATAATTTTAAATGTGAAAATGTTTGTTATGTCAACTACGCCGCAGCGAAGCATCCATTTGAGCTGAAATTTGGCACTGACATAGTTGAAGAGATGGAAGAGGATACTTTTTATCCCGGAAAATTCAAACGCGGGAATAACTATAACCGAATTCCACGTGAACGTACTACAGCTACAGTTATAGCTTGTTAATAATTATTTTAAATGTGAAAATGTTTGTTATATCAACTACGCCGCAGCGAAGCATCCATTTGAGCTGAAATTTGGCACTGACATAGTTGAAGAGATGGAAAACGATACTTTATATCCCGGAAAATTCAAACGCGGGAATAACTATAACCGAATTCCACGTGAACGTACTATAGCTACAGTTATAGCTTGTTGTAGCAAACCAAGTAGTGATAACCAAATTGGAATTGGCAAAGCCGGTGGCTTCCTTCGATCCTTCTTTGGTAGATTGAGTGCTTGTATCGTGGCGTGCTTAAATGCATTCTCTTTTTTGGAATACATAATAATCTTTTTCGTGTGCACTTATTGCTGTACTTTTTTACGCGTCTCGCTTTATTCGTCGTTCGATAGTTGATGCTAATTCGAAACGCAAAACTCGGTTATTTTTTGCACTTGGGTATTTGGGAGGTATTCACACAGAATCATACATAACATTATGCCTGTTTACCAGAGGTTTAGGCTGAGACCAAATACTGCCACTGCTGCGATTCTGGCACACTTATTTGGCTTATCTAGACGAATCAATTCTTTCATACACGTTCGACGGTGACGAACAAACACAGTTTGATTGTGGTTCTTTTAACGAGGTCTACCTCTTCCGAGCCTTCCAATTACTTTCGCCTCATTTCGTGCATCTAGTTTCATTCATCCTCTCAACAGGCCCAAACCACCTTAGCCTACCTTTCTCAATCTTTGTAATAATTTAACACTTTCTTTCACACCGCAACGCTCCCGTATCATACACTATTTCTTATTCTGCAATTTAGGGTCATGTTACACATACTTCTCAATGCACTCATGTCCACAACATTAATTTTACTTTAATGTTTCGTTTGCCATACCCAACATTCACTTTTATACACAGTGTTAGAACCAAAACACCATTGTGCCTTTTTCCACAACTTATGGTTATTCATCAATATGTGCACCGCCCCATTCACTTGATTTCCCGCATTAACTCTTGTTACAATGTCACTCTCACATTTTCTGTCTCTTGTATACAAAGATAATACTTAAGATAATGGTTGGGTCTGAACCGATGGTCTTAGCGCGACGATAAGTACACGCGAACGTGCCTTTTTTGGATGCCAACAACCAGTCTGAAGTTAACATCCCTGACTTAGCACCCACATTTAAAAAAAATAGTTTTTAGTACATTTAGCCGTTCCCGAGTCACTCTTTTCCATTTTTGCGCCTAAATATATGTTACTTAGCACTATTAAAATCATATTCAGTTCAATTGCCTTTCTTCTTCTGACTCAGACCAATAAATAAGTTTTTAGTACTTTTATTTCATCGACTTGCTCTTCACCTATAAGGCCCGTTTGTATTTGCTGTTTTCGGCACCCTTGGAATTTCAGCTGCGTTCGGATTGCTATGTAGTAGGGTCATTCTTAATTTTTTTTATCGGGTTTTAAGTCTGGGGTGCTAACTTCATGCTGGTGTGTCAACATTCCTGAGTATAAAAAATCTTGCACTTGTCTTTTCTTTCCTTCCACTCAATTTCATTCCTTTTTCTTTTATTTACATTAGCGTTAATTTCATTGCTTCATAGAGAATAATACATAATTATTACCATTTCCTGTAACTTCTCTGCTGCCGATGCAAGAATTAACTAAATCAACATTAACAGAATGAATTTAGTACACTTATAAAGAAATGAAAAACAAGGTATTAAGAAACCGGAAATACAAGGTATTTATTGAGTACCTGGTGAGGCAATTATCAATACTGCTTTTTTGTGTAGGCTGCAATATATTGGTGATGTCTGGGTGATTGAAGTACTATGTATATCTGTGGCATAAACAATGCAAGTAAATGATAAATCATTTTAACTACGATCTTTAGGAAAATTCTTTATGGTATTTCATATTCTGTCAAATGTCACCCAGGATGTATTCAGAACCAAAAACAGTTTAAATCAAATAATTCATCAAATAATTTTATGATCCAATGTGCTGGCAACACTGAACTATCATTAAAAATTCGGGTGGTGCGAGGCTTGGCTTACCGTAGTCCAGTAAAAATTTAAGATACTTACACCAGTTCGTGATGACAACCGAGTAGGTACATACTTAAACAATGGATAACTCAATGATATACATATTCCAAACGCTTAGGAATGCGTATTCATTACACGCATAGTTAACGCAGTTGATTACCTCGCGTCTCAGTAGTTTATCACCATGTTTTGGGTTTAATGAACCAGGCTTTATCGTCAATACAGTATGTGTGTATGTAGGTATATGTATTACACGTATCGGATAAGAAATGCTTACCTTTAAACTATTAGTTTTAAGATAAGAGATCCTGAACGTGTTGAAGATAATGGACTAGTTTCAGTAATAGTAATATAATATACAAAGTAACGATAAAATTAACATTATTAATACACGTTTTCATATTTATTAGCGCAAGGACAGAAGAACAGACTGAAATATTACTTAATAAAACCACAAAATAAGTTATAGTACCACGTAATAAAACTTAGATTAAGACGTTGTGTGCACGCTCTTTTTACCCAACTACGGTGAAAGGAGGGTCATGATTTTGACCGGTATGTATGTATGTTCTTCTGTTCCCTCTCAATTTTTAAAAAACTTATCATAATTTGACAAATGAGGTTTCGTTGGAAGCTTCTGATTGTCCGCTGATAGGCTATGTGACTTTACATTAAATTGATTATGGCGCCTTTAAAGATGCCGTGTGGGGTATCAAATAAAAGCGCTTAATTAGCACATTTTAAATATCTATACTAATATTATAAATGGGAATTGTATGTGTGTGTCCCTTTCAAAACCCTTAAATTTACTAAAATGGGGGGTAAAAGTTTGTATGGAGCATTCCGCTATTTTCAAGGTAGAAAGCTTAAAATTGGTGTGCGGACTATTTGTGACTAACAAAAAAATTGTGCATCATTTTGTTTCGGAAATCTTCCTTCAACCCCTTAAAAGAGGGGGTGAAATTTTATTGTATTGTATTACCAACGAAAAATACCTGCCAAAAACATTAAATCTAACCATAAATCCACCATCAACCATAAAACCAATCAACTTTTGAGAAAAAAAATCAACATTCGAAACATAAATAAGTGTTAAAAATGGATTCTGATAGATGGCGCTGATAGGTTTATGAAACACGCTAACGTTGTATGCTCTCTATCTATACTTAAGTGCGAAAAAATCACAATTTTCTACCATACTAGCATCGTCTAAATGCAATCTCCACAAACTCCAAAACCACTTTCTCGGAGCGGCCTCCAGAGCCTCCTGGTACGTCCGCAATGCGGAGGACCCCACTCCCCACGCATTTTCGAGCGTACACAAAATCACCCGAATCGATTAATTGTGCAATCTAGGGATGGGTTATACTTCCAAAAGTCTGAACCAGGGCTTACAAGTTCGGGGCTCTACAGAAATCAGGGCTGAAAACCAGTTCAAAAGACTTGAAAGTATCTAAGTCAGTATTACTCAGACCTGAGGGAAAATAATTCTATTTAATTAAGTTACAGTCTTTTCATAATTGGTATTTGGCTCTGGCAGTCATTAGGTAAATAAGGAAACACTATCAGGTCTTTTTTTAATCTTTAAATTTTTTAAATTATTTTTTAAATAATATTTTAATTGTATTTTTTATCTATTTACATCTAATTTTTTTTTTGACAAATGTTTTCTTTGTCTATGTTTAGTCAGGTTGGCACCTCTGACTTGTGATATGATAATTTTACACATTTTGCACGCAGCTTATAAAGCTCACCATTATCTGCACAATGGTCCCAAGTCATACATACTTTTTTGGAGGCACGCTTGACCAAATTTAGGGTGGGCGGAGCCGCTTGAAAAAGCTAGTATATATATATTATAAGCTGTTGCTTTGCTTGTATTCACTCGATATTTGGGAATAATATATGTATATATAATAACTAGCTTCTGCCCGCAACTTTGTCCGTGTGTAATTTTGAAAACCGTAAATAGTGTAAGCTGCCCTAGCTTACACTATTTACGGTTTTACCTACAATAATACCAAAATTATCGTACAAATTTTCATCCCACATTTCATAATTTACCAAAAATTGGCAAATACGTCAATCTTTTACAAAATATTTTTTCATATTTCATGAATTAGGCTAAAAAATTTACGGATTTCCATTCACACTTCCAACCCCCATTTTACCCCCTTAGAAGATGAATTTTGCAAAATTGTTTCTAATTGGTTGTGTTTGTTATAGTAAAAAAATTCAAGTTTCTAGACACAAATCAGAATTCTCATAATAATTTCCATACCCTATTTGGCCCGATAAGGGATGATATTCCAAAAACAGTGAAACACTTTAATTAATTTTTAACTTAAAGGCCAAATACTAAGTTTATATAATTAGTTTCAAAAATGACGGATTCCCATACACACTTCTAACCCAAATTTTACCCCCTTAGAAGATGAAATTTGCAAAAGGTGGTGGTGGTGGTGGTGGTTTCAGTACACGTGAAACGTCAATCTTAATCGTCAAACCTCCAGCCAAATACCTACCAATTAATATGAATTTTATTTCAGAAATCATTATCAATTCATTATCAAAATTTCTATAGGATCACCGTGGAGTCGCAATACGTTTCGTACTACTTTTCGCTGATGTCTGATGGCAGCCTATTTTTGATAGTACATCGAGCAAGACTCTACTTTAATTGGGGCCTCAGGCCGAAGACAGATATCGTTGTATTCATGCTCAAAGATATTACCTTTGCAAAACCTCCCATCGTATTCGCTTAGGTAGGCTTACGGTTTTTTTCTTAATTTCTAGTTTGGTAGGGAAAGATTGTAATATATTTTATCTGATTTTACTTATATTTAAAGGTTAGGAAACACCTTAAGTGATTAGGTAATACTAAGCAATAAATACTTGTTGCGTAAGCTTAAATGAGTGTTTTATAATCGAAACTTGTCCTTGCGAACCCTTGTTTGTTTTCTGAACCCTCTCTCTGAGCACCTAGCTGGTGCAACGTGACCTTAGAGGTATCTCCTATACCTAGTGTTTCATAATGTACATACCATTCAGTATTTACATTTGTTTATATTAGATACTTTTTTATGTTGTGCTTATGCTTTATATTTCATGTGTTTTTATGTTTGTAATGGAAAGTGTCCTTTTATGATAGGGAGGGCATTTTCCAATATTTTAATTGGACGCTGTAAAAGAAAGGGAGAAAAGAAATGCCCTTGCTGAGTTTCTTGCCGGTTCTTCTCAGTACAAGGTCTCCCGCCCTGTAGACTTACGAACCGATGGCGTAGTGACATTCATAAGTGCTCAATTATTGTAGCCTAATCTGAATAAAATTATATTGAATTGAATTGAATTATTCATCGTTTATTTAAACAAACAACCACCACGTAATTTTTAATGTTTGTTATAATATTTATAGTGATGTTCAGAGGACAGCCGTAGTCGCATGCCACTGAGCGGTTTTGCTACGGAATGTTGCTACCAAAAACCTATGTCAGGAGGTGGGTATTTTGCGCTACTGAAAGTGCGCAGTGCGCCTTTGAGAAAAATAGTTGTTTTTTTTTTTGAAAAAAAAAGTTTATTTTTGCGTTATGAGCTATATTGTGTGCTTTCCAATAAAATGTTATATAATTAGTTTTAAGTAAATTTTTGGTGTGCAATTCAAAATACATCCATCTTTCTATCTTTTTTAAAATCCACAAAAAAAACCGGCCAAGTGCGAGTCTGGCTCGCGCACTAAGGGTTCGGTGCAAACTTTTTATTTGTTGTTGTATATTATTAAAAACATTTTTTATTATATGATATAACTAAACATTTACGGTTTTTGCAATTTTTCCTTTATCTGTGCTATAAGACGTTGCTCTGTACCAAATTTCAAGATTCTGAGTTCACGGGAAGTAGGTCCTTGTAGGTTTTGATTCCCTTGCGAGTTGCGAAAATTTGCGGAAATTGGCGGCATCTACGGCATCTTTTGATTGCGATGGCTTAGTTTGATTTTTTCATAGCTCCAAGAGACAGAAGACCTGAGTATTTGATATAAATTGTAGCTGGATACCTTCACGCGTTCCTGAGAAAAAGGGTCTTGACAGACGGACGGACGGACACCAAAGTGATCCTATAAGAGTTCCGTTTTTTCCTTTCGTGGTACGGAACCCTAAAAATCAAAATAAAATACTCAAACTCTATATGCATACCCGGAACTGTCAAAAATGACGCGATAAGCGTTTCGTTTGGACAATAATAGCACCGCTGAAATAATCAGATACGCTTAGACGGTACTAAAATGAGGTTTTATTATTAAATTTCAATGCGGCTCAGAAGGAACGCCCTATATATCTTCTAGAACGCGCATTCTTGTTCGATGTGTTGCAGGAACCAATTTAAAATAGGAGCGTGCATCAGACGTGTCGCATGAAAATCGCTGGTTTTGTTTCCCACGGCAACTTTCAAAAGTTAAATAAACAAACTTTTCAACAGATGTTTCCTTCAGTAAAATAATTAATTATAATACATTCTCAATTTTCTTCTGCCCGTTACGACTCTCACTCTTCCGAGATAACATTTGACGATATAAATGACCGACATTGAATACTTTCATTTCCCGCACGAATTAAATAAAATGTTTCTACCGGCCTGAGATAAAACGAAATACCTAATTACATCAGCTAATTACCTATTATTTCAAGACAATGGTCCATTATTTCCCATGACAAAGAAAAAATGGCTCTGTTTGCAAAATAGTCAAGAAATGTGATCACACACGGACTCGAGTGCGGACCTACGTTCTCTATTTGTTGGTTTTCATTTTCTAATAACAATTGAAAGTAAAAGAGAGTGAGGTCATTATCATGTGTATTTTATTTACTTGTGTATTTGTTTGAAAGTGGTATATTAAGGTACATAGGTATAATATATGACTTTTCGCATTGTAGTAAACATTGGTATTCCGATTCAAATTTTCATTCCATATTTCGACCTCTTCAGGGTATGATATTTCTATCCAATATTCATCAAAACTAATGTATGCAAACTGCAGGGAGGTTGAAATGTAAATTTGCATTTTAAATCAAAAATTGTCATGACATAAGTACATACGGATACGTGGACACCAAGAGTGGGCCTGATCCATGAGAAGGGTTTAATGCTTGGAGTTTATTTGTAGTATATGATTATAAATAAGATCTGACGAAGAACCATAGTCACCGACATAGCTCTCAGATTAAGCAAGCTGAAGTGGCAATGGGTGGGTCATATTGAAACACAGACAATGGATGTTGGGGCAGAGGATTTTTAGAGTGGAGACCACAGATTGGTAAGCGTGACATAGGTCACCGTCCGGCCAGGCGCACCGATGTTCTGAAAAACGAAGTTGAAAGTGGCTGGATAAGAAAAGTGGAGGACCGGGTGTGATGGTGTTCATTCAGAAAGGTCCAATTGTAGGTTACTATGAAAAACTGTTACAGTTACAGTTTTATTTCATACACCATGCCATGTAGTGCTAGTACCTATACTGTGTTTATGTGACCATGCATCGGATGGTAAGTAGAAAAACTGACATATGAATAATAATAATAATATATATATATAAAGTTTCAATCAATGGTTTTAATAGTTAGAGGGGAGTAAGGAGGAGGGACACAACCTTTTTAACTAGTGTCCAATAACTTGCAAAATATACGTCTTAGAGAAAAACTACTTAGAAACTTCAAATGAAAGCATTTATAGCCTCTAAACTTACAGCCATATCCAACGACCCTGACCAACATTTTTAAAACCCGCAGTTCAATTTATGGCCCCTAGAGAGCTACCCCTAAAAATGTATGTCAAATCAAAACAATATTTATTCAACTAGGTGTCTGAGAACACTTTTGAGTTAAAACAATCTAAACACTGTAAATTTCTGCCAAAATGAGCCGGCAAGAAACTCAACCATTTTAAGTAATAATACAATACTTTGTTAATCAACTAACAAGTATACAATATACATTGAAACACTTAGTAATATAAATAAGTTAGTAAGCTGCTAAAAAACAAAGTTGTGATACACATGTTTGTTCAAATTGAGACTTTATTTCGTACCGACTTCGAATAGAAGGTACAGGAGGCATATTTCCGCCTCCTGTACCATGTCAGCGCCCTTGCCAGGATCCTATGTGGCTTGCGCCCTTGGTCCTCATGACACAGGGTCTAATTTAGAAGAAATATTCTTTTTTATATTTTTTTGTAGTAGATAGGGATATTTTATATAGGACTAGCATTTTCCCGCGGTTCCACCGCCCCTAATTCGGTTATCAGTGTAGGATTTCAATGGCGATTCCTCAACCACTCACACTTGACGTTTTCAAGAACTCTTTATCCTGTCCCGGGACTCAAATTATCTCCATGGCAAATTTCACCTCTATCGGTACAGCTTTTAAAGCGTGAAGAGGTAGCAGACAGACTTTAAGGAGTTACTTTCGCATTTATAATATTAGTATGGAATAGTATGGAATTTTTCAGCTGCTTCGCCCGCCCTGCATTCGGTTATCGGCGTTAATCTCCTTAATTAATTCCTTGATTATACTAATGAAGTTAGCTGTAGCTCAGTTATTGTTATTCCCACGGGAACTTTTATTTCAGGTCCAAACCTATATTTGTGCAAAGTTTCATCCCGATCCGATTGAGTAACAAACATCCAAACTTTCACATTAAGTAGGATTATTTTATATTTTTAATTTATGTCGGTAATAGATTTATTTTTATACCTAAAAATGATTTTTTGATATTTTGATAAGCTAGGATATTCTGGATAGTGTGATGTGATATAGTTGTAAAAAATCAAAGAGAAAATGCTTTAATCTTGTTCAGTGTTCAGTTGTCTAAGAGTTCTATGTAGAGTCTTTGTCGCTTTTCTTTAGATCGTTTCAAGAAACTAATACAATTGAAAGAGCAATAAAACACTGTCAAGAACTTTTTAAATGAAACTATCAGTTTTCTACTCGAAGTGTTATAGTAAAATATATTTTGGTCTATGACTTTATTTACGCAATATGTAACAGATACAGACAGTTTAAGAACTCGTCACCTATCACCTATCTACTAAGAAAAATTGGATTTATTTAAAAATATCCAAACTGAAATGGGTTTCTTAGAACATTTTTAAATCGTCAAAAATGTCATTACAAATTAATATTCCTGCCAGCACAAAAAAACATAATCAAAAAAAGTTCAAAAAAGAAGTCCATGATATGATGCTTTATTTAGTTCAAAACTTCTTTTGTCTTACTAAACATGAACATTGCGACTATTTCAATGAGCCCTAAGAGCCAGAGAGCCAAAACACGATATATCATCTAGTGATCTGTGAACTATCCTGGTTCTATAGCATGAGGTCAAGGTTGTCTTATTAATTTAGTATCATCATGGTATTTATTTTGTTACTAGCTGACCCCGCGAACATTTTTTTTTTTTAAATCAACTGGCGCACCACCTATTGTGAAAGGGTAGTACTAACTCAGACTCCTCCTCCCCCGGCATATGCACAGTTTACCAAAATTTCATTACAATCGATTTACTCTTAGTGCGCAAGTTCAATTCGCACTTGACCCTTTTTTAACCGACTTCAAAAAAGGAGGAGGTTCTCAATTGGGATGTTTTTCTTGTATGTATTGTCGGGCATAACTCCTGTCATATATAGACGGATTTGATTTTTTTTTTATTTAAAAGTATACCCACTTTCGAGGTGATCCCATATTAATGTAGTGAATTTAAAACTTATACTTTTGATAAAAAAAAAAAATTGGTGTTCATTTGGAACTGGTGAAACGCCTTTTATGTTGATGATTGTATAAAACTTTTCTACGAGTAAATTATTTTTACCTTTTTAGTGCATCGTTTTGAAACCGGTTGTTTTTTTTATTAATAAGTATTTTCTTTCATAAAAACAATAACGAATACAACAAAAAAAGAATTATCCAATTTGGTACAGTTTTTCGAAATTAAGAGCGTGACTAAGGGATACAGGGATTTATTTTTATATATAGGTGATAGATGTTATAGTTCTAGATGATAAAAATAGGTAATACATATATATTGTATCGCTTAGATCAGCACTAAGAAATGGGCTTAATTATCTTGCAAACCACTAAATGGATAAATCAGTCAACCATAGCTAAGAAACATCTTGATTAGACCAACCGAAAAAACGAATTGAAATCTGTTATTCGTGTGGACGCTACGACGCAACGCCGTAGACAGACAGACAGACAGATAAACACACACAGACAAATGCACAGGCTTCTTTAAACTTCTAACACCCCTTCGTTTTCGCCTTGTGAGATAAAAAAGGCAATTTAAATTTTCCGTCAGTAAAATATGATCATAGTGAGTTATCCCGGCACGAGGAAAAATGGCAGATATGTATTCAAAAGATCCATAAAGTTAAAAGGCAGAAACGAAGTAAATAGTCATAATTTATATCCGATTGAGCAAAGTTTCTAGCCGATTGATATTGTTCATTTAATTTTGCACATTTTCTCTTCCAACTTCTTTGGCTTAATCACTTGAATGCAGCGACTACGACTGTGCAACTTTTAATTGTATTTTTAGTTTCCGTTGCACTCACTGTAGACGATTGTTCGGTTTCAGTTTTAAAGATTTTTCTTATTGCTTTTCATCGGATTATTAATTTATTCCTATCGGGATGTATATAAGGGGGGACAGCCCCCACAAAAACAAAAATGGAATAAAGTTACCTATGTTACTAAGTACAACAACAACATGTTTAACAACAACATAAAGTTCACTTTATCACCCAAATCACCTAACATACCATGGCGAGCGGTTCGATTGCAGAAAGTAGCCGTGGGCATAATTTCGAACAATTTCGCGGAACACATCCCATTGTACAGGCGGTGGAACACAACAGAAAGGTAAAGTCTTTCCCCAGACTTAAGGGCTCGATACGGCAAGTGAGTTTGGGATCGTCGAAAATCTCTCACTTCCCGTCGTTAAACCGAGTCAAATGGGAATAAGTTCAACAGTTCTAGTGCCATACCTTTTGTCTTCTAAGCTATCTGTGCAGCGAATCCTCAGGAGCCTGAGGGTTGCCGGTTTTACTTACCGCCAGGAACAAAACGCTACTCAATGTTAACGTTATTATGGTCGCGGTTTTCTGTAAGGCTGAGGTACTTCCCCAGTTCGGGCTACTTCGAGCAAGTAGCTATGCCCCGCTTGAGTTGTTCGGGCGGCTTATTCAGGCGAGTACTCACTGTGCCCTTCCTCTTTTAATTCCGCATTGCACGTCCCCCACTGTTAGCCCCCACGGCGGCGACACGGGCGCATGTTTTAAAGTTGGTACCAACCCGGTGCGTGAGGCTGGCATCCTTTTTTCTATTTGCCAAGCTTTTTAACAGCTGAATAATATACAGCTTTTTAGGAACACAATTTTTCTAGGATACCAGTTTTTTTATGACTGACACAGGCTGATTTTTAACTAACTTATGTGTAAAAACAAGGAAATTTTTGGTGTTCTAAGAGAAATTGTTTTTTTGTGTGTAAATAGTAAAATAATCGAGCTATAATTTATGAAATACCTTTGTTATACTGTCAAAGAACATAAAATTTTAAAACCAAACCAGTTGTAAGTAAAATAATTGGAACAATCTTCGGCCGACAAGCCCGGTCCCCAGGCCCGGCGGCGTCACTAATAATGTAAGTCAAATTGACGTCACCAACTAAGGGTCGGTTAAAGGTGTTCTGTAAATAGGGCATAAAAAATAAAACGCTTTGAGCTCAAAAGTTGAAAGAGAAGGAAAAATTTTGTATCGTGTAGTGTATTTTTTTATCTGCCTTATATATTTATAAATAGTGTAGTCGCGTTAAGTTTATTTAACTATGTACTTGGATAGAAATATAAAAAAAAATCGGAAACGTTTCATTGTAGTAATTTGGACAATTGTAAGTTATAATAGAAACTTTTTATAACGCCATTGGCTTTACGATTAGTAATGCTCTTAATCGTGCCTATTGTTTGCTTCGTTGCTTCAGTTGAGGTCAATGTTGAGGTCATTACTTGTTATTTCAATTAACCTCTATATTATCTGAAATTATTATAAAACTATTTAATTTTGTCTGTCCCTTCCTTGCTGACACACAATAGCCAAAAAATTTTAAAGAGGTCAAATAGCACCATTTGTTCTTTAGTAACGATTCCATTCGAATTAACTGAGACAGATAAAATATTAGAATAGCTAGCTAGTTTAAAACTGAGGTTTGGAAACCAGTGTTTAGTAACAGAAATCATTTGATACTAAATCTTTAATTCATCGATGTTATTAATAAAATTAAATAAAGCCATTGTTCTTTTTTTTAGGGGGTTTGGGCTATTATATGTACATAATTTGAAAATAGCACTAATTCTCGATATATGGATCTCAGAAGGTGTACATGACACATTTGTATTTGTAATATAATATTATGTTTCTGAAATTAATGATTGTGTGTTATACATACCTGTTAATAAAAAATTAATATGTATGTTTATTTTTGCTTCATCGACAAGAGATGAAATAGATATTAGGTGTATCAATATTAATGATTCCTGTCTCACGTGTTTGCAATGCTATTGAGACGAAAGAAACTACTTAACAACTAGTAATTTAAGTTTTAATTAGTGTTTTTATATTAAGTAACAAAAAAGAGAAAAAACGATTAAGGCAGCCCCTTACGATAATACCGATACAAAATGATAACACCACTTCTCTCTGTGTCTTGGTATCGTTTCATCTCACTGCTGACGTTCAAGACGTTTTTAATATCGCCTTATTCGTACCTACGTTAATACCTTTTATTAAATTTTAATTTAATCTTTGAACGTGTTATTTTGTTTCTCGGTGAAGCACTTCAGACCGCTTCGCTCATAGCAGAATCGTTTGAATGCCATGTTTTATAACAGCGACAAATTCAAGTTTTCGCTTCGGTGGCTTAGGCGTAGGTAAAGTTTCCAAAGTGTCTCTTCCAATATTTTAGCTTCGGTTTATAATATAATCTATACGTATATAAAAGAGTAAACTGACTGACTGACTAACATATCAAAACGCAATGCAACATAACGGACAGCCCTAACTACTGGGCCTAGAGACTTGAAATTTTGCACATAGTCGTAGGCTTCTGTTAAAACGTAGATGCAGGAAGTACAATGGGTGGTGGAAGTCTTTATGGAAATTAGTCATTTTTTAAGCTAAATGCATAAAAATTAGTATTTGACCTATAGGTTGAAAATTAAGATTGACAAGTTCAACGTTTTTGGAAAATAGGGTATGAAAAATTGTATGAGAATTTCAAAATATTTGTATCAGAGACTTAACTTAGGTTTCTGCGTTGGTAAGGAACAAACAAGGATTTTGCAAAATTTATCCCCTAAGGCGACTAATATGATTAGCCCTGCTATAGATATAAATTAATTTTAAAAATAAGTGGTAGCTACCTACCTACTACTAATACTTTATATAAATAATAAACACAATCAAATGTTGAATATTTTTATACCACCATGGTGGCAAACATGCTTACGGTTCGCCTAATGTGAAGCGGTCACCGCAGCCTATGAGCGCTTGCCGACCCTATACAAATCTAGTAACTTCTTTCTTGTAGAACCCCATATTTTAGTCCTTCGACTTCTCGATCGATCGGTCTTCACCTCGCAGGAAACTCATTTCATAACAGAAGGAACCTCAAACGGCAATGTACTTGACCATGTAGGTTCCAAGGTGTCAGGATGGATTCCCTGCCAATGGCGAGCGGTGCTAATATAGCCAATAGAAGGCATCATTTTACTTACAGGCAATTTCTCAAAACACAGTCCAAGCGGTACGATATACTAAAGACCGAGTCAAAAGTTAAAAGGGCCAAGCTAGTATCCGGATGAACCTGCCTAGAGATATGGTCGGACCTGCGACTTATTAAGCAACAATCTTTCCCCCAAGGTAAAGTACTGTTACGCTCTGTAGACTGCACCAAGTTTTTTGGATGCCAGTTTCACCTCGTCTTTCAAATGTTCTCGACTGTCTCGAATGATCTGTACGTCACCGGAAATATCAACACCAAGGATCACAATGCTTTTGAAGATAATTAGATGCGTATTTCAGCTTGCGGACGTTCACTGCTGAACGTAGGCCTCTCTCATATTAAAATCAAGTATCTTTTAGTAGCGCATCTTCTAAATTCTTCTATCGAGCATTAGAAAGCAAAATATTATTTTAATACGTGGACCTGTTTAAAGAGTGATCGAAAAATACCTAAGGTTTATCGTTCGCTGGGATTAATAAATCTATACTAATATTATTAGCGAAACATCTGTCCCATACATAACAATACCGCGTTCAGTAATTAATCAGCAGCGTGAAGAGGGACTTATATATGTTGATATTCCGCAGACGTGTGGTAACGTCCCTAAACTGTTACACTATATCTGACAAATTAGCAAAGGCTAATTTGTCAAATAAAATAAGGTCACCGTCATATTAAGAGAAAAACAACGATTTTTATGGAAACTAACTGCCTATAACAAAAGTTAATTTTAAAGCTAATGAATCTTAGGGATAATTAATGCATAACTAGCGTCCAGTATGAACACCTCTGATTAAAAAAAAGTATACTTTTGCTTTTGGATTGCATTCCGTTTGGTATAAGCATTTGTGGTAACAAAAATATGAAAACTGAATTTATTGTGGTCAATATGTAGATCGAGATCTTTGACACCTAAAGCAAAGAATATGATTTCGTCATAGTAATTATGTAGTTAATACACTAGAAACTATTAAGAGGGCCATATTATAGGCCAGGAGGCTAAATTCTGTAATACTTACTTTATGCATGTAAGTTTACTAAAACTCATTAAACACTGTCATATATATTTCTAAGTGATATATTCGTTATATATATATACTTCTTAAGTTATTAATTTTTTTTAATAACGTTTCTACCGTTTTTGTAGTCACATTTTTTGGCAATGCACTATGCAAACCAACTTTCATTACAAGCAACTGCAATACAAAAATTTGCAAAAGTGTGTCACTCCCAGATTTTTTATTGCATTTAATACAGTAAATAACAATTATTCAGTAAGGTAACATACATTGTTTATAATATCACATGTAACAGAGGTATCTTAACACAGAATTTGTTTTGTTCCAAGAGAATGAAACAATATAAAAGTTCTTAAAGAAACAACGGCAGAAAATATGTACAAGAGACAACTTCAATTAAATTACAAAACTTGAAGAACCTCCATGAATGTTAAACAGTTTTAATGAACGCAATATAAACTTATCCTTCCCCTAGCTCGAACAATATTAGAAAATTCATCTTTCTTGTGCATTTATGGAAGTTGTATCTAGGGTTGCCCATTTGTCTTACAAAAAATACAGTATATCAAATTCGAAGAAAGATATTAAAACGTGTTTTAAAAAAAACATATTTATCTTAAGCTATTCGCTGAAATTATTAGTTGTCAAGTTTATAAATATAATGTTCTTGTCATTCAGCAATCTGAATGTTAGGTACATTCATCAGAAAAATACTCTTTGGGCGGATGCCAAGGTGGCAGAAACGGACAACTTTATTATTGTTTTGTTTTATTCTTAATATTTTGTTGCTCTTGATGGGTGTCAATAACAGTATTTAGGATACTTTATATTGGTTGAACAGTATACAGTATAAAACACGAAAATAAAGTATGATATACAGTTTTTATCATATATCACTGTGGTTGAAAACCCTAGTTGTACTGTACCGTTGTTTCAAAGTCGACAGCTGACAAATTTGATGGTCTGCTTTAGTAACGTCTCAAGTATTGAGTTTGAAGATAAATTAACACCATGTTGTAACTGTAATACACAACTAATAGTTTGTAGTTCAGAGAATGGAGAGTTTATTGATTTTGACTGACAACAATGGCTATTTTGTCTGAAATTACTGACAGCTGAACTAAAAGAACTGTAGAAAAAGAATATAAAAAAGTCATATTATATATTAGTTACTTACTCAGTACAGAGACGACAACAACTATGTTTTGGAGTATTGTATATTTGATATTCTGTAGTAGGTATAGCATTATTGCAAAAACAAAAAGTATTTTGTAACATATACCAAGCATTGCATCAACATCTATACAAGACAGCTAAACGCCAACTCACAAATGTTTGTTAAAAAAATAATCGATAAATAAATACCAGATACATTCATCATCATAAATACTAGATACCATTTATCATCATAAATACCAGATACCATATACATTTAGGTTTACTGCTAGGCATAAGCTTTTTCCATGGCGCGCGGTCCTCTGATTTCCGCTTCCAGCCCAACCGACCACCTTTTTTGGGTAATCGGTCCATTGTTGATACTTTAGAAGAAATAACTTACAATATATATATATATATATATATATAGATTTACTAGTTATTTCGACCACAATTAAAGATTAAACGATGAACTAGTAAGCAGCAAAAAGTTAATATAAAGTTTCAGTTCGCAGAACCGCAGAGATAAGTTACGCGGCGCAATAACGTTGTGGTCGGGCTCAATAATAAACTTATCTTCTTTTATTAAATCCGTACCGTTATTCGGTTACATCCGTTACTGCCTCACGTGGCGGCTGTTACGATAACATTTATAGGTACCTGCCTAATATGAACCTTACGCTGTGTACAAGTATGAAATGGTTCTGTACTTCTGTGCAGTTTTAAAGAAACACAATTTATATTTTCATGTTATCAACATTGTGTGTTATTGTTAAAATATTATCGTAAGTAAGTTTTAGGATAAGTAAATAGAAGCTGATAATTATCTTAATCAATTAAATGAAAACTATTAGATCATTACAAACAGATTTGGTATTTTGAATTTTCAGACATAGACAATACTCACTAATTTAAAACAATTGTAGTGCAATCAACAAAAAAAAATTAATTAGTATCTTACTTAATTGGTTAGCTTAGTGAAGCTAAAACTTAAATAAGACCTTACTATATTGTTAGTTGTATAATAACTACAAAAGTAGCAACTTACTGTTGAATGATAAAAGATAATACCTACCAGTTAAATCTAAGTATATATCTGTTTGATAAAAATCTAACAAATAAGTATCATCATAATTATTATCATAATTATCGTGATCATATAATTAATAACCCTAATATTTATTAAAAGTCAACTGATCTGGATAAATTATCCTTTACCCCGCATTGTTATGAAATTAACACAATGACAATTAAAGTCAGCAGATAAGCTTGTTGTGGTATAAATGTCACAAATGTTTGTCTGTTTATCGTTATCATTAATCCTATAGACTTCTTTTTTGTGTAACATATTACACATATAAATCACCCAGACACAGGACAAACACAAATGTACATCACACAAAATGTTTATCTTGTGCGAGAATCGAACCCACAGGTTGGCCCACTGAGCCACGGAGCCAACATTACATAACATTTAATAATTATACAAAAATCTAGTTTTGCTGTACATCAATATAATCGGTATAATTAGGTAGTAAGCCTGGAGAAATGGGTAGTAAAAAACGAAATCTGTAATACATTATGACGGTGTGATTAAAATCAACCCTTTTCAGAAAAGTGAACATATGAAATAATTAATTATTCAACACCACCTACTAAGTAATTAATCAACGTGAAGGGGGGCAGACGTTGTTATTAAGAATTAATTTTGAGCACTTTATTGTACATAAATCACATAGAAGTGCGTTTTATTAAAAATATTGTAGTATTACAGACGTAAAAAAAGTTTAAAGATGACAAAACAAATATGATGGCGGCCATAAATTGTCAAAAACTAGAAAAAGAAAATACTAAACTGCATCAAGTTTGGTAGTTACTATAGAGATTTCGACATCAAATGAGGCAGTAAAAAGACTAGCGAAAAAAAATTTCCGAACCGGAGGTCAATAATCAAAACTACAGTCACCATGTAAAAATAGTGTGAACTTAAAACGACACTAGCAACCAACCACCCAAGGTCAGAAGGTCAAAAAATGTTTGTTTTTTCTTTTCTGCGACAAGAGGTTGTCACAATTTGAATGAAAACAAACGGAGCAGTGGTTTGTTCCTTTTTTGTTTTGACACTCGTTTGGTCAATATGGGCCCGGCAAGACCTTTAAGGATTCCAGTGTACGATTTCTACCTTTATTGGGAAGCACCATTCATATCCTAAAAGATTCATAACATGGTGCGTGTAGCGAAGAACTCCAATTATGAGTTACTCATCCGATTCATCCAAACCTCATGCGTTCGCAAGATGTATACTATATATGGAAGACGTCCAAAGGAGGAAATATGATTAACGTTGGTGCAGGCCTACTACACCGAGGATCTATTAAGGTTACCTAATTTATGTGTACAAAGCTGTCCTGTTTTATACTAGGTATATTTTTTTGGTGAAATTCGCATTCGATGAGAAAAGACCAGTATGAGATTACAAAAGATCACAATTATCCTCCTAGTTTCACTCAGAACGTCCCATTACCCACTCTTGAACTCAGCCGTTTAAGTACGTAGCAAACAGCACACTCCCCCGTAATCTTTTGAATGAATTCAGTAATTAGCTTATTTTGGATATATACAATAATAAAATATGGCGGCCGTAAACCACGCAAACTGTCAAAAACTTTACCAAAACTCAAATCATTAGAAAAACTGTAACGTTTATAAGCATCAAACGAGAAGTATATATATTATATATGTATGTTCGTTGTTTAAACAATGGAACGCGAATATTTGGTAGTTGTCATCAGAAAAGTTCGAAAAGTGTGGTGTGGATTTTGGACTGGCGAAATTACTGGTCCGTATTTTTTAGAAAACGCAAACGGAAATGCAGTTACAGTCAAAGGTTCTTCGTTATCGCGAGATGTTGACTGGACAACAGGATGGTGCAACATGCCATACTGCGGCTGAAACATTGCTATTTTAGTTTTTTTATTTGTAATTTTTATTTTTGAAGTGAAAACTTCTTTAGCGGCGTTGTGCACTTTTTTTGGTATGGGTAAAAAATGATAAACTCGCGTCAGGTCACGTGTCCTAATCGTGGAAATTCGTAAGACGGAAACCGTAATGCCGCGCCTATTATAATTTTTATTTTTAGTATTCGCGATTATGTACAGGGAGGTTGGATATGGAATTTTAATTCTATGACAGATTGCGATGTCAAATATACTACGTCAAAAAAGTATATAAACAAACATTATTATTTCTTGACAATGTCAAAGACATGTCTTGTGACATATTTGAGTGTTAAGCGCGAATCGTGTGTAAAGGTTTTTTATTCTGCCGGCACTCCCGGAGTGCAACTCGTTTTTTTTTTTTAATGAAATTTAAGTTTCTGTTATAAAAGTGAAACGAATACGAGTTTAAAATCAGCCAAAAGTGTCACCAGGGAGTACGGCGGAGTACTTACTGTATTATAGACAAGAATTAAATATTTAAATTAAATCGAAAAATAAAACGTGAACCTACACATTAGTCAATTATAATTTTTTCTTTGAATTCAATATTTCTCTATGACAGACAATTTAAAAACACGACCAAATGAGCTATAGTACAACAATATTTTCTGACCCGCTGTCTGTCGCGTTAGTTACAGCATTTCCATTTGGCGACTGTAGTTTTGGTAGTAGATAATACTTGAAATGGGTAACCTTTTAAATGGTTGATTTTGCAATTTCAAACACTGTTACAATCTTCTCTAACAACTTGCTCAGCCCAGTTAGACACCTGACTGCACTCACTGTGCCAGTTTAATCGACTTTTAGTTCTAACTGAAATTTGACAATCACATTATTTGATTGGAGTGATGTCTGTGTATGAGTTAAAGATTTTTTTATAATTGGCTGTATAATTTGTAGTGGACGATAAACCTTTGAAACTTTTTATCTAAACTTCACGATTAGATTTGAACCTGCCTGGGTTAAATTCCTGCCTGACAGCATAAAATAATATTTAAAAATAATGTTCAAGGTAACGATAAGTGTAATATTGAATTATTGAGTACATAAATCAACGAAGCTTTTGAGTTAGACTAGCAAAGTGCTGCTGGCCGATGCGGACCTCACTGCATCACTAGAATTTTTGTCACTAGTCTCGGAAGTGGTCCTATATAGTAGCGGTCGTATGCAACTAAGCGCTTAAGGACACCACACTTGGGGCACTTAGGGTTGGGTTTACATTAATAGGGATTTGAAAAGGGTAACGTTACTATACCCCACATAAGGTCGTCATGCTTGATAAACGGATTTTAAGACTTGTTTTTTGACGACTTTGCTTGTTATTTATCAAAATGTCGACTGTAAGATCGACTTGTCCTACGCTAGTTATACTGGTGGCATAAATAAATTGACGTCATAACGAGGCATTCGGATGCTTTGACTTATTATTAGTGGTTCCGAATCTGCAGCTGGTGATTGTTTGAAATTCGCATTCGAAGTAAGGTCAAAGTGCCTCTAATCGCATGTCAGGGGTTGGGTCTCCTCTATGGCTCTCCCAAGAAAACAATTTTAAATAAATTGAAGCACGGCAGTTTTCCTGTGACAGAATTATTTTAGTAGTATTTCTTGTTGCAGCAATTCGGACCCTCTAAGCCACTATTAAAATCTTTGTTTGGGTCCGAAGATAAGCTAAAATAGCTTAGCTATATATAGCTGTATATTTAAGTTTGTCTTATTTTTATGGTAATTTCAGTCTTTGTGCTAGTAGGTATTATGATTTTTTGGGATATTTCTGATTATGCGTTCGGCAGGTTTTTATTATTAGTATAATTACTAAAAATATTAATATTAAAATTATTATGAGTATCTTCCGCGCTACAAACAAAACCGAAACTGGTTACTTTGAAGTGGAATATTACAAAAACTTAAAATCTAGCTCAAAGAAAGGCCATGGCCGCAATATTTATAATATTGCTATTTTACTTACATCGCTTTTCCATTGTTATAATTATTTGTTTTTTAAAAAAAAACAAAATTGCAATACCGCAATGATGCCGACGACTGGAAGACGTTCTTATAACGTTTCGTTGCCATGTTATTTTCTTTTATTAAATCTTCGAAGCCATGGAAGCTGTTATTTTAATCTCGGCTCTTTCCGCTCGTTGATATCATAATTAAACACTTAGCTTACGTTATAGTTTTGCAGTGGAAATATTTTGCAGTTATTAGAAAAGTATATGCTAAACATTCGCTAAGATGATTACAAAACGCTAAAGAGAAATCCTGACCACGGACCTGGCTCTGTTACTTACTGAATAAACTAGTTTTAGCGTTTTAACAATATCCTATTTATTGTAAAAATGTGAATGTTTGTTATTTTTGATTTCTAGTTGGCATAAAAAAAAATATTCGAAAAGCGCTCACTTAAAAAAAGTTTAATCTTCAGATCTATTTTAAAACGTTATGTTGCAAGAAATTTATATAGTGGTTCACTAAAATGTTCATTTATTTTAAAATTAGTCATTTTTAGTAAACAAAAATTCTAACAAAATTGTCTAGCATACAATGCATTCTGAAGTAGCTCGTTTATAGTTCTATTTTTTTAGCTGAGCACCTTTTTAAATTCGTTTAGAAAAGATTTCTTGGTAGCGCTCTAGTTAGCGTATCAACCCCTAAGAGGATGCCAATGCATTACTGAGGAAGCGAGAATGATATATACAGAATCGAGTGCTCAACAAAAGGACAAGTATAGTTCCTATTGCGTTTATTTTATTGATATATGTAGTACTTTAAAAGGTTTTGAGTAAAATCTGCTAAATAAATTTTATAGATCACTTTTGAAATAAGATTCTATCCTAAACAGCAAACGCAATCACGTTTAAGGCCCCGTCACTCTTACAAGTATATACCTCCCTACTCTATTTTATTGTGTTTACTAGAAGAAAAAGATTTTAGAAAAATCTCAAATGAAAAAAACAGAGTTCTTGCGTACGCGCTCTTATTCAAACATCTATGTAAATCAAAAATAAATAAAAACTTTTTAACAAAAACAACAACCGACTTCAAATCTGATCTAAATTAGTTGAAAGTTAGGTGAAGTGTAAGTGAAGTTAGAAAGATAGATGAAACGAACGGCAAGGGTGGACTGTATTATTATCTTCGCGGGAAGTAAAATAAAAACACTTCTTCAGTTGTAAAGGTGCACAGCGCGCTCTTCTTCAACGCTTGTTCGCGTCTCGACGAACGGTGGATGAGTGAGTGAGTGACCCGGCGGCCGCGAGCTTAGCTACCTAGTAGCAAATTTTGAGGAAGCTTACGCTGTGCTTTTTATTTATTCTCGCATTCGATGCAAACTTTGCTTATGATCTAACGCTTTAACCTAATTTACAGACATATGGTTAAAGTTACACACATGAGAGTAGTACTAAAATGTAGTACACAACAAGAGCTTTCGAATGATATAAGTAACATATTTGTGAGCTTTTGTAGTACAAAGTTATAACGAGAATAGTTTGAAAGTTTTACATTTTAAGCCGTTTGCTAACTCGTTTTCTTCTTAAATCTATAATGTTTTATGCTTATATAGTAATATCTAGTAATAAGCTACAATAATAAAAAGGTTTTACACAATAAAAAGTAGAAAAAATATAAAAAAGTTGTATAAGTACAAAAATGGTATTTTTTCCTACAAAACCTATTATACATAGCGCAAAAGCTATGTTTTATGCTTATAAGTTTTACATATATTTTCAGTGTATTTTATATACAGAAATAATTTTTACACTTTTTAGTACATGCATTATGTAATTTTTGTAACATTACCCGAGACAAAATGACATCACACATATCACCACGAGTTGTCTACTTACTGTGGATGTAGTCATTTTGTACTTTTATTACAATTTTTAAAGTACGTCATATGACGTCTGAATGCAAATATATGAATACAAATTACTGTGTTAGCCTACCTAACTATGAATAACGATGCTACCGAGCTATTTACAACAATAGACACCAACTTCAAACTGTAATTTAGATCAAATATATTGAAATTATTATTTTTACCCTTTTAGTGCATGTTTTGTTGTGGTTTTTGTCAAAAAGGTTTTTTTTTACTTTAAAGTGACCTGAGTGGTTTTTATTCTCTTACATTAAAAAAATATCCAAATCGCTTGAGGTGCGCCTATAAATATTTGAAGATTATCCTCGATTTCTCCACGATCCTATCATTGTATACAGACCTAATGACCATTGGACCACCTAGGAAGTATACCCTTCCAAACAAAAGAAGAATTTTCCGAATCCTCGAGTTACCGGGGATCATTAGTACATAAAAACAAACCAACGAATTGAGAACTTTCTCCGTTTTTTTAAGTCGGTTCAAAAAAATATTTATTATTATATTTTTTACAGTTGAACAATGCGTGTGCAAAGGACCAGGCCCGTCTGCAGGAGATAAATATAAACATTCATCCATCATATGAATGTATCAACCTTATAGCATAAGCCACCTGTCCCATAACAATGGCTGCGTTCAGTAATTAATCAGCGTGAAGAGGGACTGACATTTGTTGATATTCCGCAGACGGGTGGGAACATTCTAAGCTGTCAAATAACAAGTAAAAGCGACTGAAAACAAAGCTCCTTAAGAACTCATCAGTCTTGCCGACTCGTTAGTTACAACTTGTAGATTTAGGTGTGGTTAGTTAGTTCTCGAAGCTCTCTGTAGAATTTACGGAACTCGTTTAACTTTAACGGTCTCGCAAAACAATAGATACATCTCTGTGTGTCAGTCAGACAGATGAAAGTGATAAGGTTAGAATTCGATGAAAGAATAATTTTTTAGATTAATACTATTTTATAATACTAATCATTAGAAGATCCATTGCTGCTCACGTAGGTATTAAATGGTGAGCAAAAGCTAAGCACACGTCAATGGAAATATTAAAGGGCTTAAAAAGACGACTATGGAATTACAAAATCACCCGGGTAGTCATAGTGGAAAGGCTGCAGCGTTCGTCTGTCCTCATGGAATAGATAACAGGACTTGTTGATCACAAAAAAAATGTCGGCTGTGTAAGTGTTACGCTAGCTGACTATCTGTACAACCTTCGAAGGGCTCTAAAATAGGTCCTCAGTATACTGAATTTTACACATAACAGAATATCCTAACGTTCATGATATTTTTTTTAACCAGTAAGTAAAGTCCGTAAATATTGATGAGGAGAGTTTAAAGGCCGAACCGTCGATACGGCCGACAAAAATGCGATTTCAGCGAGATTTGTAGAGCTTTATACAAAAACCCAGGGAAAAAAGAAACTTTTTTTCAAAGTATCTTTTTTGTTACTTGCACTACCTAAATTTTGAATAAAACGGTTATTACAAACTCAAAATATTCAAAAAATATTACGAATATTTATGAAAACGCAGAGTCGAACCGCGCATGTAGACATACAATCTAAAATGGATTATTGATTGATACCCACATGATATTTTGATAGTCACTACTCCACTTGGACTCGGCGACCCTCGTCACCTGTCGTCATGCTGAATCCACAAATCTCTAAATAAGATTCCGAACAATAGAAATGTTCAATGCCATAGCGCGCGTAACATCCATTGATGTCAACCCGAAGGGGGTTTGGCCTGCGATTACCTTAAAGGGATAACCTTTATCTTGAAATATTAAGGCATGGCCATATTCAAATATTTCCATAATGAACAGAAACGGTAAACCTATAGCCATTTTGGATGATTACCTGTAGGCAGGTATCAGTACCCACTCTTACAAAGGATAAGTTTATTGTAATAACAAATACCTACTACCTTATTATCATGATTTCAATTATTTTAAAGATCGCCTACATATTAAAAACAATACTAACTTTATCCAGTGACATCGTTTGCGAGCACGTATTACATGTTGAATCTTTGAAATAATCATACAAATTTTGATATCTTATTTTTCTCCCTAGGATATGACATTCATAACTCAATATTCTTTTAACTTAAAGTTAGCACTTATCATGCTAATTAGTACATAAATGAAAAAGTTGGTTTGTTATTATGCTGATTGATTACCGGTAAATTCTTTAACGATGCGATGTTATTGTATGAAAATAACTGAATAAATAATGTAATTTGGCACAGATAGACTACCCCCTGAATCAACACAAGATCTAGATTCTTTTTACCCTAGTTGAGAGTTACTACAACAATAAATTTCTAGCGTAGAGCATAGATGCCTAATCAATTTAATAATTTAACAACCGAGCAATTATAAGGATTTGCATATATTGTCGTATTTTCTAGTAATACAAGATTTTTTTGGAATACTAATTCTGCATAAAAAATTTTAAAATACAAGGCTGGCTTAGAATTCAATGCGTTTGGTTTAATCTTTATTTAGCGTCATCTTTGGCGTCGGTTTGGAAGTGGATTGGGTTTCGGACGGGGCGGGCGCGGCGTTACGGCTCCGTGGCGAGACTACAGTTACGTAAAGAGCACGTATGTGGCCGTGACCGTAACTTTCGGTACAGTTATTACGTGGTTTCCTTTCGTCGTTTTGGCAATGAGCTTGTTTTACGCTCTGATTTTTGTCGTTAATTTGGCAGGCAACAGTGAAATTTGAAATAATTATACGCAAATAAGGCCGCTTTATTCAATTAACAAAGTTGTTTAGAACAACCACGAAGAGGCAGTATAAATCTATATGTATAAGAACATTGCATAATCCTGCCTTACCTATCTCTAATAGTTTGTATGGATTTCATAATTAAACCATGTAATCAGGACTTTAAGTTGAAAATAAAGAATGACATATTACAGAATGTTTGTAAAATCTACCACTATGGAGGTCAAATAGGGAAGGAGTTAGATCCCGCGAGTAACGCCGCTGAGAACTAGCTAGAAAACTAGTAATGGTAATTCTCAAATATAAATAAATAAAATTTGAACAAAATTTGAATAAAGTATTTATTCCAAGTTTGTTTTTGTCCAAATAGATTAAACGATACTCTATTAGTTCGATGTCCATGTCCGTGTCAGCCCGTCTGTTCATTCGTATGTAACAGCTTTATTTCTGACTAGCTCATATTTTTATCAATTATGATGAAACTTTACACAAAGGTTTGGGATTTTAGGTTTTCTGGGAGCCAATAAAACACCCGTTTGTAACACCAGTAGTACCATGACCAAGATGCACGTTTTATAATTAAGGGTACTACTCTACTGATTAATATAACTGAAAGATGATTTTTTGTCGTCTACCCCGTTGGATAAGTTTTTCCTGATAAGTGTATATATTTTTAGAGTTATTAGCTTTTATCCATTGAATTATTTTATTCAAGAATTAAACTGGAAAAGAGCTACATTAAAAAATTATCAAAGTTCACAGTGTTGAGAGCTTACCTATACTATTTTTTACAACCTGGCAGCGATTCAAGCACTTGTAAGCAGGAAAGCCTGTGTATATAATCTCAATTTTAAGCAGGGCACACACGTCATTCATTTCATTTTATCATTTTATTCAACGTGCCCTGACCGATACTTAAATCAGGCAGCTTGATGCAGCGCATTGAAGTTATGAAGGCCATACATTTTACATAGACGATCGCATACCATGATCAAATTTCAGTCATTCGACACCCGTGCACTTTTTTTTCTATCTTTTAGGTACTGCAACCAGCTGGGGGTCACTGCGCTGTACTGCATGAGGTATTTATATCTTTATCTGGGAATCCTGCCAGGATATATGAAGGATACTCTGAGATGTTCTAATAATATGTATATTTTTCTTCAATATTCTTAAATGCTACAGCGGCTATAAAGGATAACATTCCATTACTTATATCTAATTAATTTAAATGATCAACTTAACTTTATTCTTGGGCGGAGTTCCTGGTACTCTCATGGTCATCATCTATATTGGTATCTCATTGCTCATTCGTGAGCATACATTTCTAATATTAAAAACATAAGCCTGCCTTAACAAAGCAGCTATTCGACTGAGCGGCCATATAATGATCAACTCCGCGGACTACACTGAATGGAGTTCTTGAAACTCAGCGTCAGCCTCAATGCTTGTCAGCATATGTAGTGGTCCCGTTCTGTGGCTACGGGACGGCTTCAGGTGCGCTCCTTACACTTCTACTAAAACCTCGCGGGGCATGCTATTAGCTCCTTGGTGAGAGCGGAAAGATGGTGATCTTGCCTTAATCCAACATGTTGCTGTGGAGCGAGACAAGAGGGTGTCGCACCATATTACAACTATTATCACGCGGGATATATCTACTTTAATTCAATATCCAAAACGTTGATGCTTATATTAAATTTACTCTATTTGCCCATAATATTAAACAAAACGACCCATCTCGGATCAAGCATCTGAAGAGGGCGTCTAACAATTGAAGACCGAACAAAAATGCATGCGATGCATCTTTACATACACTCTACTGAAGAATCAACAATAATTAATACTATTAAGTAAAAATATAATAGTTGAGCAGCATACAGCAACAAAATGTAGAACCTCTAACTGTTTGAGTTATGTCGGTGATTTGATTGTTTGGTGAATTTCCTCATTACTGATTTTGTTAAAGAAGCACTTAGCATAACTCTTAACATAGCTCACAGGGCGACTTTGAGCCTTTTTGACACCTTTCAATTAGCGGATATAAAAACCTGTCAGACATTTGAAACAGATACGGCTCGCTCGGTAAGTTCCACCAACATCCACGTATGTATACAATGTAACAAATGTACAAGCAACGTGCCTTAATTCCTAGGTTCAGACGTTTCTTCAACTTGACGAGATTGACCAGTCAACCCGATTCAGAGGATCCGAAAGCAAGGATGTCTGACACGTGCGGCGAGCCTTAGTTTTACACTCGGTACTAAAGTTTATAAAAGTCATAGCACTTTATAGTGCTTTAGAGTACATAATACATTTTTTATTTACGAGAAGAATGTTAGATAAAAAGCGAGATATATCAAGGACAAAGCTAATTTTAGTAACCAGCTGCCGGGGCTTGCGTTTGTTACTGCCCGAACAGGAAGTTAATCTGTTGAGTGTAGGTTGATCACTGTAATCTGTGTATTGTTATGATTTTATAATGAGTAGATATATAGGTATATATGAGTAGATAGGCAAACACGATAGCGGGATGAGTAACAAACACACACAAAATATGTGCTGTTAACATAAAATGTGTAAAAAATAAAAACTTATATTTTATGCGTCTTGTATTTCTGAGTAAAATTAGATAGCTTTTGGGTTTTTGTTCATGACGAGGTAATTTCATAGCAGTATACGTGTAGCTATATGATGTGGGTTGCTTTATTAAGCAATAATGAAAAAAAAATACTAACTAGGTAATTAAATAAACCTTAACATAATCACAGGCGTATTCACACTAGGGCCATAGGGGTCATTAGGACCCGGGGCGGCAGGTTGCGAGGGCAGGGGCGGCGCAGTTAGCAATACGCAGTGTGCTTCGGGCGATTTTACTTATATGCATTACTTATCTGTTATTGTATTGCATAGCTAAATTAGCCAGCCATGGAATTTATTAAGCTCACGGCGGTGCAAGCCACCCTTCGCAGCCTGCTTTGGGCGCTTTTATATTATAGCCAATACGTATTTTTTATTATATTCTATAGCCGAATTGGCAGGCGCGGAATCGTATATGCCGTAGAGCGGCAGAGTAGCCATATGCATTCTGATTTGGTTGTTTAATACATAATCGTTATTTACCTATCTTTTAAGTATATTATTACATAAAAGAATAACAAAGTTACATACGGGGCTGGGCGGTAGTGCCGAGGTAATCTATAAAAATTATAGCTAAAAGTCTCACACAAGTTATTGTGAATATTTAAAATATTTTTCTATTAGTGTTAACAAACAATATGATCATATCCAAGCAGTTTGCTAAATTTGGCAAGTTTGGCATTTCTTCAATTTAAGATTGGAAAATCGTATTGGCTCAGGGCACTAAATCTGGAAACATGTCACTAAATAGGTGTAATCCAACCACTAGTTAGGTAGTTATATTATAAGTAATAATGAAAATAATAACACAAATTCTAAGCAACTAATGTGCTTTCCCTAATAAATACATAATCTCATAAAGCACAGATAAATAAGGTATCAAAGTTACAAATCCTCGATTTCCTTAAGGTAGATTTTATCGAACAAAAACACGATAAAGGCATAGCCTTGGCTTAATTATAAAATTCTAGCTGATCTTGCGAAAATTGTTTTACAATAGTCTCTCTTCTTTATATACCTACATAATATATAAGTAGCATATGTCCATCTGGAATAATGTACCTTTCAAGTAGTAAAGGTTACCTTTTAACAGCTGCACCAGTTATTACACTCCTCATATAAAATGCAGAGACAGATTTTTATATCTTTACCTAACTACCTATCTCTCTAATTCGTTAAATAATAACATTTCTTTACATTGCATGTAAAATCATATCTTTAGATTATAATTTGATATATAGACAAGCCTATTCAGTCAAGTAAGTTATATTTATTTACTAGTTATTTGAGGTCATAAATAAAGTGACACTGCCTTTGTATAGACAGTGTGGTATTTGATGGAAAAAAAAAACAAAACACAATATTAATTGATAGTATTTATTTCAAAATAAACAAATAACTAGCTATTGCCGATCTATTAATTACCTAAGTATAATCTAATGTGTCTAACTATATCTGTTAGCTAAATATTAATTAATAATATAAAATAATTATAAGTTATATCGTCACGGTTTTATCCCCAGAAGGTTTTACCAGTAGCAGGACACACACGCACATCTTGCTTCACCAATCGCTTAGTTTTGCATAAAAGCGGGTGAGCCTATCATCGCCGTAACAATGCTTCTGACGCAATGTAACTATGTATTTCTATGCACACATTATTTTAGCAGCGTTTTTTTGACGGCATTAAGAGCTATTTCATCGCATAGGCATTGAAATCGTTCTTATCACCAAATGTAAACAAACAATATGGCCGGCAATCACTATTTGACAGCGCATTTACTACTCTACCTCCCGATCATGTGCAGCGTGCAGCTAATGCGTTGTATGTGAACTGGAAGTGATTTCATAGCGCATTCAATTTTGGTCAACAGAACGATCGAATGTGCGCGTAGAGAGCATTGAGCGCATTCAACGCGCACCTTGTCAACAAAACGCCCCTTTCATTACCTTTTAACATGATATTTATTTTAATTCCCTAACCTAAAGTTTGATTGTCTGGGAGAGATCGCTCCACATCAAAAAAACGGTTTGTACTATTTTGTGAATACTGTTATATTATGTTGTGATGTTATATTATGTGCATCAAAGTGTTTTATTATTATTAAGAACTTCGAATTATTTTTTTTAACTTGACTATCCTTTCAGAATCAGAGATATTTTATTTGCATACAATATGGTATACAATGATAATTATACTTTAGTAAGAGGCAAAGCAAACATGCGGTATCTTTTCTCTTTCTGTGAACGTCCACCATTTTGTTTGTTTTTGTTTATTAAAAAAATTTAGTAACAGACGAGAGTCCGCGGGTTTGCTTCGTGTCAGTTACACTTTTCTGCCCTTTTTTTAACAGCTGGCTAAAAATGCGCTCTCTCCAGTTTCCTGTCTATTGTACCTATCTATCTACTGTTATAGTTATTCACTCGCATCCGAATTAGTAGTGTGGCCGGCTGCTATGCAAAGAGTGTAGGTTCGATTCCCGCACTGGATAAACATTTATATGGTATGATAATTTATACATTTATAAGATATTTATGCGATAAACATTTGTGTTTGACCTGAGTCTGGGTGCATATTATTTTATTTGCTTTATATTGCTTAGTTTAGATCCAGATGTCGCTGTGTAATATGTCCAATTTTTTTATTATTATTATCTTTATATAGATTGCATATTTACTTAATATAGAAGGTAATTATGGCCTATATTTCTACTTTATTCTATTCTAAAAACCAGTACCTAATTAACCACCTAACTATTATTAAATATAATAAAGCAGTTGGTAAAATAACATATTAGCCTAACAAAATATAGCAAAACAATTACGGGATTGAGGTATGGAAAACGGCGCCCTTAATAAAAAAATTAAATAAAATTGCGATGAAGAACTGTAGTTTTTTTATGCGCCTCCTTTTGGTTGCTGTGACCGGCCCTGTATAAATAAAAGCACATGGATTAAACCATGATATAACCAAATAATGCCGGTACTTACCTTCTATCGCAACGACGTGATCTCGGATCTGTTGAGCCAGCAAGGGATCAGGTACGAGTTCTACAAGGTCATAGAGAGCGTAGATCGAAGGATGCACACTTTCAAACCTTTGAATCTCCTGTCTTATAGACAGGGAAGTATTCAAACAAGCTTGAGAATGCTGCCTGCTGCACATGGTGCTTCTATAACCCAGCATTGAGCCGGGGAAACCCAATTAGCACACCACAACACTACACCACCGGACGATGCATTCTCATTTTAATGCGACGTGAAAGATCCACTGCACAAGCACACGGTAAAAACTTTCCTACGCAGAAAATATGATCAACTTTGACTTTGAACAACACAATTTAACTGCGTACACTTTTAATGTTGAAGAAATTGGTTACAATTGATATGTAAATAGAAGGTAAACAACCATCCACAGAGCTGCAATGCACCGACAGGGGCGCGAGTCAACCACCTCGCCGGCGGCCATTACCGAACTGTTTATGCATTTGTTTGTGTGCGTTCTGTACCGTCCCGGCTGTACGAACTACGAACCATAAGCTGTCAAATTCTTAAGTTCTTAATATCAGCGCCATCTATAGTACAAGCTTCGAACTTTGAAGACTGTTATTTGTAACGATAAGTTAGTCATTCTGTTGATAGATGGCTTATTCAGCCGGTTGATAGTTGCGAGCATACTATTATCTCTAGTAAGTGGCGCTGCTGGATAACTATTGCATTTAAAAGACATTGAAAACAGCTTTTGTCAAAATGCTAAATATAATAATTAACAGGACTTTTGGAAAATCATAGCTAGGACTCATTATTATTTTTATAATTTGGATAATAATAACTAATTACATACATAATTTCAGTTGTGCATTGAAAATACCTGTATGTTAAAAAAAACTAATATAGGTACTAGTACCTTACTTACCAATGATAATGTCGATGAATGTAATTTTTGTCGGAAATTGACAAATAATAAAAAGAAATTAAAAATTAAAAACAATTATCACCATAATATTAAGTATATACTTGATGAAACGAATTACCTATGCCTACTAATGATAATTATAAATCTGGAGTTTCTCTGAAGGATTAAATCAAATGAGGACATCCGGAAGATATCTAAGTCGTTGTCATAGCTCTAGAGTTAGCAAGCTGTAGTGGTAATAGGCTTGTAATGTTTGTCAAAGAATCGTCAGCTGATGAATCCGCTGAAATGGGCAAATAGGTTGACTGCCTCACAAAATTGTCCATCCTTTAAAAAGAGACATAACGAACCTGTGGCCTTTTTTTCTTATTGTATAGAGACGTCTTTTGCTTTGACATTGTTACACTTTTGCGACCATTTTTTTTTTCTCATCTGGCCTCTGGCTAGGAAATGCGCTGTCCAATTTTCTATGTCTATTTTATTTTATTTTATGAAATAGTTTTCAGGTTATGGTTAACATGTATTCATAATGACCGTTCCTCCCCATCTTATATCCACAGTCTATAAGCCACAAAGTCTGAAATAAAAATAAACAATAGATAATTTTTGGTCTAGTTTAACAGAAAAACAGCATATGTTTTTGTTAACCTACCGTTTTTTTTACATTACGGATTACTCATGGATCTTCAGACTTAAATGTTAATTTAATATGGAACATATTATGTAAAATACTATGACAGTCCTCGTAGTATAACATTAGCCGCCCAATCATTAATTCTATAAGTGCTCTTGTAATTTATATTAAATCGTTCCTTATGTTTGTTGTCCGTAATAAATTGTTTTTTCTAAACTATTATGAAGCCTATTGAAATGAAACTATATTGAATGCTGCTAGTTTCAGTCTCCGTTGAAGTTTTTAGTGACCGCAAAACTATATTTCCATTATTAACTCACAAGTACTTAGGTGCTCACTCAACGTCACTAGCATTCCAACTTTAACGTCTCGGTTATTATTTTTTTATAGTCAACAATCTTTCGATAAATATTTTCATTATTAATCCAATTATTTTTGTTACGTGTCCCATTGGTTATTTATAGCACATATTTTGTTTTTACACCTTACCTAAATATATAATTATTATTTTGCTACTAAAAGTGACTTCTACAAGAGAGGTTTTATAAAAAGATGGTTACACAATAGACAGCAGATGGAACTCATTTTAAGGTAACTACTACAGTAAGAGCAATCAGTAGTATATTATTTAAACTTGCATTGAAATGAGTCCCGCTTGTAGTTAAATATGTGCTTTGTTTTATGTGCACTTGTTTATTTCTGTTTGTTCTTAATGTTTTTGCAATCGGGTTTCTTTATTTTTATTTACAGCTTTCTAGTTTTAGTTTTTTTTTATGAATCACGCTTTTCTGTTTTATTATAAGTGTTATACTCGTATATCTTTAGAATGGTTTCTTCAAGATCTTTATTTTGATGCCAAACAAGGTATGTAATATTCTTTTTTAAACGCATAATTCTGCCATTTTCTGAGCATTTTATGCACCCAGTGACACTCGCGCCATCAAGATGAATTTAATGACGTTTCATTTGTCAAAATCGGTTGATCCGATAAGTAAATACGAGCGGACATAGAAACGAAGATACCTACAGGTCAAACACATTAACCCCCTTCTGGGCTTCGCCGCAGTCAGGTAAAATGAATAGCTCGTTCAAACTCATTCTTTCCTGCATATGCTCGCAGCTTTACCTATGTACCTCACTGCACAGTACACAGTCAAACTGTCTCTTGGCGTGAGGTAAGCTTCTGCTCTTACAGTCCCTCGCTATGCTCGGAATTCTACTCTAGAATCTTCGCTTCACTCTGAATTAAAAAAGCGCCCTCGCCGTAAAAATATTATTTTGATCCCTTGTGATACAATCTTCTATTTTACATATTCCCTAAATAGTGGGGTATTAATATATGTCCTTTCTTTTCTAAATACCTGGGGTAGCCCAAACACATAAACTAGATGTGTACGACTGTAAATGTGTTTCTTTTTTTAAGTAAATATTTTATTATACTCTGTACTAATAGTGTCGAGAATAGTATTGAACATATTGTTTGGGTTGCCATTATAAGGTAAATCCGGAAGTTTATGCAATTTTTATGCTTCATTTAGTACCTGAACCCCATCGTTCCAAAGTTTTACACCCCTAAAGCAAATATATAGATATAATTCGAAAGTAAAATAGAATACTTTATTTTAAATGCTATTTTTATATAATATGCTATTACATATAGATTAGCAATAAGAAAAGTAATACGTTGGTCAGAATACATAAAAACAAAATTACAGGAATGGGATTGCTTGAGCTGTGAAGGTGCTGAGTAAAAAAAAATATCGATGAGACAACTGTAAAATATACAGTTTTTTCCGTGCGCCCCTTTTAGTTCCTCCGACCGGCCGGCCCTGTATTGATATTTATAGTGGTAAAATTTTCTATTAATAATTTTTATTTCAACCGACTTCAAAAAGTAGTTTATCTATCTGATTCGTATGTTTATTTTATTGTTAGAATTACACAATATTCATATACGATAGTCTATGAGGGCTTCTAAACAAATGTGCCAAATTTCAAAGAGTATGTATGTATGTTGGTATGTTTGTCCACATATTTCTCAGGAACTAGCAATCGGATTTAAACATTTGAAACGATAATTAATTTTATATATTTTTATTGCTTTGAAAGTTCTATTAAAAATTAAATTCATATTAAATATTTTATTATACCACTTAGGTGGTGCAAACGAACTTTGAATCGGACCAAGTTTTCCCGTCCCCAGTAGACCTCAGATAGCGTGGTCTCGATTTAAGATACAAATGAATGTTTTTGAAGGATAAAATGTCATTGGTCAGCAGTGGAAACAGCGTAGGAGATAGTACGGAGCCTTGCGGGACACCAGCATTAATGTCCATGCTATCAGGCTCGTATGCGTCTGCCGGACAAAAAACTAGCCACCCATTTGCACTAACTCTCGGGCATTCCGTATGATGGCAACTTCGATAAAAGACCCCGGTGCAAGACCCGCATCAAACGCCTTCCTACATGCCGACGCGTCCCCCTAACTCTTAATGGCTAGTGCCCATCGGTATGTGAGATATCAGCGACCGCCATATTAACGGTCCTTAATCAGGTCGTGTTTTTCTAGATATCTTAGAAACTAAGTATTGATCACCTTGGAGAGGAGAGAGATAATAGCAATAGGCCTTTAATTGGATGGATCTTATCTGATCACCCTTTTTGGGCACCGGGTGCACATTCGCAGTCTTACATAATGACGGTAATTGCGTAGTCAAATGAAATCAAATTAAACAATATTTATTCAATAAGGTTTCTGCGAACACTTTTGAATCGTCGATACAACATAAACAATACGAAAAAGAAAAACAAAATCAAACACATATTAATTGTTTTTATGTAGCATAGGGCGCGGAACATGTGAAGCGTCAAATATCGCCAATTGTGTTAAGGAATTCAGATATTTAGGAGTACTCCGATATTTAACAGTACTAGTGGCATTAGCGCCATCATAATAATAATGTTGCACAATATATGATGTGACATATACTTAAACTATCCATCAATATTATACTAAAAATATTATATAAGCGAAAGTAACTTGTCTGTTACTTCTTGACGCTAAAACCGTTGTACCGGATCCGCGGGTCAAGATAAAATTTGGTACGGAGGTAGTTTGAGTCCCGGGGAAGGACATGAGCTACTTTAAATCGTTAAGTATTAGTCGGTTTTTTTTCATAATTGAGGAGTTGCCGTTAAAATCCTACACCGGTGACCGAATTTAGTAGTATATTGCATCACGTCATAAAGGAGCATCTAATTGAGGTAAAGACGGAAAAGGACGTTGGCTAGACTGCTATTTCTTGCAAATAGAAGTTTATGCAGGAATTCCACGTGCATGAACTATAGCCACAGAGCTTGCTATTGCAACTTTCTTACTATAATTCAGGAGTGTTCGTAGTAATCCTACGCCAATCCAGTGCGGGCGGAGCCGTTTGCAACAACTAGTACATATATAAATATATACACAAAGACACTCATAAATATACATAAAACACAAACAGTGAATCAAAAATTTATACTATACTAGAACAAAATATACATATATGTATAAACTTACATAGGTACCGGTATGATAATATAATAAATGAAGTATTAAGTAGTGTGGTAGGAAAGCGCGAAGAAGCACGTGAGTAGATACAAGGCACAACTCAGGAGCACACTGTTTAAGCACTATTGCTGTTATATCGTCTTAATCGTCTAGCCAACTCGACTTATGAACGTATAGAGAAAGCAACACCGGCTATACCTCTCTCTCTCTGCTCTCTGTGTTATGGAGATTTCCGTCTAGGTCTAAACGGGAAGCTCCCCTCCCGGCGCTGACCAACCTTTGGGTTTGAGGCTCACGCTGGTCGAAGGGACGATCCAAAGAGCGACAATACAAGCCGTTGAGCGTTGGGCGCTATATGGGCTGAGATTCCTGATTCTCGCCCCGAAAGTCCTTCGGAGCAGTAATGACTGCATTAGCCAAATGCATAGTACGTTCAGAAAAAAAACGTCTTGGCCTAACCGCACCACGGCATAGTAAGTGGTACACCGCTTTTGTTGTTCATATTCGAGTTAGAGGCAAAGAAACTGCCCAGTAGATCTGCTTTATCTTTAGCACTATGGGCCAAGTCACCATCGGTCTTACGCAGTGGTGGTAACGATGACTGGCAAAAGTTTCCTACAAAAATTTTTTTTATAACAAATAAAACACACCAAAAACCGATTATCTGTTAAAATCTGTTTCGGTCGGACACTATAGTCGGCTTAACGCATTTGTTTAACGACGCAATTCTTAGCGGAACTTTATCAATCGTAATCACTAACGTGGTAAACAAGCAGACGGAGGGTCTCAAACATAATTTCAATAAAAATATATGGCCAGTGTCTATGCCTGAAATCTAGTAAAACAACTTCTGATGCAAGCAAATGAAACTCATACATATACAATGGGTAATATGTATGAGTTACAGTATTGTTACACAACAATAGCTGACCGCACATAAAATTATGTCTCTTCCACAAAAATACAAGAATAATTCACCTACTACTCTGTTTAAACATAAATAATACATATACAGTAATACATAACATGTATGATTGTATGTATTATTTATATTATACAATAATACACACATATACAATAATACAAGCACAACCGAAACGTTCATTTCGTACATACATCAGTCATCAAAACCTTTGAAAAATCCACCAGCGTCGAGAAGTGATGGTACAGAAACCGAATAGCCATAGGTATATTGCTCTGACTACACGCCTTTGACATAGGACTATATGAATGAAATGAAGGTGTAGGCTTTTTTTTTTTTGAAGTGAAAACTTCTTTAGCGGCGTTGTGCAAAAATGATAAACTCGCGTCAGGTCACGTGTCCTAATCGTGGAAATTCGTAAGACGGAAACCGTAATGCCACGCCTATTATAATTTTTATTTTTAGTATTCGCGATTATGAGTAGTACAGGGAGGTTGGATATGGAATTTTAATTCTATGACAGATTGCGATGTCAAATATACTACGTCAAAAAAGTAAATAAACAAACATTATTATTTCTTGACAATGTCAAAGACATGTCTTGTGACATATTTGAGTGTTAAGCGCGAATCGTGTGTAAAGGTTTTCACTTCTGCCGGCACTCCCGGAGTGCAACTCGTTTTTTTTTTAATACCACAGACTTGTGTCTTTGTGGGGTTGAATCGATATATTCGTTATATATAAGATCCTGAAAGCGCGCCCAATGTTACACCATATCATTAATATAAGACACGATTGTTAAAGGTTGAGGCGGAGGAGTACTTTGAGCTTTTTAACAGGTAACTACGAAAACATCTACATTTGGCGAGTTAACTTATAAAGTTGGAAAATTTTGTCTGACCCATAACATTAAAACTGCATGTTGTTAAAAAAGAAAATAGTGAAAGTTCAGGCGATACAAAATTTACAAAGTTGACATACTTATTCTTTACAGAGAAACAATTAAAAACGGGAAACGCTATCTATTACTGCTACAAGTCCTACAAGATCTCTTCTTGTATTGCCAAAGCCCGCGAACGCTTGGATTGTGGAATGAGCTTCCTGCCAAGGTTTTCTCTAGAGACTAAAGTATGGGGGATTACTTCAAGAAAGAAGTAATTGGATTTTTGAAGGGTCGGCAGCGCGCGAGTGATACTTCTGGTGTTGCAAGCGTTCATAGGCCACGGTGACCGCTTACCATCAGGCGGACCGTGTGCTTGTTTGCCACCTAATTGGTATATATAAAAATCCTTAATTAAGTAGATTTTCTTATATTATAATAATTTGGCTAGTAAAACAGTTAGAAAAATTCATCTGACACTTTATTTAGGATTTAATTCTAATTGTTTGGAAAACTAAGTGTAATATTCTCTTGATTCTTATTTCATGAAATATTTATAATTGTATTATTTAATTCTGTGAATTTTCTTATATATAATTTGGCTATTAAAACAGTAAAAAAAAATTTCTCACACTCTATTTGGAATTTAATTCAAATTGTTTAGAAAACTAAGAGTGATATTCTCTTGATTCTTATTTCATGAAATATATATAGTTATATGACTAAGTGATTTTGCTAATTTCATAGTTAAAACCGAGAAAATCAAGATTTTCAACGTGCGGTCACATGCTAGCGCCTATCATACGCAAAACTATGTCTATTCGTATGCTTCAATAGTGTAATATGTCTTAGCTCACTGATCGAAACGGCACGTAATTTCCAGGGTATGCCATAACCTTAAGAGAATACGATTCGCGGCGCTCCTACTTATTATTGACACCCACCAATCAAACAACATAAACATTCGAAGATGGGTTCTAGGAATAAATATCTAAAATATCTAGATCTGCAGTGTGCCAGTTTTATATTAAATTGTATAGTTTAAGAGTTAGTTATACATGTTAACAAAGTAAAAAAGTGTACTTAGGACTGCAAAAAAACTCAATCAAATTGGGTATGAGGTGTGCCAGCACAATAAGTTTTTATACGAGTTGTTATTTTTAATACCTAGGTAGATTTTCATGCTTGTTCATTTTTCAGAGTAGGTAGTAAATACATCTTCAATTTTTGTGCTAATTCTACAACCTAAACGTTCGCCTTCATATAGGTAGTTTGCAGGGGTACTAGTATACTAGTATAGTATATATAGTCTGCGGCAGGGGGTTACTAACAGCCAGACCGTAAAAGTAGTAACATTTACAGCTGGGAGTGATTTGACGTTTTTATACTTTGTTCTGTGGTTTCATTTACACAATTGGATTTTTTGTGTTGAAAATGCCTTATTGTTCTGCACAAAAAACTTGGCAGCAGGATTTTAAAGATTTCCTGTTGACAAATATATTATTATGTCAGGAAATAAAATATCTTTGTCAAATGGAAAAGACTATGTAAACTATATTTTTTACACGTTTTAAGGCAATTTTATTATTTATCTTCTTGGAGCTGGGATAGATAAGACAGGACACAACCTATATTATACAAGATTATAACAATCCTGGGAAAGTGTAAGTAATTATTACACTTAAGAATTTGATCGCTCGTTATTCAATTTTATATCTATACATTCTTCAAACGAAAAGTAAAAAAATATAAACAGGGAGTACCCATGCCTATGAGCGTGTCTCATACTAAGCACCTAACTATTCTAATCAATGCACCTACTAAAAATAAATAGCTAAGTAACTTATTTCACAACTAAATCGAAAACTACTACCAAACATTGGTTATCAACTAAACAGTCATTTTAACTTTCCCATCAATCTCAATGAAAAACTCAGTTAAAACGACCACTGACACCAGAGCTCGGACCTATTGCTATCAGAGTATAATCAGTTTGTGGCGAACGATCGCTTAGAGCGCGCGCGTACGGGCGGTGTATTGTATCCCAACTCCTAAGTTCGCAAAGTGCAAATTGGTATCGGTGAACGTACCCATACATTCCCAATTGTATAGCTCACGACGTCCCCAATGTAATTGCTTGAGTCGCCATGTCTAAAGTCAAGGTAATATTACTTCTATGTCACTCATGACTGTATTTTTCGCTATTTATTACTCGTTATTGCTGTAATTATAGTAATTTTCAGCCGCACTATTGGTGACGAAACGTGTATGGGATGAAGTTAGTACAGGTTTATAAGAGTGATGATACGATAGGCTATTGGCCTACTGAGCATTTTTGGGTGTTTTGTTACTGTGTGAGGTAAATACAAAAGTACATAATCAAAACATAATTTCAAAAAATAACCAAAAGTTTAGTTAAACGCAAGTTAATTTTCAGAGGTTATTTGAACGCTTGACAAAGAAAAAAATGTTTGATTTTTGAAGGTTCGGCAACGCGCGAGTGATGCCCCAAGTGTTGGAAACGTCCATGCTCACCATCAGGCGCAAGTTTGTTTGCCACCTTAGTGGTATAAAAATAAAACAGTTATCTACTTCTGGGAAATTAATTTAAAACTCTAAAAAAAATTTAAAGGTTTTATTAGGTCCTTACATCATTATAAGATATGAAAAATAAAACAATAAAAAACTTTTAATATAATAAACTAAAAGTAGTCATTAAATCAACCCTCAGGAGTTTTTTAAGAATTTTAAGATACATTTTTTAGACACGCCTTTAAAACTTTTAAGATAAAAATATTTCATTTTGAAAAAAAAATAAGGTGTACCCTGTATGTATGTATGTATGTATGTATGTATGTATGTATGTTTGTATGTATGTATGTATGTATCTATGTACATGGGGTATGCTGCCGTTTACGATTTTTGACCCTATTATGCCTTAAATAATAATATAACTAATATATTTATATGTGTCGGGCTTACCACGATTGGATTCATAAATAATAAGAGCAATGCCTGAAACAAATATTATATAATTGCAAAGATTCTGACTTAATAATTTTGAGAAACCTTAATAAATTACTATCAGCAAATCTGATACCTTCTTTGGCTACTAAATACCAATCGTCTAATTGATTTCTTAATAAGTTATAAATTATATCCCACACGTAGGATACGCTGTTTACCGCAAGGGAAAAACTTATGGTAGTATTTATTTCCTTAAAAGCGAGAACGCAAATCTATTTATAAAGATTTGAAACTATGGAAAATCTACGTGGAACGTAACATACGTACAGTCGGAAGAGTATGACGAAGCTACCAGTATTGTCTTTGTTATTTGGATGAGAAACTCTAGAAATAGCTGAATTAATTTATCTCACTTAGTAAAAGGTAACCTGATTTTAGATAGACAGATACAGATTACTCTGATGGACAGACGGACGATTAAGTATAAGACATTAAACAGCGGAACCACCGGAACGGCAGACTAGATAATAGGGTTTATATAAAACGATTTTATTAGTCGCAGTGTTGCAGAATCAGGGTAAAAAAATACAACTGTCAGTTTATAGGGCGAGTCGAGGGAAGCAAAGGGTTTGAAAAGATGTACATGAGCAATCTCATGACATAGCTTTATCTACACTTCTCACGTAATTCCTAGTATACTTATACTACGATCAAAGTATGTAGGTATAGGTCTATCTCATAGTATGTAGGTATCTCGTGCAAAACCACAATCAGTGTTATATTACACTGTAGTACCATATAAACAATTAGGCATTTAATCTTTTGAAAAGTTAGCATTGTATAGAAGGAATATGATTTTCAAGACATTGTTCGGTGGTCAAAAAATGGTCTGGCAGTAACTTTCGCACAAGCAACTTCTTTTTGTTTGCCTTGATATCGATGAATTTTTGCGATATTTTTTTTTCCAAATTAGATCCGCTATGAATTTAGAGAAGCTGATAATAAATTAAATTCAGTATCCTCTAATACTCTATAACTTGTTTCATTAAATAAAATATTTCATTACAAAAAGTTAGCGCCATATTAGATCTGCCATCTGGGATCTTGAAAAATGATAAAAGGTTTAAACTTAGCAAACCCATACAAACTTAACTTTTTTTGCAAATTCGCCGTCTTGTATTTTAAAAAAGTGATAATTGAGTGAGTGATATTCGAATTTAGCAACGCAGTGCCGGATTAAGCCAGCGCAGGGCCTGTAGCATATTCTATCAGGGAGCCCTTAGTTTGTTTTAGGTTATCAAGTTTAAGGTATTAAATGAAACAAAAATGTTGGATTAAATTTTTGAAACAACATAATTTGAATCGACTTCTTTATTGGGTAACAAGGTTTTAAAGTATTATTTATCAAAATGCCTCGTGCTTCTTGTTTTCAATAATACTAGCCACATCAGTGCTCAGTGTGAGTTTTTAACGTTAATTCGCGTTCGCGTCAACGAAATACATGTATAGAAACGAAGGAGCGCCTCTAGCGGACGCGTCTTGAGATGATTTTTCTTATAGGACTTTTAATAAATACGCGAACGCGATAGTAGATTTACAAACAAGCAAAAACTCACAGTCGGCACACAGATCTTGGCAATGCAGCGAACTATACTAATTCGTCGCCCAAGTTGTCCTCCAAATCATCTACGTAAGCACTGATGATAATTAAAGATATTTTTTAAACCTCTTCTGTTGGAAGAGATTTAAGCTGTCGGTTATTCCAAAAACGCCATCAATTTTATGATATGCTTTCATACGATTAGCTAAAGTTGTCAGTACGTTATTAATTATGGCTATAAACAACTGAATTTTTTAACGTTTTCTAGGTGTTTAATTTTTAACAAAGTTGCTTAGTGTAGTTAAGCCGCTGTAATGGTCGTATTTTGTACTTTGCTTGCTTCGTCTTTAAGTTTTTTGCTGATATTCCTCACAGCCAGTCAGATCTTTGGCTTTTGCCTCAATGCCTGAAAATGTCGCATTGCATAAACGTACCCATGTAATAATTTATATAATGCATATCCAGTGTTAATGTCTTAGTCGCCGACTGCAGCGAAATATTAGTCGCTTGCAAACGTTCAAGGATTCCGTTCTACGCAATTATCGTTATTCCCGGTTCCAACTTACTCATCTTTGAAGGTAGTCCGTAAGTTTGATTACGGCACTGTGCCTTTTTATCCACGTTATTGGAAATTTCTTCAAAAATTTTTGGTTGTAATAAATCCCCATAAAAATGGCTTTGCAGCATCAGCTTGGGTTAATCACCTAGTGTCTGACAACTTTTGCAAAATAGGAATTTTAACTTTTTTAAAATAGGAATTTTTGACGTATTTTCTTTAAGTGCGTTTGTAAAACGACCCCATAGATAGGTAAAAGCGGAAAAAATGAACATAATTTTTCAATTCAATCAAAGAAAATTGGCGCTTCTGCACAGCAGTCCGCAGCGCACTTAGCAACCAAATTTAATCAGTGTGCAAGACGGGGCATGTATTCTGCATACTTATTTATTTTCTTAATATGTGATTGTAAACGACGGTATTTCCCACTTATAAGTCTGGCGTTTGCCCACGACAATCTTTGATATCAATGCCGCGCTCATTTAAGAAATTAAATGAGTTTTGAACGAGTTGTTCAGCATTATGGCCTTCTATGTCCAATATACATTGAATTTTTAAAAAAAACTCGCTTCTATCAAAATTGATAATTTTTAAGTCAGCAAAAGTTGGTGCGCAAAGCAAATGTGTTGAGCGTAGCATTTGCTAGTCTAGCTACGTGGCTATATAATCCGCCACTGCATCAACGACGAAAATCGAATAGAATTTAGTTACATCGAAACCGAATAATTTTCACAAAATAATAGACAAAACAATGATGACAAAACGGGCTTTGAATTTCTGAAAAACTAATCCAAAAACCTAACAGAAAGTATTTTGTTTCAAATCGAAGCTTTTTCGCCAAAAAATGAACTCCATATTGGATCCGCCATCTTGAATTTTAAAAACTGAAAACTGTAATTATTATGAACAATTTGTTTTATTCATAAAAAACGAAAAGCTGCTTTAATATTTCTAAAAATCCTATATAAGTTCGACTATGGACGAAGGGTTGACAGTAAATACTTATAGTAACTAAATAGTATTAGTGTAAAAATTTGTAAAAAGTTGATATTAAATGGAATTTAATAGTTCTGATGTTTTCAACAAATAAGTTTGATTTGTTTTTCCAATATAAAGAACTTACTTCATAGGCATAATTTCTTTTTGATAAAACTTTAAAAATCTCTAAAGTAAAGTAAAAGTAAAAGTAAAAGGCACTTGTCCTTAATGGACGCTATTTAGATGCTGAAAATTGCGCAGTAAAGGTTGCTTTATGGGCAAGTGTGTTGAAAAATACATTTTACGTATAAAACTTGCGCTACCACTTACACTGCCAGAAACCCTAATTCTTGCAGGGCTTAATAACGCCTTCAGTTTATTTTTTAGCGGAATTATTACACTAAGGTAAATTATTGTGCTAAAGACGATAAAAAGAAACTACAATGAGCGATTCAGGCTGAATCAGAACTGTATTTGATGGTCAATGTCACAATAGATAATTGGGTAGCGCGTTCCGCACCACCAATGACAACTGTCGTCGAGATCAAACGAAGCATCCTGAAATATAGCTGTATACCGCGGGATACAATGCTCAAGAACATAAAAAAAAAAAGGGTTCCGTGCGTTCAAGAAACACGGAGGAACCCTTATAGGATCACTCGTGTGTCTGCCTGTCTGTCTGTCACAGCATACTATCTACTCGATCGATTAAGTTGAAATTTGTTACAAATATGATTTTTTGTGACCCAACCGCGAACGGTACGAAACGTAAATGAATTAATTTTCAATATCGGGGTCAGTTTTTGAGGGCAATAGATAATTGAAAACAAACAAAACAATACCTTGCTTGTTGTGAGGATCTCAAATGATTTTTTTTTTATTTTTTTAAATGAATGTTATGAAATCCTTCTGAAATCTTATCTCCGAAACTACTTAGTCTTTAATTGTGGTAAAAATATAGTTCTTTACTTATAACTATTATAAGCAATTGCTAATTAAACAAAATGGAATCACAATACAAATCGAAAGATTTTACTTTAATGTAGGTATGTATTCAACATTAATACAAATACTTTCTATAACATCCTTGCAAATACTACTTTAGCGGGGCCCATTGCAACGACTCTTGGGTCAAAATATTGGGTACTTATAATATTATAAAAAAAAGTTAGTGGGCCAACAAACTCATATTAATCGTTTACTTACTTTAAGGAGCGTTCGGGGTTTTTTTTAAATTTTTAATTGATTTTTATGGTTTGATTTGTTGAGTTCTTCAAGTTTAACTAAAATTTACTCAATAAAAACTGAATATTCCAGTACACCGTCCAAGTAATCAAAAAGAATCATAAAACCATATTTTATAGCTTAACTCTGGTTCCCATTATCAAATTCTCATCAAATTTAAGTAAGACCATTCTTGAAATATAACCTACATATTAAACCATCATAACCATTAAATACAGTTTATTTTTATTATACTAAGGTGGCAAAAAAGTGATTACCCGAATTGAGAAAAACCTACTTTTTTTATGTCGGTTAAAATGTAATCATTGTTGAAGGCGTTTGCCATTGATATTTGTTGCTGCTAATGAAGTTGTCTCCAAAAAAATAGTCTTTTTACATCACAATAAAACATAATGAAGCGGAAGAAACAGCGTGTCTGTTCGTGTCGGTCGTCGAGTTGTTTTTAAACAACTCAGTAATATTAATATGAGAGTTAAGAGCTAAACTTTGAATTAATGTTTTATTTTTCTAATTCTACCTGTATGCTGTCTATGGTCTGGTATTTATTACAACGTTGCGCCCCACTTTTTTATAGCATACATAACATATATATGAATAACAATCTGAAAAAATATACGATGGGAGGTTCAAAAATTCAAGGAATGAAGGGACATATATATACCTACATTTTTAATACCACGCTAATTAGGAACTCTTTATGAGTATTTATTATTATGTCAAATTTGAAGCCTCTAAGGTCTTTCGTTAATTAATTATCTACTCGTAAAGAAGCAAATCTGAAAGTGAACTGTGAACATGGAGTAAATTAAATTATAACGAGCGAGATGGGAACGCGGTCTTTTTGATCAAGGTCGAGCGAGACTCGATTGAAGACAACCCCCCCGTCCAGGGATCTTATTGGGAACAGTTTTGAGTTGTTCGGACTCTGGAATTGGAGACCAAAATGTATGAAAGTCTGATTTACCTCTCGAAACCCGTGAATGTACTTGCATACAATTTTGAGAATGGAAACTTTTCATTCATAATTATGTAAATTTATGTCAATATATTATAAATTACCAATACGTACACACAATAAATAATTCTAAGAATGGTAGGTTAAGTCGTAGATTAATATATTCTTCTTCTTTTTTCCAAATTAGCAATTTGTTCCTCTTCCAAAACGTGAAGACCATTTATTGCCATAATCCGATTTTTTCGTTGCTTTCAGTCGAAAATGTGCAATGCTATAGGTTTGTTATTTAATTTTATTATAAGGTTGAGAGGAGAGGCGGGATATGATTTGTTTTGTTGGGCATTATCATTATAATATATAAAAATAATAAAGGTAGGTAGATAAGATAATAATATGTAGTAATAGAAGGTATATAGTAAATAAAATAATGTAATAAATGTAATTATAAGGAGATATATAAAAAGGTTAATTTTAGTTTATCACTTTTTTGTTTTTCTCTTATTTCTTTCTTTTTGTCTTAGGTAAAGAAGGGCAAAGAATAAAACTCATGCAGCTGTTTTAATTTTTGTTTTATGTAGATTATTTATTTTGCATTATTTTGTATTTAAAATTAAAGTAAGTGTAGTGTAGTTAGTTAACTGTTATAATTAATAATTAAGTATCTTTTTATTTCCTATTGTAAAACGAGTCGCAAACGAAAGGTTCTCACTGAAAATCAGTGTAGTGACCATTTGGTCACAGCGTAATTCTGAGTAAGAAACCTATTTGGCGCACAACTCACATTAGGTAATTAGTGTTAACATTTCGTTTTTTTCCTGTTATTTATAGGTTGTGTTGTCCAAATAAAATGTTTTTCTTTCTTTCTTTTCTTTCATACATTTTTTCTCGAATTCCAGAGGTCGAATAGCTCGAGTAGTTGATCCCAATAAGGTCCCAGGACAGCCGTTTAAGGCCACCACGTCAAATATTGTCGCATTAGTTGGTGTATACCCCTTATTTATGTCTACATTACCAAAGGTTAACTAGTAGCAAATACTTTTAGGCATTAATTCGCCTATATACAAAATTAGTGCAATAAAGAATTTATTATTATCAAATACCACAATTTTGAAGATTCTGCACGACCTTCTTGTGAGAAATCCATTGAAAGCCATTATTTTAATGTACCATATTTCTGAGAATATAAAAAAATGACATAATATATGAGAATATTAAGTCTCAAAGACAGCAAAAACCTTATTTTTATATTGCCAAAAATTTATTTTATTTACACGTAAATAGTGTTTGATAACTATAGAAAAAACGACGAAATTATGCAATTATTTTCTACTTGGAACTAAACGGAAAGGCATCGATAGTTTGATTTTTTTTGTATTATTAGTGAATTTTTATTTCCGGGATCATAAGTATCGTAATTTCGGACACATATTGTCTGCATACCAAATTTAACTTCATTTCGATTTATAGTCTTTTCAACACACTTGCAATTAGGCACAAAATGACACCTGTGATCAAACTTTTTCATTGCTTTTATTCACAAGTGAGGTATAAAGTTTTTTTTTTAATTATTGGTTAAGTTTCGACACAAAAAAGATCGTGTTCAATAGTACAAATTTCAATGTACCTATTGTTTGCTCATTTCATACAACTTCGTATTTAAAAAGATTTAACTCCTACGTGTTTAATAAATAAACATTTTACTCAAATATAACTTTTATTTTCTATGAGATAAAGAAAATTTGAATTCCCCTTTTTGTATGTGCCTAAAACGCAAATCTGCGAAATGAAAAAAAAAACCTCATTATTTAGTCTATGGTCATAGGAAAAGTAATTATTTTTTCCCGCCATTGCGAAAAAATTTTCACAACTCGTTTTCACTGTGCCTGTGTGAAGCCCTTAATTTTATGGAAAGTTTACTACCTAAAAACTCCAAGGAAAAATATGTATTAGCGTACCAAAATTTCATACAATGGAAAAACAATAAGAATACGCAGTCATTTTCAAAAAATATTTTCATGAAGTACTTTAAAGAATTATCTTCTAAGTACAGACCTAGCTCTTTGTGGTGTATACTCAAACAAAGAATGGAGTGGACTTAAAAACAAACTCTAATTGGTCAGCTTATCTAAAGAGGCTATCCGATGGATTTAGAAGCAAGAAATCAAAGGTTTTATCGTCGATATTGACTCGTCGAATTTATAAAAGATGCTCCAGATAACCAATATTTGGCTACCAAGGTTAGTTAAATTAATTTTAACTATCTACGCGACTTCAGCCTTTGTTGTGTGTTGAACTTAATTATTGCTTCTTTTTTTTCATGTGGCTTTAATATTTGGTGTCACTGGTGCATGTAGGATACAAGAATTAACAAATATAACTGTAAACGACGTAGAGAACCATGGCCAGATTCTTTTAGTAAAAATACCTATCAAAACAATAAAATACCTAGGTCTTTCACCATACACGGTCCATTTTATGAAATTGTTAAGAAGTATGAAAGTTTGCGTTCACCAAATGCAAAAAATTAGCGTTTTTTCTAAATTACAAGAATTTCAAATATACCTGTCAGGTATTTGTCAGGAATAAACAAATTTGGTTCTATGCCTAAGGAAATCGCTAAGTTTTTCGTTTTAGCAGATGCTGAGAGCTACACTGGACATAACTTCAGAAGAACTTCAGCTACATTGCTTTTCAGATAAAATTACTTTGAAGCGTCATGGAGATCTAGCAATGAAGCAAAATCATACGTAGAAGATGCCATACAAAACAAGAAGAAAATTTATGCAAAAAACACAAAAAGAATTAAACTTGATTCTGAGGCGCGTCCTACTAGCGAAACCCAAGTACATCCAATGTTTGGACTTCACCTACCTACACGAATATCCCCGCCAACAGACTCCGCTCGTGCCTGCCCCCCTCCCTGCTGTCAACGCCTGGAGCCGTCCTCCAGCGCTTATTGACGCAACCAACTCAAAGGAGATAGACAAAATTCTGTCTGCTCTCCCGGGGCCCGTCTCAGTCACGGGTATTCCCTACCCCGCCCCTCTCATTTCCCGGGACATCCTGCGTCCAGCGCCTATGAGAAGTGCTCCCGCACCTCTAGCGCAAACGCGCCTTGCCCCCCGCGCCCCTCTCTCGCGCTGCCCCGCAACGCCGCTCAGACGGCCGAGCAGCAGCATTTCGGCATTCTCGCCGAGATTTCTTGGGCCTGTGACCCAGCCTATTTCGAGGTCGTGTACGCCGAATACGTACAGATCACCGATCTCAACCAAATGCTCAGCTTCATGGCTAAGCATCGCGACTTCTTCGCCGCCCTCCGCAGGGTGGCCCCAAAACCTTAAAACCAAAATGGATTGCACAACCGCGCGCGAAAAACCCTGGTCCGTCTCCTTAGGCTATTTTAATGCCAACGGTCTTCGTAACCAAGAGAGGAATTATCGCAATTCCTCTCGTCCCAAAAACCGGACGTCTTCCTCATCCAGGAAACGTTCCTAAAGCCCGCTGTCCGCACCCCTATCGATCCTCCACCACTTACGAACTTAGAAGCATCCGTCTGCCGCTTAGCGATGACCGGCCATCAGCCGATCATCATTGCATCGGTTTATCTCTCTCCCCTAAAAGACTTGCTCGAGAGCGACCTTCAGTCGCTCTTAAATTTAGGCGACGCCGTCATTCGTGCCGGCGACCTAAATTGCAAGCATCGCCGCTGGAACTCTTCTGTAACTTCACGGAGAGGCAGACTCCTCGACGATTTAGTTGACAGACTAAACTTTGACATCATCGCTCCCATGACGCCCACTTACTTTCCCCACAATACTCCGAATAACCCTGACATACTCGACATAGCACTTCTAAAGAATGTAAGGCTAAGCTTTCGCTCTATAGAGGTGCTTGACGAACTTGACTCGGACCACCGCCCTGTCGTCCTCCGATAAGGTTCCCCTTCGGACTCTCCTCCCGACACTAGAACCGTGACGGACTGGGATAAATTTGGGCAATTGCTCGAAAATCCCACCTCGCCACATCTAGACCGCGTTCCCAACGTAATATCATCCGCGACCGACCTAAACGTAGCTATCGACTCACTCACTAGCCACCTGACCGCCACCGTTGGCGGGTGCTCAAGACAGGTGCCGGTTGGTGATTATCACCACCTAATCCTGCCTCAGCACATCATTCGCTAATGACTGAGCGTAACGCGGCCCGCCGCGCACGTGATCGCGCTCCCACTACCGAAAATAAAGCTTGCTTCAACGACTTACACCGCCGTGTAAGAATCGCTGTAGCTGAGCTTCGCGCCCAACGTTTCGGTGATCTTATGGAGAACATTTCTCCTTCTCACCAAGCTTATTGGCACTTAGCCAAAGCTCTAAAATCCGAAACCGCCAACTCTCTCCCTCCGTTAACTCGTCCCAACAACGTTCCCGCGTTCAATGACGACGAAAAAGCGGATTGCCTAGCGTCTAGCCTCAAAGCCCAATGTGCCTTAAGCACACAGCCATTCTATCCCGACCACGTACGCGAGGTAGACGGTGAAGTGGAGCGCAGAACTTCTCTGCCTCCACAAGACCCCCTGCCCCCTGTCACTGTCGACGAAGTCATATAGGTCATCAAAGACCTACGCCCCTGTAAAGCCCCCGGTGCGGACGGTATCTCTAACGATATCCTAAAGCGCCTCACTCTTCCCCTTCTCTGCCTCCTAGTAGCGATCTTTAATGCTGCTATCGAACATTGCATCTTTCCTTCTCAATGGAAAGATGCAATTGTTATAGGCATCCATAAGTCAGGCAAAGCTCGTACCGAGCCGTCCTCCTATCGCCCTATAAGTTAACTAAAGGCCCTTGGTAAACTCTATGAACGCCTCCTCCTCGCTCGCCTACGGAACGCTATAGTCTCCAGAGGCATTTTAATAGACGAGCAGTTCGGCTTCCGTGCCAAACACTTATGCGTCCATCAAGTCCTCCGCATAACGGAACATATTCTTACTGGCTTCCAACCAGCGTTAGGTAAGACCTCTTCTTCTTCAATGTAGCGAAAGCTTTCGACAAAGTCTGGCACAACGGTTTAATTTTTAAACTGTACAAGTTTTCAGTTGCCAGATCGTCTCGTGCTCATCATACGAAACTATTTGTCGAATCGTAGCTTTCGCTACAAAGTTGAAGGCACTCTCTCTTCCCCCCGTCTCATAAAAGCAGGAGTCCCGCAAGGGTCCGTGCTCGCCCCAATCTTGTACCTTCTGTACACAAACGACATCCCTAAAACGATAGGTACCCATCTAGCCCTCTTTGCGGACGATACCGCTCTCTATACCACCGACAGGCAAGTGAGTCGAATCACTAAGAGACTCCAACCCGCTATCACCGCCCTAGGCGAATGGTTTCGGAAATGGAGAATCGAGGTGAATCCCGACAAAAGCTCTGCCGTCCTCTTTACTGTAGGCTGCCCTCCGCGGCCACCTCCCCTTTCTCTCTTCAGTCGTGCCATTCCCTGGCAAAATAAGACCAAATATCTCGGTGTGACCATGGATAGTCGTTGGAACTTCCACGCTCACACCAAAATAGTCAGAGACCGAGCCGCTTTTATCCTCGGTCGTCTTTATCCCATGATAGGCAAGTACAGTAAGATGTCGCTTAGAAATAAGCTAAATCTTTACACAACTTGCGTCCGCCCCATAGCTTATGCTAGCGTAGTCTTTGCATTATCCAAGCGCAATCTCCACAAACTCCAGACCCTCCAAAACCGCTTTCTCAGAGCGGCCTCTGGGGCCTCTTGGTACGTCCGCAATGCGGACCTACACAGAGACTTTGAACTCCCCACGATTCCCCAATATTTCAAAGACTTGGCAGTCAAAATCACTCGAATCGATTAATTGTGCAATCCACCACGTATCATCCCCCCGATCGACCCGGGCACGGTCGTAAAACTATAGTTAGGCGGCCTCGGCACGTACTAACGGCCCCTGATGACGATCTCGCTGTCCGGATAGCGAGATTAGTCTCTACCACCTCCCCGAATACGGCCTCCCTCCAAACACGACGCCGACGTCCCCGGGTTCGTCGGCGCCCACAAGGATACACGAGGTATCAAAGAGTGCCGGGGCGCTTCTCGCCCCCACTCAATCGCAACCGTACCCGCGTAACGGGGAACTCCCCTCCTGGCGGTGACTTACCTTCGGGTTCGAGACTCACGCCGGTCGAAGGGACGCCCCCGAGAGCGACAACCTAAGCCGAGGCTTCCCCCGCGGGAGCCCTTGAGCGTTGGGCGCTATATGGGCTGAGGCTCCTTCAGAGTCTCGACCCAAAAAGCCCGGTGAAGCAGTAATGGCTGCAACAGCCAACTGCATAGTCAGCTCAGAAAAAAAAGAACACGAATAATGACCCATCTCAAAACACAATAGAACATGAAAGTATTTCAGTAAATAATCTATCTGCTGATGAGACTGCTATGCCATCAGAAACAGTTATTTATAATTTTACTTACTGCAAATTTACTAATTGTTTCTCTAAACAAACTTTTTATCTACTATATAAAATGATTTTTTAGTATTATTTTCTTCCCAAGTGTGTTGAAAAACGTCGTATGATACACGTGTGTATTGATAATTACCGTCCACGGCTCTTTTAAGACCTTCACCTATAAAGGCTCGGGTCTCAATGGCGCCTCAGCGGTAATCACCAACATTACACACTTGTACCATAATGTACTATTGCATCATGCTCAAACAAACGGACAAAAAACTGGATAAAACACCTTTCAATGCTTAACTGCTTGCAAGGTTATTTGTCTGTATCGTCGTCTCAAAATTCTAGACAGCGAGAAATGTGATATGTTCGTTGAATGGATTCAGTTAAGGGTTATCATTCACTTACGAAGCAACCTTGGGAACATAAAAAGGTGTGTGAAGCGGTGTTCTCATAATACGCTATGAAAAAAATACTAGGGATTGGGTGGATTAGAAAATGTAATGATCCTAAAACGGAGCTGAACTGCTTAGATAGATCTACCCACAGATACAGATTCTTGCTTTAGTCATAGCCGAGTGAGACATTCTTTTTACTCAGAAATTAATGTTTTAGTTTAAATAAATTTAGTGTTGCTTTGCGAAAGTCAGTTTAAGCAAGGTTTAAAAATCATATTGCTTAGAAATAGTAGAAGAAAATAACCACTAAAATTTATTTCCTCCTATAATTTAAGACGGAAACTTTATCTTAAAATCTTAAAAATGTCAATGATCTAAATCTATCTTTACTAATATTATAAATGCGAAAGTTTGGGTGGGTGGATGTTTGTTACTTAATCACGCCAAAATAGCTGAAAGGATCTGGAGGAAATTTGGCACAGATATAGATTATAGTCTGGAATACATAAGCAATGTTTTATGCCAGAAAATGCAAAAGTTTTTTTTTTTTTTTTTTTTATACCACTAAGGTGGCAAACAAGCTTACGGCCCGCCTGATGGTAAGCGGTCACCGTAGCCTATGGACGCTTGCAACACCAGGGGTATCACTTGCGCGTTGCCGACCCTTCAGAAATCTAATAACTTCTTTCTTGAAGAACTCCATACTGTAGTCCTTGCAGAAAACCTTGGCAGGGAGCTCATTCCACAACTTAAGCGTTCGCGGGAGGAAGTTTCTCTGAAACCGCACTGTACGCGACCATTTAGGTTCTAAAGTGTGAGAATGAATTCCCTGCCGATGGCGAGCGGTGCGATGGTAGAAAGTAGCCGTGGGCATCATTTCGAACAATTCCTCAGAACACAACCCATTGTACAAGCGGTAGAACACACACAGTGAGGCAAAGTCTCTCCTCAGACTTAAGGGCTCGATACCGCAAGTGAGTTTGGGATCGTCGACAATTCTCACAGCCCGTCGTTGAACCGAGTCAAAAGGGTCAAGCTGGTATCCGGGTGCACCTGCCCAGAGATGGCAGCAGTACTCCATATGGGGCCGAACTTGCGACTTGTAAAGTAACAACCTTTGCCCCGACGTGAAGTACTGCTTCGCTCTGTTGAGTACACCAAGTTTTTTGGACGCCAGCTTTACCTTATCTTGTAAATGATCTCGGAACTGAACATCGCTGGAGATGTCGACACCAAGGATCCCAATGCTCTTGGAGATGGAGAGGGGAGTGTTCTGGAATTGTGGGACCACAGTGAATGGAGTTTTCTTAGCGGTGAACGTGCACACTTGTGTCTTTGTAGGGTTGAATCGGACCAAGTTTACCCGTCCCCAGTCAGAGACCTGGGACAGTGTGGCTCGATTTGAGACACAAGTTCTCCGCGGTTTTCCTCCACAACGGAACGAGGGATGTTTGCACGACCCGTGTAAAAAGTGTCTCCAGTACTGTCATCTGCATAGCAATGTATGTTGTTGATGTCCAACATGTCATTGATATGCAGTAGAAACAGCGTAGGAGACAGCACAGAGCCTTGCGGGACACCAGCATTAATGTCCATGCTATCAGAGCAACTACCGTCAACTACAGTTCGTATGCGTCTGCCGGACAAAAAGCTAGCCACCCATTTGCACAAACCCTCGGGCACTCCGTAAGATGGCAACTTCGATAGAAGACCGCGGTGCCAGACCCGATCGAACGCCTTCGCTATGTCCAGGCTACATGCCAATGCCTCCCCCTGACTCTCAATGGCTAGTGCCCATCGGTGTGTGAGATACACTAGAAGGTCACCAGTCGAGCGACCGTGGCGAAAGCCATATTGACGGTCACTGACCAGATCGTGTACTTCTAGGTATCTTAGAAGCTGTGTGTTGATCACACGCTCCATCACCTTAGAGAGGAGAGAGGTAATAGCGATAGGCCTGTAATGCACCGGGTGCACATTCGCAGTCTTCCATGTAGACGGAAATTGCCTAGTGTGGTAGGAAAGCGCGAAGAGGCGCGTGAGTGCAGGACATAACTCAGGAGCACACTGCTTAAGCACCACTGCTGGTATACCGTCTGGCCCACTCGACTTATGAACGTCTAGAGAAAGCAACGCCCGCCTGACCTCCCGCTGCGTTATGGAGATTTCCGGCATGGACTTACCGCACCACGGTATAGTAGGTGGTACAGCGCCTTCATCGTTCATATTCGAGTTCGAGGCAAAGAGACTGCCCAGTAGATCGGCTTTCTCTTTAGCACTATGGGCCAAGTCACCATCGGTCTTTCGCAGTGGTGGTAACGACGACTGGCAGAAGTTCCCTTCGGCAGCTTTGGCAAGCGACCAGAAAGCACGACTCCCAGAAGGATAGCTCGCAAGTCGCCCACCTATTTTGCCGATGAATTGGAATTTTGCTCTGGCAGTTGCTTTCTTACTGAACCTCGAGGCAGCATTTAATTTGCGTTTTAACTCAGAAATATTCGGATCCTTATTATAACGAGCCGTGGTCCAAGCCTCATATGCATTTTGCTTAAGAATTTTAGCTTTTCTGCAAGACCTATTAAACCACGGTCGTTTTTTGACGCCGGCAGCTACTCGCGGGTTAGGAATATAGCATTCCATACCAGCAAGGATTGTCTCAGTGACTGCGGCTGCGCAGACGTCAGGATCTTCTGAGTTAAAGCAGATCTGCCTCCACGGGTACGATGCGTAAAATTCACGCAATCCATCCCAGTCTGCCGACTTATAGTGCCACACACGACGCCAGTTAGTTGGCCCAGAAGGATCAGGTTGTGTGCATGACACTTGAGTCCGAACGAGACAGTGGTCCGAGGAGCCAAGAGGCGCATCCACTGAGACGGAGTACCCGTCCGGACGAGTAGTCAGCAGAAGGTCCAGTAAGGAGCTCGTATGTTCCTCTATATCTGGTATTCTCGTTGGAGAAAGTACCAGCTGAGAGAAACCATAGGTCAGAGCAAATTCATGAGCAGATATCCCAGCATAGTTATTGGTTCGAGAACCGAGCCACTCGCGATGGTGGGCGTTAAAGTCTCCCAAAATAACTAGTTCTGCTGTGGGATATTGCTCTAGAACTTTGTCAGTCGTCAAACTCAGGTGCGTGAAGAGTCGAGTTACGTCCGTGTCACCGCTATGAGACCTGTATAGGCACGCATAGATACGAGTGTGGCCGCCGTAATCTACGCGCACCCACAATATCGACAGGTCCCTGTCTTCAAGGCTATGAAGGCGGCGACAGCAGATATCCTCCCGGACGAACATACATACACCGGCACGACTCATAAAATTGTGTTCGAGTTCCCGCGTGAATAACTATAACGCAAAAACTTGAAATTTGGCATGTGGTTGACGTATGGTCCACAAAGAAACTTTTGCAAAATTCATCCTCTAAAGGAGTGAAATGGGGGTTGGAAGTTATTATGAGATTTTTTAATGAGACTGTCGATATTTTTGAAGTTAAAACTATAAACAGTTAAAGCTTTCGTTTTTAAAAGTCTACGCTGCCGAATTCGCGACAAAATGCTAGGAAGATATATTTCTTTTAGTAATACTCAGGTGTTCTCGATAATCCAATGGTCTAGGCAAAGAAGCGGAGCGTTTTAGCAGAAGTAATGGCCTATTTTGTTATAATTCATGCAAAATGTACCATAAGTAGCCCATATTTGTACTGCAACACGCTCTGGTCCAGGATGTGATGAATTCCGCGAACTCGGTCGGTGTGGCAATCACTTGTAGGGACTATTGTTGGCCTATCGAGTTAGGTCCAATTAAAGTAGCACGCGATACCTACATTCTGCCTACGGACAGCTAAAATGTTGTTTGTACGCATCTCTCATTATGTTGGTAGCGTTTTGAAATTACGGACCGAACATTGCTTTTACGTTCAATTTTTCATTTATAACAAAAATGTGTTTTATTTTATAGTAAATTGATACAACAGCATACTAAAGTTAAATCTTCATCTGCAATACAATAATTGCTAGTATGCAGGTAGTTCACTGTTCGATTCTAAGCAGCATTTTATCGCTACATTGGATTTTATAGTCCGTGCCGTGGGAAGCAACATGGTCTCTGCACAAATCGAGAATCACCAGAGATTTATACGAGTCTTTACACGATTCCGGATCAGATTTAAACCAGATTGAGAATAAACTCTAAAAATTAAACTACTTACAGCTACCTTCTTCTACTTCCCCAGGGACGTAATTTAATTTTAGTTTTAGACTTATTTATTTTAATAAAAGCATTGTTATTAGTATATTATTTACAGTTAAATAAAATATTGCAACTTATGGCTACACACTTCTCATATTATATACGATATAGTAGCATTTTTAGGGTTCCGTACGCAAAGGATAAAAAACGGGACCCTATTACTAAGACTGCCCGTCCGTCCATCCGTTTGTCACCAGGCTATATCTTATGAACCGTAATAGTTAGTTGAAATTTTCACAGAAGATGTAATTTTATTGCCTGTATGCAAATACTAAAAAAACAGAATGAAATAAATATTTAAGGGGGCTCCGATACAACAAAAGTGATTGTGATTCGTTTTCGCTCGATATTGATAACGGCAACAGGTAAAGGCTTGAAATATTCTCAGAATATTTAGTTTTATAGGTATTCACTTTAAAAATAAATAATTAGATTAAAATAAAACAAACATTTAAGGGGGGTTCCCATACAATAAACGTGTTTTTTTTGCCGATTTTATAGATGGTACCCTTCGTGCGCGAGTCGGACTTGGCCGATTTTAAATACTATTGTAGATTGGTGTAACATGATTTAGTACTAAAATAAAGCTGCAATATAATAAAGAAATGTAGGGTTTTGTAGTAGGTGTGTGGGTCTCTAAAAATACGTGCGTCAGGGTTTCTTTAAAACAATTTTCGTTATAGATATTCTTGAAGGCTTATTTATTTTGATTTATGTCAGATTTTAAAAATACCTTCAAAGTTAAAAAAATAGAGAACGATAACAAACAATTTAGGTGACTTGGAAGCTTAACACAATATAAATACATATATTTATACGCCAACATAAAACCTAATGTTAGATGCTAGCTTATTGCCGCGACTAGCTTTTTGCCGCGACTTCGTTGGCGTAAACTTTGGAAAAAACAAAAGAGTTCTCAACTGTTTATGCTTTTAACTACAAAATATCTGAATGGTCACACATATTTCATTCCCTGATTTGCCCTCTAAGGGATGAATTTCCAAAATCAGTCAATCTTAATTTTTAATCTAAACCTTTAATTTCTTATGCATTTAGTTTTAAAACTTTTCTACTTGGAAGCTCTAACTCGCAGACTCTAATAACCTCAATTGCTTTTTAAAATTCTATACAATGATACTCTACGTGATGGGATGGGCCAAAAACAAAATTTTTATTACTCGGTTCAATGCGTATGCAAAATCTCTAAAATATTTTTTTTATGTTTTTTTAACGGCAGAATTATATAAGGCTGTTACATACGGACGGACGGATGACGGATGGAAATGACGTGATTTGGTATTTATATATTTTTTTTTTATATTTTTGATTTGGCAGTTATAAGGGTTTAGTTTTTGCCATTTGGCTTCTTATTCTTTCCTACATACACTCATCTAGTGACAATCATTTTGGGAACATTTTTACTTCGTGAGTGTTTGAGGACCCTCCAAGGCGATTGTGGACTTTATAAAAGTTAATTTCCAAGCCAGGAACTTTTACTTTTTCTGATAATTAGCTTATGCCACTTATACTCACTCATGAGTTCGACTGATAAATAAAGCGAAAACATTACAATTGAGTGCCTATATACTCGTAGTGTGAGCCAACGCGGAAATCTTGGAAGGAAACAGTATAACCAAGTATAACATAAATCGTTTTAGCGTATTTAGATGAGACGTTGTTATTGTCTATCAATCGTTTTTGAAATAATTGCAAAATAGCTTTTCGTTTTAAAGATCCAACAAAAATGAATGGAAAACAGCGTTTTTGAAAAAAAAAGTATCGTGTAAAATGTCAAAAATCGCGTTTTGACGTTCGAGCGATTAAAAATTAAACATTTAGTTCAGTTTCAGATCAAGGTTTTGTGTCAAAAAATTATAAACTTATAACTGACATACAAACACTAAGTCACAGTTTGACAAACGTATAGCCATATTTAACATATGTCTTAATATGGACGAATTAATGTCTACGAAAGCCTAAGTTATTTCATGTTGGCCGATTTTTTTATCCCTACAAAGAAAGATAATATACCGCAGCGTGTTATAATAAGGAAAAAATAATATGCCTGGCGTGGCTGTCTGTATGTACATACTAAACATTCGTTTAATTCATACAGTCGGTCATCGTATTTGATAAATGCGATAAAGTCTAGACAGTACGGCGTCGCGACAAAATGTACGACTGGCTGGAAAGCACCCGACTAGCCATATGTGACGGCATAGGGTAGTCTGATAAGCTTGCCCCTGGTCCTGCCGCGCACTACACCTCACGATTGCTCAGTCTAAACATCTTCGATATGAATAATATATGAATCTACGAATATCGTAATAAACGTTTCTGCTGAGTTTACCAGACTTCTTGAAATGTCGATGTTCTGACGACCAATAAAACAGGTCGATGTTCCGACGACCAATAGAAAATGTCGATGTTCCGACGACCAATAGAAAATGTCGATCTTCCGACGACCAATACAAAATCTTGCAATTGTTAATAAAATTAGTCAGCGTCTTTAACCACGATCTCGAGGAAGTTTTAACGACGACCTTGTCTCGCCCTCGTCACTACCATTTTGTTTTACAACTACACTTCTTTCTCAGTTTTTTTAATTTCTTTCTCTTTCTCATTACATGGGTCAATCATTTTAAGTCTCTTGGTCATGTCGTGACCGATGACTTAAAAGACGATGCAGATATTGAACGCGAACGGCGAGCGCTGTCAGTAAGAGCAAATATGATTGCTCGCAGGTTTGCACGTTGCTCGTGTCAAGTTAAAATAACACTCTTCCGAGCCTTTTGTACATCTTTTTACACGTGCAGCCTGTGGGTCAGACATACGCGACGAGCGATTGACGCCCTTCGCGTTCAATATAATAACGCATTCAGGGCGCTGTTGAGGCTGCCTCGCGTCTGCAGCGCGTCGAGGATGTTCACTGAATCGCGTGTAGACTGCTTTGGGACAATCAAGCGTAGGAGGGCAGCCTCGACGGCGCGGAGGACGAGGGCCAGCGTCAACGGCCTCCTGAGTGCGGTTGCGGACCGCATGGATGGCCCATTTTTGACACTGGATGTTCTTGCATGCACCAGTGCCCCACAACTATTATGCTTACAGCTGATGTCGATATTTTATTTTATTTTATATTACATGTACTAACATGGCTCTATAAAATTTTACTAACAAAATTGGATACAAATATCTGAATAAATGAATTTTATTATTATTATTATTAGCAATTAAATTAAGCTCATAGAGTTGTTATACATAATTATTGAATGTGAAATCAGAGTTTGCATTTATCTATAAACTATTTATTAAGACCATTTCAATGAGCCCAAACATGAGACCTCTGCTGTAAGTTTTCGAGAAGTTGGGTATCCTCCAGATTGATCCTGTGGAAGTTGCTCATTTTCTTTTATCAATTAGAAAAAGCTAATGATCTTCAAACAGCTGAATCGATTTTCTTGAATTCTAGCTAAGAACTTTCTTGATCGAGTTCCCTTTCAAGCAAAACAAAATTACATCACAATCACTTATCCGCTCCGGAGTTACAATACTACAGACAAATAAGCAGATGTATATCGACGTTAATTCTACACACTCCTTACGTTTGCGTCGGAAGTTATCGATTACGTCCGTCTTATAGCCAAAGAGGTTAGTCAGATATATTGCGTATGTCGTAACTGTTTGTCACTGACATCCACCGTTCATGATGATATCCCTTTTTCATATAATATAGAATAAGTCAAAGTCAAAGTCAAAGTCAAAATGGTTTATTCAAATAAGGATTTTACAATCACTTTTGAATCGTCAAAGTTATAAAATATTATTTTTTGAACCCTCCCACCTTCCCGCCGGTTCACAATGTTGTTGATTTCTACCGAGAAGAATCCGGCAAGAAACTCGATAGTTACTCTTTTAAAAACACTATCAATAATACAAATAAACTAAAATACAATTAATGTTTTAAATAAAAAATTTTTAGTCGTACAATTTTATGTTATTTCCATTTTAATTTGGTTTACCTATGCATCCTGTAATTGAGCATCATCAGTCCCAAGGATTTTTATCATTTACATAGTCTGAAATATTGTAGTATGCCTTTTTACAAAGTACCTACTTGATAAAAGATTTAAATTTACTTATTGATAGATTTTGAATTTTATTGGGAACTTTGTTGTAAAAGTGTATACATTGCCCCATAAAAGAGTTACTTATTTTGTGTAGACGTGTATCAGGCACCAACAGCTTATTTTTACTTCTAGTATTTACTTTGTGAACGTCACTTTTTTTGCTGAAACTATTGATATTTTTATGTACATATAAAAGATTTTCATATATGTACTGCGACACTAAAGTTAAAATTTTTACTTCCCTTAACCTATCCCTCAGAGATATCCTAGATCCTAATCTATAAATAGCACGAATTGCCCTTTTTTGTAACAAAAATATTGTATTTACATCAGCAGCGCTACCCCACAATAGGATGCCATATGTCATTAAACTATGGAAATAGCTAAAATATACTATTTTTGCAGTGTCGACATCGGTCAATTGTCTTATTTTCTTGATCGCATACACAACAGAGCTAAGTTTTTTGGCTAGGTTATGAATATGAGGACCCCATTGAAGTTTGGAGTCCAGCGTTATGCCAAGAAAGACTGTTGAATTAACAAGTTCTAATTGATCGCCATTAATATTAATACATGTCTGTCTCTGACTAACATTTGGTAATGTAAATTTAACACATTTGGTTTTTTTTTTCATTAAGTAACAAATTATTAGCGTTAAACCAATTTACAATTTTAGAAAGGGCATTATTTAATTCATTATAAGACTCCCATAGTGACTGCTGATCCCGGAGATCTTTCACCGTTGACATCTATTTTCTGTACTCTCCTACTTATATAGGATGTCAAAAGGCCGAGAGCTTTGCCTCTAATACCATAGTGATGTAGCTTCCTGATGAGATTTTCATGTTGAACACAGTCAAATGCCTTAGATAAATCACAAAACACTCCAAGGGCGTTATGCGAATCCTCCCAGGCGTTATATATATTTTTTAATAGTGCCACTCCTGCATCGGTTGTGGAACGGCCTTTCATAAAGCCATACTGTTTACTACTAAGTAGCTCATTAATACAGAAATGGCTTAACATTTGACAAAGTATGATTTTTTCAAAAACTTTACTGAGTATAGGTAGTATTGAAATAGGCAGAAAATTATTAGGATCTGTTGAACTACCTGATTTAAAAAAAGGTATAACTTTGCTAATTTTCATCTCATCAGGAAACACACCACTATCAACACAACTATTAAAAATAATGGCTAAGGGTTGTGCTATAACATGAATAATTGAATTTATAGTTTTTACAGAAAGTCCCCAAAGGTCTGTGGTGCTTTTAATTTCTAATGTTTTAAATGTATTAATGATATCCGTAGGACTAATGTTTTTAAATACAAAGGGAACGTTACATTCAGGAACACTAGTTTTTAAAAAAAATTCTGCTAAGATTGGACTTGAGTTTAGATGTTCAGTTGTTTTGAATGGAATATTCTTAAAAAACTGTTCAAAGGCAACTGCTACCTCAGAATTTGTTTTAAGACTAGTATCATCTACAATCAACTCAAAGTCCTGACACGAATTCCTAGCTTTACCAGTTTCCTTATTTATTATGTTCCATGTAGTTTTTATTTTATTTGTTGATTTTTTTACTTTATGTCTGAGGTGAATTGCTTTTGCAACAAGACAGACCTATTTAAAGGTTTTTGAGTATTTTTTTAAATATTCCCTAAATATTTGACTATTATTATATGTTTTTTCTTTATATAATTCATACAGTTTACGCCTACTTTTATGAATACCTGGGGTTGTCCATTCACTAAAACTAAAGCGACTGGAAATAAGTTTCTTTTTTGCAGTAAATATTTTATTATACTCTGTAGTAATAGTGTCAAGAACAGTATTGTACATATCATTTGGGTCGCCATTATAAAGCAAATCTGGCAGTTTATGCATTAAGTTAGATTTAAATGATTCAAACCGTTTAGTTGTTATTGGTATAAATTTAATTTCCTTTTTAGTAATACTATTCTTTCTTTCTAAAACCACTAACTGTCCACAATGATCTGACTCTAGATTGCTTATAATTGATTTTTGAATTGGTTTTATGTCAGTAAATATATTGTCGATGCAAGTGGCACTGGATACAGCAATTCTAGTTGGTTCACAAAACAAATTATTTAAATTAAAAGACTGAAATAAGGCAAGCAATCTGGTGCTTAATGAGCTATTCTCCAAAATGTTTATATAATAAGACCCGAGACAACTTTTTTACAATACACTAAGTATGCTCATATAACTGTACTTCTTATTGGCTCTACCAGACCCATAACCTTCGACACAGCCCAGCCAGCTGGTCGAATCATAGGTGCTAGTCGTAGTAGTGGTACCTACTGTAACACTGCTTATATTTTTTCCGCTTCGATCGTATCATATATATGTACTTTTAGGTAAGTGCCCACTCCTAACTTACTCTCATATTTCGTCCAGAACTGATAAGGGGATATATTATTGTGTCCCGGGTCTCTCATTTTACTACTTATTACTTGAAGCAGGTATTTTACGACTATAGGCTGCGGTGACCGCTTACCATCAGGTGGACCGTAAGCTTGTTTGCCATCTTAATCCAGATACACTGCATCGGAAGCATTGTTGTGGCCATGGGCTCACCTCCTGTCACGCAGGGCTTAAGTGGCTAGTGAAAGAATGTGAGTGACTCACATTATGATAGACTAGACTTTGCCAGCGGCTCCGCCCACTCTTAATCCAGTTATCGGCGAGGACCTCCTTAATTAGGTATACTAATTTTCCAGCGGCTCCGAACGCCCTAAATTCGGTTATCGGCAACTGTGATTTACTACTTAATTACACTAATGAAGTTTGCTATAGGTATCAAGCTGTAGCTATAGCTATAGTTCGTTTAAGCTCGGTTATAGTTATTCCCGCGGGAATTTCGGGATAAAAAGTAGCCTATATGCTATTCCAGGACCTAACCTATATGTATTGGTAGGATGAGTGTCCAGCCGCTGGTTTCTCACTTCTGAGATATACACTTTTAGTAAAGTAAAACGTCAATATACAGACAATATTTAGTACATAATTTAGATACGATATGTCACGTATTTCGTTAAAAGCACAATTACAAAACAATTTTTGTGTTACAATTTGTATCAGCCAAACGTAATTATGTTCGTCACGTTATTAAATTTAATAAAGGTGTAGAAAACCAATTTGTGATTGACAACATTACATGTACCTAATAGCACATTAGCCTTTACTTGCGCAAAAATTAAACTTTTGCAAGAATTTGCCTTTGAACTATTGTGTTCCACTTTCTAACTCGACTGCCTTTTCAAGAATACATTATTATACTAATAAAATTAATATAAAAGGTTTGTATGTTGGTTGGTCTGAAGCTTAGTTACTTGAATAATTTGAAACTTCTAACTACACGCAGCAACGGGTGCAATGAATAGTATTACATGACGTAGTTTTTGTTCTTCGTTCTGCTGTATGCAATGATGATGTATATATAGACTTTAATGTATCACGCGAGTGGGTCCTGGACCACAGCTTGCTTCTATTATTATTATTATTTATTTAGGTACTTTATTCCACAATGACCGTCCAAAGGCTGGGCTTTATGCAGTCTACCATACAAGTGATAGGTGATATACACAATAATTACAATACAATAATACGATATCAAACATACAATATATAAATTAGAATTATTTTGTCTGAGTCAGTTTAGATTTTAAGATTAAAAATATATAACTAGATATTCATATGATACTATTCATATGTTTAATGAAAATTTGGATGATGCTTTTCTAAGATTATATACAGGATGGAAAATTCAAATGTGTCAGCAAGGGCTGATTGCTTTATTTTTTAAGATTCAGATTTTCATTAGCAGATAAAAAGTTAGAGTCAGCTAAATAAAAGGGGATTTTCACAAAATTCTTTTTATGCCATGCCATTTAATCCTGTTTTTATGGTGATTATAAGTCTCAATATGGCTAACTGTTGTAAAAGTACTAGAAATACTAGATAAATACTAATAGAAAATCGCAAAAAACTTTTACTACATATTTGCTAGGATATTTTAATTAATAATAAAAATTATCAGAACTTAATTAATTGCATTATACCCTATAGATGTATGAAATTCAAAAAACTGAAGCACTGCAATTTCTTTTTTTCCTCGACGTTTATATGAAATTTAATAGCCCTACTAGTATTCATATGTGAGGGCGGTTTGGGCCTAGTCGATGCGGATTGTGTTCTTCTCATCCGTCTTCTTTGCCGTATGCATGTTTCCTCATGATTTTTTCCTTCACCGTCCAGTGGTATAAACAAACAATGTTCTTGAGGCCTACGAAGACCTTTGCACACCCCTCATTTCCCAAATCCCACTCTGCAATCAATGCAAACAATCTTTTGAAGTTTCTTATTATAAGAGGAAGTTGTCAACTCCTCACTTTGCACTTTGCATGTTATGAATAATGAGGAGTGCAGATTTGCAGATCTGCATAGTGGAATCGGCCTCCGGTCTACTAGAGAAATTAGGAAAAAGACTCCTTGTTTGGCACACGCTAGGCCTCCACCTGTAAGAACCAGAGGCAGACACCGATACCACTAGGTCACCACCAACCTGCACTAGGCCACCGCAGATAATTTAATATCACCACGAGTGAAAATCAAAGTAGATAGGTATGCACATACACTGATAAAAAAGACACTGCAAAATTTATTAAGACAAGAATTTCCAAATTCTCAGAAAAAAATATTTCACTTCAAGACAATTAAGTCTTCATTAAGCGATTTACTTTAAATTTAATAATAATTTCTTCTTAAGTAAAGAATATCATTTTTCTCAATTTTTATTCTATTAACAAGACATGCTGTCTTAATTTGAATAAAATAAAAGTATTAATTTAAGAAACTTTAATTTTCTTCATTTAACAAAATTTTGAGTTTTGAGCAAGAATGTTTTTCTTCTTCGAACAATTTTAAATTCTTGGCAATGATTTTATAAAGTCAAGTATATTCCTTACTTACATCAAGATATCATTTGTTTCAAGTCTAGCCAATATCGTCATATACAGATTTTTCTTTATTTTTTCCTGTTAACAAGACACATTTTCTCAATTTGAATAAAATTAAAGTGTTAATCTAAGATACTTAAATTTTCTTTATTTAATACAATTTTGAGTTTTGAGTTGATAATATTTTGCTTCATCGAACAATAATTTCTTCTTAAGCGAAGAATATCATCTTTCTCAGTTTTTATTCTATTATCAAGACATGCTGTCTCAATTTGAATTAAATAAAAATATTTATTTGAGAGACATTATTTTTCTTCATTCAATAAAATTTTAAGTTTTGAGTTCAGAGTTTTTGAGTATTGAGTTTAGAAACTTTTTCTTCATCGAACAATTTTTAAATTCTTACAACTAATTTTAAAAAGTCAAGTAGGTATAAACATTACTTCGATCAAGATATAATTTGTTTCAAGCCAAGTCAATAACACCTTACATCGATTTTTCGTCATTAATTCTATCAACTATTAACAAGACAAACTTTCTCAAACTAAATTTAATAAAAGTGTTAATCAGAGAAACTTAAATTTTCTTCATTCAATAAAATTTTGAGTTTTGACTTTAGAATCGTTTTCTTAATTTTTTGAGTTTTCTGTTAAGAAACTTTTTCTTCATCGAACAATTTTAAATTCTCAGTACTGATTTAAAAAAAGTCAAGTATATACATTATTCGATCAAGATGTAATTTGTTTAAAGTCAAGTCAATTATACCGTACACTGATTTTTCGTCATTAATTCTATTAACAAGACATACTTTCTCAAACTGAATTCAACAAAAGTGTTAATCAGAGAAACTTAAATTTTCTTTATTCAATAAAATTTTGAGTTTTGACTTTAGAATCGTTTTCTTAATTTTTTGAGTTTTATGTTAAGAAACTTTTTCTTCATCGAACAACTTTAAATTCTCAGTACTGATTTAAAAAAAGTCAAGTATATACATTATTCGATCAAGATGTAATTTGTTTTAAGTCAAGTCAATAATACCGTACACCGATTTTTCGCCATTAATTCTATTAACAAGACAAATTTCCTTAGACTGAATGTAACAAAGGTGTTAATCACAGAAACTTAAATTTTCTACATTAAATAAAATTTTGAGTTTTGAATTTAGAATCGTTTTCTTCATTTTTTGAGTCTTGAGTGTAGAAACTTTTTCTTCAACGAACAATTTTAAGTTTTCAGTACTGATAAAAAAAAAGTCAAGTATATATATTATTCGATCAAGATGTAATTTGTTTCAAGTCAAGTCAATAACAAGGTACACCGATTTTTAGCCCACGTGCTACAAAAAGTCGCCTACAATTTGTTCGTGAGTTACTTTTTGTCGATCAGCGATTGTCGCTCATGTGCTTGGAGGCTTCCGAAGTTTGTATCGGACAGAAAAATGTATGCTATTGGGTAATACCGGGGAGAATTATATACTTAGTTAGGCTATTCGACTATTCGATTCGATTTTTTTCACTCGGTTTTACCGTGATAGAGACGGTTGTTTACACGTCGACCACTCCATTCGATTTTAAGTTATCTTTAGGGTAAAATCGATTGTCCAATGATTTATACTAGGTATATTGACGGGCATCTTTTTAAATAGTAATTGATATTGGTAATCCATCCTGCATTATAACAACCGGGTACAACCACTGTTCCGTGGCTTTAAGTACAGTCATCTTTTCGGGAAGTTCCGATACTGAAAATAGCGGGAATTTCCGGTACAGGCAGAATTTACCAGTACCGGTACTGCAAACACAGACTCTCGGTACTCCCGGTTCTCTTAAAAATAAAAACTTTGGAAATAGAACTTGACTAAATCGCTAAATACGAGTTTTCTCCTGCGATTGCGCAGGTATTTGCACTTGCTGCCATTGTTGCAAAATGCGACTTTGAAATTTGCTACAAGTCAAAAATGCATTCGTGAAATTTATCTAACAAACCATGTAATGTGGATATATCGTTACATTTACGGCTTATTAAATGTAAAAAATAGTATGACTCAATCAAAGTCAATGATCTGTTTTTATTCAGGTACTTTTTATATCTGTTTTTGTTTAATGCTGCTAAAGTAAAAACTTTGCATACGGCCCTTCTGATCTTTAACTGTTGAGTTGAAACCTGACGGGTATTTCATTTCAGTGGTCGCGCCACTTGGCTCCTCTGATCACTGCCAATCTAGGCACACCAACTGGCGTCGTGTATGGCATTATAAGTCGACAGACCAGGCAATTTCCGTCTTCATGGAAGACTGCGCTTGTGCACCCGGTGCCCTAAATAGGCAATAGATCAGATCTAGAATTACAGGCCAATCGCTATTACCTCTCTCGTCCCACAGCGTGTGATCATAACTCAGCTTCTAAAATACCTAAAATAATACGATTTGATCAGCGACCGCCAATACGGTATTCGCCATGGTCGCTCGATCCGTGATCTTCTAGCGTATCTCATAAATCGATGGGCACTAGCCATTGACAGTCAGGGGAGGTATTAGCATGTAGCCTATACATAGCGAAGGCGTTCGATTGGGTTTGGCATCGGGGCTATTAAAGTTGCCATCTTCCAGATTGCTCGAGGGTTTGTGCAAATTGGTCGCTAGCTTTTTGGCTGGCAGACGCATACGAGCTGCAGTTGACGGTAGTTGCTCTGATTGCATGAAAATTAATGCTGGTGTCTTGCAAGGCTCTGCGCTGTCCCCTACACTGTTGCTACTGCATATCAATGATATGTGGTTCATCGATGACATACATTGTTAAGCAGATTACAGTAATGGGGAAGCCTATTACAGGGGCCATGCAAACATCCCTCGTTCCGTTGTGGAGGAAAGCCGCGGAGAACTTATGTCTAAAATCGAGTCCATGCTCTCCAAGGTCTCTGACTTGGGAAGTTCAAACTTGGTGCGATACAACCCAATGAAGACACAAGTCTGCGCGTTCACTGCTAAGAAAACCCCATTTGCTGTGGTTCCACAATTCTGAATCACACCCCTTACCACCTCCAAGAGTATTAGGATCTTTGGTGTTGATATCTCCAGTGACGTCTAGTTCCGTGATCATCTGGAGACAAGCCAAGTTGGCATCCAAGGCACTTGGTGTACTCAACACAGCGAAACACTACCTTACTTTGGGGCAAAGATTGCTACTTTATAAGTCGCAAATCCGGCCCCACGTGGAGTACTGATGCCATCTCTGGACAGGAACACCTGGATACCAGTTTGGGCCTTTTGACTTGATTCAAGCATGAGCTGTGAGAATAGTAGACGATCCCAAACTCACATGTGGTCTCGAACCATTAAGTCTGGGGAGAGACTTTGCCTTGCTTTGTGTGTTCTAACGCTTGTATAATGGATTGTTTGGAATGATGCCCACGGCTACTTTCTACCATCGCACCGCCCGTAATCGGCAGGGAATTCATCCTCATTCCTTGAAACCTAAATGGTCGCGCACTGTGCGGTTTCAGAGATGCTTCCTCTCGCGAATGCTTAGGTTATGGAATGAGCTCCCTACCAGGGTTTTCCCCAAAGACTTACGGTATGAGTTTTTCAAAAGTGATTTCAAGAAAAGAGTGATTTGATTTTTAAAGGGTCGGCATCGCGTGAGTTATGTCCCTGGTATCCCTGGCTACGGTAATCTCTTAACATCAGCTAGTTTTAAAGACGTGCCTGCCAGAAGATTCCGGCATTACAAAAATCTACAGATATATACAGTTCAGGAGACACTAATGTAAATTATGGATGCTATGCATGCGATGCCTTGTGTCAGACACAGGGTAGCCACACATTTGCAAGAATTAATAATTTTGGCTTATTCGATTTACGATCCGGTTCTAGACCCAATCAATCGTCTTCGCTCTGTCTAGGTGTCATGCCAATACCTCCTCTTGAATCTCAGCGGCTAGTAGCCATCAGTTACCAATTAACCAATCTTTGCAAAAGCCGCACCGGCAATCGCTAAAGAATTTGTGTTCCTCTGCTAGGTATTCCAAAAGTTGTGTGCAGTTTGATGCTCCATCATCATAGAAAGAATATAAGTAATAGTGATTGAGATGGGGTTTTGGCTCTTTTTGGGTGCTTGGTGCACATGGGCATGAAGCACGACGAAGCGTTTATACAGGACGCAACCCAAGAGCACAATGTTTAATCACCACTGCCTGATCATAGTGTTTGGTCTAATTGCCTTGCCCCACCAAATTGCTGTGTTGTAGAATTTTTTGGCAACATCTTACCATACCACGAATTTTCTGCAGGTACCATGCCTTAGTCATTTTAAATTCGAGTACAAAACAATGGTAGATCCAGGACATCGTCCTTTTTTATGTTCATAGAGAAAATTATCATTGGTCTTCCCCGATTTCAGTAAAGACGAGTGGCAAAATTTCCTTTTAAAAGCGCTAGCGTGCGACCAGAAAACATACAAACACCGGAACCAGACAGTATGTCACGCACCAAATCTGCCAATTTATTTGAATATTGCTCTGGAGTTTCTGAGTCCTAAAGTTTGCGTTTTATATGAGAAATATTTGTATCCTCATTTTCGGACATTTCTATGAAGTTTGCTTTAATATCTTGGATTCTCTACCTACCTGCATAGTCAATTCAACCATGTTCCTTTTATCGAAACCAGCAACTAATCGCCGATTAGGTATATTATACTCCATACCCATAAGTGACTGTAGCAGTTGCGAAATTTAAAAGTTATCTGATGCACTTATAGCAGAGCTACCTCCGCCGCACGACAGATATGATGTATAAAAATCAGACAATAAGGATGATTTAGGCTATGTGCATTAAACAAAAAAAAATATATGTTTTACGCGATTAGTATTCCACGATATTAAGGGGTACAGGTACTTTTTCTACTATAATACTATTACGATAACCGAGTGAAGCAGTCTAGTAAAACAACAATAATATTACATATACAAATATTTTAAATATAACATAACTGTAAAACAATAATTAAATATTGATGTTGACTGATAACTGTGTGTTCTCATTAATTTTCAAGCCATGTTTATTTAAAACGTATCATTTAAATAGAAGTCGAAAAACCGTAATTTGTTACGTTTGCCATGTACAAATCACCTAGTGTACGGTACCGGGAAATTCCCGGGAGTACCGGTACCGAGCTGACTCAGCACCGGCAATACATAATTCTGCCCTGTAACGGTGGGCCGTAAGCTTGTTTGCCACCTTGGTGGTATTTATAAAAAACTCGTGTAGAATGAAATTCTTAGTGTGCGTACCAACTCTATGCAAAAAATCTTATTTAGGTAAGTACCTAGTAAGACAAAAAGACAAACACATTCTCGCATTTAAAATATTTGTACGCAATTATGTGTTCATTTTTTATGCTGCTTTTTGTCAAAATGCCTTCATGGAGTTGCTTGTGAGATGAAACGAATGATTATAAGAAACCTAAGACTTTGTACCTATCTTGATCGACTCGAGAACAAGAATGAAAAAACATTAACTTTCAGAACGCACCCCACGCTGGTCGGTCGTCACTTCAGAATTATATTTATCTCAGAACAACGATTTCGCGTTGTCTTTAGTTATTATTTTGAAGACAAAATTTTGCCTTCCGCTATATCGTCATGTATTGTTATAATTTCTGAACGTACCTTAAAAAAAAAAAAAAAAACAACCAAGAATATTTTTCTTGATTTTCAATAGGTACGCTAATAGGTATGTTCCAAAACGCGCAGAGTAATTATAGTTTGAAAATGAAACCTTTCTGGAACGGGTTTTGACGGTTAATTTTTACACTGACAAGAGTAAATTTTAACCGTATGTATGGCAGTGTAAATAATTCAACTCGACAGTTGGAAAATTTCTCTACCCCGGGTGTTTGAAAACTATTTTATTAACTTCCTCGTTGCGATTTGGAACGCATCCTAGGTTAGTATTCATTGCGATTGTGCGAACTTGTCGTTCGTTCATTCATTTTTGTCACGCCGGCTTACAAGAAGTGGAACAATAAGTACTATCTACAAAATGGATTTTACAGAAACGGAAAGTATTTTAAAAAAATGGTAAATTCCTTCAGCAGTCATTAAAAACTTTACAGGTATGTAATGTGTATCTAATTGTAACTAGGGAACTGTCGATTGTTAACTATTTTTCTATGAACGGCATTGTTCTTTGCAGATAATTATGTTGGCATCAACGAGTTTAGAAGTTTAACCGATGAACTGTTAAAAGAGTTGTGTCCGATTGTGGGAGTTCGCATCAAACTCAAAAATAAAGTACAAGAATATTTGACTGCAACTGTAAGTATTTAACTTACTTTAAAAATATTGTTAGGTAGTACCTTGCTCCCTTTTAGTTACTTTAATCCCCCCCTCCCTCTTTAATAAAGCCGCGTTGACACGACCAAATTATGCTATAGCATTTCAGAAGTTACAACTGTACAATAATACAATTGTGATAAAGCTATGTCAAACTTTATTTCACGAATAGCCCACACAATAGAACTTTAAAACCCGCTTGGGGCGCGCTCGGTGCGTAAGTTCTAAACACGCCCCTGTTGGTAAGGACAGTAGTGTCTGCCTTTCTAGTGTCTATATAAATCAACATATCTGCAACAATCTTTGGTAATTCTTTACTTTCCAAGAACGCCTGGTATTTACGTAATAAAAATTTCTATTGATAGAATACCACATTTATATACAAAGATGAAATTCAGAAACTCTCGGAGGAAACTAGTTTTTCCGGAAAATAAATAAATTAATTTCATACAAATTCAGCCATTACACAACAATAAATATCTACAAAAACAAAACACATTAGAGAAAAAAATAACAGGTTGTTTTTTTTTTAATAGCAATGTTGCCAGTATTCAACAATCGAGTACTTACTCTTTAAAGTTATAATCGATAAAAAAAAAGGCCGGCGAAGTGCCAGAAACAAATTGTTCTATTTTAGATTGGTTTGGCAGGAGTAGGGGGGGCAGGGTAGACACCAGTTTATTGATCTGGGAGACACAGGTACAATTTGTTTCTGGCACTCGCCGGCCTTTTTTTTCTTACTTTCTTGTGCTGCGTTTGGTTTCGCGCGCAAGTTTTCATGTTCCAAAGTGGGTTGCCGTGACTATACTAAATAAGTAGAAATTGGTTCTGGCGCTCGCCGGCCGCTGCCGCGGCACGCTCCGCTCGGCTTCGCGCGCTAACTTTCATGTGCTCCGCTTGTTTTCACGCGCAAGCTTTCATGTTCCAAAGTGGGTTGCCGTGACTATACTAAATAAGTAGAAATTGGTTCTGGCGCTCGCCGACCGCTGCCGCGGCACGCTCCGCTCGGCTTCGCGCGCTAACTTTCATGTGCTCCGCTTGGTTTCACGCGCAAGTTTTCATGTTCCAAAGTGGGTCGCCATGACTATACTAAATAAGTAGAAATTGGTTCTGGCGCTCGCCGGCCGCTGCCGCGGCACGCTCCGCTCGGCTTCGCGCGCTAACTTGTATGTGCTCCGCTTGGTTTCACGCGCAAGTTTTCATGTTCCGAAGTGGGTTGCCGTGACTATACTAAATAAGTAGAAATTGGTTCTGGCGCTCGCCGGCCGCTACCGCGGCACGCTCCGCTCGGCTTCGCGCGCTAACTTTCATGTGCTCCGCTTGTTTTCACGCGCAAGTTTTCATGTTCCAAAGTGGGTTGCCGTGACTATACTAAATAATTAGAAATTGGTTCTGGCGCTCGCAAGTTTTTTTTATTACAACCAACTTGTAGTTATTTAGTGTAGTCACGGCAACCCACTTTGGAACATAAAAACTTGTACGCAAAGTCAAGCGGAGCACATGAAAGTTAGCGCGCGAAGCCGAGCGGAGCGTGCCGCGGCAGCGGCCGGCGAGCGCCAGAAACAAATTGTACCTGTGTCACTCAGATCAATTAACCAGTGTCTACCCTGCCCCCCCTACTCCTGCCAAACAATTCTAAATTAGAAAAATTTGTTTCTGGCACTTCGCCGGCCTCTGCCGCGGTACGCTTCGCTCGGCTCGTGCGGTGTTCACCATGTAACCTAATGGCTCGTCGCTTCGCTCCTTACCACCTAACTTGGCAAGGTTTACATTCGCTGCCAGTTTTTTGATTTTATTCGAGTATATAAATATGCTTTTCTATCGATTAAAATTAGAGAAAAGTAAAATCGATTGAATCCTGTGTTTATTTTTCTCTTTAGACTGGCAACTATTTACGTGAAAAAAAATGTTTTGTATTTTTAAATGTTGGTGTGTAATGGCGGGTTTTGTATGAAATCAATTTAGTTTTTTTTGTGAAAATCTAGTGTCCTCCGAGAGTTTTTGAATTTTACCTGTGTATTTAAATGTGGTGTTCTATCAGTTAAAACCATCGTTCCGTAAAAATCTCACGTTCTTGGAAAGTAAAGAATTACCCAATCTTTATATCTAGCAAAAAAAAATAATTTTAAAAGTTAAAATATGTGATATGCATCACACCAACTTAAGTAAATGGAAAATCTTTTGATGCGCAATCATGAAGTCAACTGGCATTAATCCAGGTAACACTGACCACATATATATATATAGATAGCAAAAACATTTTGGAGAAGAGATGGCACAATGCTATTTTTTGGTAGATACACTTTCTTGATGCGGCCCTGAAGCCACTCATACAAGTGTACTCTTATTGTGTCAATGCGGCTTAACTCTGACTGTTTATTTTAATTTCCCCTTATATATTTTCAGAGTGACACAATCACCACAAATAGTACTCTTGTAAATGAAATCAGCGAGTCAGATATTGACTTAGAAAATATATCAGTTAGTGATATATATATACCGAAACACCAATTTCCTGATTTTGATTTGAAAACCTTATTAACTACTTCACCATGTGGCAGTTCAATTCTTAAATTTTATGAAGTTCATAGTTACATAACTAATAAACATCGCAACCAGCTGACAGACATTATAATTCGGCACATATTTACATATATTGTAAATCAGTAAGTACATAGCTATCTACTAATCTAATAAAATAAAATAAAACATAGTTTCTCAAAGTGGGGTACTCTAGTTAATCGTAGGGGGTATGTGTCAAAATTTACTAATGGTAGTTGTTTGTCCTTTATGAAAACTTACCTTTGTGAGAGCCGGTATCACACCTTTAAGAATTGTGGTTTTAAATCTGAGCTAAGCTCATTGAAATTGAGCAAAATTGCTCCTAATCTATTCCTTCTAGTCCATTCTCAACTAATTTATGATACAAACCATCACATTAAGTAATGTTACATCTATTGCTCTTTTTATTATTATTGTTAATATTGTAAATTTTTGACGTGACAACGTCTTATAAATTGGTTTGCCGGGTGACACTTCAAGAAACTGCGTTACGCTCCGCTCACGTTATGCGCTCACAATGAGAGCGAGTGAGAGGCACGCGCCCGCCTAAGAGCGAGAGAGACAGACATAAAATCATTGTCACGTAAAACTTTCGCCCGTATACCGACTTTACAGGCAACCAGTTTTTTTTTTTTTTGTTTATCTATAGAATTTTTTTAGAGGTTCATTGTCTTGAAAATCAAATAGGGATTGAGTTATATGTTTGAGAAATTATTGAATTTAGTGTACCTACATATTATGTATTATGCACACACGTATATCATAGGTGCAAAAACACCTGAGATTGTAATTTTTCTGTCGGCATTGGTCAACTGTTTTTTTTTTCTGATTAATTTTACTGAGGTTCTAACATTTTCCAGTAAAATTAAATATGAAGAATATAATATAATTACGGCTAAAATCATTACTTTATTCCCATCGGAAAATGCTGGAATATACTTTGTTCCTCCCATAAAAAAAAGAGAATCTTCCTCTGGTAAGGCAACATTTGCGAAAGGCAAACTAGTGGACAAAATAAGGAACACTCTATATAAATCTGGTGAACGTAAGAGAAAATCAACTAATAATTTCGAGGAAAGCTTAAATAACAAAATTTTTATTCAGGATTTAAAAGGTTTAATAGTTGACATCAATTTGTGTAGTTTAGGGTTGTATTGTATAGCAATTAGTTAACTGTAAACCTTTAAATGAAACCTACGGATATTAACAGCTTTCTTTCATTTAAAGACCTTTTTCAAATAAAATCTTAAAATCATTCCTAATATGATGATTAGTAAAATTATGTAATTATCTAATTGTTCCCAAACTAAAGTTTATTTTAATAGTTAATGATAACTAAATAACTTAATGATTTATTAATTCTGTGATGAAGAAGTGTCACTTATATAACCAAATATCATTGATATATAGTATCTTTGGGTCTTACAACAGTAACAATAACAGTAGCTAAAATAACCTATGTCCTATATATCTGATATGAGTACAAGAGTTTTCTTATTTATGTTTCTTATTCAAAGGTTTTCAGTTAATTGAAGTCAATTCAGTAAGGTTAAGAAAATTAGATAGGAATAGTTTTAGGTAGTATAGTAGTAGTTTAGTAGTTTGATATTTGGTAGTGTGGACTCAACTGTGCAATTAAGGAAAACTACTGCTTCATACACTGTGGGGTATTGGCTTTTAAAGTTGTATAAAAAAGTTGAGTTTTGATGAACTTGAGCCCATAGTATTGTAACTGTATTCTATATCTATTGTAGCTTTCATAGTCCAGTCGATATCCACTTTAAAATTTTGACATGTCATTTGGGTTTACTCTGGGGCGTAGAGTCTTTCGACCTTGAGGACTCTGTGACCTCAAAATCTTAGGACCTATCTATGTGTCAAATTTGAGACAAATCTGTTTAGTGGTTCAAGCTGTGCATTGTTACTCTTTGGAAAAAGTGCACTATTTTATTACATTTTATTAAGCATGCTTGCATGTTTCAGATTCAAATAAAGACAAAATTGAATGGCTTAATCAAAATGATCAACCGTGGGATCAAGTAATTGACTATTGGCAGTCAACATATGAACTGCGTAATAGTGATAGATTTTATACTGTACAAGAGTTTATAAATGCATGGAAAATTCTTAATCACCCCTCTGCTGAAGAATTAGTAAGTACTTTTCGCATGTTCAGAATCTATGACATTTGCAAGTTAAAATTTATTTTATTCATGTTGAGATGTGATTCTATTGATCGTTTTGACAACTGAATTGATTTTAAACACAAGATGGTATTATTTTAAGATTTTTCATAAGTCAAATGACATTAGTCATTTGTCAGAACTGGCAAAGAGGGTAAATAAATCTGTATCTGGTCTTAAATTTTACTGCCTATTCATCTTAAAATGGTAATTACTATTTATGGGACATATATAAAGCCACCTTAGTCCAGATACACTGCATCAGAAGCAGTGTCGTAGCATTGGGCTCACCATCTGTCACGCAAGACTAAATGCTTGGTGAAACGGAATTCCCCTATATTATGGTGTGGGTGTGTACAACTCTCTTTCTGGGATTAAAGCCGTGAAAATATATATGCAAAATACTATAATATTCTCAGACTGATTTTTTATTTCTAGATAAATTTAGACTTCCATAGAAAATACCCAGAGAGTGCATCAAATCTATATACGAAATGGGATGCCTTTATCCAAAAATTTTTGAATTACAAAGGAAAATCAATTGAAGATGCAAATAAAGACAATAGTAAGTGAAATGTAAACATTAATTTTTAATCCTGCAATTTTACAGGAAAAATTTAAAACTAAAATCTGAGAAATAAAAGAAATCAGGTAGGTAATTTAAAATTATTTAATATTTTAATGATTTTTTTTAATATAAAAGGTCAAACCTTTTCAATCCTCATCACTTAGTGTAGCCAAAGTATGGATAAATTGCTATTCATTTACAAGAAAAATCAATTTATTTTTATCATCACACTTATAAAGGCGAAAGTTTGTGAATGTGTAAGTGTGTATGTTTGTTACTTCTTCACGCTTAAACTGCTGGACCGCTTTTGATGAAACGGTAGCTAACACCTGGGATACTTTCTGTCCCGATCGAGAGTTCCTACGGGAACTAATTTTTCGTAGGGCACAGCTAGTAATTAGTAATTAGATAAAATAATAAAAGTTGCGTATCTTTTGCCGCGCGCGTATATAGCCATTGGTTGCTACACAATACTTAAGTATAAGATAAGTAGGATAGGTAAGTAGGCCATAGTCCACAACGCTAGCCTAGTGCGTGTTGGCGGACATTGTCGAACTAGTGGCCACTCGACTCTCAGAGTTTTCAAGCCGTCCCCATTAGGCCTCTGACTTGGCTTAAGAGTATATTCCCCGAAGCACGCTCCATACAAACGTAGTTTGGTTCTATTTTCCGTATTTGTTTATTGAATTTATTGAAATTTTGTAGACATGACCTAAAAATAAATATTTACATCTGCAGTGTTCCAGTTTTCTATTTATTTGTATAGGTTGAAATTAAACAGAATTCTTGCTTTTCATACAAATGGTCTCAAATTTAATTTAAAGGTAATAAAAACTATTTCAAGATTTTCAAAAACTACAGACATAGATACTCTGCTCTAGATTATGTCTACAAAATTTCATGGTGTTTAATTTGTAAATATCGAAAATTAGGTCAAATTTCATTTGTATGAAACACGGTCTGCGGCGCCGCAGAGCATGTCCTCTTAACGACTGCTGTCAAATGACTATAGCCAAGACCGACGGTATAACGTGCCCTCCGAAACACGAAGTTATTTAGAATACTTGCATTGTTTTAGTAAAGCACTATACAAGCCTTGGTTTGTAATGACTGCGCTGCTGGCCACGCTATGATAACCTCAAGTTTGGTCATCATTGCAGACCTTGCTGTCTGCGCTATAAATTTATTCCAGCTTGTCCATCAAGGGCTGCAATGCTGACCGCACTGGGATGACCTCGAGCTGCGCTCCGCCGCGCTTACGGCCAGCATTAACGCTGCCAACCAATGCACCCACTACAGACCGCGGCAGTAATTCTAACATAGGATGTACAAATTTATTCACATGCTTTTATTGGTAGTTCGAAGAAGCTCTTAAACACATCCTTTGAATGCTGACAATAGCAGTATGTAATCCTATACTAATGTGCTGTACTAAATATTGCGCTGAATCTGAGTTCTTTGTTCTAATTATTAACTTTAAAGAAATCAAAATTTTACTTGTTTAGTTTCAGATGTTAAAATTATCAACGATATAAAACTACTCTGCAATTTCATTCCACTTAAAGGCAGACTGAATAAAAAAGTTAAATTTTCAACCCTAGAATGCCAGGAAAGCATCATAGTGGAAGTTACGGTAAGAACTACATGTTATACCACTTGGCTATTTGTGTTTGCTTAATTGTGCATTTTTCAAATAATCACCATGTGTAAATGGTAGGTATACTTGACAAAACTTTGGCTTTATTTGCCTATTTGACAAATAAGACCAATAACAAACACGCGTTACCGCACCGCTTGTTTTTGGAGTGTATGTATCTATGTTTCTTTGGCTAAGCCTGGAGCCTAAACGGCTTGAGAGTGACATAGGCTATAAAAAATTTAGAAAAAAACAAAATGGCGGCCTAAATTAAATTAACTAATCACTCCCCTTCTTATAGTCTTATTTGTCTGCTTCTATTCAATTAAAAAAAAAAAATAATTTCAGGGTGCTGGAGACTTATCAATAAAAATTGAAGAAATTTCATTGGCTGCAAAAAATTATGAGCATAGCGTGCAACCATACATAATTTACCATCATTTTAACGATAACCTTGAAAAATATGTATTTTATTTGGTAATTGATAAGATTAAGTACTCTTTTACTAATGCTTATAAAGCTTTTGACATTCTGTTCAAATCTTATCATACTTTTAATGCTAAATATCCTAAGGCGGCAGACCATATATATTTGATTATACAGAGATGTATATACAATATCAAAACCAGTTACGATAACGAGGTACCCTACATAAAAGACATACTGTCTTTGTATGAATAAGAGCGTTTTGCTTGTAGATATAATAGGGTTTAGTAGGTAAATAATTGCCAGCCACATGTTTTAAATGTCACAGTCGTTTATAAAATTTGGGTTTACATAAAAGTCTTTGGAGCGTCTGATTAAAAACATAATTGTTAAACTGAATTTAAATTTAAATCTAGGTTTACTGTTGGGTGTAAAGATGAGGTGCCACATATGCAGTCAAAATATTAATGATGTAGATTCATTTTTTTTTTTTTTTTACGATACCACCATAATACAACCGATTACTTTGCATGTCCTTATGAGAACTGTAAACGAGTTTATCATTTAAAGAAATCGATGAAAAGACACTTGATTACTTGTCACTTTAATTTAGAAGACAATTTTATCTCTCAAAGTTCATCTATTAATAATGATATCCAATATGGTGGCTCTATTGTACTTGAAAATAATGACATTGAGGATAGTAATGTTAACCAGCAAATATCCCATATGATCGAAAATGACTATGGTTTTAGACTAGAAATAAATTTTGCTATTTTAAATTTCATTTCAAAACTGTATGGTATTTCCAACTTACCTAGAAACACTATTCAAGTAATAATCGATTCATTATCTGATTTATTACATTCTAAACCTTTCACACATTTAAAAATTCCTTTAGGCAGTGATGATAAAGTTTCAAAAAAGCTATTTATTCTGCAGGATGTTTTTATCATTCAAGATTAGCAGCTAAACATTACATATGATCACAGATTAAAGGTAGGCATTAATGCTTTAAGTCAACATAATATTCATTTTTTATCCTTTGAAGAAGATTTGGAGTTGTATTGTAACAATCTTGCAAGAAGATCAACTTATAAATATCAGTGTATATCTATGTAGACGGTAATACTGCTAATTTTCTATGTAATAAGTTGGAAACCTTAGGTTATAATTCACATTTCATGGCACATGTTGTAAGATACACTGATATTTATAAGTTGATATTCTTGCAAGATTGTTACAATACAACTCCAAATCTTCTTCAAAGGATAAAAAATAAATATTATGTTGACTTAAAGCATTAATGCCTACCTTTAATCTGTAATTATATGTAATGTTTAGCTGCTAATCTTGAATGATAAACATTTTAGACGTTTAGAAATTGTCGCTACAAAATGATTTTTTTTAGTTATATAGTTTTGTTAATATTTAGGTAGGAAATCTGCCATGCCACAAATTAGTACAAAATAGTAGCATTCTGCCTTTTTATATTGAAAATTAATTATTTAAAAAAATTAATAGAATTATTTCAAATTTTGCGAAAAAAGTAACTAACTAACTTCAACTTACTATCTCTAACTAACCAACCAACACTAGTTAACTCGAATTAACTAACTGTAACTGAATTACTAATTCTAACTAACTTTAAAGCACCAAATTTCTAGTATTACTTTTATGAGGTTTACTTTATATTGAACTGCCTGCGCCTATTCCGTGTTATGTTTTGTCCTAATGTGATAAGTCCGTTACAATAATTTAGAATAATTTTACGGAGAGACCATTGTTTCTAATTTTGACTATGTTTGCACTAATTGTATTAAACATTAAAGTTCAGATTAGCAATACAGTTAATATAGGCAAGAAAAATATTGTATTTGTACTTTTAAAAGTATACGATAGTATACATAAGTTATTATGATTTATAGTCTGTATATTTTTTGTGAACGATTTGTGCTAGTTTCTAAACTACATGGCCAATTTTGTTTTTCAATTAATGTTATAAGTATGCTTTTTTTATCTTACCTATAATGTATACATAAGTTATTATGATTTATAGTCTGTATATTTTTTGTGAACGATTTGTGCTAGTTTCTAAACTACGTGGCCAATTTTGTTTTTAATTAATGTTGTTATAAGTATGCTTTTTTACCTTACCTATAATGTATACATAAGTTATTATGATTTATAGTCTGTATATTTTTTGTGAACGTTTTGTGCTAGTTCCTAAACTACGTGGCCAATTTTGTTTTAATTAATGTTGTTTATAAGTACTTATGCTTTAATAAGGTTTATTTTATATTGAACTGCCTGCGCCTATTCCGTGTTATGTTTTGTCATAATGTGATAAGTCCATTACAATAATTTGAAATAGTTTTACGCAGGGACCATTGTTTCTAATTTTGACTTTGTTTGCACTAATTGTATTAAAAAATTAAAGTTTAGATTAGCAAAACCGTTAATATGGGCAAAAAAAAATTTGTGTTTGAATTTTTTAAAGTATACGATAGTATACATAAGTTACTATGATTTATAGCCTGTATATTTTTTGTGAACGATTTGTGCTGGTTCCTAAACTACGTGGCCAATTTTGTTTATAATTAATGTTGTTTTTAAGTATTTTTTTTGCATTACCTATAATAAAGTTTATTTTATATTGAATTGCCTGCGCCTTTTCTGTGTTATGTTTTTTCCTAATGTTATAAGTCTGTTACAATAATTTGGGATAGTTCTACGGAGGGGCCATTGTTTCTAATTTTGACTATGTTTGCACTAATTGTATTAGAAATTGAAGTTTAAATTAGCCAAACAAAAAATATTGTATTTGAACTTTTCAAAGTGCACGATAGTATATATATGTTATTTCTATGTATAGTCTGTATAATTATTTTGAAAGATTTGTGCTGGTTCCTAAACTAGTGGCCGATTTTGTTTTTAATTAATGTTTATAAGTAAGCTTTGCTAATTCAAATATTTAATGAAAATAAATAATCACTTAATAATATCTTTTATTGTTTTATTTGTCTGAAGCCCCGTTAATGTTAAGAGATCAATCGCTTTTTTCGATACGGATATTTGTTGTCTTTTAACTAAGGAATTTAAATTATGTATGGAAAGATAATTTTTGTGATTATGATTCCTTATTGTTTAAACCGGTTTATGTCAATATACTACAGTGTTGCTGAAAACAAAATATTTTAAGTTTAGCATCGCAACACTGTATCTATTATTGACAGAAATAGGATAAAACAATGAGGAAACAAAATCATTAAATTCTCTTTCTGTGAAGAATTTAAATTCTTCAGATAAAACAACAGATATCTCTATCCAAGAAAAAGATTACTGAATTGAAGACAGTATTTTGTCTTAGATTCAAAATTATATATTTTGGTTCAAGATAAAATATATCTTAATGTGACATAATATTCTTTAAAAAGAAGAAAATGGTAGAATTCTTCCAAGAAAGGGCATTCTCAAAGAAATAAACGGACTCTTAAATCAAAACAAAATATATCTAAATATGATATAACATAGTTTACCAAGAAGAAAATATATGATTTCATCTAAGAAACTGCTAGTCTTAAATTAAAATTATTTTTTGCTCAAGTATAACCTATTCTTATAATGACAAACGAGCTGTCTCTCTCTTAGAAACTACTGTTTAAAATTAAGAAAACTTTTTTTTTGACTCAAGAAATTCTTTGTTTCTACCAAAGCAAAAAAATTTCAAATGGAGTCGATGGCTTTTTTAATTCAACATTGAATAATCTTCACATAAAACAGCTTATTTTCAAATTGAGAAAATACTTGTTTTATATATAAAAAAAAGGAACTTAAACTAAGCATTGTAGGTTTTACATCAAGACAAAATATATTTTGAAGAAATATGTTTAGATTCTCAATTTAAGACAGAGAAGTTTAATTTAGAAATATTACATTCTTAAACTAAGACTAAACTTGTTTCTCACTAAGAAAAGTAAAAATTGGTTTGAAACAAAAAAATACTAGTCGTAAGCATATAATTACTTAAACTAAATATGTTACTTTCTTAATCTAACACAAATTTAATGTCACTCGTAGTCAAATGCGACCTTGATTTAACAAGACTTAAATTCTTATTCCAAGAATACTATTATACTCACCAGAACATTATACGTTTCTCGAACTAAGACTACAACATTTCTTAAGTTAATATTGTTACTTTGTCTTGTTAGGAGAATAAGATTATTTATTGAAACAAGAATTCTACGATGTCTTCCGCTAAGAAACCTATATATTCTTAATTTCAGAATTTATTTTCTTATCTCAAGATAATTTATCCAAGAAAACTTTAATCTAAAGTTAAGTAAATCGAGTCTAAGGCATATATGAAACAGAAATTGTCTTGGCCAATAGATTCTGTTTTGAAATAAGAACAGTTTTTTTTCCGTGTAGTTAATAAATGTCAATGTAGGTATTGAATTCAATCTTATTAGCAAGCGTTGCGTGCCGTTCGTCTTTGACAACTTAATAACCTGTTACAACAATAGATTGTCCGTTGATGCATCCGTGCAACATGTGATTGAAACATTTCCTTATCGCATCGCGGTCGAGATAACAAGCAGGCTGTTATTCTGTTGCAGTTTTCTTAGAAACCTGGTCTTAAGATGGACGCGAATTCAGAGGCGGCGGCGGAAAACTGAAAATAATTTTACATATATTTTTGTATGGGGTGTTTATATTATTATATTGAAGTTGGATATGTATTTTGCTTAAGTAGTTTTGGAGATTATCAGATAAGTATTTAGCTAAATAATAAAGCTGCTATTGTAAAAAAATATACAAGTGCAAAAATATCCTAGTTTATGCCCTGAAAAATTTAACTTGATTAACATCAGTTAGTTACGTCAAATATTAATGTGGGATTTCGCAACCATTTTATTCGAAATCGGTCGTTAAATTTCTTTCTTTCCTTCTAATTAATGATACAATGAATTTTTTTTTAAGTATACCATTACAGGTATAGGGCACAGACTTTATAATACTAATGTAGGGGCAAACCGTCTCTACGTTTAGAGTCCATCTGACTCATACTTCCAGTATAAGCCGTTTTAGCGAAATAAGGAATTTCGCCGGACCGATTTTAGACACTTCTCGCAAGAGCTCTCACCATCAAAGGTCTCAAAACTCGAGAGGGGGGTATCATGTTTTGGTAAGTCGGAAGAACTAAGTTTAAGGTGATAAAATATTGCTGAATCAATTTTGGTTTTTGAGATCTAAGGCGCCAGAAGTAAATTATCTGTGCGTGGCTCCTTTTTCTTCGGTTTCAGTTTAAAGACGTTTCATCAAATTCACGACAATAAATGATCACCTAGAAGACGGAATTGACCTCATTTTGTCTTTTGGGTAACATAATATTAACATTGTTTGTCCTTTTCACATATGACAGTCTTCTATGCTATGAAAGGTCAAATAATTGTCTACTTAAGCTAAAAACTTATAATAAATTTACTACGATGCTCGATGCATCATAATTTAAGATCAGTTGCAGGTTCAATCCCACGAGTACTATTATTACAACAACCTTTTTTTATCTCTTGGTTAACTGACTGAAACATAAATAGGTACCGTAAGGTACTCAGGACTAGAAATCACGAAATTTATGCGCTATTTGTATACAAATAGCATTTTAATTTTGATTGTCGGTTGGTCTGTTTAGTTAGGCACTAGTAGAGCCTTTAATAAACAAAAAAAAAACAAATTATCTGAGCTGCGCTTAGTAATTCGTTTTCCAACAACTTTAGCTGGTTAGATTGATTGGTGGTGAGTTTGCCCTAAGAATATTTGAATGATTTAAGTACATCAGTTGGTGTAAGCCCAGTAGCTTTATAAAAGCAACCCTCACTTTGATAGTTGTGACGTCAAACAGTATAGCACTAGCTGATGTTAGTGTTTATGGTGTTGGAATTGGTGTCATGACGTAATAGTTCCCAAAACACTTTGCAACATCAACATTGGTTTAATATTCGAACAGCCCCAGGCATTAAAAATGACTGCATTATTTCACAAATATTAAACACCCAAAAATGACAAGTTTCTCAATCTGAGAGATCTCAAATAAGTTAGTGAGTATGATCTATGTCAATTATTTTAAATCATGGTAACACTGAACACGAGTGGACAGTCGATATTGGTCATGGTCACCATAAAAATAAACAGACGGATATTACACGTCCTTAAGTCAACAATATTATTGTATGTCTATTGTTGATACTTATGGTATGTCCTCGATATTCGTAGGTACTTGCATTAAACTTGGCTGCTTTTGTTTTGCCAATAGAAATTTTCTGATTAGTCTTACTCAGCAACTTGTACGGGTTTTATATACATATAGAACGTAAGTAGGTAGATAGATACATATTTACAAGTCAGTATTTTTATGGAAAACATTTTTTATATACCTACATAAGGTAATAAAATAAATTTTAACACACTTGCTCATAAAGCAGCGTGTACAGCCCCATTTTCGGATAACCGCAATAGTGCCTTTTACTTAAAGCAAGAAGAAATTATCTTTGCTTATGAACTAAGTTCTTATTTTTGGAAAAATAAATTGAACTTGTTAAAAACATATCAAAACTATTAATTTCCATTAAATATATACAATATTAAACACTAATATAGGTAGCCGTATGACGTATGACACTCATGAGCTCTGCTCAATACATTCTCCGCTGAATTAGCAGCTCAGCTCACTTGTATAATAATATAGGTACTATTTGTTTTGTTTAGCTATATATGCATCATACTGAACATTTTATACTGGCTCAATTGACCAGGACATTTGGTACTAAACTTTCAGCATTTTTGAGTAAATATAGATTCATATAATTTCTCAGTACCTTCCAGTGTAAGTTTTACAAAAGTAACTACTTATTAAGACTATATATCTAACCATGTTGACTATGTAACGAGTCATTTTGACTATGAAAAACACTAGTAAACAAACTGACAGACGCGCCACCTCGAACACAATGACGATGCTGATCATTATACCAGGCACGGATGATGATTGCTCTATTGAATGATAATGCTTGTTGCATGACCTCTGTATGCAGCGGCTGGTAGCTGATATCTAAGTGTATAAACAGATACGTACCGAAGTGACAGGAGTTACATACACTTGAGGTTTTTAATATTACTTAAGACATAGTTAATTACAAATAGTTCTTTGTGATTGATCTTATATGTAATACGAACAGAGGAGACACCCTCCTCACCGCTCGCTGCCCTAAAAATTTAAGTGTATTAGCTGCATTTCACCTAGTTACTGCTAGGTATTAGTTTTTAGGTTAGTTTTTGTAACTTTTGGCTTATTATAATGTGAATTATTTTTATTTTTAATAAAAATGTATGCAAGTACAGTCGCACGTTTCTAGCGGTATGTCAGACTTCCATACATTTTTGTCTCGAATTCCAGAGTCCGAATAGCTGGAGACTGTTTTCAATAAAGTCCTATGCATTTATCTCGTCCCATCCCAAGTTTTCAAGACATGAGAATTCGAGAAAAAAAAGGGTAGGTATGCAAGTAGGTCATACCTCAAGAAACCCGTGAAAGTAAGTACTTGCAAACATTTTACTTCCAAATTCACACATTCATATTAGGTAAGCGTTACATAGTTTGCAAAATTTTAAATTTTTTAATTATGCCATTTAGGTACCTAAAATTTGTACCATAGAGGAACCGATTAAGCTTTGTTACCCGTAACGTATAGTATTATATAATCTGTGCCGTAACTCATGTACTTATCTATGAATGGGATATTTCCTATTAAAACATGTATTATTTGAAAAAAAATGTATCCTTGCAGAAAGAGCTACGATAAATCAAACCAACGTTTTTATTGAAACACGATGTTAATTTAGTTTTGCCACATTATAGCTCAATCTCTCGTGGCGTTCACATGCTTCGATTAACATAGATACAAATTTATTTTATACCGTACAAAGTAATTTTCCATTATAATATAAAATTCGATAACATTCTTCCAAAATGGAGGAGAGCTTTGACGACACTGACTTCTTAAAACCGAACAACGATGAAGGCATCAGGGCTTCGGAGATCAGAAGAAACAGTATGAAAGTGCCAATAGAAAATACTGAAATCCAGGAACAAATTGCGCTGGCATCGTCGTCGGAGGAAAGGGAAAACCAAGAAAAGACGGCTTCGGCGAGGAGGCGAATTTGTCGAGTAAGTGATCAGTTGTCAATTCGATGTTTTATCACAGCAAGAACCTTTTCGACAAATTTTGGTACACGTTCCAGTTTATCTCATTTGCATACATGTAATATTAATCGTTCATGTCAGCTAGCAGTGAACTGGAGATGTTGTTTTCTGTTTTCGGAATGTTGCCTTGATATTTTATGTAGGTATCCGACCCGGTGAAAAATCTATATAGGTGGTATAAAAATACTTATATGTGTTCATCTAAAATATATTCCATCTTTTTAACAAAGTTTATCCAAATCCGTTAAGCAGTTTATATGTAATTTAGTAACAAATACCTAAATAGATCGAACATCTTTGTCATTTTTACATGCTCCTTTTCTTAATAAATTAGTAAGAGTGCCATCTAGTAGAGAACTACAGAACTTGTTAACTACGTGTTTGACTGACCCGGAACACAGAAAACATTTGCTCAAGCTTAAGTGATGGCTTAAAGAAAATTCTTATAGGCGACAGAGGGCGTTATGTGTTTCAAATAAATTATACAGCTCATACCACAGATAACATTGTTTACAAAAAAAATATCATATTTCTAGAAAAAAGCAACAAAGCAAAGCTCCAGAAAAAAAATTTCGAAATATTTTACTTAATTAGCACCGACAAAAAATGCAAAAGTAAATCTTTTTGAAGTCAGTGAAAATAAAAAGATCACAAGCTCAGCTGATCTATGCAAACAACAAATCAACGAGTTGATAGCGTTTTCAGGTAAATGGCTTAGCCTTAGGCATGTTGGGAACTTTTTGCAAACAACCTAGAGTACTCGGGTGTCGCGTTCTCAACGGCAAATTGTATTAAGTACATCTCAGCTCCCGAGACGTATATTAACAAGGTCTGGATAGGTGAGATAGATGAACTGCAATAGATTTTGCCCCCGAGAACCTGTGACCCAAGTACAATTATTATTTATTACAAGTAAATTTCGCGAGGTGAGATGTACTTCCATACATTTCTCCTTCGAGAGCGCGAGACCCATAAAGTAGTCCAGGCTTTTGGTAGTATAAGCTCTCCTGTGTTCCAACACTAAGTTTTCAAAGTAAACACAGTACCTCTACAGGTAACTGTAATAACTAACAACTTTTATAATAAAATACGCTAACTAGCGCCCCCATTCATGTTTTTGGTTTTATTACTATGTACAAAATAAATTTCAAAATAGTGCTTTTAAATAGAAAGTTCGAGAAAAGTTTAGCTATTTTTAAAACATTTCGTGTACAGGACTCAAACCTGCCATGTGGCTTATAGCCAAATAGCTATGTCAGATCCAGAATTTGTTAATACTTTTTACAAATCCTGTTGTTGTGTCGTGCATTACTTTATTATTATGAATAAAATGAGCAAAAATACCGATTTTATTTGTTTCGTACTTTTATGTTAAAAGTCACAACCCTTTCAGCAACGATATCTACAATTACATTTCGTTAAGTTTCTACTTTACACATTCTCGAGAAAAAAATAATAAAATTAAACAAAAGTGAAAAATTCAAATTACTTGCATACACCAAGTTAAAAATTAAAAAAAAGTAAAAAATTCAAAGCAATTACTTGCCATACACCAAGTTATACATACATCAATGTTGCTTTTTTGTACACAACTTAAATTTACTTAACCGTAAAATTTAGGCGCCAGAACAATCTACCTGTAAGTAGGTGACAGGCTTTCACTTTGACTTGTGTAGTAGCCGTAAACATTACAAAGTTGCAACACATAAACTCACGCCACTGCTAACTAATGACAGTTACTACCAGTGGCGCCACTATGTTTCTAGTCAAATTACCGTATCGCCTCAGCCGCTGTACATCCCATTGCAGGGCACATGCCTGTCCTTGAAGAAACGAAACTATTAAAATGTGATAAAAGTGCTAGATAGGGAAGCTTTTAGAAACACTTAACTAACTGCTCTTCCCCTTTTATGTTCAGTCCCCTTATTTCAGATTCTATTGCCTTGCTTGCTGATGATTCTATTTTACGCAAGCAAGTCGTATCTAAAACTTCAACAAATTCAAGTCGATTGTATATTTTGTTTCTGATAAAAAGAGCTCTAACATGCAGACGGATAGACACCGAAAATATTCCCGTTCTAAAACGAAAATCTAAAAATTACCTGCAAAATTTCAATAACTTGCGCATATTTATGGAATATATTATTATATTTATAAGGTTACGTTGCAATTTTTTTAAATCCAAACTTTAAAAACTACAAACCTGAAATGTTTCTAAATGAAGTCCTAAGGGAAGAATAATGAACCTTATCTGGATTCCAGGTCAAACAATGATTCTTACTAATGAATGAGACGATCGATGTAGGGTGCGTTCGTTTTGGGATGCAGAATCATTGTTTTCATCACTTTTGTCACCTGTCATCCGTTCGTTTAGCATTGGTAACAAAAATATCAAAATTTTAGTATCATCTGTAACAAACTGTCATTTCAACGTTCGTTTACGATATATTTGTCAGTTTTGCCACCGAAAAATGAAACTTTAGACCCATGTCTGGAGGTGGGGTTTTTGTTTTAATCTGTTAAATTGCCAATACATACTCATTGTTAATGGTAGTGTGTGTGTATTTTATCGTAGTGTGTGTACGTCAACCGTTCGTTTTACAAGTTTTGAAACCAAAAATTTTGTAAGTAACATTTTAAAGCTACACGAGCGATAGGTGTCCGTGGCAAAACTGCCGTTACCAAAAGTGTGAAAAGTTTCAATTGGGAACTCCTAATTCCAAAACCAACGCGCCCGTGGATACATTTATTGTGTGCAGAAGAAACTATTATGTGTAAAAATAATATGAATTGATGTCGATTCTCGTCAACATAAGAGAGGGTTGTCACTTTCCATCTCATTTTACTGCCGAGGATTTGTCGTTCGGCAAAAAATATATATCTAACAAAATTTCGGGAATTTCCCCGAACAATTTATTAATACCCCATCGCAATCATCTCTTCTGGGTATATTGCTGATATTTCCGGGCTTTCCAAGCTTAGTTTGTTTAAATAACAATATACTACAACAATTTAGGAATAAGCATCCAGGAGTTTTTTGCCGTAGGTACGTTATATATTGTTAATAGCATTTAAGCTTTCTAACAAAAATGAATAAAGACATTAAATAAATTAATTGATATATTTCGTTCCTTCTACTAAAGTGTTAAAGCATCTTTGGTCAATTTTATTAAAAAATACATAAATACAATAAATGTAAAGAGCAGACACAGACAGACGTTGACATAGATTTTTTATACATTTGTCAATGATAAATGAGAACTAAAAAGAATCCCTTTGTTTGTTTTCTCTGAAGGATTTACGCATCGATGAATTTGTGATTAAAATTGGTTACTACCAGCAGGATGCTCTTCAATCATCCTACAGGTGACAACCCTACGTATTATACGTCATCTCTGCGTTATATTTGCTGCGTCCTGCGATGAATGAATCTGTTTTATGTTAACACATAGTAATGTGTTTGTGAACATGTAGGTACCTACGTTATAAACATAAAACAGTAGCACAATGTAACCAAATTATGTACACAAGAATAATACGTGGTTGAACATAGCTGTTTAATAATACGGTAATGGTACAATTTGATGTTTTCTTGCGGTAAACATACACCGGCGAAGCGGTCGCGTGACGTCATTAGTCAGCATGTTAGGACTTTGACACACTTGCTTACAAACTGTATTTAGATTAATTTCGTAAAGTTTCTTAAATAACATTAATAACATAAAATTGAACTAAAATAATATAAATCTAAACTAATCTAAATCATACAAATAAATTTAAAACCTAAACAACATATTTAAAAACTATTATAAAAATTAATTAAAAAATAAATAAATTTAGATTAGTACCTAAGTCCATTGGATATATGTAATGAATTTTGTTCAGTACAATGACTGGCAAAATAATAGGTATAGCTGACCCGACGGACAACCCATAGAAAAAAGCATTTTTAGTTTTACCAAAATTTCTAATTTTTCTTATTTTGTTTGACTATTATGGACATTTGAAAAACGGTCCAGCCGTTCTCAAGAGCATTTCATTTTTATTATTGAGATTTTTATAGTTATCAGTTTATTAAATTATTTAGTTTAGTATTAGTCGAATACTTGTTGCCGTGAAGCGCTGCCGGGTCTTCTGTCAGTGCTGTATGGCCTAATAATTTAGTTCAAGCGAAATGCTGAGTGAGGTCTTATTTGGATTCATATAATTTTATATTCAACTAGCTGACCCCGCGAAAGTTTTTCTTTTTTTTGAAAACAACTGGCGCGTCACTTTATCTGAAAGGGTTGTAGTAATTCAGAAACCTTTTCAGACGTTTGCACAACAACTTTGTGCGCAATTCCGGCTCACACTTGACCCTTTTTTTTCTTTCATATAAGCCTTGCCCTAACAATAACGAATACAACTAAAAAAGAATTATTCAAGTGCAGTCGTTCAGAAGTTAGGGCGTGACCAAGAGAAACAGGGATTAATTTTTATATGTATGAAGTATAGTATTATATAATCTGTGGTATAAGATTGTTCTATAATAGGTATACTAACTTTGTATATTATGTGTTTGCTGAATAAATGTTTCTCTTCTTATTCCTCATATACATAGATAGTTATGTTTATGTTTGTACATTCATATTGATATCTATTGAAACAGCATTAAAAAGGTTGAAAAGTGAATTTTCAATACTTGACAGTACTGAGATTGTGATAAATTCACAATAAATCATTGTGACGTCATTATAAATATTTCTGGATATTAAACACAGACTCATCTGATCTCAAACTAAGCAAGGCTCAAATAGGGGAATGCAAATACTTGTATACTTATTCTTGTAAATATAATACACAGAAACACAAATGTTCACCACATAAATGTTATTTTTATCCGAGCGTCGAACCAACGCCCCTCGGGTCGGCCGTCAGAGCCTCCAACCGGAGCTACGATGATACGCAACACCCAAAAGCAGGCAAAGATAACTAGGACTAGAAGTCCAAGAAATATCTTACTAGCATGCATATAATTATTTAAGTATGATTTTATCTATATAGAAAGTACATAGGTATATATGTGTATTAAAATATTCATTATTCTTCCTTATAATTTTAATTATAAACCTTTATGTATCATCTACCTTTACCTGTTATATTACTCTACACAAAAATTGCCTGGTAGACATCGGTTTATAGCGATAAGGCCGCCTTATTTTGATTTTTGTTTTATTGTTATTTTTTTGTGTATTTTCTCACTTTGCAATAAAGAGTATTGTATTGTATTATTAAGTTTCTTAAGGGGCATATAGCAGCGATCTAGCGCCGCGCCATAAGATATCCTCAATTTTCTCTTCGTAGAAAAAGAGTTTCTAAAATCCAAATGTTGGAAAAATGAAACAAGTCATAAGCTATTTTTAGAAGGTTATATACAGTTTATAAATAATATCTGTGAGTTGTAATTAGCATTTCTGATTAAAACGGCCACTTTTATATGTTTTAAAGTGTCCCTCGATCATAGCTTTGCTTTTTAAATAAATGTAGCAACCTGTAGCGATCCTACGTACTATGCATTTAATGTTTTTCCCTATATAAGTATTTTAAATTTTTAATACTTTCACAACAATAATTCTCTGTAAATAAACCATTGCAAAACAGCATTAAATATGTTACACGTGCTGAGAAGATGGTTGAGTTTTCGATGTCAATAAAAAATTGCAAGTGCGAGTCGAACTTGTAATTGTGTGTTCCGTAAATATTACCAGTCTCTTATGAATGTTACTTGTATTTTTTTTTTCGACGATGAGATATTTTTATCAAGTGAGAGCGACGATTCCGAACTAGTCGAAGCACCTCCACAACGCTATATATGACATTTTGATGGGCATGGTGCATGGTGCATGGTGCATGGTGCATGGTGCATGGTGCAGGCTCCGACTGCAGCATAGCTCTCAGACAAGCTCTTCCAACACGTATAACCTATTTAGGTTAGACCTTTTTTATAAATTAGCCTTCATACTATTTTGCTTTTAAATTTAAGCTTTAAAATTTTGGTTCGAAATTATGAAAACAAATCGGTCTCATTTTAATTTCGGAACCTTGTTTTGTTAATATCTAAACAGCATTTTTTGAAGTTATAAATTTGAGTAGGTACGTTTGACTGCATCTCACATGATGGAAAGTAAGGATGCAGTCAAGAATGGTAGACGCAAACTCAAATAATGTCTGTTGACTCTCGCCTTGAAAGACCCTTAGTTGTATTTTATATTATATTTATATTGTATTTTATTAAACTAGACGTTTTCAATTTCACGATTTTTGAGATGGGTCAGAAAATTGGAAAGTGTTACATGTGGCGAAGGTATCGCCAAACGAGGTGCGAATGAAGTAGCTAGTTGTGTTTACGATTTTGTCAGGGATCAATCCTCCAAAGGCATTCATACCATAAACTTTTATTCAGACAATTGCGGAGGATAAAATAGAAACAGAATCGTTTTCGTGATGTCCTCCTCGCTGCCCAAGAATTTAATGTGAATATAACACACCGTTTTTTTGAGAAAGGCCACACGCAAAATGAAAACGACAGTGTTCATGCTTTGATAGAGCGTTGTGCTAAAAACAAGGTGATCTATACACCCGATCAATGATTTCCATTAGTGCGATGGGCCAAAGAGACTGGAGATCCTTATATAGTAAAAGAAATAGCCACAGAATACATTTTTGATTTTAAAAAGTTACTAACGGGAAAAAGCTGGACTAAAAATGAGAAAAATCAGAAAATAATGTAATCTAAGATTAGAGAACTTGATGTGTCTTCTTCGGAGCCTGATGTGGTCAATTATAAAAACCATTTTGATGAAAATTATCACCGCTTGATTGTTCGCAGAGCTCAAAACCGTAGACGTCAAAATCGTCAAAATGATGAGTTAACCCAGGCTTACATTGGGCCTTCACCAATCCCCCCTGCAAAATTAACAGATTTAAAGTACCTCTGTGATCACAACGTGATTCCTAGGCAATATCATGGTTTCTTTAACTCTCTTGTATCTGGTGATGCAATCACTTCAGGCTCTGATTAAGAAGAGTGATAGCTTTTAAGACTACAAGTTTCTATACTGATTTTCTTATTATAAGTTTATTTTTTTTTAGAATATTTTTAGATTGTTATTGTTGCTTTTTAATTCTCTTTAGTTAGATCTTTATTAGTTTCTAGATTAACATATGATATGATAGCCTTGTGTGATTTCTCCAAAAATATAATTATTATTTAAGTGTTTTTAGAATTTACATTTTTTACTATACCTAATGATTTCTAAGCCATGTTTCAGTAATTGGTAATTAAGTATATACTTTTAAAGTTTATAAAGATTTATTTGCTTATTGTTTAATAGATTTATCAAATGTTACCAATGTGATGTTACTTTAAGTATATTGAATATATCGATTTGTTAGAAGTTTTTTATGTTAATTATATCATTGATGGTGTTGCATTAGTAGGTACTACAGGTTACTTACATATAGCTGATTTTACTATATCAGTCTACAACTTGTTTAAAAATGATTATCACTATTGCGTACCCACACCCATGCATATTATCCTTATATTAACTTACCGTAAAAAAAAAATGTTCGCGAATGATTCCGTTGTTTTGTTGAACTCATATTCTTAACCGAATAGGTAAATAGTTATAATGTACGACGTTTAAATAATGTAAAGTTTTGTAACATGTCTCAATCAATTAGTGGTGAGGCAAAATACAATTAGAAAATATTGGAATGATTAATTATATATATTCCTTCCTGCCTTGAGAGATAGATACCCATACAATATTTTAATTTTGTAGTTATACCTATAACGGTTTTATAAAACTCCGTATGTCTATGCATATAATAAAAGCGTAAAGACAAAGAATTCGGTACATTGAATATTATTTGGAAAAGAACCAACCAACATAAAATCACCCAAATGAACAGCTAGGCCATAATCTTTCCCATGTACAATTTACTACGTGGCAGTTAAGAATTTGAAAAAACATAACATTTCCACGTAATAATCAATAAGTACCACTTACGGTTCAAGAGTCTCCGTTGTAAAAGTGAGTAAATGACAAATAATATACTTAACGTGATCTTTTAGAGTTATTTCTTCCTATTACCTATAATATACCGCATATAAAATTGCAATGCCAAATTTCATCCCTATGTGCAAAATAGAACTTGAAACACACATGTTTCAAACTTCATAGCGTTCTCTCACAAAATTTAACATTTGCAGTTAAGGTACACTACGTAGGGACCGTCTATTTGTGCAATGCAGTACTTACAACGATTTAAAAAAATAATTGTAAACTGCCTAAACTAGGTCTAGAATAGTGCCCACTTTGCTATTTAGTAAATAATTTTGTAATTTTAATTGTTATGGATGTTTATTGGGATAACTAGAATGATGACCATAGAAGTAAATAGATTATATTTGTCTGTGCATATAATAAAATAATTTATACAATTTATTAGTCATTTTTATTTTATTACGTATATAGTATATTTTAATATATCTTATGGATTAATATTGACCCGTAGTTCTCCAGTAGCCTAAGCCAAGACACCGGAACATAATACTGGCGCAAACATCTTGTTTTTTTTTTATTTATTTACTACACAACACGAATTTACAAAATAAAGGGTATACTAGTACTAGTTATTGAAAACAAAATACCTTCAACTTATACTAAGCAATATTGTAGTAGCTTCTTACAGTACAATATATACAATGTGAGACCTGTAAGAGCTTTTTCAAACTTTGATTAATTAAGGCAGATTTTTTATTTTTCACATAAAAAAGCGAGAGTTAGTTTACTTTAACTATGTTTGGATATCTTTTGTTAACCAACAGATCAATAAAATTTTATTAAATATTTTGTCTCAGTAAGGCATTACTTACAATTATGCAAACAGTCGCAGTTTAAGTAGAAAAACTACTTGAAAATTCCATCTTTTTACGTAGACGGTAGCGCCACCGGCACCGGTTATACGAGTGTTCCACAAACCAGTACTGCGACGAGATTTTCTCACGCGAAAAGGTTGGCCCGTTGTCTACCAACTAAGGTATATTACTGATGACTCATCAAGCAAAGCTCGTAATGTGCTCGTGACGTACAATCAGGGCTAAAACTGCTTCTGAATATTGTTTCTTTGAAAGTATAAAATAAAAAAAATGGGTGGGCACAGGACCTTTGGCTTAGCGTGAAACGTCTGTGTCAACGTGTCGCTTTTAGTGTAGTAAAAGTTTTAATACAAAAATTAGTTATTTCAACAATTTTAGTTAATTTTATTTGTACCTAGCTGCACCTGCGAACATATTCACCTTAGCCCCTTTCTCTTTTACTCCTCCTCTACTTTTCAACTTCTTCTCTAATTCATACTTCTACCCTTTACTTATTTACTCCAAAAACATGAACTGCTGCTAATCCATTTTTATTAGCCAGTTTCAGGTCAGTACATGATTCGGAAACCATCCCTGGTGTAACCACAAATCGGAATGTTTTTCCCAGTAGTGCAAGTCCGACTTGCACTTGACCAATTTTTTTCTATGAAACAAACCTTGATCTAATAATTATTAACACTCTCCGGTGATTAATAGTTTGGGAATTAATAAGTCAAGACGACATTTTCGTCCATATATCTCTCCTGGTACCCGTATGTTTCGTTGCGATTTTTAAGACGTTTCACGTCAAAATGTCCGATAAAACAAATCATCGCTTGTAAGAAAGTGCCCGTCAAATACGAACTGGTTATTAAAATGAACTGACAAATAAAACTATTAAATGAAATACTGAACGAGTTCCGTTTTACGTTATCTTACGGGTGAACATATTCTCAAGCCTCTATCAAAAAACAGCGTCAAACCGCCGCTCCATCCTTCTGGAAGCTCTATCATCAAATGGGTTGTTTTTGAACAGCTAAGAACGGAACTCTAAAAAAAATAAAGAACTACGCTAACTTCTAAAGTTCATACTGAACCCCATTCAATCGATGTTAAGTCTTTCAATATTTTTTTTGTAATTTTTAAAGATCTGTATGTCTATCTATATTCAGTAATTATAATTTAATGCTTTAAAATGTTTTAGTAAAATAAACGTGATAATATAAAAAATAACTTGTGGGCACGGTTGTACAAAAATACCAGCACTGGTGTGGTGACAGCGAAGCCCACAGCCGCCTCAGTGTGTGGGGAAACACATAAAAAAACAAAAGCGAAGATACTTGGGCCTAAAAATTAAGTCCATTACAAAAAACTATACATTTAGCAATTGAGGTGTCAGTACTACTTCAACGAATGAATAGAAAAAGTTGGAAAAATAAAATAATATTCTATATTAGCTTTTGGCAGCGGTTTCACCCGCCCTAAATTTATTTATAAGCGTGGAATTCTTCTGTGAACTTCTTAATTATACTAATGAACATTGCTATAGCAAGCTTTAGTTTGTCTGTTACTAATTTATGCTAAAGCTGCTGAACCGATTTAGATGAAATTTGGTATGGAGTATTGGAGTAGAAAAATTTAAAATTTATTCCCGCTAGAACAGACAGACAATGGGAATTACTTTCGCATTCATAGTATTAATATGGATTGCACACTTGAAATGAAATAAAGCACATAATTAATATAATTAGTACAATCAAATTGTGTTATCGCTAAACGTTATCTGTGCGTATGTTTTGTTATAATGTTGTTTTAGTATGTTTGGTGAAATTGGTACTTATCTATCTTCTGACATAAACGCTTGACCGACTGACAGATTAATTTATTTATCTGCTGATGTCTATAACTTGGAATTTTAAATAAAGATTCTTTTATGATGTACTTATCTAAGGCTACACATTAAGGATTATGCGCATTTCAAAACGGTATAAGCCTTACTATAAGGAATAGACGTTGTTTTTTTGCATTTAAAGCTATACCACCATAAAAGTTTTTTTGGGTTTTGGATGTAAATAAAAAAAGGATGTGTTCTTGAATATTTTTAAAAAGCGTCTTATATAGGAATTACGGGGGTTATATAGGAATAGAAAATTTGTATAGAAGTTCCACCGGCTAATACCCAAAGGATTTGAAAAAAGCTGTCAAAGTTTATTTTGTTAACGGAAAAAAGTAAATCGAAAGGGTGACACAGAAAACTTTCTTACTACAATAAAAGACTTGCCGCAGTAAGCTCTCGCTGATAAACAAATTTAATGCGGGTTTTTTTTCAGAGTTCTGATATTTCTTTGACTGTTATCAGTCCGAGATTTCACACAAAAATTCTCAGAGTTCAATTCGGTAAAAATGGACTCTCATGAAATACGTTTTTATTTCGTAGTCAGCCAATAGAAGATTTTAAACCGCATGCGTATTTTGCGTTCTGTTTCGCATACTACTTCAGACTAGCTTCGTTTCAAGAGCTAGAAAAGGCCAATCACAATTAAGAACTGGAGTCATTAGTTGAAGGGTGACCTTACTACAATCACATCATGGCCTACCTACCTTTACGGCATCAATGAGTTTTTACACGTTTGACTGTTTAATTTACATAATTGTTTGTGGTTTATAAAATGTCATAATTTTAAACAATATGTTGGTCTTACGCGATTTAAATAAATTATAACATAATTCAGTACAAGAACAATGCTAGGTATTAATAATTTAAATCCGCATAGGTATGAACGTGTCCGTATCTCGGCACTCGATCTGTTTGCACTGGTACTGGTCGGAACCGTTATCTGAACCTCAGACAGACACGTACACAATTAACGCATCTGCATAATGAAAACCGATCAATTCTATGGTTGCGTCCATTACTCTTTATCGAACGGTTGTTCGTGTGTGAGTGGACGCCGAGGCTGCGTAGACGCTACATTCACAGTCAACAGCCGACTGAAGTCGGCGACGACTGGCTGCTATATTTCTACATTCGCCAAACATCGACGAATATAAAATTTAAAATTTAGAACTTTGATGTGTGTGTGATTTTTTTTAATTAAGGAGTTTAAGGCCAGGTATGTTTTGTTTTTAATTATCGTTCGTGATTAGAATGGCGCAGGTTGTTGCACGTCCGCGAATTTATTAGAGTTCTAGTCAAGGAAATGTTCTACAAAACTTTGTTAATTGATAATAATTTTGGATAACATATTTCCCTTATTGGAATCTATTTTAAATCACTTGTCGTTAAAAATACGTATGTTGTGTTTTGGATAGTTGTTTAATGTCACTACACTTCACTACTACACTACCTGCATTCCGCACACTGACTCACCTTCAACTTTGCGTCGCTGATTGCTCCGTCAATTTTCTTTTGTCACCTTTTAATTAGTACTCATTGTTTTTTATTTTGATAACATAAAAAGACATACAATACAATTAATTAAATAATAATAGCCTGAAAAATAATAAAATGTTTTAAATATTAAATTACTTGCGTGATGTAGATACACTTATAAATATATCTTTCATATAAACCCTATATAACTTTAGAAAAGTTATATCTACGTATGATGTTTGCAGCTTGATTGACAAATCCTAGTTATAATGTTTACTTAACTACTTGGCCACAAAAAAAGTGATGCAAGACGAAGAATACAGTTACTTGTATATAAGTATGCGAATATACTTATAAGTATGCGAATCAGATCGATATCGTCTTTGCAATAAAGTCAAGGTTCGTTACTTGTTCGTGTCAAAGTCATGCAAACATTATAATTACACGCATCGTGTTTAATTTTTTATTGCTCTAAGTTCTTCATTGGAAAATAATAAATTTTTAAACAACAAAACTTTACTCACAATTTGAATTGGATAGTTAGTACCAAAAAATGGATTAATTGATTAGAAAAAATGGTTTTTAATTTTGGTTATTTTCGTTCAGCACTTAACAGATTAGGTAAATTAGGCTTTAGTATAAACATATTTTTTAAAAAAACTAATTTGATTGATCATAAAAACGGCTTTTAGAATTTGGTCATTTTCAGATTAGGTTTAAGCAAGCATTTAAAGAATTAATGGTCCCAAGATGTCTAACGACCTTATTGTGTTACTGTAACTCATGCATTGCTTCAAGCACAATTGTTAATTTTATAGCCCGATTGGATTTCCATGCGTTCAAATTTTTATTTAGCTACTCACATAAAAAAAAATCTCTTGTTAAAATATATTTAGAGCTGATCTAAGAAACGTATGTCCTTTCATCGTAGTTGTGAACACTTTTATTTAAACGAGTCAAAAATTTTTTAATTTACAAGTAAAGAAGTAATGCTGTATTATACATAAAAAAAAACCGGACCACCCTTTTTTATTTGAGTGGGAAATGACTTTTATTAATGTATAGGCCTTGGTAAATTGGACACAAATCACTGAGTAAAACAATTAAAAAAATATTGGGTTTTCCAGCCGTAGGTAGATATTTGTTAAGAGGGCGATACAGGCCAGATAACAATTTCTGTACATACTACTAACGGTGTTCGTGTTAATGTACTAAAATCATTAAACAATGCATATACATTACTATGAGATATATTTAATTTGTAATTTAATTTTTTTTTATGTTTTGCTACAACTTAAAGTCAATGCACTAGATAACAACATATTCTTATTGTTTTAACCGACTTTCATTACAAACAAATACAATACACGCTTTAAAAATTTGCACAAGTGTTGAAACAACTTCCAGATTTTTTTTATACATTAAATATGAATGATAATTACTTAGTAAGGTTTTTTCAATGCTTCAGATGGCTTCAGATGTAGCGTATTTACGTGATCTAGCTTACATCATTACTTTAAAATTATCTGAATATGCACAGGTGTAAGTATATGAATGAACATTTAAAATAAAAATATTTTAACTTGTTACTGTTGTGGGTAAATAAATGTGGTATGAATTTCTGTAAAAGCATGTATGCATATAACCTATGTTAGGTACCTTAAATAAAAAAAAAAATATGTAGGTATCAAAGTAAGTAAAAATTATTTTATAGTTCAAACCTTAATATGAAATTTAAAAATGCATTACGCAATAAACGAACATAATGGAGATACATAAAAATCTAAAAAAATAAATGACACATCAACTACTATTCAATAATTTATTATCTTTTAAAGCACGTAACGAACCACTCCTTCGCAATAAATATTTATAATAATTTCATTACGCAAATATTGACAAAACACTCAAATTTGAGTTGTTATTAGAATAACAAATAAATAACATCACCATCGTAGCCAAACATTACTAAACATAGGCCTATCCCAATAATCTTTACACGGTACAGGTCTAAGCCTTGCAGTTAGCTACCTTATTCAACCAGGATAGGACCATCTGTAGATCTAGATCGAGGAGAGGTTTGAGCTCTATACAACGCTTCCGAGTATGTGTGTCGTTCGAGAACTTTTAGGGTTATGGTTCACTTCGCCATGATAATTTTTCTAGCTTTTTTGTAACAGAACAATAAGAATAGTTTGTTTCATACTCCACTGAGTGACTTGTTTCTATTACTTTGCAGGAACTAGACCTCACTTTGCAGAAGGAGACTTAGACCATAGTATGACCAAGCCTTTTTCCGCCATAAGATGTTCAGTTTAAATGGGTTAATAATAATTGAGATGTTGGACGTAGTCCTTGTATTCGATTAGTGGATTTCTTCGCACAAAATTTCTGTAGTTCACACGTTTTCTGCTCTGTGACTCCCGTCTACTTCCGTCGTCTTCTCTAAGGCTTTTTATGTATATTTCAAAATTCGTTGAACCATCTAAATATCGTTGCCGCAAAAGTAGTAGCTTACTTAAAATGTTTAAATTTGAAAACCTTTTCAAAGTCATAGTAAATTATAGAATGCAAATATTTTCGCTACGGTGCTTTGTCACAGACGAAAAAAATATGGCAAGGAAATATCGAAAATGGTATTGTTTTTTAGTTGTTGTTGCCTTTTACGTCCAATATAGATAAATTTGCACAAAGATGGATTGAGATGATGGAGATTCCATTTTTACTATATAATATCTAATAAATAAATAATAATAAATATCTAATATACGCCACTAACAGAGTAATAACGGCTCGCATGTACGAGGCTTGTGCGTTTTTACACTAAATTATCGCTCAACAGACTGAAGGTAATTTCCTGAACCTTATTATTTACCACGAATCACTCTATAATAATTAAATTAGAACGGGGAATTTACCACGATTGGTTTTATTTTGTTTGTTTCCGATATTTCGGCACAGTTTTCATACACCGTGTTTGCGGACGGACTCCGGAGATGTGTAGTGCAGGTAGCTACATTGGGCAGATATATCTATCTACCCTCCCGTCTTGTTCGTTTGTGTTGTTCGTCACTGTTTTGGCTCGCTGCCTTGTCACGACATATAATACTTACAGTGTCACCAAGAGAACTCGAAGTCAGATCTAATTTGTGTGTGTGTATCTGTCTGTGGCACCGTAGCTCCTAAACAGGTGAACCTTGAAAATTTAAAAGCAGTTTTTAAGCGATGGTTATAGGATAAGCTTTATCAAAATCGGTTTAGCCGTTTCAAGGTCATAAGCTCTTTTGTTAGCTGCGGTAGGGATCTTAGACGCATAATTGGTATTGACTTTACTTTCAAACATATGTGATGCTTTGAAACACCCATGTATGCTACAAAACTATCCAGATAATGGATTTTTTCGTCTGATGCTGCAATTTGTTTGATTTGTTGTGCTGTTATAATCGAGATGGTTGGTAGGAGGATGATTTTTGCAGATCAGCCCAGGAGCTTGGAGCCCATCAGCTCACTCCCTACTTGACAACTTGTTATTTTCAACATTTACTTGTTCAAATGATAGAACATTTGGTGTACTGTTTCCTAAGACATGAGAACCTTCAGCTGATGTTGCAGCATTAAGTAGTCTGCGGGATATCTAACTCCTCAGCAACTGATAGCAGATATAAAGTTCTGTAGCACTGTACATACTTTCTTCTATAATATCATACTTGATTATAAACTCGCGACGTGCATTGTTGTACTAAGAAAATCTTTAGTTAATATGTATTTAAGAAATTGTGGTTGAACTAATCTAGTAGGATGAGCAATTCTGAGTTTTATCTATCTACCCTCCCGTCTTGTTCGTTTGTGTTGTTCGTCACTGTTTTGGCTCGCTGCCTTGTCACGACATATAATACTTACAGTGTCACCAAGAGAACTCGAAGTCAGATCTAATTTGCGATTATTATTTTACTCCACCACATATGTTTGACAACCTTAAACTATCTTCTCGATCGAAAATAATATTGTGGTGCTCCGTAGATAATATTTTTGGGTCTTATTTTTGACTGCAGCGATGTGTTCCTTGGTACGAGTAGCAATAGAACGCTTCGTCTGTGCAGAGTACGAACTACCACAGCTACAGTCCACTTTATACAGCCCGGGACACTGGATTGGTCATTTATCTTTTGGCGATCTCATGCGACTGGATATCTGGTCACAAGGAGTAAACACGGTCTTGATCCCATAAGTCTTTAATATTCTGCCGACTTTGTCCGTTACTTCTTTAACATACGGAAGCTAGGTGACATGGGTGATGGTGTAACGTGGCATGTAGATACCTATCAAATACCACTAAGGTGGTAAAATACTACTAAAACAAGCTTACGGTCCGCCTGATGGTAAGCTATAAACTGAATTACTCAAAGAACTGTCAGCACGAACTTTAATCGGAAATAAAAGAAAACCTATCGGTTAATTTTAAACCTAAACCTCAAATAAATTAAACTGTTGTTTGACATAAGGAAGGACATAATAAGTGTCGTTTCTCTTAATAATCTGGACAGTTGTATCTAGCAAGTGGTAATTCAAGTGGTAACGGCACGAGCCCGTCTCACACTAGGCCGGTTTTTTTGTTATACTTTAGAGCTCAACCTATTATCACTGCAAGATTAAAGCTTCTATGTGTAATAGTAAAAGGGCGAAATCCGTCAAATCTAATAAACACTTCAACTTCCCACAAAAATGTTTTAACTAGGTAGGTAAAATACGGTACTGTTTTAAGTTAGGTTAGTATAAAGTTATTTAAATTAAAAAAAAATCTAAAAAATAAAAAATCAAAGCACTTATATATCAAATTAAAGCTTGCATAAACCGGGTTTTAACTAGTCGATCCTCTGGTTTGATACATTTCGCTTTTTGATTATGACAAGCATTCTTGTTTTACAAGAACATAATAAGTCATAGTCAAAGAGCAAATAAGAAAAAAACGAAAATGTGTTTATTTTGTGAGTCCTTAAATTTTTACTTTTCGATTTTTTTATTATATCTTAGGTAATTGGCCATAATAACGCATATTCTGTGTAAATTTACCTGTTACGATTCAAAAGTTAAAACTCCAGAAAGGTCAGACAGACAGAACGACAAATGGCGGTGTAGGCTTAGTTATAGGGTGGCCTTTCCTCCTTTTTGGGTAGGGAACCTTAAAAATCTATTCTCAGAAGAAGGATTTTGAAGGCCAAGCCCTAGGCAAAGATCTGCATAGAACCGAGTGGGGCGCGCTTTTATTTTTAAACCCCCGACGCAAAAAGGGGGTGTTAGAGGTTTGGCTGGTATGTCTGTGTATCTGTCTGTGGCACCGTAGCTCCTAAACAGGTGAACCTTGAAAATTTAAAAGCAGTTTTTAAGCGATGGTTATAGGATAAGCTTTATCAAAATCGGTTTAGCCGTTTCAAGGTCATAAGCTCTTTTGTTAGCTGCGGTAGGGATCTTAGACGCATAATTGGTATTGACTTTACTTTCAAACATATGTGATGCTTTGAAACACCCATGTATGCTACAAAACTATCCAGATAATGGATTTTTTCGTCTGATGCTGCAATTTGTTTGATTTGTTGTGCTGTTATAATCGAGATGGTTGGTAGGAGGATGATTTTTGCAGATCAGCCCAGGAGCTTGGAGCCCATCAGCTCACTCCCTACTTGACAACTTGTTATTTTCAACATTTACTTGTTCAAATGATAGAACATTTGGTGTACTGTTTCCTAAGACATGAGAACCTTCAGCTGATGTTGCAGCATTAAGTAGTCTGCGGGATATCTAACTCCTCAGCAACTGATAGCAGATATAAAGTTCTGTAGCACTGTACATACTTTCTTCTATAATATCATACTTGATTATAAACTCGCGACGTGCATTGTTGTACTAAGAAAATCTTTAGTTAATATGTATTTAAGAAATTGTGGTTGAACTAATCTAGTAGGATGAGCAATTCTGAGTTTTGTCTCGAAAAGTACTTACGAGAACGTGGAGACGGGGCGTTGTTCGTAGCATGTCTACTAAACTCTGAAATAAAAATAAATAAAACTCCCTACAAGGAAAACTTCTAAAAATTATTCAAATAGTAATGTTATAAGTACCCAGTATTTTGATCCAAGAGTCGTCGCGTCGGCAGACCGCCAAGTAAATAAAATAAAATTACAATATATGTCAAAAGAAATTAGTAATCCTAAACTATAAAACTTTAATGTATGTATTCAACAATAATAATGAAAATACTACTTTGGCGGCCCCATTGCAAAGAAAGAGGGCTAACAAACACATCTCATGTTTAATTTTTAGAAGTTTTTAATTTATTTTTCATTAAAATACAGTTCGGGGATTAGTCCATATCACTATTATGACTTTATGAAAATATTCTTCGTATTCATTGGCATGCTTTGGGTACGAAACCCAAAAACCACCTGGTATTTTGGTATTTTGTAATTGGAGTGGTTTCATGTTGTAGTCGATAGTTTTTAGTCAAAAGCCTAAAAAGTAAATCAATAAGGTGCATTTGCGATTGGTCATCATTATCTCAGCCAAAGCCGGCAAAGTAATATTCCTGGGCAGCGTAAAGTATGATATGATATAACATAATGTAATGTAACATAACATGACATGACATAATATTCATAACATGATATGACATGAAATAATATAATATAATATTAAACATTAATAAATTAAAATGTCAACATATTTTATGACAAGCCATTTCCAGTAATGCTTATCTATGTGAAACAAAAAACTGGTATTTACGTGGTTTTGTACTGCTCGCTACGTGTATTTGTACTGCTCGCTACGTGTTTTTGTACTGCTCCCTACGTGTTTTTGTACTGCTCGCTACGATTGAGTCTTGACTCCTGAGTCGCAAGGAGTATGTATCAATTTCTCGTTACTACCCACATAATCCAATTTATTGTGCGAGGAACATTCACGACTATAAGCAAATCTAATTTATCACTATTAAGTACTTCTCATCCTGTGAACTTCCGTGTTAACTGTGAATTACAAGGAAAAATGATTAAAAATTAAAACATTTGCTATCCACTAGCTATATTCACTGTATATGTATTTTTAAAGTTTCTCATGCAAGTGAATTGTATAATTCTTAAGGGAAATAAAGAATTCTGAAACCTGAAGTACCCATACTAGGTCATATATGACTGCAGCCGCATTTCGCAACAAAAAAGTTGATTTTTTTAACGAATAAACTAACCAAATTTTGCGCATTCAAAACCACTGGTTTAAGCTTGTATTTGTAAGTATATAAAATATATACTAAACGTATATATTCTATAAATTTTAAAATGTACATAAATATTTGAGCTAACGCAGTAATTATAGATTGTGACCACAATAAAATATTGGAATGCAGATAACTCACATAAATAGGCTTCATTTGTTAGGGTCGCACCGATATGGGTCACACTGATATGGGTCGTACTGATATGGGTCACACTGATATGGCTCGTACTGATATGGGTCGTACTGATATGGGTCGCGCCGATGGGTCGCACTCGTATATTCAGTTTTGATTAACTTGTGGTTACGGTTCTGATAATTTATATTTAATCTGCGGTTAAGGTGAGTACGGAACTTTTTATTGTTTGTTAGATAAGAATTTGAACTGTAAGCCGAAACGCGATATGTCTGCTATAAGTTGGGTTGTTACTGTTGAGTTGTGTATCCTGTTGCTGTTGAGTGGGTAACCTGTTTATTCCAAGTGATGCTGCAGCACCAGGTCAAGGTTACTATGTTATCGCAATATCATTGAAGTAACATTTCAAATTTCGAATCGAGCAGACCATTTCGAGTTCCTCATTTCCCATCACCAACTGGAAAAGAGCTGATAATCTTCACCGTTTGAACTTAAACGGGTTGTCTGGAATCATAGCTAAGAATACTTTCCGTTTAAGTAACCTTTCAAAATAAAACAAAAAACTAAATCAATATAGCTTCATCCGCTTGTGCGCTGCTTCAGAAAGATAAATAGATATACACGTTTTAACTTTAATGCCGTTCTCCTTCTCCGATTTCCAATCAGGTATTTATACTTCTCTTCGTTTTCTAATCTTCATATCTGCTAGAAAATTGTATTATTTAGTATTACTTCAGTAAAACTCAAAGTGTTGAGTTTGACAAAACTTTTGAATTTTCAAAACTAATAATTAATATTTTCTGACCCAAAAACCTCCCTGCGGCTCACAATGTTAATTTCCACCGGGATATTGTATGGTACGACTATCAACATAATAATATAGTCTTTCTTTAAAATACACAAATATGATTCTGACAATTGTAGACAACGTTAAAATAAAAAAAAAGAATCATAATAAATAAATTTAAGAACACTTTTTGAATTTATATACCCCACAATTTTATGAATTTTGAGACACTAAGGCTGGGTTGCACCAAGTAACTTTGACGTTAACCAGCCGTCAAAAATAGAAGACTGTATGAAAATTTAAATAGGCAGCTTTTGTTTGACCTTAACCGGCCCGTCAAAGTCAGTTGGTGCAACCCAGCATTAATGTAACCTAAGCGGCCTGTAACCCTCTTGTAAGTATCTTTCCGAATTAATTTGATAGGAATATTATATTTTAAAGAACAAAATTCGCATTAGCAGAAAAATGTATTCAGAAATAATCTTTCGAGTAGAACACATTAATAGAACTATTGCTAGCACTAGTCCTTACTAACTATTAATAACACTAGTACTAACTATAGCTAGCACTAGTATTTACTAACTATTAATAGCACTAGTACTAACTATTGCTAGCACTAGTACTTACTAACTATTAATATCACTTATACTTACTAACTATTGCTAGCACTAGTACCTAATAACGATTAATAGCACTAGTACTAACTATTAATAGCATCAGCACCAAACTAATAAGAGTTCAACAAAATTAATAGATTTTGATTAAACTTTGTTCGGTTTTTAAGGTTTCATACCTAAGGGGTACCAACGGAGCTCTATTATTGAGCCTACGCTTTTTTATGTTTGTTTACACCAAAATATGTAGAAGCCTAACATTTTCACAGAATATGTGTTATAATGGCACATATAATAAAAAGTTTATAAATAAAAAACACGTTTTTTAGCTTTTATTATTATATCGTAAAAACGACATCAATAAAAGCCATTAACAATTAATGCAAGCAAATTAACCTATATAAATGATAGTAAAGCCGTAACTTAAAGCTCAAAGCTTAGGGTTAGGATTAAGGAATAAGCTCCCTGTCGTGGTTTGCATAAGGGAGAGTGATAACATTTCTAAAGGATCAGCAACACGCGATTAATGCCCCTAGTTAACAAACGGCCAGAGGCTACAATGATCCCTTGACATCAGGCGGGCCGCTTGCTTGTTCGCCACCTTGTGGTTATAAAAACAGTAAATTACGTCGATAGCGTATTCTTTGTTAAGTGTTTTGTAACATAAGTGCATACAAGGTAAGTGTCAATTACTTCATCGTTCCGATTTACTTATCTTTTTTCCTGTTATTGCAACCTATACTTATTTTAATTCAAAGGTTATTTGGCAAAGATAGCTCATTAGCTATAATATTTATATATTTTATTTTATTATTTTATAATTACTTTATGCAATAACGTATGCATTTACACTCATTTACCTTGGAGATTACTTACCTATTTCAAGAACAGATATTATTATATAAAGAAAATAATTGACAACTGAAATAACGTATAAATAGCATGGATTTATTTATATGCATATTATGTACACAGATAAGAACGGCTTTTCGATTTTTTTTTAGTTTTTTACTTTTATTTTAGGAAATACTTAAAAATAATGCAGCATTTCCCAAAATATAGCCACTCATGGTTACGAAGGGGTAAAAACATTCTATGGTATAAAAAATACACAAATTGGGGCTTATATTTTTAGATTTTTAAACTGTGTAACAGTGATGTTGCAAACAAACACAAATAAACATTCAATAAAAGTTATAAACATTTACATAGAAAAGTTGACTCGGGCGGGTGACACCGACTTTAAAATGTATCGATGTGTCAAAATATATCAATCTCCGTCTCTCTTTCTCTCACACAATATGTCACTTAATATGTTAAGTACTATGAACGATGTAAGAATAGTATAGGACAAGTAAATATTAATCAAAACAAAATGTTTATTAAATCCCAAATTAAAAATATTTACCTAAAAAATAATAACCATAAAAATACAACAGCAGAAAAAAGGAAACTTGTCTCATAAAAAGAACACCTCGTCCAATGTAGCTCCTTGTGGCAATGTGGAAATTATTAATTTTATTTATAATTACGGCAACTCCTTAATAATAGAAAAAAAACAAACAATTAAATCTTTCCTCTTTAATGGCATAATACATTCGTGTCTGTGAATCCATGGAAATGCACATACAAAATTTCAACCAAATCGGTCAAGCCGTTTAATAGATGATATACCAACAGCAGCGCCACCTACCGAGTCTAATTGTATTTTTAAATCATCCAGAAAACCATCGAAATACCCATATAAAATTTCAACCCAATCGGTTCAGCCGTTTAGAAGTAATGTGAAAAAGGAAGTAATTACGTAATTAAATGATTAGGAATTTGCGAAAGGTTAATTCTTACTACCCGTTGTCCTATTACCCGTTTTCCCGTAGGAATGAAGCATATTCCCGCGGGAAAAAGGAGTCTATGTTCATCAGGGATAATGTCGGCTTCTAATGGTAAAAGAATTTTTCAAATCGGTCCTGTGGTTTCGGAGCCTATTCAGTACAAACAAACAAACAAACAATCAAATCTTTCCTCTTTATATAAAACTGCTCTATATTTTTTTGCTGAATTTTGCTATTTCAACAATTCCATTTTCCGTGAAATCTTTATTGGGACTACCTTTAACAAACTTTTATTTTTTTTAAGATATTACAACTTAGGTAAAGCATAGTTGCGTTGGTTTTTAAACCATTATGAAAAGCATGATTAGTTAGCGCGATGGTGTAATTAAAAATTTAATATTTATTTATCCTGTCCAAATTTAAACATCTAAATATAAAAATGAGTCACTTTTGAAGTGATAAGCTTACTTGCTTCAATTTCATTTATGGACAGGGTGGAAAAGAAAAGCCGTGGTTAAAGCAGTAGTTTCCTTAGTATTAATGATAGTTAAATTTACTAAAAGAAAACATTCCTTTACTTTAGCCGGGAATCAAACCTGTGAAATATGAAATCATATTGTATTTTATGAAATTGATCGAAAGTGTCTTCCAAATAACAAACTATAATACATTACAAAAGAGCTTTAAAATAAAAAAATGGTTATTACATACCTAATTACCTATTGTATTTACTACTGGATAGTGTTAAGATTTGGTTTAGTTAATCAAATACTAAGTTGATTTATAACAGTACGATAATAATTCATATTTCAATTTAATTATTTCATGATCGATTTATTCTTTTTTTTTTTTTATTTAAGACTAGCTTTTGCCCGCGGTTCAATCCGCCCTAAATTCGGTTATCGTGTAGGATTTCAAAAGCATTTCCTTAATTATAGAAAAAAACCATTTCACACTTGACGGTTTCAAGTAGCCTTTGTCCTTTCACGGAACTGAAAACTATCTCCATGCCAAATTTGTCTTCGGTTCCACCTGCCCTAATCTCGGTTATCGTTGTAGGATTTTAACGGCAAATTCTCAATTATAGACAGAATCCCGACTCACACTTGACGTTTTCAAATAACTAATGTCACTTCCCGGGGCTCAAACTATCTCCTTGCCAAATTTCATGTAAATCGGTTCAGCGGTTTAAACGCGAAGAGGTTACAGACAGAGCTGCTTTCGCATTAATAATATTGGTACAGATATTATGCTATCCAGAAGAAATTATTCCTCATAAAAGATCCTTTAAGATCGATTTCATAAAATACAGGTTGTTTTTAGGGTTCCATACCCGAAGGGTAATTAGCGGACGAAGACTAAGGCTTCGCTTTCCGTCCGTCTGTCACCAGGCTGTATCTCATAAACCGTGATAGTTAGACTGTTGAAATTTTCACAAAAGATGTATTTCTGTTGCTGCTATAACAATAAATAATAAAAAACAGAATAAAATAAATATTTAAGGGGGCTCCCATACAACAAAAGTAATTTTTTTGCTCGATTTTGCTCGTTATTGATAACGGCAACAGGTAGACACTTAAAATATGCACAGAATATTTAGTTATATAGTCGCTTTAAAAATAAATAATTAAATTAAAATAAAACAAATATTTAAGGCAGGCTCCCATAAAACAAACGTGATTTTTTTTGCAATTTTATAGATAATAGTACAGAACCCTTCGTGCGCGAGACCGACACGCACTTGGCCGATTTTTTACTCATACTTTACAGGTTCAAAATTGTTTTCTTTATCTAAAAAGCTTTCAATGCAGTTTTAGTTATTTTCAAAATTAAATAAATATTTCGTTTAAGTAAAATTAACTATCATCAATATAAATGGTACTTTTCTTCCAACCACGGCCTTTCTTTTCCACTTTGTACCCTGTATAGTAGATAAATATTAGCCCGTGGCAGAAACTCGATGTAGGTATTAAAAACTTTAACTAAATTCGGACAGGCCGGATAAAAAATAACCAGCTAAAAAACTGCATTACTATATACTATATAGACTAGAATGCTATTTACTTTTTATTACTTTTGACTTCCGTGTCATTGCCGTGATATATATTTTATATCCTTTATGCTATAGGTACTTCAGACGCGATGGCTCTCAGAGGATGTAAGAAAAAAAATAACTAAGAGGTTTTTTTTTAAAAAAAAAAGAATAGAACTGGAAATAGAGATAAAAACGTGTCATTAGACGTTGCATAATAAAGAACTTGTTGTGTTAAATAAACCTGATTAGACTAGAATGCTATTCACTTTTTATTACTTTTGGCTTCCGTGTCATTGCCGTGATATATATTTTATATCCTTTATGCTATCTAAATCGGATAGTAAAAATGCAAGAATTTATTTTATTGCTCTGATAAGTTAATTTGCGTTGTCGGCTTACATTCTGCTATATAGACATATCTTTTTGGTTTTTAATTTTTATTCTAACGTTTTGGACAAAATTTTGTATGTAGATAATGTTTGACTTTCTAAGTTTATTTCGATGCTCGGTCGCCCAGGGCCCAGTGGGTATAATAATAATCTATATATACATGTGTACAAAAGAATCAGCTGACTGATCGACTGATATATCAGGGTACAGTTCAAACAACTGGGACTATCTAAATGTAATTTTGCACTGAGATGTCTGTTAAAACATAGGCAAGCAAAAATAAAGGATTTTACAAATTTTATCAACTAAGGGGTAAAATGCCGATTGGAAGTTTGTATGGAAATCTGCCATTTTGTAGCATCTATCTCGCCAGCCTTTATACGTCCCCACTGTTGGGACACGGCCTACCCTCATAAGCGAGGGTGATTTGAGCTATAGTTCACACGCGGGCCCAGTGTGGATTGTGGACTTCAGATACGTCATTTTTAGTGTTCCGTACGTCAAAAGGAAAAAACGGAACCCTTATAGGATCACTTTGTTGTCCGTCTGTCAAGACCCTTTTTCTCAGAAACGCGTGGAGGTATCAAGCTAAAATTTATATAAAATACTAAAGTCTACTGTCCGTTGAAGCTGTGAAAAAATCAAACTTCTAAGCCAACGCAATCAAAAGATACAGCCGTTTATGCCGCAAATTTACGAAACTCGCATGGGAATCAAAACCTACAGGGTACTTCCCGTAAACTCAGAATCTTGAAATTTGGTACGAAACAACATCTTACAGTTGAAATAAAGGGAAAATTGCGAAAACCGCAAATTTTCAAAACTCGCAAGGGAATCAAAACCTACAGGGTAAGTACTTCCCGTGAACTCAGAATCTTGAAATTTGGTGCGAAGCAACGTCTTATATTACAGATTAAGGAAAAGTTACGAAAACCGTAAATTTTTGTTACATCATATAATAAAAATATTTTTTATAATATACAACAACATATAATAAGTTCGCACGGAACCCTCGGTGCGCGAGCCAGACTCGCACTTGGCCGGTTTTTTTATTGAGGTATGCAGGTGTCCTTACTATGTTTTCCTTCACCGGAAAGCCAGTGGTGTAAATAAATAAATCAGTGTACATGAGAAATGAAGAAAAGATCAGTGGTACACGCCGACCTCGGGGCTCGAAACCTCCGCCACATGGGACGTAAAGAGAAATTTAAACCCCTCGGCCACCACCATTAATGTATACAAATTAGTACTTAGTCTTAGATTGAAAATTAAGATTAACGCACGGAGAAAAAACTTTAGTAGCTACAAGTAAATAATACTAATAACCACTAAAATATGAGTAATTCCGAGGACAAGTAAATTACACTGAAGGTTACCAGTGAGTTTTACTTATTGTATTTACTAACAGGAATAAAACTAGTCTTGTTGGAATAACTGTGTTGTTTACTAAAAACAAGTAAAGTATAATGGAATGAAATAACGTATAAACTCGCTTACAATCAGAGTATAATTACGCCGATACAAGATGATCGTGATGAAGCTCTGTGATGCGAAGCGTACGGTTGATAATAACTGGTCAGTGTACCTGGTAGATGAAGGAAGGGCTGCGGCCGAGAGTCCGTCAAATCTGTTTAGCACAGGCTTACTAATTGTGGAGCTGTGGTAAAGGGGAATCCTCCGCCAGGTGAGGAGTTATACCTGGAGAACGTCTTGTCAGACGTTTTATCGGTATATATGCGAACTATCGAAAAAACTTCGATAGCGCAATGTTAGACGCGCGACGTCAACCCTAATTCGTAGCAGTACAATATGATTGAAGCGCTGAACCGGTCCGGGCTTCTTAATTCAATAAAGTAAAAATTATATGCACTTTATACATTTATTTTTTACATTTAATTTACAAGTTATAGTTTATTTGTATTTTATAATGAATTGTATTTTTACAACAAGAAAATATTACAAATCAAGAATGACATATATATATATATTTTCCCTGTGACATTTCATGCATGCAGTCAAACCTCTTTCATCTTAACTGCATGCATGTAAGTCGCCACCGAGACCGTTACTATGGTCGATAGTGGTCAGGGAATCTAACTTTTCGCCTACTTCTTGTAGTCCTTCCAACGTCTTCTAGATTGCTTTGATTTATTTGAGACTTATCTTCAATTGTGGCATAAGCAGGCTTAAGACGATCTATCGTTACCGTTTGAAGTTTTCCTTTGACCTCAATGTCAAAGGATTTAGATCCTCTACGCAGTATTTTGTAGGGACCACAGTAAGGTGCTTGAAGTGACTTTTGAATTGGTCCTTGCCTTAAAAACACATGAGTGGCAGTATTTAAGTCTTTAGGGACGCAGAAGGGGCGTTTGCCGTGCCAAGATGTAGGCTGCGGTGTAAGGTTGCCCATGTAGTTACGAAGACGACTTGCATAATCGGTGAAATCCACCACTAGGATTTTGTTTGGGGATAAGAATTGTCCTGGCAATCGAAGTGGTTCACCATAAACTAATTCTGTTGCAGATGCTTTTTTATCATCTTTCCAAGCGCTGCGAATGCCAAGGAGTACAATGGGAAGAGTTTCAGTCCATTGGGAATTGGTATGGCAAGTAATCGCAGCTTTTAGTTGGCGGTGTAATCTCTCAACAAGACCATTTGCAGCTGGGTGATAAGCGGTTGTGGTGGAGTGCTTGTCCCTAATACTGTAGCGATGCTTCTAAAAAGTTGAGATTCGAATTGGCGGCCACGGTCAGTCGTAATGCGTTCCGGGCAACCAAATCGTGAGACCCATCCTGATATGAAGGTAAATGCACATGTTTCTGCAGTTATATCTTTTAAGGGATATGCCTCTGGCCATCGAATAAAGCGATCGACTAATGTGAGGCAGTACATTTTACCATGGGATAGAGGTAAGGGACCTATTATGTCCATATGGACATGTTGAAATCGGGCAGAAGGTAGTTTAAACTCTGCAAGTGTTGCTGAAGTATGTCTTGAAACTTTGCTGCGTTGGCAATGTTGACATTCCTTAACCCACTGCATACAATCTTTCCTAATACCCGGCCACACAAATCTATCAGCAGTTAACCGAACGGATGCTTTACCACCCAGATGAGATAAGTTGTGAAGGGTTTCAAACACCTGTCGACTGAAAGATGAAGTTAGAAGTGGTGTTGAAACGTCACAGTATATCTGTACATTCGTTTCAGGCGTAGCTAACTTTTGGAGTTGCAGACTGCATCCGTTTTTGAGCAAGTCTTGTAACTCCGTGTCATTGTCTTGAGACTGTGCAAGGGATTGAAAATCTTTAATTGTCGCAACTTCCTCGATTCTAGATAAAGTGTCAGCTACAGTATTTTGTATGCCTGAGATAAATATTATATCAGTTGTGTATTGAGATATTAAGTCCAGGTATCTAAACTGTCGAGGTGAACATTTATCTTTACGGGTTGTAAAAGCAAATGTTATGGGTTTGTGATCTGTAAAAACAGCAAATGTTCTGGCGTCTACCATGCCAGCCATTGCCGTGTCGGAAGCATCTGTCATAATCGCTAGTTCTGCTTGTGGATCGGGATGTGCTAACAGGGTTGCCTTTGATAAAGAAAATTTGCATTGGTTAATAGCTTCTAACTGTTCCGGTGACAAGCAGACCTTTTTAGAACCTTTGGCGTCAGTTCCACATAAAAGGACGTTAAGTGGTGCACGTACTTTGGCTGCACCAGGAATGAACCGACGATAAAAATTAATCATCCCTAAGAAACGACGTAATTCTTTTATAGTTTTTGGAATAGGGAATTCCTGAATTGCGTGTACCTTTGACTCTAATGGTTTAATGCCGTCAGCAGATACATTATAACCCAAAAAAGTTCCTTCGTCTTGCTCAAAAACAAATTTATTAGTATTGATTAAAACACCATACTCTCTCAGCTTTTCAAACATTTGTCGGAGATGTTGATGGTGTTTAGATTTAGAGGCTGAAAATACCAAAATATCATCTATATAGCTGTAACAAAATTCTAAATCGCGAAGCATGGCATGGATGGATATGCCGCACAGGGTATCGGTCTGGTACGGTTCGTGCATTAAGCGCCCTATAATCTGCACATGGACGCCAACCATCATATTTCTTGCGAGCTAGGTGAAGTGGTAAAGACCTGGTCCTGGCGTGGTTTTTATATGATGCACCGTTTCATGTTTAGGTTTAGTAGGCTTTCCAGCTGGTCGAGTTATTTCTGGAAATTCGCGTAGTAAGTTTTGACATTGTGAGAATTCAGGTGTGGTACCGATACAGATAATGATGTTATGCCATCAATAAGACGATGATTGCGGCAGTCAACAAGTAAGTTGTAAAAACTTGAGAAATCGACTCCAATTATCGGTTTTGATACGTCAGCAACAATAAAACGCCAGACGAACGCACGACGTAGACCTAAAGCTAATTCCAGTTGTAAGTCACCATAAGTTTGTATGATTGTGCCATTGACAGCGAAAAGTTCGTAATTTGTTTTGGCACGCGGCACCCTCACGGCTGATCGTGGAAACACACATACGTCTGAGCCGGTGTCAACTAAATATTGTATTTTCGTTTTGCGATCAGTGATAAACAGGCAGCCTGGTTGAGTAGGGCAGTCGGTTGCCGCCATTATTGGCTGCCCTGCGAGTTTTCCTTGTCATAACTACAAGGTGGAGTACATTTTTTAGCTTTAGAGCCAAAATTAAAGTGGTACCAGCAGTTTGTGTTAGTTCTCGTATTTGAATGTGATCTTGAACGAGAACGTGAACGCGAACGAAAGCGTCGGCGTTCATTACCTCTAGTGTGACGATACGATTTAAACTTCTGTACGCTCAGTTCCTCTACTCGCCACGTCAGTTCTGCTACTCTCCGACCTAAAAGATCTAAAGCAGTACCAGGTAGATCATGAGACGTACTAGCAATATTTGATGTTGAAGGGACGACGTCGTTAATCCTATCAGCTAATTCAGCTACAGCTTCCAGTTCGGTGTCACTCTGCGAAGCGAATATGGCTTGTAGACTTGGTGGTAGACGACTTAACCATATGGTACGAAGAAATTCTTTTGAATGAAAAAATGAATGAAAAATGAATTTATTTCAGTTCAACTAGTTACATGACACTTGTTACGCTACTTCTTACAATAGGTTACCCTGTGACGTAAGAAGCAGGCTCTCTGCTCGTACAATATGAAATAAATTATGCGGTTAGTAAGTGATTAAAGAATAAAAAAAAATAAAGTTACGGTAGTTAGTTTTAATTTCCCTTCCATACCATGTTATATAGAAAAGAAATCGAATACAAATTAGTGCTGACATTTAAGAAGATCATACAAAAGTTTTAGCAGTTAAGTCTGTAGCAAAATATATAATAAATTTAAAATGACCTAAGAAAATAAAATTAAAATTAAATTAAGATCATACTTTTATTTCCAACAGTATTTCGGTTTCATCATAACTCAGAATACAGAGCCAGTCAAACAGAGTCTCCTTAAATTGTCTTAGAGTATATTTTTTAACATTTTTATGATCTTTCAACAGTTTATTATAAAGAATGGGGGAGATAAAGTTGAAATGTCTCGCAGCAAATGCAGATCTGGCACTATGTAGAGGACACTTCTGTACTCTTTTAGATGTTTGTGGTAGCAACGGAACGTACTTAGTATGATACCTTTTTAAACATTGAAAAACAAAAAGTTGGCGCACATTAAGCACCTTAGCATTTTCATAAAGTAATTTAGTTGGATACAAACGAGGTAAGCAGAGTAGTACTTTTAGTACTGCTCTTTGTGCTTTTTCAACTTCATCAATGTACGTTTTACTTGCACAGCCCCAAACACATATACAGTATGATAGTAGAGACTGACAAAGGGCTTTGTATGTGTTAATTAGTAATTGTCTATCTGCTGCTTGTCTAAGTTGTTTAAAAATGAATATTAGTTTTCTAGCTCTCATAGAAATCATGTGTAAGTGCTCTTTCCAGTTCAATTTGTCATCTACCATAACTCCTAAGTATTTGATAACCGTGACACGAGATAGCACCTCACAATTACAACCGGGCGCACAAGTTCCAACAATTCGATTACAAGGGAATGTGTGAATATGTAAATTTAAATCAGTTATAGGACTACACACTGAGGTCTTACTAAAACACATATATTTTGTTTTCTGAGTATTTAAACTAAGAAGATTGTCTTCTAGCCACTTACTCACTTGTATTAAACCTGTCTCAACCATAGATTTAACGGCGTTCCAGGATTTATCATGAAAAACTATTACAGTATCATCAGCAAACATTATTAAATCAGCATTGCGAAGCTTAACATCACAAAGTTTATTAATATATATTAAAAACAGTGTTGGGCCTAACGTACTTCCCTGTGGGACACCAAATGTGCATTCACACATTGAACTAACATGTCCAGCAACTCTAACACACTGTTTTCTGTCTGTCAAATAATCCTTAAACCAGTCTAAAGCAACTCCTCTTATTCCACAGTTCTCTAGTCTCTTTAAGAGAATAGGTATGGATACTGTATCAAATGCTTTTTGGAGATCCAAGAAAACACCAATACAACGTTCTCCACCATTGTGATTGTGATTTGTGACTAAAGTGGTCAATTTCAAGACAGCATCCTCTGTGCACTTGTTATTTCTGAAACCATATTGATTATCTGAGAGGTAATTACCTAATTCTAAGTATCTCTTAAGTCTGTGGTTCATAAGTTTCTCGATTATTTTTGAAAGAGTTGTTAGCAGAGAAATAGGCCTATAATTGGACGGGTCTTCTTTATTACCCGATTTGAAAATTGGACAGACAGAAGCAATTTTGAAATTTTTAGGAAACACCCCCGTAGTAAAACTAAGATTCGCAATATACGTGATAGGCTCAACCAAGTAACAATAAAACTGTTTAAAAAACTTTGAAGATAGTTTGTCATGACCTGAGGAACAAGTTGATCTTAAGTGTTGTATTATCTTATGCACCTCAGCTGGATCCGTAGGTGATAGAGACATCGAATCAACAGGCGTCTTAATTTCCTTTGCATTTTTAGCCAGTTCTCTTTCCGTTGTATTTAATTTGTGCAATGTATTATCCGCAAGATTTTTACCTATTGTAGTAAAAAACATATTCACCTCATTAAGAGAGTCTGTTTCTGAATCTGCAATTTTGAGTAGTTCAATTGATTGATCATTATTAACATTAATATTACATATCTCTTTTATAGCTTTCCATGTTTGTTTAGTGTTTCTTTCAGAATTACGAAGTAAATTTTGATAGTAACTTTTTTTAGCCTCTTTGATAATGGTATTACAAATTTTCTTATAGTTAATGAACTGTAAACGTAGATATTCATTATCTGGTATTTTTTTGCTCTGTTTAAATAATCTATCTCTTTTTCTTATTGAGTTTACTAGTCCAGTAGTAATCCAGGGTTTTAGAGGTCTGGTTTTTTTAGGAATGGTACGTAAAATTGTGTTGTCTTCAATTATAACATTTATCTTCGCTACAAAATTATTAGTTGCATCATTAACATTATTACAAGAATAAATATCACTCCAACTTTCATTTTCAAGGCATTCAGAAACTTTAGCATAGTTGATTACCTCGTTTGTAAAATGAAGATCTACATTTTTTTCAATTTGCATATCGATGTTAAGAAATATGGGGGAATGATCAGTAAATTTATCAAATACTATAGTCCTACATTTATAGATACTTTTTACCATATAATGATCTATACACTTACTTTGTCTAGTTGGTATATTGATACCCTGTTGCAAACCATGGAAAAAAACACAATTTAAATAATCGGCCACAGGGCCAGAACAGTTATTAGGCATAATATTAATATTGATATCACCACATAAAACTATATTTCTTGTTTTAATATTTTGTAAGATATTGTCCAAAGAATAAACAAAATTTGAAGTATTTTTAAATGATGGGGATCTATAACAAGCAAGGATAGTTAAGTCATTTTTTAATGTGAGCAAGAGACCAGTACAATCATCAAGTTTTGGTTCGATACACGATACATTACTATGCTGTTTCTTAACATAAACAATTACACCATCATTTTGATTGTATTCTTTTTTACTAGCAAAAACATTATATCCATCAATAATACGTGGTGTATAGTTGCTGTCTATCCAGCATTCCGTGAGTATAATAACATCCATGCTAACACCAGTGCTAGAGAGAAAGACCAGGAATCTATCTAGGTTACATTCCGAACTACAAATATTTACTGTCATTATATTAAAATTCGTCTTATAGTTATTTTTAACTGAATTAAGTATAATACGACATTCTGGCTCATCAATGTGAGTACATTTTATGTAGTCAAGGTTATCTAAACTATTAATGATTTCAGTATCATTGAGATTGAATTTTATAATTTTTGGAACCAGTTGGGACAAACGGACCGGCTAGATTTTGTAAATGCCTTAAGAACTGAGAAGGCTTTCTGTCGCCAAGCTCTTCATGTGCCAACAGTTGCTTAGTCTTACGTTCTTGTGAGGCAGAAAGTCTTTTAATAAGTTCCAATTTTAATTTGTTATATTTGCCAGAGTCAGGAGGTGAAGTAATTATATCTTTTACCTCTGCAGCAAATTGTTGGTCTAATTGCCCTATTACGAAGTAGAACTTAGTAGAGTCTGATGTTATATTTGACAAAACAAATTGGCCTTCAATTTGAGCGAACCAAACGGCCGGTTCTTCTTGCCAAAACGGTGGCACTCGTACGCCCACACGGAACACACCAGGCTCTGCATTATCGCTAGGTAAATCTTTAACTTCGTTACCTGTAGTCTCCATGTATTTAATGTTCGAATAGCAATGTGAATATCTAAATACGTGCGTCGTCGGGAAGTCACCAATGAAGCGCTGCACCGGTCCGGGCTTCTTAATTCAATAAAGTAAAACTTATATGCACAGTATGCATTTATTTTTTACATTTAATTTACAAGTTATAGTTTATTTGTATTTTATAATGAATTGTATTTTTACAACAAGAAAATATTACAAATCAAGAATGACACATATATAATTTTTTTCCCTGTGACATTTCATGCATGCAAAGTCAAACCTCTTTCATCTTAACTGCATGCATGTAAGTCACCACATGATGTTTGTTATTAGTAAACTTCACTAATTCTTAGAAAGGTGTTTGTAAACGTTAATTGGCCTTCCTTGTAATGACAAGTAGTGTTTTATCTGCCCAGTTTAATAACACTTTTTGTAATCTTTAGTAAGCTTTATATGTTGATATTAATTACCCTACTCAATTCAAGAAACGTTTCATAGGATTTATAAAGTTCTGTATTCCGAAGAACAAACTATTAATTACGGAAATGAATAAAACTATTTTGTTGTTATTATTTAATGGAATTAATAAAATATACTTAAATTTATACTGTTTTGTAAATTCCAGAAATAAAAATTTGAAATTAATAAAATTTAGTATTCACGCATTTTAATAAACAGTTTTTAATTCGAACAATATTTTATTCTCCGTGCATGTTCCACAGTTTTTGAAAACCATACCCTAGGGGGCAAAATTGTATGAAAATTCCGATATTTTGGTAGGTAAGACGATGAACAGTTCAAGGCTTTTTCAAAAATCCACGCGGACAAAGTCGCGGGAAAGTGCTTGTGATTATATAAAAGACGAACATTATATCCCATCATTTGTCATGATTGCCTAGTTCCCGACACTATATAAATTCATCCTAGATTACTAAAATCCTACTAATATTATAAATGTGAAAGTTTGTATGTCTGGATGGATGTTTGTTACTCAATCACGCTTCAACCACTGGACGGATCGGGATAAAACTTGGCATACATATAGGTTAGGTCCTGAAATAGCATATAGGCTATTTTATCCCTAAAAAATCAAAAAAACCTGCGGAAATAACTATAACAGAGTTGAACGAACTATTGCTGCACCTATAGCATGCTATAGCAATTCATAAGTGTAACTAATTAATTGATTAATTGGAGTTAATTTAGGATTTCTACGCCGATAACCGAGTTAAGGGCGGGCGGAGCCGCTGGCAAAGTCTAGTATTCCATAAAAATGAGGCAAGTCAACGCCGTTAATTACATATCTATTTTTTATTATTGATTTTTCTTATAAATAATATTGGTATCGGGAATACTGCCTGCGTGGTAACTTTAATGTATTTAATGATTCTTATTTAATTACCTAACAAGTGAGTTTCTTGATATCTACAAAATCTAATGGAGTTGACCATCAGCTTATAAGACGATTTCTTTCATATTTCTGTAATCAAAGAGTCTAAGAAAGTAAAACGGTGTAGTTTGCCATCTGGCGCTGTATATTATTTTATTTTTTTATTATCTTTATTATTGGGACAACATCGATCCAAATATCATGCATAACATGCTTACAAAAAAAATATTATTTAATGACTAAAAATGGTCTATCTAAGGCCTTAGGAATTCAAAATATTTTAATATTTTTCTTTTAAAGTTACCATTTAAAAGGATAATAAACCTGCCTTCTACTCGACGGAAGACTGCAAGTTCCATTTACTCTTTAAAAGTGCTATTGAGTAGATTTGAAATATCCAAAAAAAAAAATCTTGTCTCAGGGACCCTTATACCTACGGCCTACAGTTACGAACTAAAAAAAGTATCAAAGGGCTGCAATATTACGTTAAACTGTATATTAGAAAATGTTCTCAGGGTTTTGTTCCTCAAAAGGAAAAACTGAATTACTTTGATTTCTATTTATCTGTCTGTCCGTCAAAATCCTTTAGCTTCGGCACAGCTGGTGATTGTAAATTAATTTATTAGCTCCGAAGTTAAAGCGCATACCTATATCAGCTAACTAGATATTATCTATTTCCTCTTCGTACAAAGCTTATTTTAAAAGTGTACTACATAGAAGTAATAACACTAGTCAAAAGCTATTTTAATAATGTTTCGTGTTATTCTTAAAATATGCACGTTAGGGAGTATAGATAGCATTTCTGCTGATAGTGACTACTTTTAGCAAAACAATTGACTAGATCTCGCAGATGTGTTGCAGAAAAAGTACCTACAAAACTTTCTTAGTGTAGTTTATGACTAATGTTACAACTTTTATGTAGTAAATTCTTTATATAAGCTTTGTACGAAGAGGAAATAGAGAATATCCAATGGCGGCGCTAGGTATGCTGCTATAGGGCCCTTAAAGGGATCAATTAGTTGGATGAGTGACCGTTAGTGGAACCTTTTTTTTGAGGCCCTCCGTGCTTAGGAGGGCACGTTAAATTGTTGATCCAGGAAATCAGAGGCCCCTTAACTGTTAATCCAGGAAGTCAGAGACCTTATGACATGAATGGATTGAAAGCTATGACAGCCGGGTGAGAACCAGTTTGACATCGTCTGTTTCTTTTTACTGGGACAGCGTGGTAATTTATGGCCCTACCCTCTTTTTCCCAAGGACAGACCTGTGCTCTATGCAGTGGGGACATGCAACAGCTAAGGCAAGAAACTAAAATCAAAAAGAACCTAAAAAATTTGAGTTTCTTAATTGATTATATAACAAAATATGAACTTTTCGTATTTTCATATTCACACATATTCTGATACGAACTAGGTTCGAATTTCCCATTCTTATTTTCAAATTAGATATATTATTATGTTTATATACCTTACTTAATTACGTACGAAAGCTATCGCAAGATACCATCTTGGGGCGTAACACCATTAAATATAGATACCATGTTAAATTATCATTGGTTTTAACTCAAACAAGACGGCAATTAATAAAATTACATTCTAACTAACTATCTATCCCTCAAAACTTTTATGTGTTCCTCTCTTTGACTATATAATGCATAATCGCTAATAAAATTCGCCGGTACCTCTACTGTTTTAATTCTTTAGAGTTTTTCTCTATTTTTTTCGATCTCTTGTTCACTTGACCGTATACCGTAATCTATCAAGACTTCAAGACACAATAAAAGTAAAAAGGATTCGCAGGCCATTGCCCTCTGGTAGTACATTGACTTTTAACATGTACATTAATAACCCGTATATTTACTTTTTGTTGCAGTCATCTTTTATCACTATTGTAAAAGTTTTTCTACAATAACTATTTACTGAACGTGACTCAGTCGTTTGTGTGGGTTTTTTAGTGTCAGTGGTTTAAATATCAATTATATGTTTATTAATGCAAGTAACACCCACGATACCATTCGTATGGTTCCGTAAAAAGGTAGTGAACTCTAAGGCTGGGTTGCACCAACTAACTTTGACGTTAACCAGCTGTCAAAAATGGAAGATTGTATGAAAATTTGCATAGGCACCTTTTTATAAACTTAACCGGCCCGACAAAGTCAGTTGGTGCAACCCAGCCTAAATATATTTATAATTTTAATGTCTAAAACAGTTACCTCTGATGTTAATTGTTTATAAGTCTATGCACCACTCGCCTTCTAGATTTCGCCCCTTTTATAATTAGGGGCCAGTTTTTCAGCTTGAGATCATGTAGATCATGTATGCAACATTTCACTGTATTTGATGAGTAAATGTCAAAAATAAGTGAGAAATGCGTTTGTATGAAGCACGCTTCGAGGCGCCGCGAATCGTATTCTCTTAAAAGCGTGCCTTCATATTTTATTGTTGATAATTATAGTATATTACATTATACATTAGTTGATTCCCTTGCAGCCTAGTTGGTAGTGTGGCCGGCTGCTGTACAGATGATGTGGGTTCAATACCCGCACTGGACAAACATTTATATGATAAAAATTTGTGTTTGTCTTGACTGTAGTTGTATTTATGTATGATATATGTGTATTTACGAAACGAAATATAATATAATATGTATTTGTTTCCGTTGTCTGGTCACCATAACACAATTTTGTAGCAAACTCTTTTGATTTTTCTTTCAACAAAGGTCCATCTATGGGAATATTCTTATCGAGAGTTTGTTTTATCCATTCCAAAAGGCACTTTTCGATATTGGGAAATTCAGAAACTCTAGTCCTCTTAATATTTCCATTTCCATCAGAGCACTCAGACTTTATAGAGTCTTTTGATTTTATAATTTTATAATAGGTGGATGCTGGTAAATTAAACTCCCTCTGAATTTCATTTCAGATAATATAATATGTATTTGTTTCCGTTGTCTGGTCACCATAACACAAGCTCTGCTAACTTCAGGGCCAGATGGCACTATGTGTGATGTCCGAAAAAAAAAGGAATGTTTATTCAGTTTAATAACTAATTTACTGATTGTATTAATATTAATATTATTCTATTTCAGAATTCAAAAGACGTTTTATTTATCACTTTGAATGTACGTTTAACTTATTGACAATCGGGGGCATATTTCACTTCATGAATTTCAAGAGGGCGAGTGGGTAAACTTGTCTTATGTAGGCCAAATCTAGGAGGCGAGCGGTGCATACACCTATTCGAGAAACTCGTATTACTGATGGCGGTTTTTTTCGTTAAATACGCCACTATTTTTCAAAAAGGCGGTTTTTCCCATTTACGACAATATTTCGTAGAGTACGTATCAATATTTCTACTCTCATACACTTTTCATACTGCTATATGCTGGTGGCTTGTAAAGAACAAGCCACCAGCAGCTAGGGCACGAAATAAAGAATAGGTAATTTTTAATTTTTTAAAAAATTAGGTCATAAGATAACAAGCTAAGGCCAAGGAAAGAGATGAAAATGTAAAGCATGACAAAATAGGCATTAACAATGACAAATTGTTACAAATTCGGTGCAGATAAAACTTTGAAATGTGATAACAAAGAAGATGAGTTCCATGACCATAAGATGATAGTGCCCTTGGCAAAGTCGTCTCGGCTGGTCGGCTGGTCGCGCTTCGCTGACTCTGGACGTTGATGTGTGTTTCCGTGAGGGATTTACCATCATTAACTGCTGTAGTATATGTTGTTGTTATATGTAAATAGGTTTGCAGTTTGATAATAATGGTGTTTTCATGGGTGGGCGGTTTTAAATACTATATATATATTTTGAGGTTTTTGTTACGAAAATGTGAAAAAAAGTAACTAAGAGTTGTATTGTTAAATCGTTTCTGTTCATGGTTGTATTATATAAAACAAATTTGATAAAAGATTATACAATTAAAATTTTAGATATCTCTAAAAATAAGCTCCTTTAGCAGACATAAATTTTGAACCTAAACATTTCAAAAATAATAGTTAATGGATTTTTGTGTTGTGTGTGTGTGTGTCTAAATATGTATTTATGACATCAATTTTCTGAATCAAATATCCTGACCAGTAATAAACCGTCTTGCTTCATAGACATTTTAATTGGTTTTCCTTCTCCCGGAATCGAACTTCAGATACAGTCAAACCTGGATAAGCGAGAGTTCAAGGGAGCACAATCTCATTCTCGCTTATAGAGGTTTCTCACTAACCCGAGTTTCTCGCTAATGCAGGTACATGGGTAGCGTTTCTCTCTTATAGAGGTACGCAGCAATAACAAGTCACAGCAAGTACGAATGTAGTAAATATATACGTATATATTTAGCAGAAAAGTTCTGGATTCCCAGTTTTGTATCAAACTCTTTTGATTTTTCTTTCAACAAAGGTCCATCTATGGGAATATTCTTATCGAGAGTTTGTTTTATCCATTCCAAAAGGCACTTTTCGATATTGGGAAATTCAGAAACTCTAGTCCTCTTAATATTTCCATTTCCATCAGAGCACTCAGACTTTATAGAGTCTTTTGATTTTATAATTTTATAATAGGTGGATGCTGGTAAATTAAACTCCCTCTGAATTTCATTTCGCGATTTTCCGGATTCAAACCCATTCACTATTTTAAGTTTATCACTTAATGACAGTACTTTAATTTTCCGTTTTGACATGATGCAGAACAGAACTTTCCTTCGCAATTGATAACTATAAACTGAGTAAGTCCGACAAACAGGACGGTACCCAGGCACACGTGTCCATTTGAAAAGAATGCGATAAAATAACAACATTATGTAGTTCCACGAAATGGAATAGGTACAATATTGACGAGAATACAAAATTAAAAGTTAAATTAAAATAAAACAAATAATTAAAGGGCACTTAACATGATTTTTTTTCAGTTTTTATAGATACATAGATACTTGGCCGGTTTTTTTTTTATTTTGATTACACTTTGCAATTTAAATTTTTAATGGAGTTTGGTATAAGTCATGTAGATATGTTATATGTTATATATGTTTTGGAAGCACTGTACATTTAAAGGCATTGACTTTAAATAGAAATATTTTTTTGGACAGGAAAAAACATTAAGAGAGGTAGGGCACTGCAAGTACTCGCTCGAATAAGCCACCCAAACAACTTAAGCAGGGCATAGCGAGTACTTGCTCGAATGAGCAGCCCGAACGGGGCAAGTACCTCCACCTTACAGAAAACCGCGGCCATAATAACACTAACATTGAGTAGTGTTGTGTTCCTGGCGGTGAGTAAGGTTGCCAGAGCTCTTTGAGGATTCGCTGCGCGGACAACGGAGGACCGGCGGTGCTTGTTGCTGTCATGCTCGGCGTAGACGCGTCGTGCTGGTTCGGCGGTCAGGGAGACCTGATGAAACGGCTGACCGCTGGCCGCCCGCAGGTTGAACGGGATCCCGAACCCAGGGATCACTTAATCTCCGCCCTGGGAGGCTGATCCGCCAGTCTGTGTAAAGTATCTGAAGTGGTAGTCGTGCCGGAGAAGGAGACCGGAGTGGACCCGGCTACTACAACAGAGGGGGATCAGGGGCCCTTCCGCCCGCCGTGCCAGCAACCGTATCATCTGTGGCGAGCTTCGGCAGTCTTAGAACCGCACCTTTTGTCCTCTATGCTGTCTGTGCAGTGAATCCTCATCCCTTAGTCTTAGTAACTTTTTTTATATATTATGGCCATAATAAACAAAAAGAAAAGAGTTTGCACAGCGGCTACTCCATCCACATATAATGTGGATTTTTGCAACATCAGGGGTATTCACGCCAATCTTAACGCAGTCCACCACCATCTCGAAACTGCGCAGCCGACCATTCTTTTTCTAACGGAGACGCAGATATTCTGCCCGGCCGACACATCATACCTTCACTATCCCGGCTACAAACTCGAACACAATTTTATGAGTCGTGCCGGTGTATGTATGTTCGTCCGGGAGGATATCTGCTGTCGCCGCCTTCATAGCCTTGAAGACAGGGACCTGTCGATGTTGTGGGTGCGCGTAGATTACGGCGGCCACACTCGTATCTATGCGTGCCTATACCGGTCTCATAGCGGTGACACGGACGTAACTCGACTCTTCACGCACCTGAGTTTGACGACTGACAAAGTTCTAGAGCAATATCCCACAGCAGAACTAGTTATTTTGGGAGACTTTAACGCCCACCATCGCGAGTGGCTCAGTTCTCGAACCAATAACTATGCTGGGATATCTGCTCATGAATTTGCTCTGACCTATGGATTCTCTTAGCTGGTACTTTCTCCAACGGGAATACCAGATATAGAGGAACATACGAGCTCCTTACTGGACCTTCTGCTGACTACTCGTCCGGACGGGTACTCCGTCTCAGTGGATGCGCCTCTTGGCTCCTCGGACCACTGTCTCGTTCGGACTCAAGTGTCATGCACACAACCTGATCCTTCTGGGCCAACTAATTGGCGTCGTGTGTGGCACTATAAGTCGGCAGACTGGGATGGATTGCGAGAATTTTACGCATCGTACCCGTGGAGGCAGATCTGCTTTAACTCAGAAGATCCTGATGTCTGCGCAGCCGCAGTCACTGAGACAATCCTTGCTGGTATGGAATGCTATATTCCTAACCCGCGAGTAGCTGCCGGCATCAAAAAACGACCGTGGTTTAATAGGTCTTGCAGAAAAACTAAAATTCTTAATCAAAATGCATATGAGGTTTGGACCACGGCTCGTTTTAATAAGGATCCGAATATTTCTGAGTTAAAACGCAAATTAAATGCTGCCTCGAGGTTCAGTAAGAAAGCAACAGCCAGAGCAAAATTCCAATTCATCGGAAAAATAGGTGGGCGACTTGCGAGCTATCCTTCTGGGAGTCGTGCTTTCTGGTCGCTTGCCAAAGCTACCGAAGGGAACTTCTGCCAGTCGTCGTTACCACCACTGCGAAAGACCGATGGTGACTTGACCCATAGTGCTAAAGAGAAAGCCGATCTACTGGGCAGTCTCTTTGCCTCGAACTCGAATATGAACGATGAAGGCGCTGTACCACCTACTATACCGTGGTGCGGTAAGACCATGCCGGAAATCTCCATAACGCAGTGGGAGATCAGGCGGGCGTTGCTTTCTCTAGACGTTCATAAGTCGAGTGGGCCAGACGGTATACCAGCAATGGTGCTTAAGCACTGTGCTCCTGAGTTATGTCCTGTACTCACGCGCCTCTTCGCGCTTTCCTACCACACTAGGCAATTTCCGTCTTCATGGAAGACTGCGAATGTGCACCCGGTGCCCAAAAAGGGCGATAGATCAGATCCATCGAATTACAGGCCTATCGCTATTACCTCTCTCCTTTCTAAGGTGATGGAGCGTGTGATCAACACACAGCTTCTAAGATACCTAGAAGTACACGATCTGGTCAGTGACCGTCAATATGGCTTTCGCCACGGTCGCTCGAGTGGTGACCTTCTAGTGTATCTCACACACCGATGGGCACTAGCCATTGAGAGTCAGGGGGAGGCATTGGCATGTAGCCTGGACACAGCGATGGCGTTCGATCGGGTCTGGCACCGCGGTCTTCTATCGAAGTTGCCATCTTACGGAGTGCCCGAGGTCTTGTGCAAATGGGTGGCTAGCTTTTTGTCCGGCAGACGCATACGAACCGTAGTTGACGGTAGTTGCTCTGATAGCATGGACATTAATGCTGGTGTCCCGCAAGGCTCTGTGCTGTCTCCTACGCTGTTTCTACTGCATATCAATGACATGTTGGACATCAACAACATACATTGCTATGCAGATGACAGTACTGGAGTCGCTTTTTACACGGGTCGTGCAAACATCCCTCGTTCCGTTGTGGAGGAAAACCGCGGAGAACTTGTGTCTCAAATCGAGACCACACTGTCCCAGGTCTCTGACTGGGGATGGGTAAACTTGGTCCGATTCAACCCTTCAAAGACGCAAGTGTGCGCGTTCACCGCTAAGAAAACTCCATTCACTGTGGTCCCACAATTCCAGAACACTCCCCTCTCCATCTCCAAGAGCATTGGGATCCTTGGTGTCGACATCTCCAGCGATGTTCAGTTCCGAGATCATTTACAAGATAAGGTGAAGCTGGCGTGCAAAAAACTTGGTGTACTCAACAGAGCGAAGCAGTACTTCACGTCGGGGCAAAGGTTGTTACTTTACAAGTCGCAAGTTCGGCCCCATATGGAGTACTGCTGCCATCTCTGGGCAGGTGCACCCGGATACCAGCTTGGCCCTTTTGACTCGGTTCAACGACGGGCTGTGAGAATTGTCGACGATTCCAAACTCACTTGCAGCCCTTAAGTCTGAGGAGAGGCTTTGTCTCACTGTGTGTGTTCTACCGCTTGTACAATGGGTTGTGTTCTGAGGAATTGTTCGAAATGATGCCCACGGCTACTTTCTACCATCGCACCGCTCGCCATCGGCAGGGAATTCATTCTTACACTTTAGAACCTAAATGGTCGCGTACAGTGCGGTTTCAGATAAACTTCCTCCCGCGAACGCTTAAGTTGTGGAATGAGCTCCCTGCCAAGGTTTTCTTCAAGGACTATAGTATGGAGTTCTTCAAGAAAGAAGTTATTAGATTTCTGAAGGGTCGGCAACGCGCAAGTGATATCCCTGGTGTTGCAAGCGTCCATAGGCTACGGTGACCGCTTACCATCAGGCAGGCCGTAAGCTTGTTTGCCACCTAAGTGGTATTTAAAATAAAAAAAAGCAAGATAAAAAAAAAAAAAACTTACTCATTGTATTGATTTACGTCACTTGAGTTAGGAAAAGCGCAAAAAACGAAAAATTTGCGATTTTTGTTAACAAAATTATAAACAAATACTGATGGAAAAATATCTTTTGTAAGTTTTTGTATCACTTACTACTAAATTTTACATAGTAGTAGCTTTTTACAACCAGTTTAACACTTCCTACGTGTTTAAAATCTAAAACAAACACATAAATTCCAAAAAATAAGTAAAATGAACAAAGTTGTTTTTAAATAAATTAAAATCAAACAAAACCAAACAGTAATAAATAAAAAAAATACTAAACCATTTTTTTTTATTTTGTTGACAATGGATAAAAGTCTTTTGAGTTATTCCTTAGAATCATCGAAAATTCATTTCTACCAAAAAACGAAGGTGAACACAATTTATTTATTGTAATGTAAAAATTAAAACAAGATTTGAAATACAGACTAATAATCAATAAATAATAAGAATTATAAGATCGATTGTTTAAATATACGATGAATGATAATGGGTCGCCCTGACTACACTAAATAAGTACAGTACAGCTTCGCGCGCTAGTTTTCATGTGCTCCGCTTGGCTTTGCGCTATAGTTTTCATGATCGCAAGTGGGTCGCCCTGACAACACTAAAGTAGTCCATTCAAGCATTTTTGATCAAAATACTTTTATCCATGTTGTATCCCCGAAAAAAAAAAGATATGAAATGAACGAAATATTTATATATGTGCAATATGCATACATAATAATATAGTATTATCTAAATTACTGAAATATTACATTTATGGCTATTATTACCATGTAATGTTTAAAGATATTACAAAAAAAAATGATAAATTGTGCGGTATTCTTGTATGCACTATTACTTTTGTTGTTCTTTTATTATGTGAGGTAAAAGCAAAGTTATCCTACGACACTGAATTTTCGATATTTTATTTCTCGAAAACTATGAAGTTCCGCAAGATAAAACTTTGTAGATAGATTAATGACAGTAACTTCTATCCCCAAAAAAAATATGAAGTCGAAAAAAAATAGCAGATAAAGTACAGTGCAGCCCGTATTTTTATAATATTCGAAGTTTTATAATGTTTACATTGCTCGCTCACAGAGTAAATAATCGCATTTTTTCTTTTCGCGAAGTAGCGTAACAGCGGGCAAAGGTACTAGGCCATACAGCCATAATTTTTTTTCTTAGATAATTATAATAATTATGTACTTAATTCAAATTCTCAACATTTTAAAATGTAAAATTTGTGTATTTTATAACAGTGAAATAAAAAATATTGTATTGTATAATGTATATTTTACGAATTATTGGTTTCGAAAATTGAAAAATTTGTGTCAAGCCTCTCGAAATTCTAACCCGAATGTTTCGACGTAAGTAATCTTTCTAGGGTTAACTAATGTAGATTCATAGTATGTCCTTTACTTCGAGGACAGCTGTTAATCAGTTACCTTAAAACAGACAACCTTGCGCTAGAAGCTGGCTTGCCGTTGAGAAGTAGTTGGCTTGCAATCTGGTTGGCTGTGGCTTGTCCCGGTTCTGTGGCAGCTGGCTCATAGCCGCTAAGCTTGTGGAGGGTGGCCCAAGCCTTCTTACTTTTGTGTGTCATTTCGATGTTCTTGACGGTATCTTCCCACTTTTTCCTACGGGTCATAGATACTCCTACCATCAGCTCTGTACTTGTTTGTATGGTTTCTTTAGAGAAGGGATCGTTTGCGAACCGTATTTCGTAGGTGTTCAGTAGTTTTGCCGTTGCTGTGTTTAGACCAGGGATGTTATTTTTTCCGGCAGCCTGACTCCTCAATGGCAAACAATAAGTTCATCGTTGGACTGGTCTTAACTTTTACAATAGGTCCGTCGAGCTTGGGCTCGTTCGGCTTATCTTTACGGTTACAATAAGTCCACCGAATTTAGGTTCATTCGACTTATCTTTACACGCTTACAAAAGGTTTATCGAGCTTATACTCAATTAACTTGTCTTTGCTTTTACAATAAGTCCGTCTAGCTTGGGCTCATTTGACTTGTGTTTACCTGTACAATAAGCCTGTCAAGCTTATGCGGGTCAGAATGAAGAGACTTCGAAAGGAAGACATGGATGTAGTAAGGTTTCATACAAACACTGTTTTTATCCAAACCATTGGTTGTCAATTTTGATAGCTAAAGAAAATATGTTTTTAAGATTCAAATCTTTAAATGATTTTACATTTTATTTCCTAAGATCCTATTTTTATTGTTATGTTTGTTTCAAGTTGGTTAAAAAAACAGTACCGAATTTTAAAATATCCGAACTTCATGTAAATTATATTTAAAAGTAGATTTATAAAAAATATAATTTTTATAAAAACACATTTATATGTTCGTTCTTATCATCTAATTTTAAATATAATTTGCATTAAGTTCGAAAATTTGATATTCGGTACTGGTTTTTGGTGTTCGTTAAAAAAAATATAGCTATAAGGGCTACTTCATAATGTTAATTTAGCAAATAGAACACCACTACAAGTAATCGACTCATTCGAGGTACCAATAAAATTGGAAATACATTTTGCTCCAAAACTCTCTGTGGTCCCATAATTTGACTCAACAGAGCGAAGCAGTATTTCACCTCGGGAAAATATTGCCGATTTATAAGACGCAAGTTCGCCCCATATGACTCTATTTTTGGGCAGATGCACCCGGTTACCAGATTTGCCCTTTTGACTCGGCCCTTTGAACGACGAGCTGATAGAATTTTCAACAATCCCAATCTCACAGGCCAGACCGAACGACACGACGAGAGTTCAGCTGTGTTTGGGTTGTGTTCGGAGGATTTTTTCAAAATGCGGCACTCGGCTACTTCCTACCATCGCACCATTCGCCATGGGCAAGGAATTCATTCTCACACCTTACTGGTAGAACCTAAATGGTCACGCACAGTGCAGTTTCAAAGGAATTTCCTGCCACGAACGTTTAAGTTGTGGAATGACCTTTCTGACAGGGTTTTTTACTTAGTGACTAGGTGTGGAGGTTTTCAAGACGTGATTATACTTTAAAAAGGTGGTTGCAAGCGTCTATACAAGGCGGGCCGTATGATTGTTTGCCACTTTAGTGGAATAAAAAAAACCAATAATTTAGTATTCTTATAATTAACTTATTTATTATAATAATTGTAATTTTCTTTACAGACAATGCTTAAGATCGGTGGCGGTGCTGTTTTAATAGCGGCGATCGTCGCCGTATTCGTGGTGGCCACCCAGGGTCGGGACCCAGATCTGGAGGCGCTGGAGCATGAGGGTCGGGAGTACATCCTGCAGCTGGACAAATTAGAAGGTGAAAGGCGAAACAGAGCTACTGTGGCCGAATGGAAATATGCCTCCAATATCACTAAGGAAAATCAAGACGAGAAGGTCAGCCATAAGTTATTAACTTACTTAAGTGACTAAACTGACTGTAGATAGCTACACTACTGTCAATGTGGAGTCGTATGATGGTAGACGATTTGTATCGAGTCTCATAATGAAAGAAGCAATGACATGCCAGGAGACAGGAGATAAGGTACCTTGTAGTAACTGCCCGAGAGACTGGAGACAAGTGTTAATATCGTTGTACGCAAATATTTTGTGCAACAATTTTAAATCAGTATTATAGCAAATAGCACAATAAGAGCGGTTACAAACATTTTTTTGTGTTGAAAGACTTTGCAAATCGTTCAATTCGACATGCCAGTCGCCTTCCAACTGTTTTCCTGTGGCGTTGGCTAGCGACAGCAAAAATATTTGATTGAAAAACTTCGAGGCAAATAACTAACAGTTTCCCACGTCATGAAAATACTCTTAAATTGTATGATGGAGTCACACGGTGTGTGAACCTCCATTGCAGTAACTTAGTTATCCAGCTCAAATGCTAAACTGGTGGGTCTAAAGGTGTTACATTTGCATAAAAGTTTCCTTATTAAAATTAGGGAAGCACTTAGAAAGGATTTATGTGTTATTCTCGTAAGGTGGATCAACAGTTTAGAAATTTGTTAAATGGTGGTGAAAATATAGGCTTTAAATTAAATACAATTTAGATCTAGTAGTGTTTTCGAAAATTTATTCTCAAAGAAGGAACAAGGAAAATTGTACGGGAATTAGTAAGCAAGTTACCAAAAACTCTATATTTAAGAAAAGTAGGATGGTTTCTAAGATATTGTCCATGTAATTACCATCCTAATCAGTTTATATACTGATTATAAAGGCCTTATCTTTTTTGAGTTATGAATTGGCTGAGTGTTAAGAATGCTTTTTTCTTTTTTCTTCTAATTTCCAGAATACTCGTTACCTATTTACGTTATTCATTTCTAGCAATCAATCGAAACTCACCATTTAATGAAACTCATATGTTTTAGATCCAAATACAACTAGAAATATCAAAACAAGAGAAGCAAGCATGGGAAGAGACAAAAATGTACAGGTGGCAAGACTTCCAAGACTTCTCATTAAGAAGAATGTTCAAAAAGTACAGTCTTCTTGGTGCATCGGCTTTGCCGGATGATAAGTACAAGCAGCTTATCGAGTCTGTGTCAGGAATGGAGTCCAATTATGCTACAGCTAAGATTTGTGCTTATAAGAATTCTTCGAAATGTGATTTACCATTGGAACCAGGTGAGTAGTCAGCTTTCTGTCCAAAACTTTTTTCGTCATAATTTCGGTTTTTTGTTAATAAGTACAGAATTCATCGATCGTAAAGTACAGCGACATCATACATGGTAAGTTTGTTATTAGTTTTCACGTGGACGAACTACAGCTACGGTATAAGTATAAGTTTCTGTCGATGGAATCCCACGCCAATAAACGAATTGAGTGCTCTGGCAAAAGCTAGTAATGAAATATCTTCTTGCATCAGTTAGGTATCTGGTGAGATGAGAACGTGAGATAAAATACCCAGCAGCATAATATATTTCTGTTGGAAATTTCGGTAGAGGTATAGTATTACCATATCCTTTTTAGTCCTTCCTTAATTTTCATGTTTACATGTGCCAAAAATCTGATTCCCGTTTCTTTGTTGCAACGTCAAAAAATATTTCCTTCTTCTTGATTAACAAATATTAACATTTTAATTTTAATCAAAACAAAATTTGGATTATGGTACCCAGAAAGGGTGTGGTTTTCTATTTGTCGAAGAATTTCTTAGAATCGGTTTGGTAGTTGCACTTGTTACCCCTATATATATATATATATATATATATATTGTTGTCTCTTTCAAATATTAGTAGAAAGACAATAAATATATCGCATTGATTTGATTCCAGATATAACAGAGATTTTTGCAAAGAGTCAAGACCCTGAAGAACTCAAGCACACTTGGGTGGAATGGCACAAAGTTGCGGGTGCTGCATCTAAGAATAATTTCACAGCGTATGTGACTTTAGACAACGAAGCTGCTAAACTTAATAGTAAGTCTTTGATATATTCCAAGTCTAATATTTTTTATAGGTTAAGGTACTCCAAAGTTATGACAATGTGTCCTTGACACTAATGCCTAAACATATTAAACTAATATATGCAAACTTTCCTGCTAAAGTACCAGTATAACTTGTTTTGTATGCGAGGATCAAGATTTACATTAAATTGCATTAAATCAGTATTACGTGTGAAAGTTTGCAATTAAATATCGCTTACTCGTTTTTAGATTTCAAGGACGTCGCTGAATGGTGGCAGGATGAATACGAAGTACCTGATTTCGAGGAGCAACTTGCAAAACTTTGGACGGACGTGAAACCTCTTTATCAACAACTACACGCATATGTTAGGAAGAGGCTTCGTGATAGGTATGGAGATGAAATTGTGTCGGCAAGAGGACCCATTCCTGCACATTTGTTAGGTAAGTTTGAAGATCTAAATATTCATGTGTTTACAAGTTGGTTTAAATAAAGGTCAATAACAGTGGCAACCAAACTAGCGCCATTGAAGTGCATTTGCTTGCCGTGTCGAGTGTTTCCAGTTTAATTAGCGTATCAACGCTGCTGAAACCGGGATATTTGCAGCAGGGCTGGTCCACAAGTTCAAAGTCGCACAGCGCGCGATGAAGCAAGAAATGCTCGGAGTGCCTCTGAAGGATTGAATCCGAAATAAGGACATCCGGAAGAGAACTAAAGTCACCGACATAACTCGCAAAATCAGCAAGCTGTTGTCAAAAATGATTGCAAAAGGTGGCTTCGAGTCTAGTTAGTGCCCGATACACGAGGATGGGTTCACGCCAAACCATCATAAATAAATCACAATTACAAATCGTAATAACATTTGACCCTTTAGCATCTCTGAAACATTTTGTTTAAAAGCAGTCATATCGATTGGAATAAGGAGTTTATTTATAGTTCAACATTTAAACTTAACATAATTATGTATGAAATATATTTAAACAAATTTACAGTAAATTACCTAAACAATCCTCAAACAGCACATGTGTAATATTTGTTGCCATAATTTACGTTAAATTACTTTTTGGTGGCGTTTTGTAAAGTTAATATTATAGGTCGTTATTAACCAACATAAGACGATTCTGACAAAGTTAGCCAAAAGTTAGTTCTTGCATTTGCAAATGCATAAGTTTATCAAAATCACAGGCCGAGTCAACATTACTTTGACTTTTTAGTTACTAAAATAGACACGACAAAATACTTTTACTACGTCAGTTTTCATGATTTTCTTGGTTACATTTCCAGGTAACATGTGGGCCCAAACCTGGAACAATATAGAGTCCTTTACTCGGCCGTATCCAGACAAACAAGAAATAGACGTGACACAAACCATGCTGGAACAAGGCTTTACTCCTCTCACCATGTTTCAAAAGGCTGATGAGTTCTTCAGATCCTTAAACTTAACTGCAATGCCCGAAAAGTTCTGGAATAATTCAATCATTGAGAAGCCTAATGACAGAGATATAGTCTGTCACGCTTCTGCTTGGGATTTTTATGACGGAGAAGATTTTAGGTAATAGTATATTGTAATAGACAAAAATACCTTACACTTGTTACAACTTCTCTCACTCACTCTCATTTACAATATAACGTCAGCTGCAAACTAGTGACTTTCGCGCAATTTGGTAGCTAGCGATTGTTTAGGGTAACAAGAGTCGCAGAAGCCTTTAGCAGCTTAGTAGCTGATATTCGTTAATCAGTCGCGCTACCATACCAAATCGCACTTAAGTCAAATGGAGTTCTTGTCAGGTCGTAAGTTATTAAATTTTTTAAATTTCTTAACGGATTGAAGCTGTTCAGTAGTTAATAAAGATTTTATTAGGAAATACGTTCCCGTCAAAGTGCACACTGAGAAAAGAATCTGCATTACGCAGGCAGGCAATACTATTTGGTTCTAGACAAAATTTGTTATGGTAAATGAATATATATTATCATCAACTAGCTCCGCCTAGTCAGTGATCTGTGTTCATCTTAAGCTATGTTAAATAGTTATGATGAATTTCACACTGAATAGCCAAAACTAGGCATTCAAAGTAACTTAAATAAACGTAATAACACATACCTGTGCCTAGACTCTTTAATTGTTTGTTGTTCTACGAAAAAAATTACATTAACCATCAGCAAACAAAATTTGGTTTGGTTGTATTATGAATAGTTTAGTTTGACATTGAACTGTTTGTAGCTTTAAGTATAATTTTATTAGCATTATCTTTAAGGGTTCGTAACAGGGACTCTGTTGATTAACATTATATATCTGCCTCTAGTTGTTGTATGTGGTCAGCAAGCGATTCTCTGAATTAGGAATGCAGAGTTTATCAAGCCTTTCGTACTATTTCTAAGAGCAATCCTATTCCAAACTAAAAATAAGAAAGTTTTAGTTAAAAAAATCTTAAACAAAAAGATTATATATTCAGTAAAAATTGACTTCGAATATTTGAAGCCAGACAACGTTTTTCATTTTGCACTATCGTAAACCCAAATTAATTCAATAATGAGAAGTTTATCTAAGTTGACTTTCAAGATTTGAGGCAGCCGGTCAGACAACGAGGCAAATTAAACAATAGGATTTCAAAACGATTATGTCGTAACGAAGCATTGTTAACATGAGTTTTGACACATAAATCTGCAAGGTTGGAGACGTACATAGATATTATATACAAAGGATATTATATCAATCGTTTGATTATTTTGCGAGTATAAAGTTAATCTGAGCCCATTATGTTTGATGTTTGTGGTCATGTAACGAAAACGGTATTAAGTTACATGAAACGATCATAAGATATAATACATCGGGTAAATATTAAATGGTAAAAATACCTGTTAAAAACAAAATTTTAAAAAAGAATAAAACCGGCTCAGCTTAAAGGCATAACAGATGATAAAGTCATAACTGTAAAAAATGATTGCGATAGTGAAGTAATACACTATACATAGAATATTACTATTGTATACAACAAAAAAATTTAAAATGTAAATGAAAGTAAAACAAAAAAAAAAAAAAAAGATCGGTTCACTTCACTGACAATTGGGTATTACCGTCTTTTTCGGGTGTACGTGACAGCTCAAAAAATCAAATTTTATCGCTCAAAGTAAAACTGACTAAAGCCTTGAAAGGGAGTGGTGGTGGTAGGTGGTGGACTATTGAAACTCGATTATTTTACAAAATATATAAAGGTATAATTTTTGGCTTAATTTTTAAGGATCAAACAATGCACAACTGTAGATTATGCATATTTCCAAACGATACACCATGAAATGGGACACGTTGAGTATTTCCTGCAGTATAGACACCAACCGATAGTTTTCCGTACAGGAGCCAATCCAGGTAAATAAATTGTTTAATTCTATTTCTATTAATGCAGGATCAAAATGTGTACAGTGGTGAATAAAGAGCATTTGAGGACAGTGCATCACGAAATGGGGCACGTTCAATATTACCTACAGTACCAGGATCAACCTGTCACTTTCCGTGCGGGAGCAAATCCAGGTGAACGAAATCTGGTAAAAAATGATGGGAGTTTGAGCACTGTGTTGTCTGTTTAGCTTTTTCTGTACTGACTAACATATCTGCTTCTGGGTCTGTAGTTTTGTTTTTATGTTATTTGAATTATTTGTCGTTACTGATATAAGTAACGATACATTATTTTAATCTTTGAAGTTCCTACTTAAAACTTAACGCATGAGAGTAAAGTTTCAGATTTCATGCAACGTTTTTATAAAACGCTCTTGACGCATATAATATGGACGAAAGGTACTTGATAAAATCAAAAAAACAAGACAGAGAATGTGTGCCTCATTGTATTTTCACAAAACCGTAACGGATGCATGTTAATAGGTATTGGTGACATATTAGGAAACAATACTGGTTGTAGACAATTTGGACTAAAAAAGTGATAATGGCAAATACATCATTAATATCTTATTTGTTGATGATGTTGTGGTCATCTGCATTTCACGCTACCAATTTGTGCCTCAGCACCCTAGAAGAACCTTTCTACACCATTGCTCTTATTGTTACTTCAGCTTGCTATTTGAGCATGTAAGTAACTTTGGTTGCTTGGCAAATTTCCTCATTCCGGATTTGATTGCGCTAAAAACACCCAGCGCTTTTTTTTTCATGGCTCGCTGAGCGATTCCGAGATTATGTAAGAGGCCAACTTGTAGATACCACGTTTCTGAGCCATAAGACATCGTGGCAACTTACACCAGGTGTAGACTTTCGTACAAAAGGAGATACTTTAGACAAAAAGATTTATTTTTTTAAGTCTAATTATCCGAACGCTGCAAGGCTGAGTTAGATTCTCCGGTTAACCTTTTCCCTAAACTTCTCGACCCAGAAGCCTAAACACATCTTCCAGCGCAATAATAGATATTTTTGTAAAAATCTTTATGCAGTTGAACTAGTTGCATACGTGGTCTTGTCATATAGACATGGTGGCTCTGCTATACAAATATTTCAAAACTTAAATGTAATGATAGTCAATGTGGCACCGCTAAGGTTGCGAAAGGCTTCTTCATAGTCTACCAACGCAAGAAGGGTCGTTTATAATCCACGGCAGTATGTGATCCATGGTACTAAACTAAAGCCTTATCGGCAAACCGGCTTGTTCGAGAGGCTGGAAATGTAGGTGACGATTTATAATGACATGGTTTGGAAGCGAGATAAGCTCTGTACTGTACTGAAACTGTTGTCACTGTCCTTATCATGTTACAGTTAAATGATTATTTCTATTGACAAGCAATTCACCTATTTTTAACCACTGTAGAAAATATATAAACAAATGCTTGGGTTGCAATTTTAATAATTGAACTGTTAGTACAGTCGTGACAAAAATCATCTTTGAGAAATGGCAACTAACCCACAGTTTCTATAGCACAATTCACATTCAACTAATAATTGTTTCTATAATTCTCTACAGCAGTGAAAAATAGCAGATCGACTATATTAACTTGCATCGTATTTTATTTGTGGGCATGATATTTTAATTTTTAAAATTGGTTAAAATATATCGATAAGCAATTTTCTATAGTAAATTGTCTTTAGTAAAGTGTTTGATTTAATGTTTTTAACATTCTTGGGTTTGCATTCATATCTCTAATTAAGCTTATTACTCGTCAGAAGTATATTTATTATTATTATTAACTTCATTACTTGTTTTTATGAAACATCAATTATGAAAGTTTTATACGTGATTTGTTGTTTTACTGGTAGAAAATGATCGGTTATGAAATGTTTTCAGGATTCCACGAGGCCGTAGGAGATACAATAGCACTCTCGGTGTCTTCTCCAAAACACCTACGCCGCGTCGGCCTGCTACAGGGAGATGCCGAGGATGAACAAACTGAAATCAACCAGCTTTACAAAATGGTATTTTCATAAAAACTATTTGATAGGTGTAATAAAAACCGGCCAATAAGTAAGAGTTTCGTAAATTACCACCCTAGAATTTAAGAGCCTAACATTCACTTTTTATTATTTAACTCTACTCAAAAAATTTAGGCTTCTACCTGCTTCGTTCTTAATGAGAGAGTCCCTTAAAAGTCTAAGAGACGGACTCACAGACAGCGTATGCTCTGTTAGCAAGATGTTGGGTACGAAACCATAAAAACAAGCGGCCTTTTGGTGTTAAGTGGTTATCGTAACTTTTAGATGTTTGTAACGCTAACTAACTAACCCTTCTAAATCTACTCACTTTCTCCTTAAACAAATTCCTAGATAAAATTTCAACACGTGTTTTCTTTCCACAGCTTAGGAATTCGCGGGAGAAAGCTCCTGTTAAGCCGTACTTTGTGTTGCCTTGTAGGCTATTAGCTATGAGGATGAACTCCTTGACGACAGCGAGCTGCGCGATGGTAAAAATGATTTCTTAAAACCATTTCTAAAAAAAATATTCTTTACTTCCAGGGTATCGACAAAATAGTATTTCTGCCTTTTGCATACACTTTGGACAAATACAGATATGGAGTGTTCCGCGGTACCACTACTCCAGAAGATTACAATTGTCATTATTGGAGGCTTCGGGAGGAATTGCAGGGAGTAGAACCTCCTGTGAACAGGACAGAGGAGGACTTTGACGCAGCTGCCAAATACCACGTGTCAGCTGATGTTGAATATGCCAGGTAGGTTATTTTATATTTAACAATATCTTGCTCAATGGTATAGGCAAAAACAAAATAATTTGTCGCTCAGTTCAATGAAAAAAGAGCTTTTAAGCAGCTATTACAACTCCTGAATTTAAGTGATTGTGAGTTGGGTTTAGAAATTTGGATATTAAGTCCCCACTAAAAAAGGATTTGACAAAATTTATCCTATAAAGGGGTTAGATGGGAATTGGAAGATTTTATTAAAATCCGTAAATTTTTTAAGCTTAGCTATATGGAAAAACTTTGGTATTAGGCTTTTACGTTGAAAACAGATCGACTGTCATTATGATTTATAACCGCCGGGTCAGAAAAGATTGCTGCACTATATTTTTATAGCAAACTTTTGTCAAATTACCATTTTCATGTTCATATTTATAGTTTGAATCTACTTTTTGATATATAGTACATCCTTTACTTCTTATAACTTTGGTACCTACTGTTTATTAATTGATTGTTCAAAGCTATAATATAAGATTATTAAATACAGATTGAATGCTGTTCCAGATACTACGTGTCGTTTATAATCCAGTTCCAGTTCCACCGCGCCCTCTGCCAGCTGGCTGGCGAGTATGCGCCCGGTGACGTCACCAAGAAGCTCGTAGACTGCGACATCTACCAGAGCGTCGCAGCAGGGAACGCGCTTAGGTATCTTAGATATTCTTTTTTAATTTTTTTAAAGTTCCAGTTAATGGATCATGTCTACTAATATCTAAAGATGCACTTTATATAAAGTTTTCTATCCAAACGATGACCTAATAGGTCTCTTGTCCTTCAACCTTTATAAATACTCTTGTCGTCGTAAATAACAATTATATTACTGTCAATTATAGTAACATGCTCAAGATGGGTTCTTCCAAGCCTTGGCCGGATGCTATGGAAGCTCTTACCGGCCAGCGAGCGATGAAGGCTGATGGTCTCCTAGAGTACTTCAAACCTTTGCACGACTGGCTGAAAGAGGAGAATCAACGTACTGGAGAATTTATCGGATGGGAACCTAGTAAAATACGTAAGTGAATTATACTGTTATAGATATTAAATGTTAAGCTTCGATTGTATTTGGTAAACTTAGTCTTTCTGACCTAATAAGATAAAAAAGTATATTTATTCTTAAGTTATTACTAAGTTATGCAACTTTCATCATAATAAGGGGTATTAAAACTTGGCTGTGAGTTTAAATCACACCAGAGATTTAATGCCTAGTTATATGCAGTTTTACACACTACTACAGTCATGTTATAAACGATTATATATAATAAACGATTATTATGTATAAAACCAAAAATTACAATCTTTTGATTTTTCAGGCAAAAAGTTGCAGGTAATTTTTGTTGCTGCATCTTATATGTCCGTTGAAATCTTTGTTACTGTTAGATTAGTCGTAAATCATTTTGTTTCCAAAAGTTTTGATAAAACATGAAAATTACGACAAAAGAGTAAATAATTATTTTGAAATAAACCAATCGACGCTCGAAACAGTTACTACAGATTAAATAAATGTGAATTCCGGTATACTATAGTATAACGGTAAAAAAGTTTATTTTATAGTATCGCTGTCATATGAAAAACCATGCTTTAAAATAACTTTTTTTAAATTAAAGAATGAAGTACTTATGTGTATAAATTGTGCGAGGCAAATAAAGATAATTTTTTAAATTCGTAATTAGTAGTTTAAAGCATGAGCGTAGATAAACATATTTAAATACCATATCTGATATTTATACCATACTTGACAGAAATCTCTGTAATGAGACTTTGAACTTAAGCGTGTCTATGAATACGGGACTATATAAGTACTCAATATTATGTATATAAACACCCTTCATACATTTTGGTGAAGTCTACTTTTTAGTAGTAGTTCCTTTAACTAACAATGATCTGTCTTATTTCAGAATACTGCACACCTGAGCAGCGAGCAGCCCAGGAGGCACAAGAACAAGTCAAGTCCGAACCGGAAGCGCAAACGGAACCCGCGACGTGACCCACGGAGAGTACTTACTGAAACTATCTTTAGTGTTATTTATAATAGGCAAGCGTCAGTATTCATAATTAACATGTTTGTAATAGGTAATTGTACTTTTATTATATTTTAGGAAACATTTTTAAAAAATATAAAAGGAGATAAGTAATAATCTAGAGATCGCTTCGAACACATTCACAATTACTCTTTATAGCAAGTAAATGAAGGCTAAAAGTTAATAAATAACACATAATAAAATAACTCTTACAAGTTAAAAGTGCTACTAAAATAAAAAAAAGAGATAGCAAAAGGTCATTAAAATATATATTTAACTTAGTGAAAGAAAATAGCTTTATAGCGTTCTAAAAAATATAAAAAGTCACTATTCGTAAAGAAACCATTACCATAACCATACCAATTTACAGCTTTCTAGTACTAAGAGTCTCAGAGTTAAGCTGTGTACCTACTGACAGATAGGCAGCCGGACGGACCTGGCGAACATCCTATTAATATTATAAATGTGAGTTTGTTTGTCTGTATGGATGGATAGATATATGTTACTCTTTCACACTTCAACCACTGGACGGATCGGGATGAAACTTGGCATACATATATGTTAGGTGCCGGAATAGCATATAGGCTATTTTTTATCCCAAAATTCCTGCGCGAATAACTATCACTAAGCTTAAACGAACTATAGCTATAGCTACAGCTTGATACCTATAGCAAACTTCATTAGTGTAATTAAGGAGTAAATCAAAGTCGCTGATAACCGAATTTAGGGCCGGTGGAGCCGCTGGCTAAGTCAAGTGGTATAATTAGAGTTCCTAGTTGACAATGGAACTCTATAACAATGTTGGTCAGTAGTGGCCTAGTGTTCCCGATGTCTTAGGTTATGTGGTAGGTCTCGATGTCTTAGGTTATGTGGTAGGTCTCGAGGCTTAAGCCGAGCGAGTACTAATAAGTCTTCATTTTTCAAGATCCTTGTTTGTTCACGCCATTTTCTTTTGAAAAGGAAAATATCTTGAAGAAACCTGTATAGGGACGCCAAAAAAGACGTGTATGAAGTCCACAATCAAATCGCCCTTAGCCTAGGTAAGGGTAGGGTAGACCACACTCCAACAATATAATGTACGCAATAAGGAAAAGTAGTAATGGTAATCAGCTGGAATAAGTCTATCGTTAAACGTAGACTTCCTCAAAATATTTCTACAATAACCTACATATTATCTCCTATCTTTCCGCAGCTCTCATCAGGTCTACTGTATATGCCTGGTCTAATAGGAGGCCTTCCCAGTCCTACTCTGTGTCTTCAAATCCGTGGTCGCTACTTGAAAAAACCTTTGTTTCCCATCGGTTATCAGTGCGACGAGCATTGTGGCCTATATTCACCGTGTGTTCTCGCAGGAACATTGGTTTGGAACGCTAGCCTTACTAAGCCAAAACGGTGTAAGCCATTTTTTTAAGATTCGGAGAAAATTATATCAATCTATATTTCTATGTTAAATCGACTTTCAACGATCCTTAAAAAAATAACTTAGTATTAATAGGATTGGTTTTACTTTTTTGCTAAGGAATCTGATAAATATTCTTATAAATACAAAAATCCGAAGAAAATCTGAAAATTTTAAATTTTTGACATATACCCCTTTTTGCTTTTTTGGCAAAATTTTTTGAAGTTCAGGTACAACTACCACGCTGTCGCTAGTGTCGCAAAACGTACGTGATCTAAGCCCTACCGTAAGAGCATAAATTATGGCTCAACCTTGGAACGTTAGGCGCCTAGGAAATTTTGAGTCACGGAACGCCACTTATCTGTCAATATGCTTGGTAATCTAGGCCAGCTGACCTGGTTTTTACCTTTCTAAGATGAATAAAACGATGTTTATTTTTTAAGTAGTTTTTGTTAGTTGTTATTACTTTTTATCTTAAGACAAGCTGACCCGCGCACGTCTGCGCCTTATTTATGAAATTAATAAAACTAAAACTATGTTATACTAAGTAGGTTTTAATTTCTACACCTTAGCCGCAACGAACCAGCTAAAAACCCGCCGCCGCGCCATGCGCTTATCTTTTCAGTTTTCCAACGCGACGCGCTTAAATCAGATCGGTTATATCTCATAAACTATCAGTTTAAACCACATAAATGCAAACAACAATTTAAATTTACATTACATAATCAAGGGAATTGACATATCTATTTGAATAAGGATTGATAATGAATAGGAAAAAATTGCTTTGCAAATTGTGTAACATTTTATCGAATAATTTAAAAAGGTATTGTGAATCTACCTCAGAATATAGATATATGATATCAAGACTTTTTGTAGAACGTTTTAAAAGGAAAAATCCCCCTATGCATTATTTTTTATATCATTATTTGAATTTAATTTAATAGTACAAATATAGTCATCGACAAAAAAATTAAAGACACGTTTTAATGAAAATAGTTTTATCGAATAAAGGATTTTGTCAAATATCGTCTTTTTGTTACTAAAATTAAAGAACCGAATGTCGGCGACAATTATATTACTAAATTAGGTTCGCAAATCAATAAAAGTATGTTAGAGTACTTCTTTACTTCTACTTTTTTGAAGATTATTTTGAATTTCTGCAAAATTGAAAAGCTTTTCTTTAATTTTATGGGGATGAATTCATGGTAAAGTAAAGTAAGTGTACTGTATTGAAACAATCATCATATCAGCCCATTGACGTCCACTGCTGGACATAGGCCTCACCTAACTTTCTCCACAGCGTGCGACTCTTTGCCGCCTGTAACCAACGGCTCCCCTCTACCTTTACGAGGTCATCTGTCCATCTAGCGGGAGGCCGTCCCACGCTGCGCTTTCCGGATCGTGGCCGCCACTCGAGAACGTTCTTGCCCCATCGGCCATCGGTTCTTCGAGCTATGTGCCCTGCCCATTGCCACTTCAGCTTTGCGATTCGGTGAGCTATGTCGGCGACTTTAGTTCGCCTACGGATTTCCTCATTCCTGATTCGATCACGTAGGGAAACTCCGAGCAAAGCTCTTTCCAACGCCCGCTGAGCGACCTTGAGCTTTCGTATAAGGCCCGTAGTTAGCGGCCATGTCTCAGTGCCGTAAGTCATCACTGGCAACACACACTGGTTGAAGAGTTTTGTCTTCAAGCACTGGGGTATTTGGGACGAGAAAATAGTACGCAGTTTTCCTAACGGACTGACATAGTGGCGTTATCGTACAAGCATTTTAGCACCTCGATATACCGATGATCAATACGGCATCTCTTTAGAGCCTGTAGCACTGCCCATGTTTCCACCGCGATTCTGCTTTCTCATAGTCCACAAACGCTAAGCAAAGGGGCCGATTATACTCTTCTGACTTCTGTATAATCTGCCGTAGCGTATGTATGTGGTCTACGGTACTATAGCCTCTTCGGAAACCGGCTTGTTCGGGAGGCTGGAAGTCGTCGATCTTGCGAGCGAGACGGTACATAATTACTCTCATTTTCTGTTGGTGGGTTTGCCATACTCGCCACGCCTCGCAAGCGGGTTGGCGAGCGCAGTAGTGTTATAGGGGTCGCATCCCCTATCGGATAGTAGAAGAGAACAAGGAGTAGGGTTGGGATGTGATGTGATGGAAATTGTATAATGAGTGGGATACGACGAAGGGGGGAGATACTACTGTTGGAAGGAAATGGGGAGAATTAGTAGTAGCTCGGGAGGCCGGAGTCACGAACCCGTGAATTCGGAAATGAATACCCCTGACACCAATTGTGATCAAAACAATCAATATATGTGAAATCGAGAAAAAATGTTATAATTTCTCTGTATGCCTTAATTTATGGACAGCTATGACTGAGGAAACAATTATTTATGAAAGTCACTTTTAACTTTGACCAGCTGAAAAACAACCAGCTTACCAAGGGGTACTTGACTGTAACAAAATTTAATATTTCGCAAACGGATTACTGAATCGTAAAATGGTTGTCGCAAAATTTTCAAGACATATCCAACGACACCCCGCACTATGGGATCACATCATTAGGTTTTCTCTAAGGACTACAGTATAGGTCTTCAAGAAAGAATTTATTGGATTTTTGAAGTATCGACATCGCGCGTGTGATACCCCTGGTGTAACAAGCGTCCCTAGGCCACGGTGACCGCTTACCATCAGGCGGGCCGTGTGCTTGTTTGCCACCTTAGTGGTATAAAAAAAAAAAAAAAATAGGAGTAAAAATTGATGTAGTGTGAAAAGCACGTAAAATGCATATCCAATATGCCTTAATTTATGTACAATTAAGGGTAGGGCTTACTTCACGCACGTCAATGGAAATTATAAAAAAAAAGTTGGCGCCATTTTATAAATTGTTTTTTCACAATTTTCTGTATTTTTGCTTTACGTACTTAACAATAACATAACATTTCTAAAAGTGTTTTATAATGCTTATATGTAAATATAAACTCTAAAGATCTTTATTATTTAAACTGACTGTACTAATCGAAATACTTGTTCACTCAGTTTTCTCAACGGAAGTTTTTAGAAAGAGTTGAATCACGGTAAGTTTGAACTTTTTATAACATTAATTAGTGTAGTGTAGTAATAAAACAAATTGATTTGAAGAAACTTCATACATTTTTTAGATACTTACTTAATTTGTAGTAGTTTAGTTACCTTAGGAATGTATGTAGGTGAATGTGTGTGTAGAAAACCACCCACAAACTTTCTACACTAATTAAACATTCTTAAAATTAATTAAGTAGGTATTAAAAGAAAACAAAGGATTTAGAAACTATAAATACCTATTATTTTGAGTTATTAGGATAATCACTAATACCATTTTCCTACACAAGGCTGTAATATATCGGTAAAGTAGGGGCTCAAAATATCAAAATTGTAAACACAAGAAATAGATACATTTTACAAACCCGCTGACTAAGTGTTAGGGAATAGAATTGTCACTATATATGACAGAAAAACTAGTCGCGACAGACACCAAGTCAGGTGTATAAGGCCTATTTGAAAATGATTATTATATCACAAAATCCAACTGGCATAAGGTAATTCAGCTTCAAATAGGTATTTAGCAAATAGGACAAAATGTATAGTTATATGTATATACATCCAAGTCCGGCTCATCCATTTTCATATCTTTTAACCGCATGTAGCACTGAAGAGTCAACTGGAATTGGCTGTTTTATTAGGCATATAAAATAAATTATGGGCCATATATAAAGATCGGAGCACCACCGAGCCACAAAGGTCTAAAAAAACTCTTTGCTCCCATCATAGTACTAAATTACTTATGCAAATGTTTTACTCTTACTTTCCCGTTTGTGTATAAATACAAATAAATGTATGAACAGTGGATGTATTTTAAGCTTTTTTCTCTTAAAGTAATATTATATATGGGTACATTTTTAAAATTTGAACTGACCGCAGCCAGATACAAGCAGGAATGCGAGTATGTCATACAGGTACACCAAAATTAAATATTTTATAGATATTTATACAATTTTTATTAGATAAATAAAGTTACATAAATGTTTATAATTTCTTTTTGTTGCTGCAGTACCAAATTTATTGTAACCCATCCCTTTATACAAGTCTATAAATGGTTGGGGTGTACAAAAAAAATTTCCTTAGTCCGGTCATTTTTTCCCTTGCGCCCCCTTTTAGTTACTTTGACCCTATAAATTCAGTTAGTCAGACTAAGTAGTTACTTTTTTGTATGCAATGATGACACGAAACATGTCTACCACAATATAATGGTGACAACAGTATTTGGAGTGTTTTAGCATCTTGATATACACAATTTAAATTATTGCAATTTCTTTTTTTTTATTTTTTAAACCACTAAGGTGGCAAACAAGCCTACGGTCCGCCTGATGGTAAGCGGTCACCGTAGCCTATGGACGCTTGCAACACCAGGGGCATCACTCGCGCGTTGCCGACCCTTCAGAAATCTAATAACTTCTTCTTTGAAGAAACCCATACTGTAGTCCTTAGAGAAAACCTTGGCAGGGAGCTCATTCCACAACCCAAGGGTTCGCGGGAGGAAGTTTCTCTGAAACAGCACTGTACGCGACCATTTTGGTTCCAAAGTGTGAGAATGAATTCCCTGTCGATGGCGAGCGGTGCGATGGTAGAAAGTAGCCGTGGGCATCATTTCGAACAATTCCTCAGAACACAATCCATTGTACAAGCGGTAGAACACACACAGGGAGGCAAAGTCTCTCCTCAGACTTAAGGGCTCGATACCGCAAGTGAGTTTGGGATCGTCGACAATTCTCACAGCCCGTCGTTGAACCGAGTCAAAAGGGCCAAGTTGGTATCCGGGTGCACCCGCCCAGAGATGGCAGCAGTACTCCATATGGGCCCGGACTTGCGACTTGTAAAGTAGCAACCTTTGCCCCAACGTGAAGTACTGCTTCGCTCTGTTGAGTACACCAAGTTTTTTGGACGCCAGCTTTACCTTGTCTAGCAAATGATCTCGGAACTGAACATCGCTGGAGATGTCAACGCCAAGGATCCCAGTGCTCTTGGAGATGGAGAGGGGAGTGTTCTGGAATTGTGGGACTACAGTGAATGGAGTTTTCTTAGCGGTGAACGCGCAGACTTGTGTCTTTGAAGGGTTGAATCGGACCAAGTTTTCCCGCCCCCAGTCAGAGACCTTGGACAGACCGATCTCGATTTGAGACACAAGTTCTTCACGCTTTTCCCCACAACGGAACGTGCGATGCTTGCACGGCCCGTGTAATAAGCGTCTCCAGTACTGTCATCTGCATAGCAATGTATGTTGTTGATGTCCAACATATCATTGATGTGCAGTAGAAACAGCGTAGGAGACAGCACAGAGCCTTGCGGGACACCAGCATTAATGTCCATGCTATCAGAGCAACTACCGTCAACTACGGCTCAATATCCATAATAATGACCCTAATCTATATCTTCTATATTCACAACATTTTAAAGAACGATTATCTAACTTGCTTATTACATTTCAGATCATTTAAAAAGAAGTCATTGCTGCAAGTATTCTGGTGCTGCTCGGATCGAAGAAGGATACTAATCAACCCGCAACATTGAAAACTTACTGCTCAATAGACCTGATATGTACAATTAGATAGTACTATAATTTAATTAATAACACAAGACTTAATTATACTCACGTGTGCTAAATGTTTAAAAGATCAGAAAGTTCAGTGAAATGGTTGCGTTAACCTTACATGGTTTCCATATTAGATTAATTATTTTTTATAAATTTAATTATGTATAAATTGTCAATTTGTGAATAAGTGTAGACAAGAACAAATTATAACTAAGTCAAACATGGTGGTATTCGGGTGAATATGTATTTAATTTTAAAATGTATTTGTTACAAAAATGCATTTATATATTTTTGGTAAGTACATAAAGTAACCGTGTTAATAATGTAATTTACATGTAGATACCTATCTAAATTTTAGGAATTTTTGCAAAAAAAAAATACAAATAAAAAGTTCAAGAGTAATTATATGAGTTTCAATTAATTTATCTTAGAGCCTATCAATAAATGACAAAAAAAAAAACCACTTTTTTTTACTACACTAGCGCCATGCACTCATATTACAGAACTAATCTTAATAGGCGAGGAGCCAGCAATCCTGAAAGACCCGTCATTGCGGATTCTAAAATTTTTAATGAAAATTTATAGTTTATACTCACACGTATAAAATGCGCTTGGTCGGCTTGGATTTTATTAGCCGGTAATGATTTAAATAAATTATGTATGGTTAAATTCATTAAATGTTTTACCATCATCGTGGATTTTAATTTTCCTATGGGTGATTTTGTGCAAAATGTTGTACTTAATTAGAAAAAAATCGGCCGACCAACATTTTGTAGCCGGAAAGGGTTCGCAACCCTATTTAAATGATATTAGAGGAGGTAAAATTTCTCCGTTATCACGGATTTCTTTTTTTTTTTTTAATTTTACGCGTTTTAATATCAGTTTTAAAAATATCTTGGTATGCCTGCTTAGAAATAGCCGGAAGAATCGCGCATACCAGTTTTTATTATTTCGCGCAGCATCATGCATTGTACTACTTTGAAGACTCTTTCTTTTGGAGTAATTTATTTTTTCTACCTCTGATTTCTCTCTTAAATTTTGAATTTTATATAGATTAATATAGGAAAAAGGAAATGTAGGAAAATTTATTTAAAAAAATTTATTTACGAATTTATTCAAAAATTTATTTAAAGGAAATGTAGGTAAATTTTAATTTTAGTTGATCGTATAATAAATTAAGGTTGATACAAAGATTAAGTTTAATTTAATTTTATTTATTAATCATCATTTACATCGTTATCATCCATATTAAAACTTCTTTCTTCTTCTGATGATTCTTCACCTTCTTCTTCTTCATCTTGTTGGAAAATTAAAACTTCTTCATCTTTTAACGGCGCCGATGGGCCAATGTACCACAATGGTTCAAGTTTACTGGATTCATTTAATTGCCATCCAAATTCCGTTGGTTCGTATAAAATACAAATAGCTTCAGTAGCATTTTGGCAAATAGAGTTTACAAACATAGTGCGTAAAATTTTTTGCATTAATGTTTTCCAACATGGAGGAATATTACTTAAATTGAAATTTATTATACCTTTATAAAATTCTTCTTTGTTACTTGCAAAAAATTTTAAAAATAATTCAAATCTTGCAGCATTCACGTCATTATTGGTTATTTTATACATCTCATTTGTAAACCTTTGTACTGAATCTGTAATTTGTTTTTTGAATTATTTATGTCTTCTGGATTCGTCAAATGCTCAAACATATTTTGGTATTCTTCATTTTGTAAGCAGGCGTAAGCAGGCATACCAAGATATTTTTAAAACTGATATTAAAACGCGTAAAATAAAAAAAAAAAAAAGAAATCTGTGATAACGGAGAAATTTTACCTCCTCTAATATCATTTACATAGGGTTGCGAACCCTTTCCGGCTAAAAAATGTTGGTCGGCCGATTTTTTTCTAATTAAGTACAACATTTTGCACAAATCACCCATAGGAAAATTAAATCCACGATGATGGTACAACATTTAATGAATTTAACCATATATAATTTATTTAAATCATTACCGGCTAATAAAATCCAAGCCGACCAAGCGCATTTTATACGTGTGAGTATAAACTATAAATTTTCATTAAAAATTTTAGAATCCGCGATGACGGGACTTTCAGGATTGCTGGCTCCCGGACTATAATGTTCCAGTAAATGTATGGGCCGTTGCCTATCTGTACTATATGTATATAGTACTGAACTAGCATATCTATGGCCTATATTCACTCCTAGTATATATATTTTATAAATTATAAAAATATAACCACAGATTATGTAACTCTTTACATAATCTGTGGTTCATATATACGAGTATACCTAGTTTTCCGGCAGAAGACTTGTTATGATGATGCCACTAAACAAATGTTATTGTAAACGTTAAGGTTTCAATTCCTAAGAGGTATTAACCAGTGGCTGGATATATCTTTTGACTGCATCTTTGCTATGAAAGTATTTATTTATATTGATGACATTATAGCCATGGATATGGCATGTATAATATATTTTCTTCTAAGACTCTAACCTTCAGGGAGTCATAAACGAAGAGAGACTATTTCTATGTATGTATATTTATATTGTATTTTTTACTTCAATGAAGATTTTGTGTGCTTATAAGATGGATGTACTAGGACTTTATAAGTCACTAGGAGTATTTTACTTGTGTTATATAAATGGGGTGTTCTATCAGTTAAAACCATCGTTACGTAAAAATCTCACGTTCTTGGAAAGTAAAGAATTACCATGGTTTTATATAAAGATATAAAGACAAGTAAGAAAAAATAAGGTTTACATTCCAAAATGTTTTTAAAAGCATTTATAGATAGCGGCACGTCCGTTAAACCAAAATGGTGGTCGCCGCTCAGGCACAGTTACGGACAAAGTACTAACGAATGTTTCTTGCGTGGTCTGTAATTTCTCATATTATTTTTAATATGTTACTTATCACTTATTAATTGGCTGGCACTGTCTTGCGCCCGCCACACAAGACGACAGTTATTACGTCTCATATACCCAGTAAATATATCTTATGAAGTGAATTAACTTAAATATTGTGATAAATACATCCTTTTTAACTAACTTTTATCTTTACAAATACGTAATATCGGATTATCTTTGAAGTTATTTTAATCATTGTCACTCATTGGTAACGGCATGACACTTTTGAAAACTGATTTTACCCCAGGGCCTGCGTTGCTATGGTTACGCACTGCCCCTTGCGTCGCACCACATACCCATTGGACCCCAAAATGTGTTATTGCGCATGGTTCGAATTACGTGCCGCTAAATAATAAAATACTAAATATTTTTTTTTTTTTTTTTTATACCACTAAGGTGGCAAACAAGCCCACGGCCCGCCTGATGGTAAGCGGTCACCGTAGCCTATGGACGCTTGCAACACCAGGGGCATCATTCGCGCGTTGCCGACCCTTCAGAAATCTAATAACTTCTTTTTTGAAGAACCCCATACTGTAGTCCTTAGAGAAAACCTTGGCAGGGAGCTCATTCCACAACCCAAGGGTTCGCGGGAGGAAGTTTCTCTGAAACAGCACTGTACGCGACCATTTTGGTTCCAAAGTGTGAGAATGAATTCCCTGTCGATGGCGAGCGGTGCGATGGTAGAAAGTAGCCGTGGGCATCATTTCGAACAATTCCTCAGAACACAATCCATTGTACAAGCGGTAGAACACACACAGGGAGGCAAAGTCTCTCCTTAGACTTAAGGGCTCGATACCGCAAGTGAGTTTGGGATCGTCGACAATTCTCACAGCCCGTCGTTGAACCGAGTCAAAAGGGCCAAGCTGGTATCCGGGTGCACCCGCCCAGAGATGGCAGCAGTACTCCATATGGGCCCGGACTTGCGACTTGTAAAGTAGCAACCTTTGCCCCAACGTGAAGTACTGCTTCGCTCTGTTGAGTACACCAAGTTTTTTGGACGCCAGCTTTACCTTGTCTAGCAAATGATCTCGGAACTGAACATCGCTGGAGATGTCAACGCCAAGGATCCCAGTGCTCTTGGAGATGGAGAGGGGAGTGTTCTGGAATTGTGGGACTACAGTGAATGGGGTTTTCTTAGCGGTGAACGCGCAGACTTGTGTCTTTGAAGGGTTGAATCGGACCAAGTTTTCCCGCCCCCAGTCAGAGATCTTGGACAGACCGATCTCAATTTGAGACACAAGTTCTTCACGCTTTTCCTCCACAACGGAACGTGGGATGCTTGCACGGCCCGTGTAATAAGCGTCTCCAGTACTGTCATCTGCATAGCAATGTATGTTGTTGATGTCCAACATATCATTGATGTGCAGTAGAAACAGCGTAGGAGACAGCACAGAGCCTTGCGGGACACCAGCATTAATGTCCATGCTATCAGAGCAACTACCGTCAACTACGGCTCGTATGCTTCTGCCGGACAAAAAGCTAGCCACCCATTTGCACAAACCCTCGGGCACTCCGTAAGAAGGCAACTTCGATAGAAGACCCCGGTGCCAGACCCGATCGAACGCCTTCGCTATGTCTAGGCTACATGCCAATGCCTCCCCCTGACTCTCAATGGCTAGTGCCCATCGGTGTGTGAGATACACTAGAAGGTCACCAGTTGAGCGACCGTGGCGAAAGCCATATTGACGGTCACTGATCAGGTCGTGTTTTTCTAGGTATCTCAAAAGCTGTGTGTTGATCACACGCTCCATCACCTTGGAGAGGAGAGAGGTTATAGCGATAGGCCTGTAATTCGATGGATCTGATCTATCGCCCTTTTTGGGCACCGGGTGCACATTTGCAGTCTTCCATGAAGACGGAAATTGCCTAGTGTGGTAGGAAAGCGTGAAGAGGCGCGTGAGTACAGGACATAACTCAGGAGCACACTGCTTAAGCACCACTGCTGGTATGCCGTCTGGCCCACTCGACTTATGAACGTCTAGGGAAAGCAACGCCCGCCGGACCTCGCGCTGTGTTATAGTGATTTCCGGCATGGTCTTACCACACCACGGTAAAGTAGGTGGTACAGCGCCTTCGTCGTTCACATTCGAGTTAGAGGCAAAGAGACTGCCCAATAGATCGGCTTTCTCTTTTGCACTGTGGGCCAAGTCACCATCGGTCTTTCGCAGTGGTGGTAATGACGACTGGCAGAAGTTCCCCTCGGCAGCTTTAGCAAGCGACCAGAAAGCACGACTCCCAGAAGGATAGCTCGCAAGTCGCCCACCTATTTTGCCGATGAATTGGAATTTTGCTCTGGCAATTGCTTTCTTACTGAACCTCGAGGCAGCATTTAATTTGCGTTTTAACTCAGAAATATTCGGATCCTTATTATTACGAGCCGTGGTCCAAGCCTCATACGCAGTTTGCTTAAGAATTTTAGCTTCTCTGCAAGGCCTATTAAACCACGGTCGTTTTTTGACGCCGGCAGCTACTCGCAGGTTAGGAATGAAACATTCCATACCAGCGAGGATTGTCTCAGTGACTGCGGCTGCGCAGACGTCAGGATCTTCTGAGCTATAGCAGATCTGCCTCCACGGGTACGATGCATAAAATTCTCGCAATCCATCCCAGTCTGCCGACTTATAATGCCAGACACGACGCCAATTAGTTGGCCCAGAAGGATCGGGTTGTGTGCATGACAATCGAGTCCGGATGAGACAGTGGTCCGAGGAGCCAAGAGGCGCATCCACTGAGACGGAGTATCCATCCGGACGTGTAGTCAGCAGAAAGGCCAGTAAGGAGCTTGTATGGTCCTCTATATCTGGTATTCTCGTTGGAGAAAGTACCAGCTGAGAGAATCCATAGGTCAGAGCAAATTCATGAGCAGATATCCCTGCATAGTTATTGGTTCGAGAACTGAGCCACTCACGATGGTGGGCGTTAAAGTCTCCCAAAATAACTACTTCTGCTGTAGGATATTGCTCTAGAACTTTGTCAGTCGTCAAACTCAGGTGCGTGAAGAGTCGAGTTACGTCCGTGTCACCGCTATGAGACCTGTATAGGCACGCATAGATACGAGTGTGGCCCCCATGATCTACGCGCACCCACAATATCGACAGGTCCCTGTCTTCTAGGCTATGAAGTCGGCGACAGCAGATATCCTCCCGGACGAACATACATACACCGGCACGACTCAAAAAATTGTGCTCGAGTTTGTAGCCGGGATAACGAAGGTATGATGTGTCGGCCGGGCAGGATATCTGCGTCTCCGTTAGAAAAAGAATGGTTGGCTGCGCAGTCTCGAGATGGTGATGGACTGCGTTAAGATTTGCGTGAATACCCCTTATGTTGCAAAAATCCACATTATATGTGGATGGAGTAACCGCTGTCAAAACTCTTTTCTTTTTTCTGTTCCTGGCCATTTTGTTTGAAGTAACTTAGACTACGGATGAGGATTCACTGCACAGACAGCTTAGAAGACAAAAAGTTGCGGTACTAAGACTGCCGAAGCTCAACACAGATGATACGGTTGCTGGCACGGCGGGCGGAAGGGCCCCTGATCCCCCTCTGTTGTAGTAGCCGGGTCCACTCCGGTCTCCTTCTCCGGCACGACTACTACTTCAGAGACTTTACACAGGTTGGCGGATCAGCCTCCCAGGGCGGAGATTAAGTGATCCCTGGGTTCGGGAACCCGTTCAACCTGCGGGCGGCCAGCGGTCAGCCGTTTCATCAGGTCTCCCTGACCGCCGAACCAGCACGCCGCGTCTACGCCGAGCAATGGCAGCAACAAGCACCGTCGGTCCTCCGCTGTCCGCGCAGCGAATCCTCAAAGAGAGAGCTCTGGCAACCTTACTCACCGCCAGGAACACAACACTACTCAATGTTAGTGTTATTGTGGCCGCGGTTTTCTGTATATGTTCTGTGTACGTGGTTATGGAATATATTACTTAACAAGTATGGCAAAAATACATCTCATTAATATATATGACAATCTGTATGTGATGGCTAATAATAATATATAAGTATAGCCCTCATGTTACACATAAAAAGGCCAGGCAGCTTATTGCGAACAGTCTCGAGTACGCCAGACTCTGGAATTTGAGATAAAAATGTATGGAAATAGGTCTTACCTCTCGAAACCCCTAAAAACACTGAAAGCTTCCTAATTTTTTAAAAAGAACTATTGCTATCTTTGGAATTATACATTTGAAGATATTTTTTTGGTATCTAATTGTTTAGTAAATTTATTAACAAATCTCCACTTACTACGTCAAATTAGAGTAATTCAGTAAAATGCCCGTGGCTGACCGACAGACAGCCGTCAATTTATTTCTGGGAGCCAATTCTCATGCGATCGAAAACTTTTCTCAAACGACAATGAAGTTAAGCAATTCTGGTAAAATCGAATCCGAGATTTCTCGAACGCAAGCTGCTCGAACTGCTTCGAGTGGTCGGGACGGTTCGAGATTACATGTCACATTCCAATCATGACTAATTTTGTTCAAAATGATTGGTTTCTAAACATTAGTTCTACTCTTAGTGTAAACTATATGTTCTAAAATTTAAAGTACATGCCTAAAATGTATTGGCAAATATTATAATTTTTTTAACTCTATTCCTTTCATAATTCCACTAAGCAAGCCAAACTTGCAATAACATTGCTTAAAATTATACATTCCAGTAAGCTTCAAACAACCCCAATACTAAGCCCTAACGTCCACGCCAGAAGTGTCCCCAGTCCTGATCACTGTAATTTATCATAACTTTAAAATGTAATGCTGCATTAATATGGTAATTGTATCGTTTGCGCAAGTTAGTAAGTAAAGTTTTAGAAAGGTTTAATTAAACATGGAGTCAACTTTAAATATGTAAAGTAACAGTAAGTTACAGTGCGAATGTTAAATAAACGTAAAAAAATGAAACTTTACTGTAAGTTTTAAATTAATGATTGCAAAAATGTTACACTATCAGAGTTTATTTTTCTGGCGGCTTGTTACAGCATGGCTACAAATGTTATAATTTTCTTGTTGCAATTTGTTTATTGCCGCTTTCACCCATAACACTACACCCTTTACTATAAACAAATAGAAATCTAGGAGAAAATGCCGTGATCATGAGTGAACACCGGGATTCGAGCCTACAATCCCGTCCGCAGCAGACGTCCGCTCTACGAAGAAGCCATGAAGCTCATATCTAATGTTATTAAATAAATTTAATAATTGTTACTGAAACCGAAAGCCGAACAAAACCGATGTTGGTCGAAGTAGTACTTTGTTCGTGCTTTACCACGACGTAACTTGAGAAAGAGTGCATCAAATTGGATATTTTTTTTTGTTGTGTTCGTTATTCTAACAATAACGAGGTTTTAATGTCAGAAAAAAGGGATCAAGTGCGAGTTGGACTCGCGCATTAAGGGTACGCCGATTGTTATAACGTTTTTAGTAAATATTTGTGCACACACCGGAGCAGGTTCCTGTATTAGTACCAGTAATAGTATTTAAAAAAAAAATCGTTATATCACGAAATTAATTCGCATAACCTTAATAAAAAGAAGAAGGTTGCTGTTACCCAATAAGTCAAATATACACTATCATTGCAATTAGTTAACAAAATGAAAAAATCTAAGTAACGTTGTAGAGAAGTTAAAATAATTATATTGCGAAAACAAAGTGACAGTAACTTCGAACAATGATGTTTTAAAATAAACATTGCTTCGACATTGCGCTACCAACTTTACATTTACTACATTACAACAATGATAATTAGTAACATTTCAATAAGTTTGTGAGTAATATTGCTGCAAAATTCATTTATAAAATTTCATACGTATCATTGCAGTTACATCAATTATTAAGTTTCGATAAGGTAAAAAGTAACGATAAGAAGCAAGTTACTGTCATGTTCCAGCTATGTCAATACTGAAAATTGAAAATGTGCGATATATAAACTTACCAACACTTGCTGTAAGTTTTATGCTCCGCGGGATACATTACTAGCCTTTCCTCAATTGATTGATTGGCTGATTTTTTATCAAAAACAAACAAAAATGTTTAAGGTCCGGCGCCACCATCTTAAGGCCTGCGTAGTATTTTGATAATGCTAGCTGGAAATTTCGTGTGAGAAAAATTTAATAAACACAACTACAATTTCTCAATTAAATGAACATGGTTTTTTTTTATTTACGTTCCATTTAGAGATTATAGCAATTTCTCGGAATAGGGATTTAGTTCACAAACTTAGTTATACTTATTATTTCCTAATTAATAATGATAAAACACAAGCAAAATGATGTTTCAAACATTTTGTAGTAACAAAAATCTTTTTTAATATATCAAAAGAGGCATATTAGAGTAGGCGTTTTTAAAAACGCTCTTAAACTGTGCAACGGAACGTACAACCACGCAGGGTAACCGGTTCACAATGGCGACAAAACCGCTTCGAGCCTTTTGTTTGAAGGTTGTTTCGATCGATAGTGTGAATATAGCAACGATAAAATGATGTCGACATTCAAAATTTTATAGTCGAGATGGTGTCTTCTAGATAATCTCTAATTCGAAATTATCGCGGATGAAGTGAGAACAATCCCAGGTTGTGGATTCCGTAAATTCGAAGCGACAACGAAACACTCGCGCGTCTGTCCGTACTTCTATCTGTTAGATATATAGAGAATATTTATTTTAGGTATCTTTATTCTATATTTTATTATTTCATCTATTGGCCATTTATCTAGGTTTGGACCAAAATAATGAAATTTCATAATTTTTTAAAATTCTTTACATTACCAGAAAATCAAGCGTGCGACCCACTTGGTGTTGAGCGGTTATTACCCTTCAGAACCCTATCAGGTGTTAACTACTCACCTATTATAGTCGACGACGGGTACGCCATCTCTCAGTCCAAAATAGCGTAGGTATTTTTGTTTTTTTTTTTGGTTTTATTTGATTCAAGTTTTGTATTTCGTAGTTTGTAATTATAGACGTCGTGACCTATATATTCATTAATTTCATACAGTCAGTCGAGATGACTTTGATTAATCCGACAACGTCGAGACAGTAATGGCGCAGCGACAAAAAACGAAATTCTGGTAGTACACTCGCCCCCCGTCTCGCCGCGCACCTTACCTCACAATTGCTCTGTCTAGACTCCTTAGATGGCCGACTGGATGTAATTATGGTTGAGGCTGTGCTTTTACTGACTGTGCTGGGCTAACGTTAGACTTAGGTCTCCATTATTTCTACAGTTTGCTTTTAAAACCAGACTCTGCTTAACCTTTTGGGCTCTTAGTTGTTTGGTTAACTCACTGCCAATGGCGAGCGGTGCGATGTTAGAAATTACTTCTTAAAACAATTTTTAAAAATATTCTCTACTTTCAGGGTCTTGTCAAAATAGCATTTCTACCTTTTGCATACAATGTGGATAAATACAGATACGGAGTGTTTCGCGGTAAAAGATTACAACTGTCATTTTTGGAGGCTTCGGGAGGAATTACAGGGACTGGAACCTCCTGTCAAAAGGACGGAGAGAGACTTTGACGCTGCTGCCAAGTATCACGTGTCAGCTGATGTAGAATATGCTACGTATAAACAGTTTTTAACACCGAATATTAACATTTTTCATGCTTTTATTAAGTGTCTTACCAGTTGATGTTAAAGACGTAAGTTAGCAAACATTGAGGGTTGTCAGTGATCACAGACGGTGCAGAATCATGGTTTTCTACGTAAAAACAATAATAAGGAAGCTTAAGTAGCATGGGAAGGCTATATCAATCGTCGAAACTTTTACCTATGGGGAAGAAAGCCGACCACGATGACAAGAAGCTGCTTTGGAAGCAGACGGATGAGACTCCTCAAAATGGGCTGTGGGGGAGAGTTACGTCCAACAGTGGTCCAACAACTGGAGAAACGACGACTATCTTCTTGTAAGGTTACCAAATTTGTATAAGGGTATTAGAAAAAGAAGAGCCACAACTATTTCATAGTTTAGTATGTTCGCTTTCGTATTTTGCTAATTTCTACCCATTTACCAATCTGAATATCAAGGTATTTAGTTGTATTATACTTTGACAGTTTTTCACGTGACAGTTCTGTATGTGGTGACTCTTGTTGCATGGAAAAGTGAGAATTTTAATTTGCAAGTTAGCTGGAGGTTTTGTGACAACGAAGCTAATATTATTGACTGTTATTAACTATCTTTTAGCTACATAGTGACAAATCTAAAACTATTCTATGCATATTCTTTGACCCAATTAGATCCGTGAAATAGTACTACAGTATCGTTAGCAAACACAAAGTTCTGCATTAGGAATTCCTATTTGACATAGTTCATTTATATATACAAGAAACAGTGTAGGCCCAAGAGTAATACCCTGCGGAACTCCATATATGCAGACTTCTGGCTTGCTGTGGTAATTTATTGACTCTGGTTGTTTTCAAAGTTAAAGTCGAAGTCAAAGTAGGTGGTAGTAACCCAAAGGAGGTGGTTAGTTGCAGAATACCGTACTCAGATGAGCATTTCATTCTAAGCCCATATTGATTTTCAGATAATAAATTATTGTTTCCTTATAACTAATTAAATAAATAAATATTTTTGGGCATTATACACAGCGTCGTGTGGCCCCAAAGTAAGCAAAGCTTGTGTTATGGATACCAGACAACGGATACATATACAATACATATATGTTACTTTGTTTTTTTGTAAATACATACATATCATACATAAATGCACCCACCCAGTCTCGAGACAATCACAAATGTTCATCACATAAATGTTTGTCCAGTCCCACACAGTACATGCACATCGAACCCACACCCTCTGCGCAGCAGCCGGCCACACTACCAACTAGGCTGCGAGGGATTCACTAGGCTGAATAGTCTTTTATTAACAACCTTTAAATTTTTCGACAATTACTATTTACCATACTATATAGTTTATAAAATTATAGCAAAGAATGGCTATATTATGTAATATAGCCATTCTTTGCTATAATTTTTTTCGTATTTAAAACGCTATAATTATTGTTCAGGTAACTTAAAGTTTGATGTTAACCAAAATTCTGTAAAAAAAAAACACGTCAATTTTAATTAACGCTGGATTTAAAGGCTAAAAAAGTCTAAATTACAGTTTAAGATGCGAATGTTTATGGTGATAATTGTCAAACAACTGTTACGACAATAATAATAAATAAAATTTCTATATACAGTGTAGTATAAAAACAGTACTGATCTATAAAATAATTTTAAACACCTCTTTAGTCATATCTGATATTCTCATGGTCTTTGACAGTCTACTTATATAACAGTCCCTTCAATTTTGATGCCCAGCAAAAGTTGTAGGTAAAATTGTACTTCTTCGCAACCTCTCTGGCGCTAGAAAAGAATATTCAAGTTTGAGTTTCTATATTAGGTACTTATTGTTGAATGTTATTAAAGACACTTTGTATGCTGCTGCAGATACTTCGTGTCGTTCATTATCCAGTTCCAGTTCCATCGCGCCCTCTGCCAGCTGGCTGGCGGGTGCGTGCCTGGTGACGTCACCAAGAAGCTCGCAGACTGCGACATCTACCAGAGCGTCAAAGCAGGGAACGCGCTTAAGTATGTATTGCTTATGTAGTGTTTACACTGCTGCCTAGAGTCCGCAAGTGCCGCCAAGCGGAACAGAGTAAATAGGTCACTTGTGCACATTATAGGTAATAGCACTTTATGCAGTATGGTAACTGACCACCTTTCTCTTATGTCGACCTCACTTTCCCTCTATTACGATTCATCTAGTGCTCATATGGAGCACGCACACAACTACACACGTCAGTGATTTTTTATACTGACAGTAGTCATGAAATACGTGGTTTTTGTATTCAGTGTCAAAGGTGTGCTTGTGACGACTTGCCAAGCCTCCCCGAGTTCTTTGTCCTGGTAGTAAGTATCAGCTCGGAATAATATGGCTCAAGCGACTCAGCAAGATTGCAAACGCCACATTACATATTTAGTTTTCAAAATTTTAGTTCCTGCAGTTCATTAATTGGCTTTGTTGACTGTTATCCAAAAAACACATTTCTTATCTTATAAAAAGTTTAATCCATCCATCCATCTTTAAATGCTGGTCGTACACGTTGTACCTGTTTCCATTTTCTTCTGCTCAATACTAGTTTCTTCACTCACTGATAAATATCTTCCTTAACATCCTCTGGTTACCTTACTTTTTTCTAGGTCTTTCACTATTCGTCTTACTTTTATTATAACAGTTAAATGGCTCTTATTACAATAAGTTTTCTTATTGTTCCTGATACTTCAGTACAGTGACACGCATGCGCTGTGTTCACATATAAACACCGGAAATGTGAAGTCTTAGTCTTTAATTTTCTTTTTTTATTTTGCTATGGAAATTACGTGACGAATAAAGCCGCAGAAGACAAAAAATTATAAATCGTTGGTTCTTTATCTTACCTTATGAGTTACTAGCACTTTTTCATTGTAAGAATAAAACTGTAAATTACAGCTCAATGCTCCAAATGGGTTCTTCAAAGCCTTGGCCGGATGCTATGGAAGCTCTTACCGGCCAGCGAGTGATGAAGGCTGATGGTATTCTAGAGTACTTCAAACCTTTGCATGATTGGCTGAAGGAGGAGAATCAACGTACTGGAGAATTTATCGGATGGGAGGCTAGTAAAATACGTAAGTTCATATTTTTTTATTTTTATTCAGTTATTAAGCCTTTTAGTTTCCAACAATTAAATTCATTAGTAACAACAACAATATTATCTACACAATACTACTTATATAATAACATTTTTTTCTTTTTTTTTCCTTTTTTTTACAGTTATTCGAAATCCATTGAAGGGCAAAGGCCTTCTCAGTTTTTCGCCATTTTTTTCTATTTTAAAATTGTCTGGTCTTCGGCCACGATCACCACTGGCGTCTAGATCTTCCTCGGGAACGTCGTGCATCACGAGGGCACAAGAAGAGATATTCATTTTATTTTCAAATAAATGAGAAAACGTTTGGCTTTGATTATTTTTTTATTTTTTATTCATAAATTATTTTTACAAATGTATTTGACGCATTAAGAGCTATACTAAGCTGATTATAAATTGTTCGGAGATCTGGTCAATCTTCAATTTTTTTATTTAAAAAGAGCTTTTTTCGACCTTTTTTTTTTAAATTCACAAAATTTTATAAAAATATTGTTCAAATATAATAATAGCTTCAATTCTCTAAAAACGGTTTAAAAGTTTTAGTTTTTTACTATAAAACAAACTTTTGTTTCAAGATTTTTTTCATGATTTACGCGTTGGATGTCTGCCACTTTATGCAGCAATTGTACTTACTCTAATATATTACTGAATACTGCGATTTTTAATGGTAAGGAGAAATGCTATGTTATATATACTAGTCATAAGACATAAGCTACGTGCAAGTAAAAGTTTTAAATAAATTAGTCAGCCATTCTTGTGTTATAAGGTGCCAAACAAGCATTAAAACTTTCCTCTAGATAATACATAAATTGTCCAACCAAAGCGAATTTGCCTAATGGCTCTTGTGCCAATGAACTTAATATACGTTCCACATAGTAAAATTTTTTTTGCGATAAAATCTTAATACTGACACTCAATATTCAATTCGTAGAACAGAGACTTAATACTTGAATAAGGCTATAAATACGAGACTATAATATTTAATTCTATTAATATACTAAATAATCATTTAATATAATGAGTTTCTTTCGCCGTTTCTTCTTCCTAGAACGTCACTTTGACTTCGAATCGGTAGTAAAAAGTGATATGGTATCCTATTTTTGAAAAATATAGCATTTGAATTTGAATTTTAATATGCGTAAGTTATAGTGGTAGTTTCTATAACTGAGTATCTTATGTCTTGTTTTTAGAATACTGCACGCCTGAGCAGCTAGCAGCAATCGGAGGAGCATATAGAGCACGGACAGAGTATTTACTTAGGTTATTTTTAGTATTGTTTACAGTATGCCAGCGTTAGTATTCATACTAAATGCTTTTTAATATTATGTTGCATTTTTGTTACATTTTAGGGAGCAGTGTTCAGAGAATACAAACTCACCCACACTCCGCGTGGCGCCTCCTAGCTTACGTTTTATGTAGAAATGAATTTTGACTCTATCTTTGACATTTACTAAGCCCATTAACGTATAAGTTCATCGAGATTTGTGTGACCGAATTTTTAAATAATAATTTACGTTTGGCATCCCTCACACTTTTTATGTTTACTTATACTCTTTAGTTATGTCCGGTCCGAATTGAGGTTACGTGGGTAGGGAAAGCACCTTACATATACATCTTCTGAAACTACAAACCAATAAGCACTTTTGTAATATGCAGACATTAAGTTCAGTATTGCTGGTATTAGTAAGAATTCATTAAGGGCCATTTACTTATGTTAATAAGTGTTAAGTATTAATGGAAGTTGTGAAATATATGTATATGGATATTATTGCACCGCACCAAAATCGATTCTTAATCCCAATGGTAGGGTCATTCCTAAGTAAATAAAATATATATCGATAAATATCGTTATGTACATACAGTACCGGTATTTTTCAGCATGAAATATACCGTGGCAATGTATTTAAATGAGGGAATTTGTAACTAAATGCAAAACGGACCAGGAAATACATATATTGTATATTATATATATACATATTAAAATTAATATAATAACCTTCATTCAAGTACGTTTCTAAGAACACTTTTGAATCGTCAGAAGCAGTAAGTAATCAGTTGAATCGTCAGAAGCAGTATGTAACCAGATACAAAGTTCCCCGTGTTCCCTTCCAGGGACTACAGCAGGGACCATGGGGAATAAATTAATATTAAACCCTCTTTATTTACTTTAAAATTAAATCAACTAATAAGTATACATTGAAATAGTAATTACTCTTGAAAACAGCTTATAAACACTACGTACGTAGCTTTAAACAGCTTATAAACACTACGTACGTAGCTTTAAACAGCTTATAAACACTACGTACGTAGCTTTAAACAGCTTATAAACACTACGTACGTAGCTTTAAACAGCTTATAAACACTACGTACGTAGCTTTAAACAGCTTATAAACACTACGTACGTAGCTTTAAACAGCTTATAAACACTACGTACGTAGCTTTAAACAGCTTATAAACACTACGTACGTAGCTTTAAACAGCTTATAAACACTACGTACGTAGCTTTAAACAGCTTATAAACACTACGTACGTAGCTTTAAACAGCTTATAAACACTACGTACGTAGCTATAAACAGCTTATAAACACTACGTACGTAGCTTTAAACAGCTTATAAACACTACGTACGTAGCTTTAAACAGCTTATAAACACTACGTACGTAGCTTTAAACAGCTTATAAACACTACGTACGTAGCTTTAAATAGAAAGAGGACCTTATTTCTTAAAAATGTAATTTTATTATTGGCGCCTACAAAATTTATCCGAGCAAAATCAACGTGTGAGACATCGAACCTACGAAAAGTAATTATTATTTATAGAAACATATGATATAGGCCGCGGCACCTAAGTCTAGCGGTGAGCGAAACGTAGAGTGGATTTTTTTGTTATAATCTTTTATGTATTAATTGTAAAAATATGTTTATCATAAAAAAACGCGATAAAAAAATATTAGACCAGAGCGGGATTTTTTTATTTTTATTAATTATAGGTTTTTACTTCTAGGTGACCTTCCACCCTATTTGTATGTTAATCACCTCATACGACAGCTCAATGAGAATATGTAGGCGAAAAACAACGGTTAAAGACTGAGAAGAACTGGCAAGAAACTCAGCAGTTAATCATTTATATTTTTCAACTTCATACTAAAATACAATATAGCCTTACACTCGGTAATAACATAATATACAATGTTTTAATTTAAAAAATAATAAAAATGCATCAATACCAATACAAATTAATAAGTTCTAATTCTCCCAAGCATTTTAACCTTTAATGTTTACATTGTATTGCAAAAGAGCTATGTTCCTTTTGAAGACGATTATTTGGAACTACAAATTTATCCTATTTCCTGTATTAACACTGTGTAGGTCACTATTTTTAGCAAGTATAAGTGATAATTTTTGCGTACGTCCATTATAAAAGTGGAGATATATTGGCAAGAAGCAGTTAAAATAACAATTTCCCTAAATAGTTCCCTAAGAGAAATTCGAGGTCCCAATTTATAGATTGGTTATACTGCTGTCTTGCGAAATAAAGCTGTTGTATTAACATCAGCTTCCTTAACCCAAATGAAACTGCCATAAGTCATGACGGAATGGAAATAGCTAAAGTAGGCCAAGCGAGCAGTGTAACATCTGAAAGCTGCCTAACTTTTCTAACTGCATAGGCAGCTGAACTAAGTTTCACTGCAAGATCTGAGATGTGAGGGTTCCACTGCAGTCTATGGTCTAATGTAATACCTAGAAACACTGTTTAGTCTAATAGTTCTATTTCTTCTCCGTTTAAGCATAATTTTGTACTTATATTTCTGACACTTGGCATTTTAAACACTTAGTCTTTTTCGCATTAAGAAGTAAGTTATCTGCTGTAAACCACTGAAGAACCCGAGAAAGTGCACTACTTACGTCGTTAAAATTAGTTTTATTTCTTTCAACTTTTAATAAAAGAGAAGTGTCATCTACAAATATAACAATCTTGCACAGCTACTATACAAAGAAAGGCAAGTCATTTATGTAAATTAAAAATAGAAAAGGACCTAAAAAAACCTTGAGGAACTCCAAATTTTACTTCTGAGCTTTTGGATTTTACTTCATTGTATTTGAACCTTCTGCGTTCTACTACTTTAATATGAGAGGATAAGCTCAAGAGCCAAATTTTTTTATTTGTAATACCATAATGACTAAGTCTTCGTATAAGAGTTTAATGTTGCTCACAGTCCAATGCCTTTGATAGATCAGACTGTTTCCAAGCATTCACTCATCAAATGTATGTTGTATATACACCTGCGTCACTTGTGGAAAGCCCTTTTGTTAAACCAAAACAAAACCAAATCTGCGAGTTTAAGGTTGGTGGGAGATCCCATTGCTTATTGTGATATGGCGCATTATTGACTACCGACTACCAGAGATCAGATCAGAGAGTTTGCCTCTCTGTGTGTGATTTCTACCGCTTGTACAATGGTATGTGTTCTAAGGAATTGTTCGAAATTATACCCACAGCTACTTTCTACCATATCATCGCTTCCCATTGGCAAGGAATTCATTCTCACACTTTGAACCGAAATGTCGCGTACAGTGCGGTTTCAGAGAAACTTTCTCCCACGAACGTTAGGGTTATGGAATGAGTTCCCTGCCAAGGTTTTCTCTAAGCTTTTGGAATAGAGTGCAAAGAATCTAGGTAGGATTCATCGGTATCGGTCTTCCCTCTTGTCGATATATTTTTTATTTTACTTATCAATCCGTTGTAAACGTATGTTGGAAGATTCTATTAGTACTTTACGGTTATTTTCAGCCTTTTTCCACTGGAAACCTAAGTTCTTGATAATTCGCATAAGACTTCGTTGAAAGTTCATATCTTTCTCTAATTTTGAATCTGGTTTTGACTCTCAGCAGTGATGTTTGTGTGATTGAGTAGCATATTCGTAGCTTGGTTGATCTGACTTTTAATTTTTTGCAAGCAATCGACTACTTCACAAGTCTCTCTCTTTAAAAAGCAATGCACGTCGTACACCATTCTCCGTGCCTGTCTTCACAAAACACTATGTTTTCTACGAATATTTAGCGTTAAAAAAAACTCAAAGAAAAGAAACAAAACAACTAACAAATTAATTATCTACCATAATAATACAACTCTGATGAATGCGACTGTGTCAGAAGTTAAATAACTTTATTTGACATTGTTATTTTCAAATAACATGTAACCATTCAACCTAAAAAACTATGTATTTACATGTAAGTAATATGATGTTTTACTGTATATTCACAATTTTGCTACCAGGCAAATACAAATACGTCAGTAACGTAAATGAAACAATTGCCTAGTATTTTTACCACATATCTAGTAAAATTGTTAGAAGACGTAACCTTGACACAGTGCAGCTAATGAATCAATATATAATATTTACGTAACATAAATACTATAGTTCTCATTTATTCAACATATCATTTTACGCTAAACGAATACAAATTTTGTTTATGACACAAAAGTACAGTATTTAATTTAATTTATTGAATAGTATTTATTCAAGGCTACATAGACCATTTGATTACGAACGCATTCTCTGAGCTGGAAAACACAGTATGTACAACACACAATACTAAATAAAATATTAAGACTACACTAAACTCACTAAAGTTTCAGGGCAGTTAGATAAATATTGTAAAAGAATAAAAAAAAACATTATATACATGTAGAAAAAATTTTGGAATGTCATGTATGATAGAATACAAATTCTGACAAATCTAAAACATAATAAATGATTTAAAATAAAAGAAATAAAAAGAAAAATGTGTGTAAACCCAGTTCACCCACTTTTTAAATTTCGGTAAAACCAGTTTTGTGACCCCTAGTGATGATGATTTAAAAGAAAGTGCACCCCTCGCACCCCGCGTCCCAACATCAAATACATCTAAAAAATGAATTCAGCGTATTCAAGGTCATCGTTAAACTTAGGTGCATGTATAATAGCCAAGTGCTTAGAAAATATGTTACAAATTGTTCAAAAACCTTTAATAAAGAAAGAAAATTTAAGAGAAACTGAAGAGAGATGTACTGTTGTACTCGTTGTATATTTTTCTTATTGATTTCAATGGTAGTTAACTCTAACCTGATTACTTTCCTTGCAAAATCCATGTCAGTTGCAACATGGTACTTGGCACCAGCATCAAAGTGTTCTTCAGTCCTGTATATACTGAAAGCTCAAAACCTTGAAGCTCCATCAAAGCCTAGAAGTGACAGTTATAGTCTTCAGCAGACGTGGTTCCACGGAAAATGGCATATCGGTACAAGTTTAAAGCGTCACCATATGGCAGAAAGCATACATGTCAAGACCCCGTAAATATGAAATAAATCATCAGGTAGCGGGCTCTTGTTTAGCTGCTTGCTTCCAGCGATGTCCCACACTGAGTTTTCTGTCTCTGGTGTCTACTCTAGAACCTTATTTCCTCATTGTTCATCTATTCTACAAGCCACGTGGCCTGCCTTTTGCCTCTCAATTACCTTTTTGCGATTTCTTACCACACTATTCTATGTCCACCCTCGTGTCGAATGTGCTCCTGGTGTCCATAGGGGCGAAAGATCAGATCCATTGAATTACAGGAAAATCGCTATAACCTCTCTGCTTTCTAAGGAGATGAAGAAAACACGATTTGGTCAACGATCGCCAATACGGCTTCTGCCACGGTCGCTCTACTGGTGACACTTGAGTGTCAGGGGGAGGCACTGGTATGTAGCCCCTACATAGCCAAGAGTCTTACGGACCACCCGAGGGTTTGTGTGAATGTGCAAGCAATTTTGAGGATATTACCCCACTAACACAACAGGTGACATATGAGTTATTTATTAGGACCGAGTATTACCTAAGGTGAAAATTTCTGCCATTCTTAAGTGGTATATAGGTGCAGGCAACCCATATGCCACCCTAATAGCACAAAAAGGAGAAAAAATGCAGCCTATTTTCGGTTCTAAATGGGTTCCTTAATTGTTTAAATTATACTCTGTAGTGGAAATTAGAACCGTGGGTTTAAGTTGCGCGAATGAGTAATTGAATAAAAAACGATTTCGTTCCTTCATCAGGCGATAAAGTGCTAAAAAAATGTTCGAGTGCAAAATCTAATTATTTAAGATAAAATCCAAAAGTAACTCTGAGTGCGACTTGTGTGTAATTAGGTAAGTCCTATCGTGTTTCTATTTATTATTAGGTAACTTTAAGGCTTTAGCATTTAGTGAGCATAAAAGTCGTTGCGATTTGTTTTTAAATGTGAGTTATATATGATGTTCTTTATATATGAAGTAAATATGATTATAACCTCACTTTTTTATTGGTTTTCAAAACAAGTGATTTTGGGTATTTAAATTTTATTATATTGTTAAATTAAATCAGTTACAAGTACCACAGTTGTAGTTAGGTGTCAATAACATAATGTCGTATCCAAACTTCCACAATTTTGAAGACTCCATTTTGAAGACATGGTTTGCATCTGACAGTTCTAATACTCACTTATTTACGCCTCATTTAGCACCATGAGGTTTAAAAATCACCTATTTGCATACTGTTGCAATTGAGTGAATGTTATAACCAAAAGTAATTGTTTGTCCTTTTTTGGATCTTTCAGACCTTTGAATATTATTGTGTTTTGCCTCTATTGATGGTTGGTCAGAATTTCCTTGACCGATATTGCCATCACTTATGTCCAAAATATTTTGTAAAGCACATTTAACTTGACGATGATAATTACCACCCCGTAAAAGAAAAAAAAACCGGCTGCGATTAATTACTTATTTTTTTATTAATATTGTGAGAAAATAAGTAACTCTGTATACATATTTAGAACTCAAAGATCCTAAGTAGTTCAAAATATGTCAAAATCGCTTATTTTGGTTTTTCAAGTTGGCCTTTTGAAACTTATTTATGCGTTAGGGCGACTTATCAGTGCACAGTAGAACTTAGAGATACAGCAACTATAAGTTCTAAAAGAGACGGAACATAACCCAGTTTAGCACTAAAGGTGGCAGAACAATCCTTTACACCACCTATTTTTAAACTTTAAGTGCCATATTGGGATTTAATCTAACTTATTTCTAAAAGATGCATATCATTGATTTTAAAACCTTGTTTGCTACCATTGGTGCTACATTAGTGGCAAATATACCTTATTTACAGTTAATGGTAGCAATTTCGACTGTATGCCACCACAAGACATATAGGGGAAGCTAAATACATGCATATGCAACTGTGACTGAATTTAAAAACTCATTTGCATCTTCGAGACTACCCTACCACCAAAAGATTTTTCTGACACTGATATCACTATGTGCTAGTGGGGTAGTTATTAGTTTTAGGTTTTAAGGTTACATAAATCAGAGAAAATAGAGATAAAAAAGATATTTTTATTTTATTTATTGTTGTAAATAAAATAAAAATGTAATACAAGCCATAGTTGACGGTAGTTACTCTGATACCATGGACATTAATGCTGGTGCCCTGCAAGGCTCTGTGCTGTGTCCCTACGTTATTTCTACTGAATAATAATGATGTTTTCTATCGATGACGCGACATACATTGATTTATATTTTATATTTTAGTGAGACGTATCATTTCTGTGGAGAAACTACTAGTCTACGATCAATAGTTACGGATTTATGGCACTTTCTAGTTTGACAGCTATCATCCGAAATAAATATCTTGATGAGATCTATTACTTTTGCAAAATAACTACAAGTGTAGTTTCGCTGAAAAAAATGTCTTTTGCGGCTAAAACTATCTTTGTATTTAAAACATCACAATTGGTTCAACCGTAAAACTTTACAGATTGATAGACAGACAGACACCGAAACTTTCGAATTTATGATATTAGTATAAGTATGGCTGTATGATGATGAGGATGATGTATAGGAACAGATCAATCGCAAATCTCCTATTTTTTTATAGTCGGTTAATTTCTAGTTTTGTATAATAATAATATCGCTTATATGGGTACCTACAGATCATTCGCGAACTTCCTCCTTTTTTAAAGTTGGTAAAAATATGAATATGACAGGGGGATACGTGTCCCTAACATTGTATTAGAAAGCAAGTTCCGTTGTCTCCCCAGCCTAGGGGAGACAACAGTACTTTTAAAATCCTGATGTCTCCTCCAGGGGAACCATCAGGGGGGACACGAGACCGTCACCCAAATTACATTATATACCTACTGGACAAGCTTACTACACGGAGCGCTGAGAAAGAAAGCCGCGGGCAACTTGTTTTAAATATTAAGAACACTCTATAAGTAAATAGGTATCTTATATCCTAAGTCTCTGGTAGTAGGCAAATTTGTATTAAATCACCTATAAAGATAACAGATCCTTAAAATGCCTTTGGCATTTGAAAACTGCTCAAGCCAAAATAAGCCTTATTAAGCCCAATTCGGGCCATTTTCACATTTTTTTGTAATAACTTTATTGTATTTTGTTTTTTAACCACTTTTAAAAGGAAATTGAATTTCGATTCCTTGTCTGTGTTTACTTTTTATAGACCAATTTAATTTAAATAAGTATTTATTAGAAGCCACGGAGAATATAATCGTCTCACTCAAGTAGCTTCATGGAAACCTTAAACAAATCAGGAAACAAAAAGTAAAGTTAATATCACAAGCAACTCTTTTATATAAAGAGTATGTCTTTAGTATATAGAAAAAGAAAATATACTTTTAAATTTTTACTATTTAAAGAGTAAAGAGTATATTGCCATGAGAATTTAGATTAGAGCATATACCTAGATACTTACCTTAAAGTAAACATATGATATAAGCTATCTTAATGGCGAAATCAAAAAAAAAAGGTTTAGATAGTCTACTAGTCACAGTAGAGCAAAGTTGTGCTCAAAATGATAGTTTACAACTAAACATTTCATTTCGAATACAGATATTCCGTTGCCGACGTCATACACTTACAGTTCTATAGCAGGATTTTGTAATACGTGCCTAACGATACCAGCAACAAGCTCTCTGACTGCAATATCTACCAAAGCACTGCTGACGGGAATGCGTGCACGTAAGTTTGATTGCGACATTTACAATTTACATGGAAGACAATAAACACTACCTACATTATGTATAAAACAGCTAACTGGTAACAGTACAGATTACCACACTAAAGGCGATGCAGTAACAGCCATTTTATGAGCAAGTATACTATAATAAAAATTAAATAAAGAAAAACATTAAGAAATAACAGAAATTATAACACACCAAATATTTAACTATAAGCAGACGGGACTCATTTTAAGGTAACTGCTTTTGTGTGAGTAATCTGTACATTATTTGAACTTTCATTCAAATGAGTCCCGCCTGCTTAAAGTTAAATATTTGGTACGTTTTAATTTCTGCTTATTTCTCAAATTTGTTTCCAAACTAAGCAAGGTTTATACCATAGGTAATATAGTAGAAAACTGACACAAATAAATCTATTGTAAATATATTTAACTACTACATGTTGAGTTGCAATTTTTGTCGGTTGTCTCATTTAGATTTTCTACGGTATTTTCTCACAAGATACGACGTTAAATTAGTGGCCAGTCGACTGTCAGAGTTATAGAGCCGCCCATAAGGCCTGCTTTAAGCTAGAACTATAATAGCCAGGACCAAAGGCGGCAAAAAGGGGAGTGGAATTTACTATGGAAGTGCGATAATCGATGCATCACCTGTGGGTGGATTTAAGTATAATATGTGCCCTAATTGAATCTTTGCCACTCAATTTTATGTAGGCATTTGGAGATAAACGAGTACACGTGGACGAAGGCACTGACAAAACCCTGTGCCTGCCCTGAGCGAGAGACCCTGAAATAATCCCTTAAGGGCGAAAAACGGCAATAGACTATAAAAAAACCAAGAGCAGCCAAAATATTATGGGGGAATGGTGGTACTTTTAGCTTCTGGTTTTAAAAAACTCTGTCAGTAATCACTAGGGAAAATGCTTTTAAGTGCCTAAAATAGAGATAAAAAAACATTAAGAAAATTGTGGATGTATCTAAATAATTTTAAAATAGTTTTACGTTACTTCTAAAGCGGGCTTCAATGTATATTATGAATTTCCACACTCCTAGGTTTTTTTTGTCACAAAAAAGTCTCATTTGGTACTCAAATTACCACTGAGTTACCAGTCTCATGACCCCTAATAAAATGTCCACTGCGTTACCAAAAAAATAGTTTTTTTTTAAGCCCAAATATTTCGATAAAAGTCATTATTCATACCTGTCATTCTGAATTAGAAAATAATACTTTTTTAGGTGAGTATCCAAATAAGTAAAAAAATTATGCTTTAAAATTTACAAGGAACTCAAAATGTATTTTGACCCAGGCAAATGCATGATTGAAGGTGTCATTATTGCAGGTGCATGTTATTTTCGTCTCGCTACAAACATTCGAGTACAGACAGCTGCACTGTGATACACAAGCGGGGCAATAGGCGGCTGCTCTTTTAAAAATCGGATATCGTGTGCCAACAGATAGTAACGGTATGTTTACTATGAACAGTGAGTTTTGTAATATTTTCTAAAACACAAATGATTTAAAAAACAATGTCTATCCCTATCAGAAAAATAAAAGAAAAAAGAAATAGTGAGGGGACAAACAACGGTGTTATCAACAATGTTCTTAAATATGTTTTGATCCATTAGTTGGTTGGGTATTCCAGACCCAAACTTTATTAACTAAACTTTAAAACTTCTTCGAAAATATTGAGTTGTTTTTATAATTACAAACCAGACTGTCAAACCAGAAACTATATTAAGTGCCTGTTTGTCCCAATTTTAATTGTGTTTATACGTCTTTTTTTATTTTTTTAAAAAAGACGTATTTAATATTTTTGCACATTTTTTTTTTACTTGCACAGAGATGTATTAAGTCGTTCTTAACACTCCTCCGTAAAATTACCACTTTATATAATAAAATTTATATTTGAAATCAGCAGGAAACAGTCATTAGGTTGCGTTCCAAATCCCATTCGGCACCAAGTGAAAACTACTCTAGGCTGTTCGTTCTATAACGCTACGAGAATGTTCACCGCAAAGTCAACTTTACCGGAAAAGAATTTCAAGATTAATTTAAGAAAATTTACGGACGGTTATTACTCGACCGAGAGAAACCGTTATGGAACAAAATATGACTGTCAGGTTTATGGTAAAAAAAACGGCAATGCCTTTTGAAGTGATTTGAGCTACGGTCCTTGATCAGGTTCCCGCATGGAATTTGCCTTTTTCCACTTGTTTGAAATCTACTATAAAATTTTGTTGCAGGTTATTGTTTATGTTGAAAATATGTATGTTACGTAATTTCAAATGGTGTCTGGGCTATTGATCTAAATAAACAGACAGATAAAGAGGCCGATGGACTTACAAACACAAAATCATATATGTAATTTTTGTACCACTGATGTTGTTCCTAATCTTGACGCTAATAAAAGATACAATCCGTTGTCAATATTCATTAATACAGAAATCGTTAATTTATCGTCTTACTTAATCGTCTTTACCTGCATTTGAACGATTTGTCAAAAAAATCGGCCAAGTGCGAGTCGGACTCGCGCACGAAGGGTTCCGTAACATTATCTATAAAAACGTTAAAAAAAACACGTTTGTTGTATGGGAGCCCCCTTAAATATTTATTTTATTCTGTATATATTTATTTAGAATTTTTTGTTATAGCGGCAACAGAAATACATCTTCTGCAAAAATGTTAATTGTCTAACTAACACGGTACGTGAGATACAGCCTGGTGACAGACGGACGGACGGATGGACAGCGGAGTCTTAGTAATAAGGTTCCGCTAATTACCCTTTGGGTACGGAACCCTGAAAATGAGCAGTTTTGGATCGCCGGACAGATAGACAAAAATAAATGCAAATGATAAAAAGGCAGTAAAAACACTTAAATTCTATTTATTTGATTTATTCGTCCTCTAGATGTAATCTTTGATCTCAAAACTAGTTTATCTCAAATATTGATAATGTTTCTTGATCTCGTTTCAAGTATTCGTGTATCTGAAGTGGCAGCCAGCGGATGACACGGTAAGAATATTGTTTTATTTAATTCGATTCACAACACAAGGTACACATAAAATTAACACTTATATTTTGCAGTGGTAAAGTTTGTTAGTTTGGATGTAAAACTTGTTAATTTATTGATGTAATTTCATCACAAAACGATGCCATAGTGCGTGAAAGTCGATACAAATCGTAACGGTAGGTATCGGCAGTGTCGGTGGCTAATTAAATTAACATTTTCGTTAGTTAAAATGTTTGTTAGGTGAAAAGTAGTTAAATTGTTTGAATGTATATAAATTCGAGACTTTATCAAAATATAGCGCGAATATAATTTATCAAATAAAATTAGGACAAATAAATTAAGAGTAATGGATTTAAATAGAAAAATGAGATCGAGGGTTTTTAAGGCGATGTTCTTACAGATAAAGGTGACAAATAAAGATATAGGTAACAAATACAGTATCTAATTTTGTAGTAAAATATTGTGGTGGAGCTGTTATTTTTATCCAACTTAAAACTTGCAATAGGACGGTGGAATGGATTTCTAAAAAACTTTTTGGTAGAGTGCAGCCTTAACATAAATGCGCAACTGCGACAATAGGTAAACAATCTTCTATAGTTTTTATTTGATTATTATTGACTCAATGCCTTTGACGCCCTAAACACCTTGACCGAACGTTCATAATTCTGACTTAAAACAGGTTTATCCAGCGATTTTATTATCCGCTATGTAATTATTATGCTTATATTACTAATATCGTCGCACTGCAGTGAAAACCTCGTGCTAAACTTGTATAACGGCGTCCTTGTGTTTTTCTGATTTATTACTTCAGGGTGACCAGATACACATTTAAAATCAGTTTGTATGTTTATTTCAATGTCAAGCACATCTGTTCTATAACTTATATAAAAGAAATAAACCTAAATTAAATAGACAAAGTAAGACTAGACTGCCTGAAAGTAATAAATTTAATATTATCTATTTTTAATTTTCTATTGAATGATGTGTCCTTTAATATTCTTTTACATTTCTACTTAACCAAAATATTTATACATATTTTTATAGTGGGTTCAAGCGTGTGTCAAAGTAGTCTTTAAAATAAATACTTTACCATTTTGACAAACGCATATGGCTAAACTTTGACATTTGGATGAACGCACGTGGATAAACTTTGAGCACAATTGACCCATCAAAGGCAGCTTGTCTAAGACAGAGCCATCACGTGGTGTACCACGAGATGGGGGGTGAGCGCACCTGACTAGCCTATGTTATCTTATATGGCAAGTCGGGTAGTGTGCTAATCTGAATCATACTTGACGTTTCCAAGTAGCCTATGCCCTTCCCCGGGACTCAAACGATCTCCATGCCAGATTTCATCTTAATCGGTACAGTGGTTCAAGTATGAAGAGATTACAGACAGACAGACAGAGTTACTTTCACATTTATAATATTAGCATGGATATAAAATACAGATCAAGTAATCAGGCATTGGTCACCTTGGACCTTTCAGAATAATGTGATGGTTTCGACATTATTAGGTATCTAATCTTTTTTTTTACTAATGGCTGCAGGTTTATTTTTGTACCTATTAGTTGTAGTAACTTATGTCTCAAGATTATGTATTCCAAATAAAATATAAAAGCTATAGATAAAACTGAGATTGTTTTTTAGCAGAAGACAAGACATAACCTTACAATAAAAGCAGAGGTTAATGTAGCAACATTATTCCTTGTATTTTACGTTTGTAATTTATTGTATTGGATTATGTGACTTCTTTAAAGTATATATTTATTATATAAACCAGTCAAATAAAGCAAAATTAAATCAAACTCAATAAGTATTACAGGCTTGGGGGCGTTATTAATAACGTGAAGCGTTAAGCCCCTGGGGTCGAGCCAAATCTTACCCTATGTGAGATTGATTTCTCGGATCAAGTATTGTTTTTGTAAGAATCAGTTACTAGACTAGATCATACTACACTGACAAGTTAAAATAACTAACTCGAAAAACCGCCAAATTGCCTCACGTAATTACTGGTAGCGTGTTCGGTTACTGCTTTGCATCCAACGGGTCGTAAACTTATTTCTAATTTCTAACTTCTTGATAGTATTAAAAGTCTCATAGCTAATTTAAGTTTGCAATACAAATTGGGTTTGCTTTGAGGCTGCAAGAAGAAAACCCGTCAAGTGCGAGTCAGACTCGCGCACCGAGAGTTTCTTAGAATTATTTCGGATTTATCAGCTCGTGAACTTAGGCGATTGGTTTCGAAAACGATCATTTTTGTATATTCTTGATAATAAGTCAAAAATGATGTCACATAAAAGAGTCTTAAAATTTGCAAACAAAGCCCGTTGAAATGACACCGCACGTAGTAACACCACTTTCTGATTTCGATCCTATTTTCAATTGGCCAATCCGTAGCCAAATGGCAAAAACGAATCTCTTATAAACTCTTCATGTCTGCCCTTCAGTCCGTCCGCCGTTCCATGTGTCACAGCCTAATAAATAGGTATGCCGTAATTGCATCGATTTCAATTAAATTTCATACAAAGGTGTCTTTGTGAACCGATATAGCGATTTCTAATGATAATTAAGAAAAAAAAAATTCAGAGGAAAATTTTCTTACATTAAACTGAAACCCATCGTAAGGGAGATATCGTTGGATAGGGCATCAAAACTGCATTCAATATTTTATATCGTTTTTTTTAGATGTATATTTTAAAAGAAATTTTGTTGGCTTTCGAAGTTGAAAATTTTCTGCCTTCGCCCGCTCTAGCTTTTAGATCGCGTGTTTTAAAAATGTAAAAAAAAAACCTGGTTATACGTAGAAATTTATAAATACTTTCAATGTAAATTGTTTTAAATAAAATTGATTTACAATTTTTTTTAGATATTCGTAATAATTTTAATTCTACCATAATGGAACCGATACTCATCTGGCTAGTTTTTCTAGATAATCAATAATGAGCTAGCAAGTTCTACAACTATATATCAAATTCATAGTTGAGAGAATTTGTAAATGTTAAGAAAAACATATGTCTAACCATTCCGTTTTACCATTATGGTACGGAATTAAAAAAAAATATATCTCCCTTTGCACTGTATTACCAACGCCTATTGACATTATTGACAATGTTCTTATATGACTTTGTGTGACGATGGTGATGTTGAAAACGACAGACAGCACCTTAGCCCAGACTAACGAGATTACGCAGAAGAGTGACAACCAAGATAAGCTTGAAAATTATAAGTGCTTTATTATATTTGTATTGCAACCGAACGATAGCCATTGAACCATCATCAGTATTATTGACACGCTAATATTGTATAGATTTCCGTGATCTCTATAGCCATGGGCTAAGTAACTCCGGTCAAAGATTGGATATGTCACATATCATTCCGATTAAAGATATATATCCGATTCGCATATTCATATCCGCTGAATATATCCGCGGAAATCAAACAAATCCTCGGATCGATTTCGTACCTTTCAATCACGAGTGCACAAATCGTTAGTGTATCCCTCGTTTGTTCCGAACGAAAACAATTTTGGTGATGAGTTGTGATAGGTATGAACTGGGCTTTGTTTGACTAGTCATTTCTTAGGTTAGATTACAATTTCCGGCTATGACTTTTACATTTATAAACTATTTTTTTATTCACAATACGCAATTTTAACTCAAAAATTTTATAGGTGTAAATATTTACACAGTCTAGTACTTATACACAAACAAATCCTACCAGGAAAGTAAACGATTATAATTATTTATAAACAAACACTCATTAAATACACTAGTAATCATTGACACTTATATTTTTCTAACAGATATTCACGCGCACGTCACAAAGCAGAGGTGATACTAAAAACTATTTTAGTAAGTACTAATCTATAGTATGTACATATTTACGTAAACAAACGATTGAATTGAAGACAAAAAACGTCCACTTATAAGCGGTTTAAGTGCTTTAAAGCGTATTGCACGGAAATTCATATCCCAATGCATATACATTGGGTTTAGCAGGCGTGATTTTAAAAAGCGCTGAGATCGATTGTTTTTTATAAGCACGATACGACAAAGTTTCTATTTCGCTTTCAACGCTAGCTCTCTCTCTCACTTTCAGTGATATGCGTGCATCGCTATTCCGCCGCTCCGCGCCACCGACACGGGCGACACGCTCCGCTGTTTATTTGGATTAGTTCGTTCACTCCCTGGATATAGGACATGTTTATTTCACGCAAAGTGAAGGAGTTGTAACATATCCGGCCTCGGATATATATCCAAAGATATAGTTATGTCCGGAGTTACCCAAGGCTTATCTCTAAACTTAAGATTTGTGTATAACCCCGTTGCCCAAAGTACTTAGACTTTGTTTAATTTCATATTAGATGTAAACTTTCGATTATTTTATGGTTTTCCCACTTTAACTCGTAAAAAGATAATCACAGATTTCCCAACATATTATTAAAACTTTTAAAAGATATAACTGAAAAATTATGCGACTAATTAAAATATGTATAGCAACGCTGCGTGAAAATACCTCATTAAAGATATTCATATGGATGTGGTTAAAAAAATCCCATCAAAAACATAAATGTGAAAACGGGAGCCAAGTTCAATATTAAGAGTTAATTGTCAACTTCGCGACATTAAAATAGCACATGGCTGCTGCCGCTAGTTCATTTCTCTTGACTTGATAATGCCACGTGTCTAGATCACAAACCTCTTTAAATGGAAGTGCAGTTGGGTTCTGAATTTAGGAAAAGGAGAACTTTTATAGAAGAAAATACAACTTGTGTCATATTTGATCGACATAAATGTCTTTCTACATTTATGACCTTATGATATTTGTAACAGACTGAGTTGAACGGGACTGGGATCATTGAGAAGAAGTTGATCATGCCTGAATTAAAGTCAACTTAAATGTAAATATTGTTTCTCTTCATCGTAATGTCCCAGTTTTCTCCACTATCATCAGAGTTTGTTTATAAATGGTTCCATTTTGGATAGAAACATCCACGTTTGTTTTAAGTTTCTTTACAATTTTCAATTTTGTCACAATGCTCTGTACTATAGGCATGACGATGGCAGACCAGCCGGCAATCACGCTAAATCATTTGCATTTCAATGTTTTTCTCACCACAATGTCGCAGTTGGTGAAGAATTCTTGGCTCCGTCAAGCTGTAACTTAGTATTTATTGTATTGTACTGATTGTGATTTAAAGAAAATGCCTTGTGGATATTGTAGCGAAACAACGAAAAGGGTCATATATGTTAGTATGTTTCAAATGTATAAATTTTAAAAGTATTGTTACAAAGCTATGGAAATTATGTACAAAATTACTAGCATGAGATTTCATATTATTTTTGACATTTTTACTTATTAGTTGACTGTTAAACAAATTTCACACAAATCATGTTTATTTACTGATACATATAAAATTTTAAAAATGATAAAAATGGTGATATAAGGATTTTTTATATAAAAACATTTACATTAGGTAGAAATTGACTTAAGTTGTAAAATAGACAGACCTTTTTAACGTGAATCCAAGTTTTAGCTTAAAAATTAGCAACACGATCCGATGATGAGGAGTCGATTAAAATTGACTTTGAAAGATTTGAGGAATATGGAAAGCAGGACGTCCAGACACCGTATGAAAGAATTGATGTATCATGTGAAGCAACGAGTTCAAAACGCCTATTAAGGAGCCAAAGAATTAAATTACCTAAGCATGCGCTCTCTGGACGTTGGGTCGGCACGTACAAATTACGCCAAACACTCTGTTTTACAAAGAATCGTCCAAGCATACGAAAGCAAATTCAGAGGCGCTGACATATTTTTTCTCCATCGAACTACTTTTATTAACTTTGTTAAGAAGTCTTTTTTAACGGAAAAACATAAATAAACAGGACAGAACAGGCAAACACGCACACACAAACACACCCTGACACACCCTCTTACACACACACACATACAAACAGTTACTCTTCTATTGATCCCTTGTCCACTTTTTGTTTCTTTTTCTCTTTTTAAATACCTTTATAAAAAAATACATATTATTTGCCTACTTCTTTTAAAAACATAACGGTACGACGTCATCGATTAGTATATATAGAATTGTAAAGGTCAAACTTTGTAATAGGCTTTATAAGAATTGATTTGTAAAATTGTATTTTTAGATTTAAGAAGCTGTAAAGTTTGCAATACATTAAATAAATATTGTGCAATGAAATTATACAACAGTATTCAGGCAAAGTTGAATTGGGAGCCATTTGAACATATTTCTGATCCTAAACACATGCGGTAAAGCTTTTGCCATTCGACTACGGAACCCTAAAAACTAGAGATGAAAACTCTGCCATTTCGGAAAATGAGTTTAAATTTAATTTACGTTATTAGGCTACTCAGCATATTTAATTAAGCTTATTAAAATATATTTTAGTTTTACTAAACTCATTATAATATATTTCATGATCACAAGGTAAATTATATTATATTACGGGTGCGCCAGCAAATAAATACCTCATTCAGTGTAACAATACAAAGGCGTTCGGTGAGTATACTTAGCTGCATTATGTCTATCGCTTATACGATCTAAATAACTTGCCTTGGCATCGTAAACGATTCGTCCATAGTTTTTATGCGATATCCATTGTATATTTATATAACCAGTGTTGGGCATCGTCCTTAGTCGTGTGTTCGTGACGATGGCGATGTGAAGCCGGTGTTGGAGTGTTTTGTGTTGATTTTTTATTAAGAAAAGGTAGAAATCTTTTATTACAATCCTAATTTTATATACTTGTTTTACGGTACATGTTTTTAAGACCTATGAACTGAGAGTTTAGTCTTGAGAACGCCACACTCGATAATTCGGGAGTAAAATGTATGCAAGTACTTTCACGCATTTCGAGAGGTAAGACTTACTTGCATACATTTTTGTCTCAAATTCCAGAGTCTGGCGTACTCCCAATAAGCTCCTCACTAGATTTTTGAAGGAAACAATTATTTTTTTATTGAATATGTTTGGTTATTTTGGTTTGTTTGATAATAACTGTTAGAACTTTAATCTGGGGGCACGGGAGTGCCCCCGCCAAGAAGAGCCAAGCAAAGCGCAAGGGCAACTACCCACCCTTCCTCGAAGCGCTTCGTCGTTATTTTGAATCCTCATAACTTGGGTTTGGATTATACCAGATAAACCAAATTCTCGGGATATGATTTTAATAGTACACTTATTAAACATATACCGTTTCAATTGCATAACTCTAATAATTTAGATTTTATTGATATCTAAAAAACCCGATTTCGTCACTGACTCACTCACTGATGGTCATTAAAATTCTTAGGGTACTTCTTGAAGTCCTAGAAAGCTGAAATTTGGTATGTTAGCTAGTATTAGTAGACAAACAACAAAAAAAACTAAAACTAGGAACTTTTACCCCCAGACCCCTTAAAATAGGGAAATTTGTATGAGATGCTGGAAGTCTGAAATTGATATGGGGATTCCTAGCTATAAATAATATAATACATATTTCAGAATTTTTAGTAAATCACCGCCCACCCTTTCAATTAGGGGATGGAAGTTATGTGTGATGAAGGACGAGAAGATGGCAAAACCCAAGTCAACAAAAATTAATTTCATGCTTGAGTTCTGAAAATTATACAAGTACACAGATTTCTTGTTACAAATTAAAATACGTGTTTCAGTTTTTAAAAAAACATTCCTCAACCCCTTAAATTAGGAGACAAAGGTGCATATGGGGCTTTTATTGGGTTTTAGAATGTTACTACATTATTTTACTTATATTATACAATATGATATTTATATTTGTCTACGTCTAGACTAGCCATGTAAGTTTCTGCGTAGCTAAAGCACCACTGTGAATGATATTAACATAACAATATACCATAGTATTATCAACCCGCATTCTAAAACGGGCAAACTTATATGATGCACACTCTAATTGTCAACTCTACATTCTAAGGCTGGGTGCACTGCGGCGAAGCGTGTTGCGGTGCGTAACTTTATACAGGTTGCTTTTTATCGCTAAAAATCGGTTTTTTTTAAAGACGCAATAATAATCTTCATGTATAAATTCTCAAATATAAAAAAATATTCTCAAGTTGCTTGTGCGGCCTGCAGTTTAATCAATTATCATAATTAAAGACGTTTTTGATAGCAATATATAATAAGATTCTTTAAATGATGTCAAAAATGTTGCAAAAAATTGGGTGTAGTGACAGAATTTGAAACGTGCAGGCTGTTAATACGTGAAATTGTAATTGTTTTTCGATTTCAATTGACTTAGAGTATCATACTAATCCTAAATATATTATAAATGTGAAAGTTTGTATGACTGGATGGATGTTTGTTTACTCAGTCACGCTTCAACCACTGGACGGATCGGGATAAAACTTGGCATACATATAGGTTAGGTAGCTTTGTATCCCTAAAAACTCAAAAGTTCCTGCGGGAATAACTATAACAGAGTTAAACGAAATTATATATTAATTAATTATAATAAATATTATTAATTTTTGGAGTTAATAAAGGAGTTCCACGCTGATAACCGAATTTAGGGCGGGCGGAGCCGCTGGCGAAGTCTAGTATTATATTAAAAATAACTTTTTAGGTAGGAACTATTTTTTTAAAATGAAAATCATTAGGTGTTTCGGGTGCATGTTTTTTGCGGTTTCGTCTTAGATAAATTGCTTAGCTTTATTAGGTCTTTACTGTACTAGTTGTATCGTAAAAGTAACTGAAATATTAAAAAGGATTAATTGCCCATTTTTCTTTTATTAAAAAAATATTCTTAAAGCAGACCAGGAACCGGGACCAGGTTAAACAAATCAAACAGCTGTAGTCTAAAATGTAGCCTACTAAGATTTTTAGAGTTTCGTTCCTAAAAGTGCCAACGGAGCTTTATTACTAAGCTTACATTATCTGTTAGTCTGTCTGTGTGCTTATTTCTCTGACTGTCCGACTTTAAAGTCTCTTATCGCATATGTTTTATTTATATTACAAACCGGTCAATTGCGACTCGGGCTCGTCTATTATCTGATGGTACGGAACCGTCGGTGCGCGGGTCTTACTCGCACTTAGCCGGTATTTTACTAACTTACATTTAGTCATAACATTAGAGTGACGAATCTTCAAAGTTACGCGGCCATAGCTCCGACACAGCCCACCCCTCATTTTTATTTTGCAGAAGTTCCAAAAGATTTTGAGCAAATATATATTTTTTACAGATGACTTTCAAAATAATAGGCGAGCTGGCCCTTGTGGGAGCTATAGTGTCGGTTTTCATAATCGCTGCTCAAGGAACAGCCCAAGAAAAGGCTGTGGAGGAAGCAGCAGGGAGACGCTACATGGAACACTTGGATGAACTCACCTCAAATGCGAAGAACAGAAAAACTATAGCTTCTTGGAACTATGAAAGCAATATTACTAAGCACAATGAAGATATAATGGTTAGTATCAAAACTACATAGATTACGATCTATAAGAGTTAGTATCTACGTAATGTTTGTTTGTGTGTATAAACTTTATTGTATAAAATTAAAAATACAGAAGTTTTCTTAAATAAACTAAACAACAACTTTTATGCAAAGATGTTGATTCCTGCTTCACCTGTCATTTCAACATCAAAATTCTGATAATATGACAAATAGGCATATTATCAGAATTTTTGCGCATGACGCCTATCATGTGAATTAGAGCCCAAATCTCTGGTTCTGGGATGAATACGGTTTTATTGGGTTTTATGTTATTAGACATAGAGTTTCATGCCGACGACTGTTTAAAATTATCTTCTCAATTAAAAAGAATAAGTGCACATGAAGCTCAATCCAGTGGTTCATTGCAATGTTGACCATAATATGTTATTAATGATTTTCAATTACAGACTTTTCACATTACACAAATATACTAAACTTTTGTTATGTTAATCAATTTTTTTAAGTTTTAATCAGTAATTTTATTTTCCTTTTTAGTTTATTAATTTGCCAACACTTTATATTTTAAAGCTGGAATGCTGATTTTATAATCATAAAGGTGTGTGTCATGAAATTATATGACACTCGAAAGAGTCAATCCAACTTGAAACATATAATAAGAGCCTTAAAGTGTTAAATGACCGTTTCAGTGACAGCTTCATTGTAAATTACAAAAGAAACGACAGCAATAGTACATTAATGACGAGGCCTCAAAAGTACGGCTTTACTTGATAAGAAGAGTTTGAGTTTGCCGTAGGTAAAAGAGAAAAGAAAACATACATATATCTAATAGAATAGTGGTTTATTTATTTTATTGTATAATAACAAATACACACAAGGTACATAAAGAAAAAAGTACAATAGGGGTACGTTTCTCCGCTAGAGATTTCTTACCGTAAACCCTGAGAAAGAACAGTTTACAAAAAAAGTGGAGAAGGCTCCAACAAAGTAAAAAAAATATATATCCATTATATATATAGAAATAAATATTACTGCTTATAAATAAATTATTCGCCCATTAATCAAACTATAAGTCTCCATCGATAGCTATTGCGCTCGCGCCGCCATCTTGGATAAAAGGTACCCTTTTATAGTTTTTGCCTATATCTCGGCAATTATTGCTGTTACACAAAAAATAGTCTATGTAAAAACTATAGGTTATTAAATATCCTACAAAAAAGCTCATACACATTATTATTCTGTCTGTAGCAGTTTAGCTGTAATCCGACGTTAAAGTGGAAAATATTTATTTGTTTGCTTATTGTATACCGTTTTTTTTTCTGTTTACTCCAAAATTGTTCAATTATATATTTTTTAAACTTATTCCGTGAAGCTACTGAGAGGGAGAGAAAGACAGATGAGAGGTTGAGAAAGAGAAAAAGGGAAGGGGAGGAAAGAGGCAAATGCATTGTGTGACATGATGTTTATGGCTGGGTCGGAAAATGTCTTGGGGCTGCTTGGTGAGTATAAGAGCCACCAAATAGCAACGGCTGGCTATCAATATCAAATAGCCATAACAAGCCATCAGCTGATCATCTGGTAGGTACTTACTTTCCACAAAGACTTAGGCAACTTATTCCGATTTACGTGACTCTGTATGTAAATGTAAATAGTCAGCAAGCACCGTTTATAGTAATGCAATACTACCAATGGCAAAAGCTTCAGACTGATTGGCATACTCAACTTTAACATTATAGCTTTAAAGACAGCTACTCTCTTAGCCGTTTATCACAGCTATGTAGTGACATCCATATATAAGCTTCTTGGTGCTATACAACAGGCCATGCAAAAAGGACCATATATGAAAAAAATGTCACCTTATCTGTCCTAAAAAGTGTTTTTTATTTAATTATTTATCAGCAATCTATCATCTTTGTCCTTTATATATATATTTTTTTTCGAATGTTATTCGAACTTTTTATTTAGAGTTAAATTATTAATTAATTTTCAAAGCCATATGTATCTATCTCTGTTTTAGTTAAAAGTATCATTACAAATAGCAGAACTAGAAAAAGAATACTGGAAAGAGACCACGACCTATTTGTGGCGTGAGTTCGAAGATGAGGACCTGAAGAGACAGTTCAAAAAGTATTCGCAACTAGGCACTTCTGCTCTTCCGGAAGATCTGAACGAGAGGCTTATCCAAGCGACTACCGATATGCAGACAGTCTACGCAAAAGCCACGATTTGTGATTATAAAGAAAGGAACAAATGCGATTTACATGTAGATCCAGGTAACTACCGTTATAAATATTTTTTATTACAAGCATTTATACATTTTAATTCAGCTTCTGAAATTCTTCTGCTGTTCTTCAACTTTAGGTCACCTACTTATATCCTAAGCCTAACCAGCCTTTGACATCCCCAATGTAGGACATGGCCTATCTTTACCTTCGGCGGGGACGTTTTGTGCCACCAAGCGGGTCTAGTGCATATTGTAGACTTCTCCTTGGTATGTTTTCCCGCACTGGTAGTGGTGTCAGCGAACAATGTACTCGAAAAATTAATAAAAAAACTCATTCTCAAAGCGCAAGGCAGACCCCAATATCACTTTACCATTATTTTAATTTATTGAACTGTAGCACAAATTATTTTGTTGAATTAAATTAAACTAAATGATATTAATTTCAGAGGTAACTGACATATTCGCCAACAGCCAGGACGCTGAAGAGCTGAAGTACGCTTGGGTAGAGTGGCACAAAGCTGCTGGAGCACCTTCTAAGGATAAGTTCACCGAATATGTCCAGATGAATAATGAAGCTGCAAAACTAAATGGTATTCACGACATTTATTTCAACTGTCAGAAAATTATCGCAATTTCACTGTAAAACATGTTAAATTTATAACGAAAAAAAAACTATTTGTGTCTCATCACCTGACAATTAAGATTGCAAAAGAAAAAAGAGGAGGTCTTCATGATCAACGCCAGTCTATCGTCATCTACCGGTCTGCCACTTTTCTCATCCAGCCACTTTTCGCTGCCTTGCTTAGCTTTTTTAGCATGTTGGTCTACAATTTCTTGGCACATCCTACAAAACACCACAATGTATGTGACAGAATATTGCAAACTACTTAAAACGTAGTGAACTCGCGTACATACTCAATTACCCGCCTTGCCCGTAAATCACGTTTGTGTTAATTTAACACCGGCGGAACAAAAAGCTACGTCCACTTGCAGTGAGAAAGAACAGAGCAAAATTGTCATTAATTATAGGTTAGTAAACATTAAACTATGCAAATATTTTATATATAGACATAAAACAGTTCGTTTCATTCCTACGACACAGTCTTATGAAGAACAGTGAAAGGGTGCGTGAATGTGCCAAAATTTCGAATACAGTTTTTTTTTCTTTAGTCTTCACTTAAGAACTTACACTAATACAGCCACTCAACCCAATACTACAAAAACCTGCTGATTTTTTGAACTCCATAAGTTTGATTCTTTACTACATGTCTGCAGTCCATAAAGCCTGTATTTTAGCCCACTGTTTTATTTTTCCCGTGACTTTTCAGGTTTTGATACTGTAGCCGAATGGTGGCTTAGTGAGTACGAATCTTCTGACAGTGAAGATCAGTTTGCAGCCCTGTGGGCTCAAATCAAACCCCTATACCAGCAGATACATGCCTACGTCCGAAGACAGTTGAGACTGAAGTATGGAGAAGATGTAGTATCAGCAAAGGGTCCCATACCTGGACATCTGTTAGGTAAACATATTTTCTTTCAACCACCAAGTAACTTTTTGATTATTTATCTAAAATGCGAGCAGAAAACGGCACTTTTATGATTTTAAAAAATAATGCAGTAATATTGTGTGAAAATCTATCACAATTGCTGGTTTATGCTTAAAATGGTCAACCGTGATTCATGTATGAAACGAGTGCGTCTTTTGCCTGTGCAAAAATGTCCGTCTGTGATTGGTCAGCAGAATTAAGGAGAAGCCAGTTATTGTAACTGAGCATTGTATCTGATTTATAAAGATCATGGTAGGTTTGTGTAAACATTAATAATGAAATTAAGTTCTCTTTGACGCCTGAGAAAATAACAACGATGTACACTTCGTGGTACATGCATAACCTCTTGTCAGAAAAATCAAGAGTGAGATATTTGAAGGCGTACGAAAATTTCGTGACTACCCGTCAAGTTGTTTATCGTCTATCAAATTATCTTGCTGTCAATAAAAGAAAATGTGATAAAGACACTCTGAGTAACTTCTTGTTCCACACGTGTTGCCAGCTGAGAAATAGTTTGTCACCTTAATGGAAAGATTAGATTAAAAAATAGTAATAAGATCCTTGTTGAGCTCATTACCAAGATTTTCTCAGGGGCTACGGTATGGGGTTCTTCAAGAAGGAAGTGATTAATTTTTTTTAAAGGTTTCGAAACCGTCCATAAGCTATGGTGACTATTCAACACGGTGAAATAAAAATCCGGCCAAGTGCGAGTCGCGCACGAAGGCTTCCATACCATCATCTGTAAAAACGGCAATAAATCACGTTTGTTGTATGGGAGCCCCCTTAAATATTTATTTTATTTTAATTTTTTTTTTTTTTAAAGTGAATATATAACTAAATATTCTGTGAATATTTCAATCGTCGTCCTGTTGCCGTTATCAATATTGAGCTTAAACGAGCAAAACAATCACGTGTGTTGTATGGGAGCCCCTAAAATATTTATTTTAATCTGTTTTTTAGTATTTCTTGTCAACTGTCTAGCTATCACTGTTTATGAGATATTGACTGTTGACAGACGGACAGCAAAGTCTTAGTAACAGGGTCCCGTTTTGTACCCTTTGGATGCGGAACCCTAAAAACTCTGATCCCCACACTGGTTACTCTAATGGTGGGTGGGTGGGATGGTGAAATTACGTAAAGCATTGTTAGGTGAACCGTTAAGAACGATGTTAGCATCCACTATTTGCAGATGCTATTGCGTCTCACAAATGTGATAGGTGGTGAGCCTACAGTTGTACCGGACACAAATGCGATAGGTGGTGAGCCTTCAGTTGTACCGGACACAAACGTGAGAGGTGGTGAGCCTACAGTTGTACCGGACACATATGTGATAGGTGGTGAGCCAACACCGGACCTGTACCGGACACAAACCATACCGAATCCAAATGTCTTGCAGCACGCGGTCTTGACTATATTGATTGAATGATTAACAGGTAACATTTGGGCACAAACTTGGGACAATGTTGAGATTTTTTCAAGACCTTATCCAGACAAACATGATGTTGACGTCACAGCTGCTTTAGTAGACCAGGTATTGGTTTAAAAAAATAAAGTTAATAATATAAATAGCATCAAAAAATTTACTAAAATAACTTTTTTTAGAAATATACTCCGTTGAAGATTTTTCAAACCGCTGAGGATTTCTTTAAGAGCCTGAATTTAAGTGCAATGCCCGATTTGTTTTGGGAGAGATCAATAATTGAGAAGCCCGACGATGGGCGAGACTTGGTCTGTCACGCATCAGCTTGGGATTTCTTCGATGGTAAAGATTTCAGGTACGTAAACTTTAAAATGTCTTGAGGATTATAAAATATGGGATTTTACTGAACGGGGTTTTTTAATGGCAAAATAAGCATTAATATAGTTAAAGCTAAATAGCTGTATTGAATACAACGAAAAAGGTGTCTAATGCCTAATGTATTGAATATTAATTATGTCGGAGAACCACCATACATGTTTCGTCATATTCACAATAACGTCTTAAATGCAAATGATTCATCTTACCGGCCGGTGTTATGCCCATTCCAGATGTTACAGATGTTACTGCGATATTTTTTAATTTTCCTAATAGTAGATATTGACTGTTCTGCTCTGCTTTCAATGTTGTAACTATTTAATTTTTATTGTTTTCAGAATAAAGCAATGCACCACTATAACTAACGACTTCTTCCTGACTACTCACCATGAAATGGGTCATATTCAATATTACCTGCAATACAAAGATCAGCCTGTAATTTACCGGGCTGGGGCCAATCCAGGTAAATGCTTCACTTTATACCTATAAACCCGTAGAAATGTTTACAAATGTTAAAAAACTACGTCAGTTTAACCACTAGCCTCTTCGTCATCTTAGTCGAAGGACGTCCGCTGTTGAACGAAGGTCCCCATAATGTCTGGTCCTGAGCCACCCGCACTCATCGACTTTCTGCGGTGCTAACCAGATTGTTTGTCTGGCCATTTCATTCTGCATCCTCCAATCCTTGAACGCCACTCGAATGGTTTCCTGTCTATTGTTTATCAGTTCGACGAGAGATGTGTCCTGCCCATTGCCACTACAGCCCTACTAACATATTTAAGCTATGTTGATAACTGTGGTTATCTATTCAAAAAATAAAGTTATGTTAAACATATTGCCTTTTGTTGTAGGTTTTCACGAAGCTGTCGGTGATGTTATATCCTTGTCGGTGTCCACTCCGAAGCATTTAAGGAAGATGGGTCTTTTAGAAGAAGGTCCTGAAGATGTGGAGTCTAATATCAATCAACAATATAAGATGGTATGTAATGCACTTCAATTATTCAGAAAATTATCAGGATCGCCGCCAAAATTGTATTAGATACCTCACCAAAGTCGAAAAAATGTAGGTACTATTTTTTATAAGTAGTATATTATATTTAAAAGCATTGTATGCAATTGAACGAAAATGGTCTTTTTAAAAATAGCTTTTGAAATTGGCTGAAACACACAAATTGAATTTAAAGTAATTCCGTAATTGAAAAATCTCAAATTAACAACGGAGTGTTAAAAATTTTTAACCTTTGATTGATTTCACATTGGTTTGGTGACTCAATTTCTATTTTTCAGGGTTTAAGCAAAATTGCATTTTTACCTTTCGGGTACCTACTGGACCTATTCCGCTATGGAGTCTTCCGTGGATACACAAGTCCAGATAACTACAACTGCCACTTCTGGCAACTGAGAGATTCTTTGCAAGGCATCGAGCCACCTGTCACCAGAACCGAAGAAGATTTTGATCCTGCTGCCAAGTATCATATCGCTGCAGATGTTGAGTACATGAGGTAAAACTTATTATTGTTGCTTAAACTAAATTGTAAATTAAGTTTATATAGATCACAACTAGTTCTGAAGATATGATCAATGACATATCTCATAAAATTACCCATATTGCAAAATATTAATCTAAATACTTTAATTATATATTATTAAAGCATGATGGCTTATGGATATGGATGGATAGAAAAAATAGTTTTATTAATACTCCACATCAATTTAGTAAATCCATACTAATATCCTAACTGCGAAAGTAACTCTGTCTGTCTGTCTGTCTGTTACCTCTTCACGCTTAAACCGCTGTACCTATTAAAATGAAATTTGGCATGAAGATAGTTTCAGCGAGGAAGGACAAAGGTTTCTTAAAAACGTCAAGCTTGAGTCGGTTTAATTTCAATAATTGAGAAGATGCCGTTGAAATCCTAGATCGATAACCAAATTTAGGGCTGGTGAAACAGCGAACAAAAGCTACGATTAAATATTTAACTTAATACTTTAAATGTAAGAGTATATTAAAGCATAATCGTATTTAGAAAAAAAAAAGTATAATTAATAAATAAAAAAATAACAAGTTAGTATTTTTTATATATTTATCCTTAAGAAATGAATGTTCATTAAATTGACGTCGAAGTAGACGAGCAGTGGACGTCCTACGGATAAATCAACATTGAGAAATATGTCTTATTTCTTTTTATTCTATTTGTTAAATGTATTTGTGTGCAGGTACTACATCTCATTCATCATCCAGTTCCAATTTCACCGATCTTTGTGCCAGTTGGCTGGAGAGTACGAGCCGGGGAATCCCGACAAGTTGCTTTCTAACTGTGATATCTACAACAACTCTTTAGCAGGAAATGCTTTAGGGTAAGTATTCAAAAACTAGACAAAGAAAAACGTTGCTAATTTTAAACGTATCTAACATAAAGATAAGGTTACTATAGGATCTTACGACAGTAACTGAATCATTTTGATTCGGAAGCAGTAGAATAGTATTGTTAATTAGTAGGAGGTTTTTCCTTACAAAAAGTATGATAGTAATAATTTTGATATAAGTTATTTGAGTAGTTTTACCGTTACTTTACCCTTTATAGTAACCGCACTATTCGTTAAAGAGTTTAAGAAGATTATTAAAAGTCCGTCTGTAACTCAATGACGCATTAACGACTATAGTACATTACTGCTGCGGCCCGCATACGCATCAAAACCGGGCGATCGTGAATATGCGGGCTGAGACATAGCGAGGCACGCAGCACGGAGTCCGGCTTTGCTTAGTTATTGCCAAGGCTTGTGTAGTGCTCTTCTCAAACAAGCGTGTAAAAAACTAATTATATTGACAATAATAAAAATAGTTTAGGTTACTTTGCCGCCAATTCGCCATTTTTATGGGGCATTCCTTTTGGTGTGCCAGTCCGGAATTTTAATGAAACTTGAAAATTAAAATCTCTTTTGTTATCAATGTTCGGGTTTAAAAAAGGTTGTTCCATTTTCAAATTTCATATTTGACCGCTCGAGCGGACTTCTTAAGCATTGCGGGTCGCTCTCTGATATTGTACTACAAGTACGATTTAGCCCAAAGAAGTTTGTGCAAGATATGTTTGCATATCATGGCATGTTTGGGAAAATATATTTTAATTTTTTATGGTACACACTACACCAGTGTGTTAGGATATTTTTACTTTCAATCTATATTTCGCATGTGCTAGTATAGTATCATATCTGGTATGGGAATACGTTATCCGTTGCCGTCACACAGCTAGTAACATTATTTTAAATTTTAAAATATACGTATATGCTAAATGGCAAATAACTTTTTCACATTAGGATATTACTACGATTTGAAGCCTACAATACCAACTTAAAGGCACGTTTGGTGTCATAAGCTTCTGAGATGTTAAGTAAAAAATTATTATTTCAATACTTAAGTGTTGGGATGAGCAAAGTTTAATTTAAGAGGATAAACCACAATCATATCTACATTTTTAACTTCAGTTAAACAGTAAGATTACTCAAAAGATTTTTCTATAATAATTTGCAGAAACATGTTAAAAATGGGCTCATCTAAGCCTTGGCCGGACGCGATGGAGGCTCTCACTGGACAACGCAACATGGATGCCAGCGGAGTGCTGGAGTACTTCCAGCCGCTTTACGAGTGGTTGAAGGCGGAAAATGAACGTACTGGAGAATATATCGGATGGGAACCGTGTACAGTCCGTAAGTATACGTATACCGATAAACACCGATGGTATAGAAATGCTCTAGCGTGGCGGCCACGGTCTGAAATATACAGCCTCCTACTAGTTGTACAGATAACCTGTTTAGTCACAGGAAACCAGATGAAGCAGCAAACGCAAAACGGGCCGATGACACGACAAAGACATTTATACACTAACAATACATGTCAAATACACTCTGTAGTGATGGAATACCATAGCGGGACTAATATTCTTTTATCGCTTTACAAAGATAGATTATATCATAGTCAAATAGTCAATATTATCGCGGCTGATAAGAGAAGAAAACCAATAGAATAGAAACGGGTAGCAGTTTTTTGATAGCATGTTCTTTAATCTCTTTTTTTAGTAAGTTAAGGAGATGGCATATCCAAACGAGTTAAGTTTGCAAGAATTTGATTAATTGTGTTTCAGTCCTAAGTACACTTTTTGACGTGAAAAAAATATGTGTAACAAATCAAACCTTAATTAAGGGAATTTGCTAATATCATAATTTGGCAATTCAAACAGTTAGAAAAACAAAATTAAAAATTAATTTTAAATGTTTGGAAAACAAAGAGTGATATTCTCTTGATTCTTATTTTATTATATATATATGACCACGTGAATTCCTAATTTCATAGTTCTAAATAAATATTTGATTTTTTACCGACAAAAAATCGCTATTTTCAACGTGCGGTCACGTGCTAGCGCCTATCGTACGTGGAACTGTGTCTGCAAAGGCACGTTTTTGCTAGGGTATGGCCAAAGCCTTAAAAGCAGTCTGAAAATTTGGGAACGATAATATCGTTTATGTAGAATGTAAAAGAATATTGCGTGAATGTAGAAAAAATAGAAACAATGAGTTTTGTGTTTAGATAAAAATAAAAGCCTTTCTTTAATGTGTCAATATTGTAGTGAAAAAACCCTAACAGCAAGGTAACAAGTTTTAGTCATTATAAAATATTTTTTAATCATTCTTATGATTAAATTACGAAATTATTGTTGAAAACATTTTTTAATTTTTTTTTAAGGGATTCTTCAATTTACTTACACTGCATTACGCTATTTTTAACGGCAATTTTATATTTTACGGCTATCTGTCGTAGAACTGTGATGGTTGTAAGTGTATTAAAGGTTTTTGAGAGTGGTTACCACGGTTTGGTAAATGCAGTAAGGGGGTGACCCTTCCACCCAAGTCAGGTGAACCAAAATCCGAAAAAGACCGCCGGCAGTGGCTTAATGAGAAAGTTGGAGGACCGAGTGTGGTGGCTCTCATATTATGTGTGTGTGTATAGGGAGTTTTAGCAAAACGTTTTAATTTTTTCGTTAAACTATATTTTAAAATGCGCTTTGTACGAAAAAATAAACAAACAATGGCGTCGCTAATACGCAACATGGAGGCTTTTAATTAATATTTAAATTCAATTTGGTATTTTTGATTTTTTTACAGAGTATTGCACTCCGGAGCAGCGTCAAGCTATGAAGACTTCGGAGTTCAAAAAGAAACTGCATAAATATGCAATACTCTAAATATATGAATAAAAATTAATGTAAATTTTTGTATGAATAAAAATAATAGTTATAGTTTACGTGGTTTTTTTAAAAAGATTACCAACTGATAATTTTAGTGTTAAAATATTAATTACAAAACGCACGTTGGGCTTGGCTGTTATCCAATGGAACCCGTGATACCCAAAATATAGCTTCGCAATTTCCTTCTAAAACTGGCTACAACAATTTTGAAACACCTGACCCGATCCTTTTGAGACCTTGAAGATGCTGAATGGCTTAAGCCCAGTCACAGTCTGGGCTCCTTTTAATAAAAGAAATACTTGATTGGAAGCGCACTAAAACATTTCAATGGCAGGAAACGGCACAATGGGCTTCGTAACAGCGACCATGACCAAAAAGCCGCAGACTTGTCGTCGGTGTCCACAAAGTTAGTGTTAAATTAGATCTGAAATATAAAATTAAAAAATGTTTGTTGCAGACATGTGCAGTTTTTTTTTGTTGTTGTGATGACCAATCATAAGAGCTACCGGATAGCCTATGAAGGCTCTTAACACTAAAGGCATTACTCGAGTGTACATGGCTTGGCTTGCGTTCCCTACGATATTGACTGAGTTAATCAAAACTGACTTAATAAGCACCATTTTAATCACACGATTTCAGACGGGGATACAACTAATCACAGGCTCCGAGACGGGGATATAACTAATCGCAGACTTGGAGATGGGGATTCGATTAATTTTAGGGTTCGAGGCGGTGATATAACTAATCGCAGGCTTTGAGACGGGGCAATAACTGAAAACCAAAGGGACGAAAATTAAACTAACAAAGGTTGAAAGACAATGACAAGTTATGGCCGTGGGTAGTCGTTGAACTAAGAAAATCGAAGGACGCCTATGCTAAGCAGCATAAGCCTCACAGCAAATATGATGTAGATTACAAAGAATACAGTTATGTTTTATATATTTTAAGTGACTTTGCAATGCAATACACACACAAGATCCAATTACCTATGTTTTGTTTGTCTAAAGCCTTGTCATACAAAAGGACAAGTAGACCGGAAAATATACAAGAGACAAAAAAAATGTTCTGATATAATGTCTTAATAACATAATCATCAGACTGACAATGAATCACCAACCGCAAGACGTTTGAACATAACTGTGAGATCTATCTTTTGTGGTACTGCTGCCGTAGCCACTTATAACCTTCTGTAGTTATGATATGACTGTCCAGTTTTTACCTGATTGCCAAGGAAGACTTATCCTTTTTGCGTGTATCTCGTATGTATGTAATTTTAGCCCTGAGGTACTCCCATAGTAATCTGCTGATCTCTGACTAAAACGTAGTGATTATATTCTCTTTGGCTATGACTGAATCAAAATTACAAAATATCCATCTGACAGTTATACTTTATAATTAAAAATAATAAATTTAAATGAAATCCAAAGAGGTTATAACCTAATAAGGTTATATATGTTACAAATAAGGTAAAAATCTAAATAAAACAATCGCTGACTGAGAATTTTTGCGGATATCTGAAATACTTATTATGAAGAATCGATACAAAGACGTCGAAATTATAAAGCTGTTACATGCTTTGACGAAGTAGGTAATTTTAACTTACTTATTTATAAATAAAATTAGCATCTAAGTTAATTTGTCGCGAGCACTCTCTTGCGCTTGAAAAGATTATAAAACAACGTATGCAGGTATTTTATTCAACTTCAACTTAAGACACTGTACAAGCACATGACTAAATAACCCACCACCAGTTCGATAGCTTAGAACAACGTTTCAAGAATCATACCTAAACTGGTAGGGTTGTCAACTGACACATTTAGTTAATTAAATCAATAAATAGCTGCAGATATCGATTTCGTCCCTCAGTTCAATGTATGGAGCTACCCCTAAATATTTTTTCTTAATTTCCTTTCCTGTTAAATTTCATCACAATCTACACATGCAAAGAATAACGCTGTGACATACGGACTTGATGGATTTATAAGGGACCTTTTTGCCATTTGGCTATGGAACCCTAACAAAGAACTCTGATTTTATTTGTATTCAGTAGGGAGGTACAAATAATATAATAATGCATATTTATGCGTTTATATTAATATATGCATGTTTAAATGTATCATTATTATAGTAGGTACCTACCTAAGTGCCTACGTTTATTAAGATTCACCTTCCTATCGTAATTATTTAGCCAACTTATAAAAAAATATAGGTAATTACTTGTCAAGATCTCTTAGGTATGTAAAAAAGGAAATTTCATTTTTTTATTACAATTGTTCATACATACAGAACATGTATTTGGCATTTCTAAAAGGCTTTGCACTTATCGATAGCAAACACTAAAAGAACAATAAATTTTAATTGCTCGCACTCGCACACGAAGCCCTGCGATGCGCACGCTCACTGAGCCCGTTGAAACCGGTTTATACTCTAGCGGTTTGACAGGCCACGCATACATACCCGTGCTTGTAGTAGTGCTCTCGCTAGCGCCGGTTGTTTGAAGCTATCAGTCTGTAGGTTATTTAGTCATATGGTACAAGTGTGATGCAAGGGTTTGGCAATCTTAAAAGTATAGATTAACAGATGTGCCGACGACATGGTCAGATGGCCACGAAGAAACAATAATGTTTTCATTTTTCAATTTCAAATTTAGAGAATTATTATTTATTTTTGTTACAAACTAGATTTTCCTTCCTTCGCCTGCCCTTATTCGTTTATCGGCGTGGAATATCTACGTCAACTCCTTAATTATACTGATCAAGTTTGCTAAAGCAAGCTATAGCTGTCGCATAACTCGTTTAAGCTCGGTTATAGTTATTCCTGCGGGAGCTTTTGATTTCTCGGAACAAAAAGTAGCCTATGTCCTATTCCAGGACCTAACCTATATGTGTGCCAAGTTTCATCTTGATCCGTCTAGTGGTTGAAGCGTGATTAAGTTATAAACATCCAAACTTTCACATTTATAATCTTAGTAGTATACCATGAAAATAAAAAATGAACTAATTAGCTAATGAATGGTCAGTATTTATCACAGATTATATAATACTATACTGGTACAGATGCCTCATCCCATACAATGAAATGGGACCGCCGTAACTCGGGCTATTTTTTGGACTACTTTGTTTAGCCGCTAGATGCCGTAAGTAGCAGCGGGTAGAAAATGTTAGCTAACGACATCTAGCGTTTCACGTTGAATTGTTACTGTTATGCTGGTAACTGGTTCTTTGAAATCAATAGAGCGGTAACTGTGTCTAATACCTACCTACATATCGAGCCAAACTACAAAACATCGTGCATCGCGATCCTACTTATTTTCATAATAAAGTACGCGGAAGTTTATTGCGAAAACGTCTCGAGTACTCGGATTTTGCCTTTTTCTGGGGCCAAATGAATGGAAGTAGGTACATCTTACCTCGCAAGATTTAGTAAAAAGGTCTTGAATGGAGAGTTGCAATTCTATACCCGCAATAAGCTCTGAGATTTCAGTGAATTCAAAACAAAGTTAGTAGTAAATAAGATTTTTTTAACTTGTTATTCAAATATAAAATAATAATGTTTATGTAGATATGTCTTGAAAGTAAATACCTACCTATTATATTACAGTATTTTTTATTACCAATCGGCAACGATCCAAAATGTAGGTATCTATGCAAATTAAGAAAATTACTAGGTTTGGTACCAAATGCATATGTAACAGTAGGTAGGTACATAATACAATTATAATCGAAAGCTAAAACGCTACAGTTAGGAGCAGTACATTTTTTTCGTTATAATTTTTTTACAACAGGTACGGATTAGGGGGTTCGAACGGTGTTTAAAAGTTTCTACCGAATTCCTTTGTTTGCGTCAGGTAATTTACAGGAAATTTGGTATTAAGGTTTAAAATTAAAAATATGTAATGTTGGAAGCTTTTTACAAGTACGAAAAAAGGGGGCAAAAGGTGGGTTTAATTAGTTTTAAGTGTAGGTATATGAAAATCGCATCTTTTTTATTTTAGGGGCATAACATTTTATACCAATTTTTTGAGCTGGTTTATAATTATATTAAATAGTTAATTAATGTAAAGATTCTCACCAAACGCAGGGATATAAAAAACCTAAAGGTTAAATTATTATTAAATTAGAGATGTTTTGTCGTACGTGATTAATTTTCGGGTAACTAGTGATTGTCTTTGCATATGTTTGACGGGACCCTTATGTTTAAGGAATCTCAGTTGGGTCCACTTACACCGACCTCTATATATTACTTTACTTAGGGTCACTAACAACAGCTAAGTATGTTTTTATAAAAGAGCATTCATGACGACCTTGACGACTAACTTGTACAAGTCACAGGCAGTCGTGCGCGTAATGGACAGTGATTTTATTATTTAAAACGATTTGTAATGTTACGTCAAATTGTTGTTCTTCGAGGTCGGTTGTATAATATTTCTATAATGTAGACCAGTGCTTGCTTCTTAACCTTTGTTTTATACGTGGATTAAATCTAGTACATTTTTTGTAGACTTATTGTTTACCACACATTTTTGTGGACTACTTAATACACATTTTCTGGACTCTTAAACACAATTTTTGGAGACTCTTTAATACACATTTTTGTGGACTCTTTAACACACATTTCTGTGGGCTCTTTTATACACTTTTGTAGATAATAAAACGGGATTCAACGCGTCATTTGGCAAAATACCTTTTTCCCAACGTTTCGGCTGGGTTACACCAGCCTTGGTCACGGGTAGACTGGCAGTGCGCGGCGTTGTCGGCTTCGAGTGGAGGCGTCCTGTTGAACTACCCTCACCTTGTCTTTATAATTGTCAAAATCACTACACACAACACTAACGGTGTCCTCGGTTGCGTTCGTTGGTAAAACTCGAGAGCTGTATTTTCCTATGACTGGATTCCATGCAAGCGACAGTTTGTATCCATCCTCACGATTGAAGTTCTTCTGCTTTTTTATTTCACTCGCTTCGCGTACCAATCTACGGTAATATTGGCGATCGGTGGATAAAACCTTAGGCTGGTGGAGCTCAATCCAGTGGTTGGAACTTTAGTTAATTAGATTTTCTGCTATAGCTGATTTTGTCGTCTGGCAATTCTTTACAGCAGCAATATGTTCTTTGACCCTGTCCGCAATTGTGTGTTTGGTCTGGCCAATGTAAGAACTGCCGCAGCTACACTCAATTTTGTAGACACCTGGTGTTTGGTACGGGATTACGTCCTTTGGCGTGCGCACCTGCTGTTCTATTTTAGGCTATGGAACATATACCGTCTTAATGGAGAATTTATTTAAAAGCGATCCAATTTTATCCGTTACTCCTTTGATATAGGGCATGAACGCTGGCTGTCTGCTCACCTCTGGATTCTTCGTACGTGTGCTACGGCGACTTGAACTTCTTCTACTCTTTTTGTACCCGTTTTTCTTAAGTGCCTCCTGAACGTGTGCCAGCTCAGTATCTAAATGTTCAGGGTCACAAAGGTCATGAACTTCGTTAGTCAAAGACGTCACAACTGATTGTAGGTGGCGTGGGTGGTGATGAGGACACCGTTAGTGTTGTGTGTAGTGATTTTGACAATTATTAAGACAAGGTGAGGGTAGTTCAACAGGACGCCTCAACTCGAAGCCGACGACGCCGCGCACCGCCAGTCTACCCGTGACCAAGGCTGGTGTAACCCAGCCAAAACGTCGGGAAAAAGGTATTTTGCCAAATGACGCGTTTAATCACTGTGTGACAAATTTTTTTTTTTGTGCTCTAACATTTAATGAAACGGCTATTTTTTATCAAAATAAACCTGCTGAACAGAAAAACTTAAATAGATTTTTTGTAACACGTATCATTTTAAAGTTATGATAAATTGATGTACTATAAATAAATAAAGACAGTATCAAAATTGTATATCATATTTTTTATTTAAATTATTAATTTTACACAAAAAAAATGTTATATATATTGACAAGTGACAACGAATCAAAATAGCTGAGGTTTAAGTGGTCAATATAAAAAATGAGCCAAATATTCCAAAAGAAAATGATGAAATATTAACTTTGCCTCTTGTGAAGAGTAGAATCCTCTTTCATTACAAACAAATGATTTAAACACTTGCGGTGGTTACTTTTCTTCATGACTTTCGAAAAAAATGTTATTATTACCCAAATAAACTGTTAGAATTATCTTAAGACTTTTTTTTTTTTTTTTTTTTTTTTTTTTTTTCTGAGCTGACTATGCAGTTGGCTGTTGCAGCCATTACTGCTTCACCGGACTTTTGGGGCGAGACTCTGAAGGAGCCTCAGCCCATATAGCGCCCAACGCTCAAGGGCTTCCCGCGGGGGAAGCCTCGGCTTGGGTTGTCGCTCTCGGGGGCGTCCCTTCGACCGGCGTGAGTCTCGAACCCGAAGGTGAGTCACCGCCAGGAGGGGAGTTCCCCGTTACGCGGGTGCGGTTGCGATTGAGTGGGGGCGAGAAGCGCCCCGGCACTCTTTGATACCTAGTGTATCCTTGTGGGCGCCGACGAACCCGGGGACGTCGGCGTCGTGTTTGGAGGGAGGCCCTATTCGGGGTCGACGTAGTAGAGACTAATCTCGCTATCCGGACAGCGAGATCGTCATCTGGGGACGTTAGTACGTGCCGAGGCCGCCTGAGTATAGTTTTACGACCGCGACGGGGACGATCGGGGGGAATGTACGTCGTGGATTGCACAACTAATCTATTCGGGTGATTTTGCGTACGCTCGAAAAAGCGGACTGCCAAGTCTTTAAAGTACTGGGGAATCGTGGGAAGTTCGAAGTCTCTGTGTAGGTCCGCATTGCGAACGTACCAAGAGGCTCCAGAGGCCGCTCTGAGAAAGCGGTTTTGGAGGGTCTGGAGTTTGTGGAGATTGCGCTTGGACAGAGCAAAGACTACGCTAGCATAAGCTAGTATGGGGCGGATGCAAGTTGTGTATAGATTTAGCTTATTTCTAAGCGACATCTTACTATACTTGCCTATCATGGGATAGAGACGACCGAGGACAAAAGCGGCTCGGTCTCTGACTATTTTGGTGTGAGCGTGGAAGTTCAAACGTCTATCCATGGTCACACCGAGATATTTGGTCTTATTTTGCCAGGGAATGGCACGACCGAAGAGAGAGAGGGAAGTTGGCCGCGGAGGGCTGCCTGTGGTGAAAAGGACGGCAGAGCTTTTGTCGGGATTCACCTCGATTCTCCATTTCCGAAACCACTCGCCTAGGGCGGTGATAGCGGATTGGAGTCTCTCAGTGATTCGACTCACTTGCCTATCGGTAGTATAGAGAGCGGTATCGTCCGCATAGAGGGCTAATTGGGTACCTATCGTTTTTGGGATATCGTTAGTGTACAGAAGGTACAAGACGGGGGCGAGCACGGACCCTTGCGGGACTCCTGCTTCTATGGGGCGGGGGGAGGAGAGAGTGCCTTCAACTCTGTAGCGAAAGCTACGATTCGACAAATAGTCTCGTATGATGAGCACGAGACGATCTGGCAACTGAAAGTTGTACAGTTTAAAAATTAAACCGTTGTGCCAGACTTTGTCGAAAGCTTTCGCTACATCGAAGAAGACAGCGCCCGTGTGACGGGTCTTACCTAATGCTGGCTGGAAGCCAGTAAGAATATGTTCCGTTATGCGGAGGACTTGATGGACGCATGAGTGTTTGGCACGAAAGCCAAACTGCTCGTCTATTAAAATGCCTCTGGAGACTATAGAGTTCCGTAGGCGGGCGAGAAGGAGGCGTTCATAGAGTTTACCAAGGGCCTTTAGTAAACTTATAGGGCGATAGGAGGACGGCTCGGTACGAGCTTTGCCGGGCTTATGGATGCCTATAACGATTGCATCTTTCCATTGAGATGGAAAGATGCAATGTTCCATAGCAGCGTTAAAGATCGCTACTAGGAGGCAGATAAGGGGAAGAGTGAGGCGCTTTAGGATATCGTTAGAGATACCGTCTGCGCCGGGGGACTTACGGGGGCGTAGGTCTTTGATGACCTGTATGACTTCGTCGACAGTGACAGGGGGCAGGGGGTCTTGTGGAGGCAGAGAAGTTCTGCGCTCCACTTCGCCGTCTACCTCGCGCACGTGATCGGGATCGAATCTTAAGACCACTAAAACTTTTAATTTATAGTCGTACAGACTTCAGTATTAAAAGAAATCTGCAATTAACAACGTTTGATCTTTTGTTTTTTACGAGGGTACACGTAAATAGTATTGACACTATAACTTAGAAACGTGACGTGTTAGACAACCATATCAATTGACAATGTTTTCAACAATGGAATAAGAATTCAAATCACGTAATCTTATTTATGTTAGAAAAATCGTGTCACACAGTGTAATGTTTTATTATTTTTAAATTAGTAATGGAACGCGTACATTTAAAAACTTATACACTTTTGTGGACTCGCAAGTACACATTTTTGTTGACTCTTTAACGCACAAATTTTGTGGACTCTTTAATACACTTTTTTGTGAACTCTTTAACACAATTTTTGTGGACTTTTTAATACAACTTTTGTAGACTCTTTAACACCCATTTCTGTTGCTTATCTTCAATATTGAATGTATTCGATAGAGGGTTCGAGATAAAATATTGAATTCCAACTATAAACTGTTTAAAAATATTTTCTTCTTCTAGGTCCTAGCGGTAACAAAAACTATCGTACAGTTTAAAATATAGTAAACTAAATTGAGAGTTCATACGTAGATACATAACTTATATAACCGCTAAAGAAGCAGCGTTTTTCAAAGCTCCATTTCAGTTTTAGATTGACGCGTCTTTATTAAAAAACTTCACAACATTTAAAACAGTGAGAAGTAGGTCATTAAAAAAAAAATTATTAATGTCAATGTCATATTAGCTATTTTGAAATTTTATGACATCTCAGTTTCTACGCAAGTGTCCTTAGTATTCAAGTAGTGAAGTTGCTCATGCCTCATGCATAAATGCATATTTTAATGTACCATAGTATGTATTAAGTATATAGACGCTTTATGTTTCCCACGGTAAAACTAGCACAATGGGAAAACTGCGTATCTACTAGTATTCAGACTCTACGCATATATTTACGGAGATGTTAACACCACAATTAATAAAGTCATTGAATTTTAGTAAATATATTTTTATGGAGTATATAGGAATCGGTATACGATTTTATATTTTTTAAATTTATATTCTTTATATATATAATGTTTTTACTCTTTTGTTATTATTATATTTTATATTACATCTAATAATTATCGTATCACTACAACACGTGTTAGCAAAAATGAACTTTGAACCAAAGTGCTTTTAATCTAATCTGAAATAGCTTCGCTTAAGGAAGGATGTTAAGAACAAGTACCTATGCTACGCCAAATTATATTGATAATTAGGCTTGTCTTATGGTTTCATCTTCGAAAGAAAAAGATCCTCTTTTAGTTATAACTCTAGATTGGTATAGTATTATGTGTTAATTAAGGACATTATCTACATGTGTGCCAAAGTTCTTCCCAATCTGTTAAGCCATTTATGGACTATCGATTCACAAATATCCATTAAATTTTCACATTTGAATAATAAAAGTGTTTGTTAGCATCCGAAAGAAAAATATTTATCGGAAGTAATTTTGGCAAGATATTTAGGTTTATATTATTATCCGTAGGACGTGGATAAAGAAAGTTATTTTCAGTCTCAAAAAAACCCTGACCTGCCCGGGCCCCGGACCTATCATCACATTTAGTGATTGTTACCTGCTCGTCTGTCAACCTGGTAGTAGGCCGACCTACGTTATGTCTTCCAATCCGTGGTTGCCACTCGAGAACCTTTCTCACCCATAAATTATAACGGTCTGTTGTAGTAACATCTCTGTATAAATACAATATTTTCGCTGCTTATCGGGGATTCCTAACATACTAAGTTGATGTATTTGAAAACAATAGCACCTTTGCAGCTTTTTTGTGACACAAATTGAAACACTCCTGTCTGTTTACATGTCAAAGATAGGTTATTGGATACTTTTTAGTAACAAAGAAATTATAAATGTAAAATCATGTGCAACATTTCTTTTAACTTAAACTGTTTAGTTGTAATAAACTCCCACTGTTCATAGGGTGTGAGTTCGATTCCCGCACTGGACAAACATTTATGTCATAATATAAATATTTGTGTTTGTTTTGAGTCTGGGTGAATTTATGTATGATATGTATGTATAAACATAAAAAAGCAATAAGTATTGTATCCGTTGTCTGTTACCCGTAACACAAGCTTTGATTACTGGGGAACTATGTTTAACATATTATAAATTTAAATTATGTTAAAAATATAATAATATATAGTCGGTGGTGGCCGAGTGGTAACTGTGTCTGGCTCCCGTTCTGAGGGGCGGAGGTTCAAATCCGGCGTATACCAATGAGCCTTTTTATTAATTTCTCAAGTAAGTACATTCAATATTCACACCACTGACTTTTCGGTGAAGGAAAACATCGAAAGGAAACTTGCATGCGTCAAAAAAAAAAGACGTATGTATGGCCCAAATCGCCCCTGCCCCAGCAGTGGGGACGCATGAGGCTGCAAACATATTAAAAATGAAAACTCATTTACTTAAAATAAATGTTCTATTAGTAGTAAAAGTAGAGTGTTTCATTCGGTCGCAAAAATATTTTACCTCATGCGCCGTCCTTTGAATCCCTCGCCGTCAAAATATTATTTTGATCCCTTGTGATACAATCTACTATTTCATTTCTCATACTCGGAAAGTACGCTTAAAGTTACTTAAACAGAGGGATGAAGGCAGTACTTTTCGTCCCTGGGAAGAATTATACCTGCGGTCGAATTATTATATTTTAAAATTTTTAAGGATTTCAGTTAAATATTTACCATTTCCAATAATAAAAAAAATGCTGGTAAATTATCATAGAAAAAGAAACACAAAAAAGGCGGGAAAGCGGCAATTTGTTATATGATTTTTTAAAAATAAGAGAGGCTAAAACAGAAGTGGTATCTTATTTGAATATTAACTTTAAAATAATACATATTTTTCCAATATTGTTTATTTATGTTTTAATAAACTAGTACTATGTTTTACTACTCAGGTTTTAATTTACTTTCCTTATATTCGAAATGAAAAGCAGAATGTTTACCTCGAGTGAAAGGTAATATTTAGGTACTCGAACTATCTATTTATCTATCTATCTCTAACTATCACGTCATCGCTATAAAATCTAAAATTCATATTTAACAAACACACACACATATTTAAAATAAACTAGCGTTTGCCAGTGGCTCCGGCCACCCTAGGTCTGATTGTCTGCGTAAAAAGAAGTTTGATATAGCAAGCTATAGGTGCACCTATCGCTTGTTTAATTTGGTTTTAGTTACTACCGCGGAAACGTTTGAATTTTACGGGATAAAACGTAGCCTTTGTTTTTCTACGTATCTTCAACTATCTTTGTGCAAAATTTCAGCTCAATTGTTTGTTAGTAGATAGAAAATGTTTTGGTTTTTTTCTTACTACAACGCCTCTCGTGTGATACTATCTCTTCTTAAACTGGTTGCTTCTGCAAAATTTTAACGGCAAAAACCAAATCTAATAACATACTTAATCCAATTTTTTTTTAGCTAGAAATTTTAAAACCTTCCCTTGTAAACGGCCAAGTAAACTTATTATTGTACAAAAGTTGATATCTAAATTAAAAAGAAAAAGCTGTGACACTCTAACAGATAAACGGAAAAGCTCTAAAAAAATTACTGATTTTATACTGTTACTAAACAAAACCGATTACTTGTTTCACTTTTAAGTTAACTCATTATTACAATAGAGGGCACTACATCCGCTAACCTAGTATTTCGTTCGCCTTACATCATTTCGTGTTGTTATCACTTCACTTTCTTTTAGTTATCGCATTGTTTGCTGCGCCTGTCTTTTTAAAACAAGACAATCTTAAAAATAAATGCTTCCTCAAAGCAACTAGTAACGCGTTCAAGTTTTTAGTATAGGCCCTATATATCTATACAATATTTTTTTATTATTTATTCATAGATTATTCAAATAATAATAAACTCACACGTATATGAACTTTACTATAGCCGTAAACATCAATAATCTGTTATAACAGGACGGGGATCAAAAATTACATTGATGATTGATATGTAAGTTGTATATACATGCAAACGGTCCGATAACGAATTATTGATCAAAATAAACCTATAAAAATTTACCCAAACAATTATTTTTGGCATCCGACTTCAGTTGTTACCAAGTTTGTTAATATCTATTCAAACAGTAACTTTATACGTATTTTCATCCGCAATTAAAATAAAGCTAAATATGTGTAAATAGACGGACAGATATTGGGTTCTATAAATATAGAGACAATTACGCATTAGTTACGAAAAATTACCCTAATTGATTATCCATGTAGTTAAGACAGGCGACACACGGGACCTGCATACCTAACTTACGCAATGCTTAGTGTAACAATTCCTAACTTATATAATGCGAAGTCACTACTATTTGGAAAACACTTGGACATCCTTAGGAAATTGATTGTGCAACGAGTTTGGGAACCAGCTTTCATATGGGTGCGGTTTCAAAAAGAAGTAATTAAGTTTACACATTTATATTCCTCTTCCCCAAGTTTCAATATGCTTAAAACAAATTTCTCCCTCACCTGGTATCTACCAGCAAATCTTAGTTTCCTGTAACGTACAAGTAACTTAGGTAGTGTTATGGAGCTTTAACTACTCAGCTTGATTATGTCTAGTCCACTTTTTAATTAAAAATAAGATGGAATTAGCGTTGTCACAGAGTTTGGTTACCATAGAATTACATCAAGGACTTATTAATGCAATGCATTTCTATAGCTAATTGATTGAACGTGACGAAAATACAAAACAAAATACAAATTTAAGGTCAGTAATTGTACTTGAAGTTTATAATTTTCATTATATGTAGTAATACTAGTGAGAAATAATTAAGTATTTGTTACCTTAAGAGGTTTTCTTATGTTATTGTTATAAAGTAATTAGTTGGAGGAAGATAATGAAATGGTATCAGGTAGGTAGTAACTACTGTTTGCGTGATACATTTCAATCCTATGTTTGTTTGGTATCTTACATAGATTTTGCAATTTTACGTTTATCAATTTATAAGCAATAATTAGTAATTATCTATGAAGGCTACATGCATTCTAAAGGACAATGTACTGTATTTTACTTTATTTAATGTTTAAAATTATGAAACTAAAGACTTTCCAGCTGAATATTGCAAAAAAAAATACTGTATAACCTATAGGTACATAATACTCCATACTAATATTATAAATGCAAGAGTAAGTTTGTGTATTAGTCCAGCAAAAATATCACTAAAACTGCATAAAAATTAAGGTTCAAAGTAAGTAAAATTCGAGAGAAAAGTTATGCAATTAGATCTTTATTCGTAGTATATATAGTTAGAATTCCAAAATGAATCAATTACTCAAAGGTTTAAAGTTCTAGGGTACCTATAATGTTTTAAGAAATTTGACGGATCTCGGATGGTAAAATTTGTGACAATAAGATATTGCTCAATTTATACTAAATCCTTTATCTTTATTGAGTTTATTAATAAAGCATATTAACAAACAAAGCAAGTCACCTTACCCATAAATTCCACTCGTAATGGCATAAAAAAGTGCTGCATTTGCTGCTACCTCAAGCACCGTATCCATTACATGCTCCATGGCTGTGCTAAGTACTTACGCGCAGAGTACTGACGAAGACAAAGCTGATTCACACGGCCTGAAGTCAGCAGTGCCGGCGTCCAAGCGCAGTTGTTATCGCGATAGCTTCCAACCATCACGCGCCATTGGTTGTCCGTAACGCGAAACGAAAAAACAAACTTGTGACCAAACAAAGTGACCAGCTAGCCAACCATGGCAAGTGGTCAAGTCATAAGCCTCGTTGTAACGTTTCAAGTTACAATTGTGCTGTTCCTTACAAATTCGTGCTTATCCCAATTAGATTTACCACCCTTAAACCAAATATCTAGCACTCAAAGGAATCCTTATGCTGGATACGGTCTGCTCTCCAGTACGCCTTCTATTAATTCCCCAGGGAACCAATTTCTAAATCCTAACCTACAGTTCACTACTGCGAGACCTATTTCGAGTACTCCAGGAGTATATCCAGTGTCATTAACTCCTTATAATAATGGCATAAGCCCCGATATAAACAACAATGGATATCCAAATCTGGATGAAAATAGGAGGAATCCCACTTCGACTCTAAGGCCGTATGATGACAGAAACAGAGATGATCGCATTGATATCAATAACGATCCCAATTTCCGCAGAAATGATCCAAATTTTGTCCGCAATGATCCAAGTTATGCGGGTGTTAATCCGTACGAGTTCAATAGAGGTATTAATACGAATAGTATAGACGACAGGTTGCACCAAGTGAATTTGCAGCAGATAAGGGATTTCTTATTACAAGCTGATGATCAAGCTTCGAGGGAGTGCACCAATAACGTTGCAGCCCAGTGGAACTTCGAAACTGACGTCAATGATGCTACACAGCATGCGGCCGTAAGTTTCAATTAAGTTGCAATTACTATACCAAAAAGCTTCGGTGTTGATTAGATAAACATTAAAATGAAATCTAGTAATCACTAGATACAAGAGCCGGACCTTTATACTTTCTTTACTTTTCTTTTTCATTTTTACTTTTTAATTTTATTTACCGTAGATCTCAATTTTAAAACTGATTTTTAAGGTTCTGTGGCCAATTGGTAAAAACGGAGTCCTTTATAGTTTTGTCCTGTGCACCCGTCTGTGCATTCGTGCGCTAGTCATGAAATTGAAAAAAATATAAATGGGAAGTAATCATACATTGAAGAGAAAGTTAAAAAAAAATTTACGCATTCGCATTGAGTGTGATGTGTCATCTAAATTCAAATTTTCTCTCAGGTGTATATTTTGCGAGTTATCAGCTTCCAAAGTTAAATATTTATTTTAATCTTCGTCCTCGTCAGTTTTTTAAACCTTAAGTTCTAGAGATCCAAAATATCTGTTTAATATCTTTATTAATAATGCCGACAGAAATTTCTTTAATTTTTTGAATACGCAAAAGTTTTACGATATCCTTAATTTATTTATTTTTATACTTTTATATTTATACGAGTTAAATAATGGCTTTAGGAAAAGTTTCAATTTTTTTTTAATTATCTATAGAAATTAAATAGATGCCCAGTGAAAGGATAACAGCAGAAGGATTTTTTTTCATAAATATGTGCCAGTATGAAATTTGTGTAGGTACGAAATAAAATTAATATTACCTTTTGTCCAAATTATTTTTCAGAATGTTTTTCTGAAATGCATGAAATCATATTCTGGAAAAATGCAAAGATACCTGCTGAATAATTGTATCTAAGACATAACTATTTGACATTGTATGTTTAACCTTATAATAATTCTTACTAACTAGCAAAGACTATACAATTTTCAAGATCGTTTTTACACACGTAACAAAAATTATACATAATTAGGTGGTGCTGAGAAAATTGCTTTTTGTTCTTTGTAAAAACTGTGAATAACGTACACGTATGAATACATATGTGCTTTCTGCGTAAAGTAAGTTTAGGGATTTTAAAAACCTATATTTATACATGTTTAGTCGGAAAAACTTAAAGCTTGGAAGCAAATAACTCGCAAAAAATAGGTATATTTGTTGTTTTTACAGAGACATTGCCTTATATTTTTAAAAACCAGTTGTTTGTACAGAGAGCTTGCATTACAATTATAAAATCTTTTTAAATTTCATTACAAATTTGTATGGGGGACAGACGTCTGCCTGTGAAATTTAATTATCATTGATAAAATGTTAAACTTTATTGGGTTTAGTTGTGACAAAGAGGCGGATGGACAAGACGACGACGAAACCATAATTAAGTACAGTAGCCAAATCAAGAAAATATGAAGATTGACCGATGTCGACACTGAAAAAATAGTATATTTTAGCTATTTCCATAGTTTAATCACATATGGTTTCTTTTTAATGGGGTAGCAATGCAGTTGTAAATATAATATTTGTGTTACAAAAACGGGCAAATCGTGCCATTTACAAATTAGGATCTAGGCTAACTCTTAAGGATAGATTTAGGGTAGTAGATCTTTTAACTTTAATTTTAATAAAAAAATTAGCTGTTAGTGCATGATACACGCCTACACAAAATTAGTAACCCTTTTATAGGGCAATGTATACACTATTACAACAAAGTTGCTAATAATATTCAAAAGTTATTATTGAGTAAATTTAAATCTTTTATCAAACAATAAAAAAAAGAAAAAGAAGCATACTACAATATTTCAGTCTATATAAATGATAAAAATACATGGGACTGAAGATGCTCAATTACAGGACGCATAGGTAAACTAAATTAAAATAGAAATAATATAAAATTGTATGGCTTAATTTTTTTATTTAAAATAGTATTTGTATTTTTTTATGATTATGTTGTTAACTAAATGTTTTTTTTTTTAAAAAGTAACTATCAAGTTTCTTGCCCTTTTCTTCTCGGTAGAAATCAACATTATGAACACCGGGCGGGAGTTTTCAAAAAATTGTGTTTCTCATAACTTTGACGATTTCAAAGTTCTTGTAAAAACCTAATTTGAATAAAAAAAATTAACTCTGACTTTGAAATGGAAGAAACTGAACCCTAGAATAAATATAATTTAAGTGGCGCCAACGCGCGAGTTATACCCCTTGTGTTACAAGCGTCCAAAGGTACGGTGACCGCTGACCATGAGGCGGACCGTAAGCTTGTTTGCCACCTTAGTGGTACAAACTTAGTTTTTAAATACGATTTAACAACTTAGACCATAGAAATAATGTAGCGCGTACCTAGTGAGCATTATAGCATATGCTTCTTTAGAGTGTCTTCAGAGATATGCGTATAGGGATTTGTTTATTCTAATCTCGGTGAGACACCACGCTTGAACCTGCGTGCGTAATGTATTAAAGGTGTCCCACAACCGAATGCGTATCGAACTCGCATATCTCTGAAAACACCCTTAGTTAGTCATTATTCTTTATTTAAAATTCTTATACGTATGATAGTATTAGGGTTACAAAAGCAATTAAGCCTTGCAATCAAAATTATAAATTCTTTTTATTTTCATGTTTTATAGATTCAATTCCAAACTTAAGGATGTGATTTAAATAGTTCCATGCGCAGTTTTACTTATTTAAATAGTTCCATGCGCAGTTTTACTTATTTAAATAGTTCCATGCGCAGTTTTACTTATTTAAATAGTTCCATGCGCAGTTTTACTTATTTAAAAAGGAATGATTACTTTAGTAGAATTTGCCATTTTCTTCAACGACCGCTTTTTTAACCGGCTTTAAGAAAGCTGGTTCTCTGTTTGACCCATATGTATGAATGTAAGTATATATGATTGTATGTATGTATGTTCGAGATTTTCTCGAAAACTGCTTATTCGATTTAGATAAGGGCTTTGCTATTCGACTGAATAATTACAACAAATAATAATTTATAAAAAATCTTTTCTGTGAGACTCATTCGCGTGTATACATAAATGTAATGTATTTAGATACAGAGTTAGAGTTTAGTGATAAATGGGTTACTTAGACTTTCAGATTAGAAAATGATGTGGGGATGGAGTCAGTAATTTCCTATATCTATGAAAAGTCTGTGTTATTAGTTAATAAACAGTAGACACCGTTCCGAGTTTTGCTTTGATTTTTTTTTTGCTTCGTTTCATGCTATTCGCATTAATAGTTTTACTGTCTAAACCCATGTTTAGGGTCTCCACTATAAATCCTTAAATAAAATAAAAATAAAAAGTGATATTTTATTTCTTATAAAATAAAATACAACGGATCAAAAAGAAAAAAAAAGGAACCTTTTAATATTTACTTTATCTACCGAACTAAAAAGAAAAATAATATTGGATTTACTTCAAAAACTCAATTTAATACATAAAACTAATATTTCTAACGAATCATTACTGTAATTGTACTAAATAAAAAATCAATGTATAGAAATCAATTATTGTTATTAGGCTTCGTACTTTTCGTCATAATTATTATGATCAGTATATTAAAGTGAGTTTTTAAACACAATTCAATATTTATTTATTTCATTCATTTTTTCTTAAAAAAAAAAATTCTATTTCTATTTTCTTTCTTTTTCACCATGTATAAACCTATTATTTTAACAACAAAAACTTTACTCTTAGATTATAAAAATATTAAGACACCAATAAACACACGAACTTTTATTAACTTATTTCATAGACATAGAGCCATTGAGCTTAATTTCTTAAAAAAAATATTGGAAAACGAATGTACTCACATTTTTTATACATGGTGAAAGAATAATGGAAATTTATTGTAGTTCAGCACAATAATAGATAATCTCACACCATCACCATCAAATGTAATGCAATTACGTAGAGGAAAGTTTCCGGGTATCTCTCCCATAGTTCTCACCATAACTCAGCTAGACAATGTATGAGAGTTAGACCACAGCGTCAGTTTGATTACAACTAGAAACTTCACTGTTCAAAGGTTTTTGTTGGTTAAATAGAGAACTGCGATGTATTGTTAATCTTAGAAAACATATTCAGTTAAATTAATTTTGCGCACTACGGAATATAATTAGTTCGAACTATGTATTTTCATTTTATCTCAGTGATAATGGTACCTATATCTTAGGGTACAGTGTTAAGGACGAGATATCGATTAATTAGTTGATATACAAGCATGTTTTAACAAATATGAATATATATTAATAAAATTTAAACTAAACTCATCCATCTTTTACCTATAGTATTCTGTTTCAAACGTGATAGGGGGATCCATGGCGCCGTTGATACACAAATTATAAACAATTTTTATTGCTTCTACTGAAAATCGAACCCAAAACATGGCTAATAATTGTCCCATTTTTTTCGGATTATATTAATAAAGTATTGTATGTTCAAATTAAAATGCAAACCGTGAGATAAATGAAAGGACTTGTTGTATGAGTCTTAATTGTATTTATAATTTTAGAATAAATGGTCTATTGAATTATTTTAAAGAAAATGAAAATTGAACATTCTCGCCTCATCTTTGCAACTACTGAGCCTTAAAAATTATCAAGAAAACAACAAAAATCTATAAGAAGTCCATAATTGATCCATAACATAACCACAGTGTGGTAAAATTAAAAAAAAAACTATTAAAATAAATAAAAAGCCATTTAAAACATATTTTCGTATTTTGCGAAAAACGAGTCTAATTTTTCTAAGGAATAAATCCATATTCCTTAGAAAAGTAACTACCATATAAGTACCTATCTAAAGTTTGAGTACCGATGTTGAAAATCATTTCTAAACAAACGTGATTTTTAAATTATGTGCAACCAAGCCCTAACTTTAAGCGGAAAACACTAATCCAATACGGAAGCTTCATCACAACTTTACTTGACAAACATACCTACACGATGAACAAAACAATATGCAAAAAAAACTTTAAATCACGATCTGTATACGAAGTTGTACTTGTATGACAATTTCTGGTTTCCCACGATGTAGGGACCAATACGAAATAATTAATTGGCAAGATATCGATCAAGCACCGTCACGTTCACATGGAACATTGAAATAAAAAAAAATGTTCATGCATTGCATTGGTTAAATAATTTTTAGAATTAGATTGTAGGGAAACAATTCTCGGGAATCAAATGATTTTTTAAAAGAGTCGGCAACGCTCGAGTATACCGCTATTGTTACGTTATTATTATTTATTGTTAAAAGGCTACGGTGACCGCTTAAGGCAAGGCATTGATGACTATTGCATAGTAGACGCAAGATTTAAAGTGCATTGCGCACAAAGTTGCCAAAATAATGTAAATCGGAAGCGAAAAAATTATCTAAACAATTTATTAAAAACTAGCTTCTGCTAGCGGCTTCGCCCGCCCTAAATTTCGTTAACGGCGTAGGTTCTTACGGCAACTACTCAATTATAGAAAACAACACACAATCAAATCTTTTCTCTTTAATGGCATAATACATTCGTGTCTGTGAAACCATGGAAATACACATACAAAATTTCAACCCAATTGGTCAAGCCGTTTAATAGTTGACATACCAACAGCAGCGCCACCTACCGAGTCCAATTGTATTTTTAAATCATCCAGAAAACCATCGAAACACCCATATAAAATTTCAACCCGATCGGTTCAGCCGTTTAGAAGTTATGTGAAAAAGGAAGTAATTAAGTAATTAGGAATGTACGGAAGGATAATTCTTACCACCCGTTGTCCTATTACCCGTTTTTCCGTAGGAATAAAGCATTTTCCCGTGGTAAAAAGTAGCTTATGTTCATCAGGTCTAATGTCGGTTTCTAATGGAAAAAGAATTTTTCAAATCGGTCCATTAGTTTCGGAGCCTATTCAATACAAACAAACAAACAATCAAATCTTTCCTCTTTATAATATTAGTATAGATTATCGGATACGAATATCTGAATTCCCAGCTGTTGTACTTCAGGTTTTGTTGTTACTGTTACCTAACTACATAATTAAGCTGCTTTGAAATATATTATTGGCTTAACATTATAATAATTATATCAATTTTAATGATTTTGAGGATTTGATTTCGAATAAAATAAATTATCGAGCAAAAACATCAAATTCAATTCATGTTTCTGAGCTGACAAAGTTAAGAAGAAGGTCTGAAAATACATGATACAAGTTGCAAATACGTACTTTTACTGTTGATTTGTATTTATAAATGAAAAAGTACCCTTTTTTCAATGCTTCGTCTTAACATCAGGCCGTATGCTTGCTTGACCTAAGGCGCTAGGCAGACGGCGGTTATTTTGACCGCGAAACTTATAAAGACCGCGTGTGTGCAGCAATAAACTGCCGTAGACTTTTAAGCACACGGCGATCAGTTTCATCGCATGTCGCAAGTTGCATTTTCCGTGGAACTTATTGCAAATTTTGTACTTGTATATTTTACTTCCTTCGGGCTTCGCGCCGCTTTGTCATTTATGTAAAAAGGTACTTACATAAATGACAAATAAGCGGTATTTTAATTTTACTGTGCATAAATGATGTATGTATGCATCTTAACGGTTTTATTCCCCATAAAGTTGTAACCAGTGGCTGTATACACACAACACACCCACATTATTGTTTTAGGGACAGCCTTTTCATATGTATTTCTAGCCAACGCAAAGTTTACCAAAGCGATAAATTTTCCTGTACTTTTTATTCCCACGAACTAGTACGCGTAGATTTTTTTGTAAAAAGAAAGCTTTGACTATTTATGATTTAAACTACAATAATATTGGAATTTAGATACAAATTTTCTTCCCTTAATTTGCTCTCTAGGTGATAATTTGGCAAAAAATGGTAAAGCACGATACACATACACATTAATATTTTTAACCTAAAACAAAAGCTAAACCACTTCTGTTATGGTATTTGGCATACCATTTTTTAATGTATTTAGCTTTTTAGGGTTTTCATACAAACTTCCAACCCCCATTTTAGCTTAAGAGATGAATTAATTTAGTAAATTCCTTACAACAATAGAAACCTCTGTAGAACTCTGTACAGACCGCGGAGTATACATCTAGAGAATCGTATCATTTCCAGAACGTAAGAATTGAGAGAGTAATAAAAAGAAGAAATAACTTATATTTTTCTACTTTTAGCATACAGCTTTTATTTACCTTATTTGATCCCTAAAATACCGTTTGTGTCAAGCCAAGGCTCCACCTGTATTCGTTACAAATCTTTTGGTAGATTCTTGAAGATGCTCAAATAAACAGATTCCTGAGCTTGAACAATTTGAGCTGTTCAAATTCCAAACATCTTTTTTATAGTTATACAATAATAGCACTATCAGCGTTTGTTACTGACATAATTAGCACACACCGCCATGGGTCATGGTCAGTTAATCTTTAGTGTTGTCAACCATACCGAATGGTTAATAGACAGCAAATACCTATAGTGGCCTATAGGTGTTCAGTTCGTCGGCATGTCACCTTTTTTATTACGATCAAGGTTCGCCTGATATTGAGCGGTGACCGTAGCCAATAAACATTTGTAATACCAGGGGCACTCGTATGTTACCTACACTTGTAGAAATCTTAGCATTCCCTTCTGAAGAGCCTTCAGAAAACTTTCAGTGCAATAAAAGTTTTTTACATGAATGGTACCTACGCGAACGAAATGATCTTGTTACTTGAAAATTTGGAGAGGTTTAGGTTCTACTAGATTCCCGCAGCTAGAATTAGTCGAGTTACACTTAAAAACTCTCATTATTCTTTTGAGGAGGTTTAGGTTCTACCAGATTCCCTCAGCTAGAATAAGTCGAGTAACACTAAACAACTCTCATTATTCTTTTGAGGAGGTTTAGGTTGAACCAGATTTCCTCAGCTAGTAATAGTCAAGTAACACTAAACAACTTACATTAAGCTTTTGGGGAGGTTTAGGTTCTACCAGATTCTTTCAGCTGGAATTGTTACACTAGTGCAAAAATGACAGCTGTGAGAAAAAAGCCTTGAAGTATCTATCTGACATATTTGATTAGTTTTTTTTCTATATCTAATTGAAAAAACACAATTGATGTTCCACGAATTGCGTTGTGTTTAAAATAGATTGTCTGCAACAGGTAGGTAGGTACCTAAGTATGATTAGTTATTTTCGTTTGTTACAAAACATGGTGACGTTGTTGTGTTGTGGAGCCATTGTTTGACCACAATGGGGCGCCATGACGGATATTACCGAGCTACGCAAAATCTATTGATCGACAATAAAAAAAATTGTGCCCAAAAATATTGAATATTTAAACAAAGCTTTATTTACAAATGAAGTTGTTAATTATAATTATCCAGCCAATTACTGCTGCTGGTGACAAGAAGGGTGTTTTCTCGCCTAAAGACTTGGTATCGCAATTCAGCTAAATAACGCAGACAGGCTTTTTGGCACCCTGGCACGTGGACAACGTTCACTCAATAATAGAAAATTATGGTAAAAACTACCGACCACACGCTAAATATTATGTATTTTCATATATTCGTCTTCTTGAACTTGGTAGCTCGAGAATTTTAATATTAGATTTTCTGGTCTACCTTGTCACTACGTACTTCTTGCTAGTAATGCCTTATCGGTTTTTCTTGTTTTTCTCAGTTGTCAGACCATTTCCAGAACTGCTGATCTCATAGGTACGTAGGCTTAGAGTCATTGAATGGGCTGATTTAAAGAAAGCATAATAACAGAATCCGGAAATAGGGTAAAGAACTTCAGTAGCTAGCCAGGCTCGTAGAACCGATAAACTATGGGAAGGGAGGGTTCCAGGAAGGAAACCACATGCCGGCAAATGCAGTGTGAACGAGCCACACGCTAGGTTGACTAATGACCTATATTATTTTAGAAATCTATGTAGGAAAAGTATGCCATTGGACGTATAACTGGTGATACCTGACCTGACCTTAGAAATAAAACAACAATACATAAAACTCTATGTACCTATGTCTAAGCTTGGTGTAACACTAACACCAAACTATATCAACATTATGTACTGTAGACTAATTAAACGACCGTGCTCTACTACAGATCAGAGTTTCACACCTCACCAGTGAATAGCAAGGTTAAAACCTAAATATTGTAACACCACCCCAAAATGGTCGACAAAATGGCGGAACTAAATAAAGTCCTCGAACATACTATTGTCTTTTATGCTTACCCACAGTGACTATCAGTAGCCAAAAAGGCCTGGGACCATCGAACAATGAGATAATTCATTAGTCCAAGGTTTTTTTATTGTTATCTTTAGTGTCTATAGGCAGTTAATACAATCTGTAGATATATCGCTGTTTGCATACAAATTAAGTTGGCGACCCTTATGGTATAAGGTTACTTGATATATTATATCTACCTTCATAGTAACCGGAGTACGGTTACTACATATATAATTCTTACTATATTTCAAATATAATTATTTATTTAGCACTAGGGCTTTTGTTGACGTGACAACGTCTTATAAATTGGTTTGCCGGGTGACACTTCAAGAAACTGCGTTACGCTCCGCTCACGTTATGCGCTCACAATGAGAGCGAGTGAGAGGCACGCGCCCGCCTAAGAGCGAGAGAGACAGACATAAAATCATTGCCACGTAAAACTTTCGCCCGTATACCGACTTTACAGGCAACCAGTTTTTTTTAATAAAGTGTAATTTATCGTTCATTTATGAAAAATAATTTGTAATTAAGAAACTCTGATTTCGTAATTTTATGCAGACAGCTTCTTTCGATTTATTACTTTAGTATTTGTTTGTATAATGTACAGTGAATGTTGTTCTCTCATTTTCACTTGACTAAAATTCATATAGGCAGTCTGTGTGCTCTACCTTGACTAATCTCTGCATAATAAATAAGTAGTACATTAGTCATTAGCTGACCCGACTGATGTTGTCTTACTTGAATGTAGGCTTGCCTGCATAAAAAAATCCTAGAACCAGATTTCAGCGCCACCTACTGGGTCCAATTGTTAATTTAAACTATTCAGGGACCAACTGAAATACACAAAAAAAAACATTAAAATCGATCGAGCCATTTTAGATTTTTGCGGGACTAACGGATAGCAATGGATTTTTATATATACTCGTAAATAGATGGATGGACGATAATTTACTTTGTTGTCAGTTCAAAAACCTAATTCTAAAAAGTATTAAGTGCTACGGTCTCGTGAATTTGAACGTAAAATGTATGGTATGCGTACGTTCACTGGTGTTGAGAGATAAGACCTACTTGCATACATTTTATTTTACCCTCCTATTTTCGAGTCTCCAGACTTTTGGAAACAGCTAATAACAGGTATTTGACTTCGCAATGCCTCAAGTAGTGTCTGAAATTCAAAAAAATATGTTTATACATAAAGCGATATAAATTTCTTAAAAAATAAACAATAGACTCATAAAATTATGTGTATTAAACAGTTTTTAAAGCATCAACATACTGCGTAACACAAAAGTTTAATAATGATTATATTAGATGTCTTAAAAATACAATTGTATTTGATCTGATCTGTTAGTTACAGTAGCACGTACCAAAAGGTAGGAAAAAAAAACCACGCTCTGCCAGCTCTAAGAAAAAAAAAGAGTAAGTGCTTGTCGGACTCGCGTAAGATTAGAATTCCGTATTCATGTCAAACTTATCTTAACATATATTTAGGTGGTAGTAGGTATAACTATAGACTATATTATAATACTACGATATGTTTTTCTATCGTTTCCGATATTTCGGCACAGTTACATGTGCCGGGACACGGATGGACTCCGGAGATGCTGTGCTGGTACCACATTAGGCAGATATATCTATCTAACTTCTGTTTCGTGCATTTTCCTTGTTTGTCACTATTTTGACCCGCTGCCTTACCACGACATATCACACTCACAGTGTTACTACGCGAACTCGATTTCATATGTAATTTTCGGTAACTTAACTCGATCACTGAATTCCATATGTTTGACAACCTAAAACGTAGTAAAGTCTTCTTGATTGAAATTATATTTATACGAGTATTTCCGAATTTCAAGCGACTTACAAATCACTCTCGGTATATAATGATGCTCCGTGAAAATTACTTGGTTACGTAATTCTATCTAGTGATTGGGACTAGAATCAAATAAATGCTCCGCTATTACTGATTTCTATCGGATACGGAATATATCAGATAATATCGGAAACGATAGAAAACGTAATGTGGTTACAATTATTCTAGTAAAATTACAAACTTAGATAAATAAACACATATGCACGAGTGTACCACATAATAGTTTCTGGCTGAGTTTTATCTGGATACTTAGTAAGATACCAGCTGGCGATTTTTACTTTTCTTAAGATGAGATGTGGGAATATGGACGATCCCAAATCCAAAAGCTGTATTGAGCCCATAAGTCTAAGGAGAAAATTGGCCTCCCTGATCAGTGTGTTCTACCACTTGTGTTCTGAGGTGTTATTGAAAATGATGCCAACGGCTACTTTTACCATAGCACTGCTCGCCATCATCAAGGAGTTCTGTCTCACACCTTAGAACCTAAATTATTACGCACAGTGCTGTTCTGTGTAGAGCTTCTTCGTACCGCGATTGCTTATGTTTTGGAATGATCACCCTGTTATAGTTTTCTTAGAATAAATAAAGGGCTGCGTATTTAGGGTTGCGTACCTTAAAAGGAAAAAAGGAACCCTTTTAGGATCACTTTGTTGTCCGTCTGTCTGTCTGCCTGTCAATATCCTTTTCTCTTAAGAACGCGTGAAGGTATCAAGTTGAAATTAATATCAAATACTAGGGTTTATGATCCATTGAAGCTGTAAAACTCAAGCTTCTGACGCAATATAAAAAACGTCCAAAATACGACCATTTTTGGCACATACTTTGGCATTTACAAATAAATCAAAACCTACCCGTTTTCCTAGAATTATGAAATTTGGCAAGCAGCAAGATCATCACAAATATAGGAAAAAAATCTTAAAACTATTTATAAACCTGTGAGACTTGATCTTATGATAGAAGGACATAAAATAAGTGTACGAAACCCTTGGTGCGCGAGTCAGGCTCGCACTTGGCCGGTTTTTTTTAACACTTAGGCGGAAAACAAGCTTATGTTCCACTTAATGTGAACAGGAGGTATTTCTCGCCCCCTTTTTAAATCTAATCACTCTGAATAATGATGATTTGAAAATCGCTGCGACTTGTCATTGACAGATGAACCGACATCACTATTTAGGTAGGGTTTTTTTTTAAGATACCGAACCCTAAATCTTTTACCTATTGTTACTATTTATATGTGATGTAACAAAACAGTCTTGGACACTGATTCACGGTTGTTATTGACTTCTTATTAACAAAAACGTAAGTTCAATTTGAAGTGAACTGTGAATTGTTCAGCGACGCGTTTGCATGTGGTTTTTGTTTGTTTTTACCTTTAGGCTCATTATCAGTGAGTTTTATGGGTGTACTTATGTATGATATGTATGTATTCACAAAAAAAAAGTAATATATATGTATTTATATCCGTTGTCTGGTACCCATAACACAAGCTTTGCTTACTTTGGGGCTAAACGGCGCTGTGTGTAATGTCCAAAAATATTTATTTATTTTTATTTATTTATTTATTCAGATTTTACTGGAATATATCACATTTACGTCGCTAACCCGCTTCATTATAGTTTTCATTCAACCTATATACATATATTTCACAGTGAGGCGTTTAACGGCTAAAGCTATTAAAACAGTTGTTTTTTATAATTTTTCTTGCACTATCTGCGAGGATAACCCACGGTCTTTCATCTTCATCATTATGATTATGTAATAAACATTTTGGTGGTGCCAAAACTAGATTGGGACAGCATTAATTAAAAGTAATGTGAATATCGGTCTTTAAATATCAACTTGCGATATAATAGTTAATACTACCTTCACCTTGATTTCCACTGCAGTACCCCACGGTCAAGCGCTGGTTACATTGATCGTTTTTATGTAGACGATGTTGGTAGAAGTTCAATTTCCTCGGTCTAACGAATTTGAATACAGTATTACATTGAACCAAAACAGGGATATGCTTTGAGTTGGGTATATATATATATTGTTATTAGATGGCATGTGTATACACATGCACAATGTTATGTAATTGATGGAAATTATAAGGAATGTTAATGATCCAGTAAAGTGGGCGATGACCCAATTACTTTTGAGGGCTGTTATTATTAAACCGAACCTACATATTTGCAATTTATTTTCATTTAATATTAAGCAGATATTTAGATATATTTAGTGACTCCAAATGTATCTATACCTGCCCAGTAATAACTGGTTAGTGTAACGTATAAGTGGTTATAGTAACGTTTAAGTAGTTAGTGTAACGTATTAGTGGTTAATGTAACGTACAAGTGGTTAGTGTAACATATAAGTGTATGAGGGCAGGCATCAGACGTAGCTGATAAGCCCATCCACAATAATGCCTTATTTGACGTACTCAAACGGACGGAGGTTATGTAGGTAGTGCTTAGTTCTCAATTGAATGCTTGAAATAAAATGGAAAAGTTTGTCTAAAACTGAAATCCATATAAATCATAAAATAGCATCATACGCAAAATCAACATTTTTCTAAATAGGTAAAAAATCAATAACTATTTTAGGCTATAAGTAAAATATACACACCGGCACAATTAGCGGAACAGAAAAGAAAGTGAGACTATGAGATAATAACGCATATATTTGACGAAAATTTATTAGACACAAAATAACAAATTGATTAACATCTTTTAACAACGACTTTGAAAAGTCTTCGTTATTTTTTATTGAAAAATAAAGAGATTTGAAATAATTGAAATTTTTAGATGATTATGAACCATCACAAAAAATAAAAAAAAGTAAGCATTAAATGATTTAACAATAAAATTAAAGCAAAATTAATAACGAGTGTTTCCCCCTCTTGCTCTCATTACGGTTTCCATTCGTCTGGGGATGCTACAGATTATGTTATCGATGATTTCTTGAGGCAACCGCTCCCACTCCTCAAGTAATGCGTTTCCAAGTTCATTCAGATTGTTGGGGGGTGGCATTCTGGATTTAACCCTTCTTTTTAGCAAGTACCAGACATGCTCTATCGGATTCATATCGGGGGAATTTGCTGGCCACTGCATCACCGGTGTACCTACGTAGCTCAGATATGCCTGTACCGATTGTGCACTATGAGCACAAGCATTATCTTGCATTAGAATAAAGTCGTCACCAATAAATGGGGCAAATGGTACAACATGTTCTTCTAAAATGTCTGTGATGTATCGATCTGCTGTCATGGTCCCTCCTGTGACTATCACTAACTCCGTGCGAGCTCCCAAACCATAATCGAGCCGCCACCATAAGCCACTGTGTGTTCAAAATTAGACTGGATGTGGCGTTCTCCTTTACGTCTCCATATTCGCTGTCTCCCATCGATCTGTTTTAAAAGAACTCTGCACTCATCAGTAAAGAGAACCTGCTGCCATTCGTTCAAATCCTTTTTTTGTGTTCCGCTAATTGTGCCGGTGTGTATACTTATTTGAAATATGAAAACATTGTTTAGGGTGTTCATAGTAAATAGGAGTTCATATATTATATTTGCTCAACCTTATGGGAAACTAATATCTAAAAATCTACGTGATTGATGTTTTTGCTTTAATGTTTATGAAGGACACGAACAAACGTCCTTACTTCGGACCTCCTACACAAGTCTAAGTTTCACTAATTGACGATCTTACGAAAGTCGAACCTGACCTTACCTTGTTGCGTTTTAAGATTAGAACAAAACTGAAGAAAATTAAAGCGTGGTCTCTATTACATACTCATAAAGATCATTTTCTTATGTATTGAAAACAGCAGTTGTCGAAGAAAATGTAGCTCTTACTTCGCGTGTACATGCAAATGTGTTATACAAAGGTGTTTTGTGTATTTTTGAACGGTTTTGTACAAAACTGTGTCAGTAAACTTGAACTCAATACGTGTTATGAATGAAGTTGTAAATTTTGTATGTTATGTAAAATGTCATTGAATTTTATTTTCATGAAATTTATTTATACATGAAAAATTTATTCACACATACAATATATATATACGCACATGCAACATTTAAACATTAAAAAACTATATGTTTTTTTTAAATTTGGCAGGAAGATAATAGTTTGTTTGCAATGTTAGTACTATCCCACATATCAAATTAATATCTTTTGTAACTAAAATTAGTAAACAAGATGGACGAATAAATTCACAATTTAATAATACATTGTGTATCAAGGGTGGTGGAGAAAATTACTACTCAGAGGCTATTTAGAAGCCAAAGGCAAAGAAAAAACTCGTGAGTTTGTCATTTCCGTACCGTAGATGGATTAATATTGACATAGATTTAGCAACGTTTTCGACGAAAGATGTTTCCCTTTGAAAATGTTTTATTAGACACGACAAATCCGGAATTTGGGGACACAACGTATCATCAGCTTGGTAGTGCCTGCAGCGCGGTTGCAGGGTCTGCCTAAAGGTTTGAGGGGCAAAGGTTTGAGCCCGGCTTTTCCTTAATTTCTTAAGTACATTGTTTGTCCAAACTACACTGAAAGAAAACCGTGTGAAGAAACTTGTATATCATAATAACAAAATCGAAACCACTACACTAAAAATTTCGACATTGGGCTTAGAATTTCAAGCTTTAACCCGGTATTTTTGAGATAATCCGGAAATCCTTCGTTTTCCAGAAATTGAAAACACCTCTTTCTGGTCTGAAATCAGCACAACAAAATCGAAGCCACTACACTGTCAATTTTGAGATTGGTCTCAAAAATTCGAGCTTTTTACGAGCTTTCACTTGGTATTTTCGAGATCGTCCGGAAATGTGTGCTTTTCCAGAAATTAGAAAAAATCCGGTTTCTGGTCTGAAGTGAAGGTATTTCGACACTACAGCTTTTAAGGCACTTTACACTATATAGTATAGGGACCATCAACGTCTGACATAATAAAAGTAAACGGTTTTAGATACTATTTTTATCTTAGCCCATCACCCTTTCCCCTGTTTCATTCTCGTAATATTTTTTTGCTTTGGAACAGATTGACCAGAATGTTATGAATAAAATAGAATACTCTTTGCTATTTACTCATTACAAGACTTTAAATACAAAACTGCAATCAATCAACAATCTCATCAAAAAACCGTTTGGTCTTGCCCCTACTCACCCTACATTCTTTCATGTCCTGCCAGTACACATGTATGAACTACTGTCATATGAGATACACGGTACAGAGGAATGTACTACTACGGCTAATAAATAACACTTTCTTATATGGTTTTTATGAATAGTGTTTATTTGAAGGTATCTTTTAGTACATCTTTTTGAAGTCGGTAGTTATTTTTGATCAAAAGTTTTTATTTTTTTACATACGTGACGCATTGGTTTGATTTGTCGTACCCTAAAAACATATATACTTACTCATTAAAAAAATTTATACTAGTAAAAAAAATTAGTTCAAATTTATATGTTTATTTTGATTATCCCCTTTCCAACAAATAAAAGGGCTCAGTAAACAACGAAGTATACGATACCTACATAGCTCCCGAAACAATAGTTATTTTTAAGCATATTACTTAGAAGAATAGTTAGTTCCGTCGATGTACTGCACCTCGTTCAATAAGGCTTTCGCTTGTTCGGCTCACTTCAGACCAGAAATCGGTATTTTCTAATTTCCGGAAAACTAAGAATTTTCTGGAATTTAAATCTCGTACAAAGCATAGAGTACTGAGACCAGGTTTGAAATTGTCAGTGTAGTGGTTTCTATTTTGTTGGGCTTACTTCAGACCAGAAATCATTTTTTTTTCTTATTTCTGAAAAACCACGCATTTCCGGACGGTCTCGAAAATACCAAGTGAATGTTCGTAAGAAGCTCTAAATTTTGAGACTAGACTTCTGGCATATCCAATTCCCGTGTCTAAGGTTAGGAAAGGCAGCTTGCGAAGCTTTAAGCAAAATAAGTAATATTTAATATTGTTACAATATTTTGCCTAAAGATTTGCACATGCATTCGTCATATCAGTTTTCCCCAGGGGCAATTAAAGATCGTGGCACACTTTTTTTTGCTATAGTAACTCGCACCAACGTTTTCATAAACACTTTCATCACCTTTTCTAAAACAATATATTTTTGGTTTTTGCCAGTGTCTCGTCGCAATATCCTCATAAGTGAGACATCGTCACGTCCTGATTGCAAAAGTCCTTTGTGTGACGGTGCGTGAGAATGTCCTCTGTGTCACTACGTACGTCACACAATGGGCCGCGTACGCAAACTGTGTGAATTAAATGGACGCTCATTATTTTTAACGTAAAGAGCTTGTGTGGCATTGGATGAGGTAAATTGTCGCTTACTGAACCGTAGTTTGCAAAGTTATGTGTGATTTTTATAAAATCTTTAAGAAAAGTAAATTCATTAAGATATTCAAGTCTCCTGCGTTGCCACATTGACTATCGGTACATCGAAGGGCTGAAGTGTTTTTATATAACAGAACCACGATGTCAGTCCGAATACATGACCAGAACACGAAACCCTTCACACAATCCATCTGCAGAAAGGTGTGAGGCAGGGAAACGTAATTTCTCATAAACTGTTCACAACTGCGGTGGAAGATGTGTTTAAGCTTTTGGAGTGGAAAGGATATGGTATCAAAATAAACGGCGAGTACATCACTCACCTTCAATTTGTCGACGACATATTGGTCAAAGCAGAATCGCTGGAAGACCTAGGCACGATGCTCGGAGACCTCAGCAGAGTTTCCCAACAAGTTGGCCTTAAAATGAACATGGATAAAACGAAGGTGATGTTCAATATCCATGGCGCGCCTTTACCAGTTGTTGTTGGGAACGCTACTCTCGAAGTTGTCGACGAATAGACATACCTAGATACCTAGGGCATGTAGTTCAGTTAGTTTTGAAAAAGAGGTTAACCGAATAATCCAGCTCGGTTGGGCAGCGTTCGGGAAACTACGCAACATCTTTTCGATCAAAATACCTTAGTGCCTAAAGACGAAAGTCTACAATTAGTGTATGTTGCCAGTGATGACTTATGGTACAGAAACGTGGTCTCTAACTGTTGGCCTCTTAAATAAGCTAAGAGTCTCTCAGCGAGCTATGGAAGGAGCAATGCTCGGTGTTTCTTTGCGTAACAAAATCCGGAACGAGGAAATTTGCGGAATGGGTGAGCTATGAAGTTACTGACATAGCTCACCGACAGTCGAACCGATAACCGACAGTGAAAAGTTCTCGAGTGGCGACCACGGATCGGAAGACGCAGTTTAGGACGGCCTCCTACCAGGTGGACAGACGACCTGGTTAGAGCCGCAAGAAGCCGATGGACGCGGGCAGCTCAGTACTGGTCGTTGTGGAGACATATGGGGCAGGCCTACGTTCAGCAGTGGACGTCTTCTGGCTGAAACGACGGCGATTCAAATAGGAAAATTTGACACAGTTTAAAAATAGCACAGGAAGTTTGAGATACGCATAAAACAGTTAGCATATTTTTGTAATCAAATTGCTGACAAGTGACCATATATGCGAGTAAGCAAATCTTATCAGTCAATTTAACGATAATATACATATATTATATTTTTTGACATTGCATTTTGTTCAAGAAACAGTGTTTTTATTTTATTTTTTTTACTAATATTTTTCACTAGCTTTTGCCAGCGGCTTTGTATGGAAGTTTGCTTTAGCAAGCTAGAGTTTGACCACACTAAATTCGGTATGGCAACTTTTTCGGGATGAAAAGTAGTCTATGCCCTTTTCCGTCCCTTTAAATATCTTTGTACAATATTTCAGCTTAATTTTACTTTCGCATTTATAATACTAATAAGGATTGTCGTCACAACCTTGAAGACTATCGTGACCAAGTGCAGTACTAATAAAGTTAATAACAATACAATAGATCTGTTTCATTCAATTAATATGTGCTTTACACAAACAAGTTTCAAGATCAGCAGCTGATTAGCATCGTGGGAACTCGCGTTATGTCATATTATATGCTGGTCAGTGTCTCAGCTTTTGTTAATGTAAAACTAACGTATTTTTTCGTGAATATTTACAAAGGACAAGGTTATGAGTTAAAAATTTTGTGCAAAAATTTAGGCTGTTGTCTCTTTAGTAGTTTAAAGTTCTTAGACCTATGAAGAATATATTTTGTAATAGCTTTCGCCCGCGGCTCCACCAGCACTAAATTCGGTTTTAAGCGTGGGATTTCTATGGTTACTCCTTGGTCATAGTAAAAAGTTTGCTGTAGCCAGCAATAGCTCTAGTTCATCCACGTGGAATTCAATTATAGTTATTCCATTTCTTTATAACACTAAGCTGGCAAACAAGCTAAGGGCCCATCTAATGGCAAGCGGTCACCACAGCCTATATTTCTGCGGGAACTATTAAATTTTCTGAGATATGCTTCTCTATTACTTTTATTATCTCTGAACCCCATTTTAGCTTGGTTGGTTGCTCCATTGCAACTTCAAGCAGTAACAAGCAAAAAAACTTTTACAAATATACAGATTGAAAAGTTTAAAGGTCAGTAGCCAGAGCTACCATAATCGTCATAGCCACAAGAAAATGGTTTTGAAAATTGGTCTATGAATTTTTGAGATAATTGGCTGCTATTCCGGGATTTTGAAACTTGGCCGGTTTTTTTATTCAGAAATTATAAGTGCTTGAAAACTTTACAAGATTAATTTGGATTCCTACAATAGGCCAAACTTTCCTATTCCAAATTGTCACACTTTAGACAGGAGTAAAATATATAGATGGATAGTTATATAATAAAATTTGAACTGGACGATGTCTGTACATAGGAATTATTCAAATGATATTAAGGGCTCTAAAAATCTTCAGAATTTTTGTTTTTCTACCTGTATGTATGTTTGTGCGTGCATCACAAAAAAGTATTTCACAAAATTAGATACGTGTTTCACAGTTGTATTGCAGGAGGTCTAACTTAAGATCTAGTACATGTTTCTCATACGTTACCTAGAAGCCGAGTTATCTTCTATATCAATCATCAAATTTAAGGGCAAAACATCGTTGCCGGGCCAGCTAATGAAGAATAAAATAGTACATTAGTGTCGAGGCCGTAAAAGTTAAGCCTTTGCTGGATCAGTAGTTTTTAGGAGCCGTGATGTGAGTCTGTCAATAATACGAATTCAGCATAGCCTCACGGCCGAGACTTGCATCGATCTTCGCAAATCGCGAAACGAAATTCAATCGCAAAATTAGATTGAAAAAAATAAATAACCAAAAACATGATATCACGTCTTTATTTTTTCTTATTGGCCTTTTGACCAGTAAAATATTTTAAAAATATTATTAATTATTCTTTTAGGTACTATTTGCATGTTTATTTTAATAATAATATAGGAATTATCTGTCCAGAAAAGTGTTTTTATTTGTCATTTTATTATCAGCAATCCAGAATCGATGTCCTTTCTGTGTTGTTTTTATGACTGTAATCTAAAGTAAAAAAAATTGTAGTCGTAGTTTTTTCTCAACAAAAAAAAAACATTAAAAGGCGGGCGCTATTGTCATTAGATTCTGTTTACTCTAAACTATGATGTAAAGACAATGCAATTAATTTTCCGAAATTAACTAATTTATCATTGACTTAACCGTGACGCTGATGACTCTATATTCAAGGCCAAATTTAGATTAGCCTCATTTCAGGTAATTACTTGAATATTTATTGGTATAACACTAGCTAATTTCCGTGGCTCTGCCTGTACAGGTCTCTGTAGAATTTCAACTGCGAAAAGTTTTTCCTCAAATGTCGATGAATATAAAACAAACAACAACTTACGTGGTACGTCTTCTCGAAATGTGCTCTAATAAAGTATGTAGGTAATTAGAGTAAGCCCCACCCAGCCTAACATATATGCAATAGTTTTCGTTACCAAACTATACTCATTGTTTCTGTGATACATGGTTTATTTTTTACCATTATAACGTTTCTAATATACAAAACCCGGCAAGTGCGTGTCATATACTTATTTATTTTAGAGAAACGTAGAATGCAACGATATAATAATAATTTATTGCACTACTATTATTTTAGTGACGTTGTCACGTTGAAAACTCGACTCAACGCCACAGCCAAGCGCTTTTCTGATAATTTTATACCTCCTTCAAACGAAGCACTGAACATGAAAATGTCGCTTTCATTGTAATGCAGATATATACCTATATCTATCACATATCAAACATTGAAATCAGATAATTACTTATTTCTAGAAAGTGATAGTCATTATAATTTTTTCTTAGAATAATCAGTTATTGTTTTGGATTTTTAACAATTGTTATGTGATATTTAGATTGTGTCTTGTGGTTTTTTTTAAGATGAAAAAAACATTTTGAAATGTTGGTTTGTCTAATAGTTTATATAGCTCTATGGATGAGGTAACACATTGCTGGAGCATATTTATTTATGAATAGTCGTAAATATAAACAGACAAAATACTTAAAGACTTTTATCACTACTACGCATTGTATCAACTTTTTTATAATTATGAACTCACTATGCTATTTATTACTTCGCTATAACACAAACAATGTAATTATGAATGAATCAGTGAGTGACATAAATTATGTCTTACAGTGACTCACCTGTAATAATAGGGTGAATAAAATAGCTCGTCATTGTCTTGCTGGATACTGAGCGCATAACCTCGATTTTAAAGTGTAGCCACAAAATAGCTCATATTATGGTATGCATGTATATATATATATATATATATATGTATATACGGTTCAAGGAGGTAACCAGCGGCTGGACGCATACTATAATGTGGGGACAGCCATTGTTCACCAACCACTTTAGTTCTGCGTGACAGGGGTGAGCCCATTCCTCTAACACTACTTATTACGCAGTGTATCTGGATCAAGGTGTTTTCATAATATTTTCATAAAATATGTCCCATACGTCGTTAATTACCAGCTTTCAAGTAAAACGCGGTTAAATAAAAGACCTGAAACAGAAGAATAGAACTTCGACTAACATGTAGTTTCTGATAAACTTTAAAATGTAAGCCAGTGTTGGGCAGGAACTTAATGTAATTCTTCGCAAAAGAATATCAACATGCACATTGTGCTTTTTGTGGCTAAAATGGCATTTTTCGATACAAATCGATTCCAATATGACTCGATAAACATCTTGTTGTAAGCTTATCAAAAAAGTTGCCTCGATAACCTTAATTGAGTTTTTTAATAAGACAATCTGCCTGCTGACAATCACGCCCTATAAAACTTCTTTGATTTTAATTCCTATTTCTTAGAAAAATATTATAATGATCATGATCAACAAACAATTTCCCACTTTTGCAAACTGCCTCTGATTGCCATATTCGAGTTGTTATAGTGTCTAGTGTCACTTAGTATGTAGACTGACGGCAGGGGCCATTTGTCATCCGCCATAATCCGGGTTTACTAATGGAAGACCTTGACTTTTTTCTTACTATATTCTTGCTGTACATAAGATACAATATTTTCAAGGATTGCTTGAAACTATCAAAAGGTTTGCTTGACGATGTTTGTATATTAGAATAATGGATAGAGTGTTTTTAAAAAATTAAATCTAGCTGTGTCTCATTTTTTAGAAATGACTAAAGCTGACCTTAAGCAACCGTTTATAGTTTTGTACTTCAAAATTTCTAAGCAGTATGAACTTAAAACTTTCAGACAATCTTTCATTTGATCATGACAATGCCTCCTTTTTTATTCGATCATTTATTGCAAAAAATACTGTTATATATTAATCATAGTATTGTATAAAGGGGGAAACTCTAATTAAGAGGGTTCCTAACATCCAATAGCGTCGCCAATTGATTTTTTTTTTCTTTGTGCAAAGTGAATTTAAAAAATATGCTTCAACAGAAATATGTAACCAGTTATAAGCTATTTTATAAACGCTTGGTACTGTTACTAGGATAAAACTGTGAGTTTTACATAGCACTTTTCCTAAAAGTGGCCGTTTTAAACAGATAAGCTATAATAAAAAAAAAGTTTTTAATATTCAACCCGAAACAATATTTTAAAAGAAATGCTCAAAAATCTTTAATTCCTCAGTTATATTTATGTCAAAATTATAGTCCAAGATTATGAAATGATTAAAGTTAGATTGAAAGTCATCCCCTATAAGTGAGTAAAAAGGGAACAAAGTTATAGATGAGAAAGTTAAATTACTTCGGTAACATTGTGAGAATCCAACTAGGTATAATAATATAATAATAATACTATTAATAATAATAACCTATTCGTTAAATAAATGTTGAAATATTTCAGTTGGAAGCACAGCAGCGGTACACGTTATTTCAGCGAGGCCTATGGGAAGCAGCACAGCAGATCCCGCGCAGCGCCATCAGGGACCTCGGCACGTACCGCCAGCTCCGGCAGCTCTCTATCATAGGCTCCTCTGCTTTACCACCGGACCAACTTGACAGAGTAAGCTTTTCATTTATATCTACTGTCTGTATAGAACAGAACACAACAGCGCAATAGATACTCTAATTCAGTAGAATCAATGATCATGGTATGCTCGTAAATCGTTATGACTAAGTGAGGTCAGTTTTGTTGATGGATGTGCGACTATGGCGTCATAACTTGCAATGGTTTTCAAAGCAAATATAACAAACCCCAAAATACAAATGCTGGAGTTTGTCGTCCATTTTAAATGATAAATCGATGCTAATGAAGTTGGTACCTGAGTTTAATTATTACTTGCTGCTTTTGCAGAAAGGTTTTTTATTATTATTTTAGTTATTATTATGGTTATTATTTTGGTTTTGCTTTTTTGCTATTTTTTATTAGTCGATTTACAATAATATTTTGTTTCGTTTGTGATTTTACAAAAAGGACTTATTGGACGTACGCAATTAAACAGTATTGTAATTAGTTTGTAAAAAGCTAGTTGTAGTTAATTCACTTGACGATTCGAAACTGTTCTTGGTAACCCATTTGAATAAAAAGATTTCGAATTTTAATTGATTTTGGTTTACATTTTTTATTTATTCTTAGTAGGCTTTTCTAATGTTTCTTAGGAAGTTTACGTTTATAGCGTAGGTATTATAAACTACTTGTTAGTAATAATAACAACTGATATTGTTTTTTCTAGTCTTGTTGTCGCTTTGGAATTGTCTTAAATAAACAGTATTTTTTCAAGAACAGACCAAAAAAATAAAAGCTTTATCAAATACATTTAAGCTGACTTTAAGTAGATTAAATGCTATAGATAACACCTATTTGTATGGTAACACCTAATTTCAATAAATTAAATGTAATTTTGTCTTGTTTTATTTTCAGTTCAATCGTATCATAAACGACATGCTAGCTGTGTACAACACGGCAGAGGTGTGTGCGTATAGCGAGCCTTTCAAATGTGGGCTGCATCTCCAACCGGAGCTCCAGTTCATTATGTCGCACTCCAGGGACTGGGACGAGCTGCAGCACGTTTGGACAGAATGGAGGCGGAACACTGGCAGGAGGGTCAGGGATCTTTATGAGCAGCTGGTAGTTCTCACTAACCAGGTCGCTAGGCTCAACAGTGAGTACCTCCCTACTGTTTCATGCTGTTTTGTGTAATGCACGGACATATCATAATGCAGTAACAATCAACCAATTAAGGATGGTACACATGCCAATGACTTTGACGATTTGACCTCTACCTTTCGTTAGCATTGTTTAATGTCACCTAGTGACTGATAACGGAACACGAAAAAAGAAGGTCAAAGATTAAAATCTCATACAGGAAGGTATCGCTATTCTTTTATCTCAGCCTACAATTGTCTTCTTAAATATAAAATTTTGAGCGTTTTTTTGTCTATGTGATAGAGACAAGAGCATTTCTCTTCAATTGTGTTCATCATTATTTGTTTCAATTATATTTAACGATTCAAATATATAGATTCTGTTCTAAAATTAATACGGCGTTTCATTACGTTTTTACTATTTTTTTATGTAATTTCATAACTCGTTAAAATTCAGTTAATCATATAACTTTCAGTATGGCTTTTGTTTATTGTGGAGGTTAGAAAATTATTGTTGTGTGAAAATTTTTACCTCCTAAGTTTATTTGAAACAAAACAAGAGATATAGAATTAATATTAAAAAAATCCTCATACTTTTAATATAGCAATTATTTTAATTAAATTGAATTGCAATTACATATTTGCAGGAAAAATAACATTAATATTATTTCAGATTTTACTGATGCTTCAGCCCACTGGATGTTCCCGTACGAAACTGCAAACATGAGACAAGAAGTCGACGAGGTTTGGGAACAGGCAAGTATTTTTTTATTTAGCTTTTATGGGTTCCGTAACGAAATTACCACACGAAGGTTTTTATAATGTAACAATGCTTCATATTTGAATTCACCTATGTATGTTCATATAAAAGTTCTTATTGTTTATTTTTTGTACTAATTAATAGGAGGTGTACTCGACTTTTCCGTGGCTATTTAACTTTTATGCTTGATAACGGAAGAATAAAGTTCTTTATTCTTAGTAACATTTATTTATGTGGAATAACACAAGTATATATTACCAATAGTATATATAAGGAGATATAAACAGTAACAGGTATCTATAATAAGTTATTCTTATGGTAATTAATAGTTAGTTTCTTATATACAATAATGCGAGGATTTCGGTTATTTTTGTGAAATATTGTTTTAGTGTATTTTAATTCTATGTAATTTTTTGAACTTCGATTCGAACTTGGTGAAAAAAAAAATGATTTTTTTTTATTAAATGTAATTATTAAAGTAACCTAGAATTTGATTTGAAATTATATATTGGCTGTAAATATTATGTCCTCCTGCTTGAAAGGTGGTAAGCCCATCATTGCAACACTGTTTATGATACAGCGTATATAATGTACATCTATCGACTAAGGTGGTTTTCTATTTTTGTACCGTTTCGTTGTTCACCATCTTTAAAATAATAAGTGTTAAAATGAATGGCCACAGAAAGAATAGAATATAATATAATATAATACCCCCTTTGCACAGTCCTTGACGAACAATAACATGTAATTATTTGATTTTCAGATCAAACCGGTGTACGACCTTCTTCACGCGTACGTACGTCGTCGATTACGGGAAGCCTACGGTCCGGAGCGTATTTCCCGGTCGGCTCCCATTCCTGCGCACATACTGGGCGACATGTGGGGACAGAGCTGGTCTGGAATAGTGCCCTTTACGCTGCCTTATCCTGGGAAAACCTTAGTCGATGTTTCTTCGGAGATGATACAACAGGTATGTTTGCTATTTTTGCAATTTTAACTTACTACTTTATTCGGGTTTTCCCCTTTTTTTATATTTAATCTTTTTACACAAAAAGAATGTGTACAATGGCGAGCTTAATGCTATGAGGTATTCTCTACCAGCCAACCATACTTAATATGATAAATTGTAAGTTTAAGCAATATAACTGTGATAAAATTGATGGTTTTGGCCTTAAAACTAAACGAAGTTGGTTAAAAGCACACCTACAACGATCATCACGTCAACATTTTCGATAAAATCTGTTTTTAAATAGGTACGTATTTTAGGGGTTCCGTAGTTAAATAGCAAAAACGGAACCCTTCTAAATGTCATGTATGTCTGCCCGACCCTCTAGTGTCCTTATAATTTCGCCTACTTTGGATAACTTCTGATGAAGTATTACACAAATGCTTCTTTTGAGAACCACCTCACAGATATATTATGGAAATAGGAAAAAATAATTATTATTAGTAATATGGGTCCTTATCTACGTTAACATAAATTTCATATTTTATTTTTCCAGGGCTTTTCCCCACAATCAATCTTTCAACTTGCTGAAGAGTTTTTCGTGTCCATGAACATGTCAGCAATGCCTCCAGACTTCTGGGGCCTGAGCATCCTGGAGCACCAGCCAGAACGTCACGTACACTGTCAACCATCCGCCTGGGACTTTTGCAATCGCCGTGACTTCCGGTATTTTTCCAAAATAATATTTGGCTGACAAAAAGTAGATTGTGAATAATAAGGAAAATAGATACCTCCCTTTTTGAAGTCGAATGTTGTTTAGTGAGAAATTAACAGTTTCTGTTTTTATTATGTTCTAGAATCAAAATGTGCACCCACGTGGACATGAAGGACCTAGTGACCGCTCACCATGAGATGGCGCACATTGAATACTTTCTGGCGTACAGAAATCAGCCCAAGGTGTTCAGGGATGGAGCCAATCCAGGTAGACTAAATATAACTAATGTAGGAATCATAGGGAATTTTATAAGATTTTACTAATCTCGCTTTGGATACTTGTTCCGAAGAATTTACAGTAGTTCTTTACAGGCCTTTTAGGGAAGCTTTTGGATTTTGCTTGTACAGGTAGTTCCCACTCCTACTTTTTCACTGCACTGATGTAAAAAATGGTAACTATTTCTAGTTAATTTGTCTGTGGAGGTGGAGTTTCGAGCCCAGTGAGCCATTTTCTTAATTTTTTAGGTACATTGATTATTTACAACACTGGAAAACATCGTGATAAACCTGCATACATCAAAAATAAAAGAAGTGAAGTGATGTGAAAACCACACTTAGGACTGGGCCCGCGTGTATACTATGGTCCAAATCGCCCTGACTAAGGGTAGATAATGCCCCAACAGTAGGGACGTATAAGTGCCTGATACTGCGTGTTAATTCGGATGTGGGATGTTTGTTTCTTCATTTCACAAACTTCTACAAGTATTTATACGTTTGAGTCTTTTTAAGTAGAGGAATATGTCAGGTTTGGATGTTTGGTATTAACACATTTTAAGGCATTTTGTGGTTTTTTATTATGTATCCATTATAAGATTTAATAAAGATGCAACACCTAAGATGTTAAGGGGCTTTTAAGGTGGTAAACAGCTTACAGCATGCCTCGTGTTAAGTGGTAACCGTAGTCTGTAGGCTTGTAACACTAGGGAAGTTAATAGCGCGTTCCATTGCCACAATCGCTCTCTTCTTAAAAAAATCTATACTTTAGTTACTAGGAAAAACCTCGATATGAAGTCCATTCCACAATCCACAACATATGATATGTTGTATAATAATAAAGTGGTGGTAAATGGATCTGTACTTTTTACGATTCTGTACCACCGCCCCAAGTTTATGAATAGACTTTTTACGATGCTGTACCAGCATCCTAAGCTCATTATTTTCTTTTTATGAAACTGAGCTTACACCCCAAATTTATTAATTTACTTTTCCACATTTTTAAATTAAAAAGTTACCTACCTATCTTTTGAAATATAATAGATGATACTTTACTAAAAAAACTTTTATTTTCACACATAAAGTATACAGTTTTATTGTTAAGTAAATATACTTAATGATCATTTAAATGTATACACAAGCAACAGTCCAACCAGCGCCATTTCTCGCGGGTAGTGGGTAAACGCCGTATTGCAGAGGTCCGTGTCGCAGGAGCAGTGGGTGACGAAAACATCACCAACACCGCTGTGCCGGGAACATGGCTGCTGCCCTGGCTCGTCCGTAAGAAACCCGCACTGACGGACAATTCGAACTTTGCCGAAAACTGGAAATGGAAATGGAATTGTAAAATAGATACAATTTGACACATATATGGAAATATAACGATACAATATATGATTTGGGCAACTATACTAAAACTGTTGTGGAACGCACAAAACATAAACAAAAACAATAAATATAGGATATTTAAGTCGACTTTTAATTATTAAGAGAATAAGAATTTCAGCTTTTAAAACTATAGATGAATATGGACCCCTATCTACCAGCTTATCATTTTCAATTAAAATGTACTAAAAAGTGATGTTGGTAATTCTCAAATTTAGGTACTATTTAGTTTACGAGCCCACTTTTGTATCGATAGAATCGTCGTCTTAACCGTAAAACGTCTACTGTCGAACGGGGACCCCTTCTATATGTCTCCGCCTTCAGCCGCATACATCTAGTGGCTTTTGGCAGCCCTAACCAAGTCATCTGAAAGCCTATTAGGAGGCCGTCTCTTGCTGTGTCTTTTAACTTAGGTCTTGAGAGTCCATCTTATTGACTATTGCTATCGGATATCGGAATGACGAGCGATGTGATCTGCCCTGTCAGCTAGCTAACTAATTGAGTTACGTCGATGACTAGTCCAATGACAAATGTCTTCATTATATAGTTTATCGTGCAAAGGTACACACAGCAACACTCTCTATATAGCTCGATGAGCGAAGTTGAACTTATTCCGTTTGTCAGCTTTGTGCGTCAATAAATTCAAGATGTATAGATTCTATAAACTTGCCGATTGATAAATTAATGGCTTTGTTTTAGTATTTTAAACACAAACCTTTGTTATTAGAAACAGAAGACTCTTCATTTTCTTTAATATTTGACTGTGAATACGGTTCAATGAATACTAATGCATTGAAGCAATATTAATTCCGGAACACTGTCTCATACGTCCCCATTGTCGCCGAAAATACCGATGGCGTATATAAACATATATTGAACATCGATGGATTAAAATCGAGGGGCAACCTTCGTTAAAGATGTCCTTATAATTTTTTAGATAAATTAATTGTTTGTTTTAATTTAAAACTTAGTTTTAGGAATGGGTTAGAAGGTACAGTGTTCTTAGTAATTCCTATAATGTAAATAATCCAAAAGTTTCTCTTCGTACATATATTATGATATGATATTTATCTCATCCCCCAAGCCGACCTCGGCACGGTCGAAAAACTATTGTTAGGTGGCCTCGGCACCTACTAACGGCCCCAGATAAAGATCTCGCTATCCGGATAGCGAGATTAGTCTCAGCGACCTCCCCTAATAGGGCCTCCCCCCTAACACGTCGGCGACCGCACAAGATATACGAGATATCAAAGAGTGCCGGGGCGCTTCTCGCCCCCACTCTCTCGCAATCGCAACCGCGTAACGGGGAACTCCTCTCCTGGTGCTGACTTACCTTTGGGTTTGAGGCTCACGCCGGTCGAAGGGGCGACCCCTAGAGCGACAATCTAAGCCGAGGCTACCCCCACGGGGAGCCCTTGAGCATTGGGTGCTATATAGGCTGAGACTCCTTCAGAGTCTCGCCCCAAAAGCTCGGTGAAGCAATAATGGCTGCAACAGCCAACTGCATAGTCAGTTCAGAAAAAATAAAAAGATATTTATCTTCGCTTATATCCTTTTTAAAACAATAAATAAGAGTTTTCCGAGATACGAGTAAATACATACTTACTTTCCATTTTGATAGTTCTACAAAAAGTAGATTCTATTGGATCGATGTGGGATGGAGGGTCCCTCAGCGAGCAGTTAACGACGCCAAGGCTGAAGGAGTCGAACTTTTCTCCACAGCGAGGGTCGAAAGCGCTGTTGCAGTCATAACAGAATATCGACGACCCTAGAAAAACACTATTTTTATTTGATTATTAATATGAATATCGCTAATTAAGAACACACGCGTGTCTTAAGATAAATATTTAAAAAAAAAATATCATACGGGTCTGATTTTTTTTTATTGTCATATATTTTTAATCGACAAGTCTGATTTTAGTGAATCCACTTCAAATAATAAATAATTTGGTTAGTCCTAAAATACAAATTACTTGCTATAACCACGGTCTACATATTCATTGACTTTGTACAGTTGGTCATAGTCTTTTATTCCCTATTAGCTCTATGTTTTCATATTATATTAGATTTAAGACGATTGATTGATTCTTTATCTTTCGGGCCTGTAATACAACATTATTTGGACCACTGAAACTTTTGTATAACTGGCGCGGTGAACCATGAATCAATACTGCAGAAAATCGTAAATCATGGAGAAACTGTTCACTACTGCGTAAGAAGACGTGTTTAATCTCATGGAGGAGAAAGAATATGGCATTAAAATAAATCGGGAGTACATCTATTGCGTACAATTTACCGACGACACAGTGGTCATGGCGGACTCACTGGAGTACATAGGCTTCATGTTCGAAAACTCCAGCAGAGTTTCCCAACATGTGGGTCTAAGAATGAACATGGATAAAACAACAAATCCCAACATGTGGGTCTAAGAATGAACATGGATAAAACAACAAATCCCAACACGTGGGTCTAAGAATGAACATGGATAAAACAAAGCTAATGTTTAAAATATCCTTATCGCACACGTACCTGTTGTTGCTGAAGATGCGATTATCGAAGTTGTTGACGAATATACGTACCTAGGCAAGCATTCTATCAAAATAGGTCCAACTTTAAGAAAAAAGTTTATCTAAGAATCCAGCTCGGATGGGCAGCGTTCGTAAAATTAAGGTGCATATAGCAGCTAACTAGCCCCGCCATTAGATATCCTCAATTTTCTCTTCTTAGAAAACAAATTCTTAAATTCGAATGTCGCAAATATAAAACTGGTCATAAGCTATTTTTAGAAGGTTTTATATAGTTTCTACATAATATCTGTGAGTTGTAGTTAGCATTTCTGCTAAACCAGCTTCATCGTACCTTCCATGGAATGAATATCAATTGTAGATGTCTATCTTATGGTATCTTAGTTACGATGGTTGTTATTGTCAAGTTTATGCAATAATATTAAAACATAATTAAATATACTAATATGTCGTTTAATTAAGTCGTAACAATACCCCAGTGTCTAAAGACAAAAGTCAACAGCCAATGTGTGTTGCCAGTGATGACTTACGGTACAGAACGGTACGGTTGGCCTCTTAAAGCTGCTCAGAGTCGCTCAGCAAGCTATAAAAAAACTTGCTGTTTCTTGACGCGGTTAAATTTAGACAAGAAAAGTCGCCGAAGAACTAAAGTAACCGTGATAGTTCAAACAGCTCGCAAACTGAATTGGCAATGTGCAGGCTACATCGCTCGTCGAACTGATAACCGATGGGCACGAGTTCCTCAAATGGCGATCACGGATCAGAACACGCATCATACTAGGTAGACAGACGGTCTGGTTAGAGCCGTACAAAGCCAGTGGAAGCAGGCGGCTCAAAACCGACCGTTGTGAAGACATATAGGGGAGGACTACATCCAACAATGGATGTCTTCCGGCTGAGATACCGATGATAAAGAACTTGCAATCATACGTCCACACTGTTAAGGGCATGGCCTACTCTCACCTTGGGTCACATACGGCTTTTTTTGACGTTTCGATGAATTTCCTTTACCAAAAAGCCAGTGGAGTAAATTATCAATATACTTGAGAAATAAGAAAAAGACTTTTTGGAACACGTCGGACTGGAGTCGTCATTACTCAGGAACCTTCATCACTCAGGATACAAGGCGAAATCAAAAACTCCTAGCCCACGTAATAAGGAAAACCTATATACCTTCTTGTCAATGTAACCGGAGTCACTTATAATTCAAAACAAAACTTTATTTAACTTATACAGGTTTCCTTGTACAAAACAATGTACTTGAGATATTACGAATTAATTGATTCAGACAAAGAGTTATTTAACCGTTTCAAGAATTCTTCTCCAACAAGTTACGTGAAACACTGAATTGATATAAAGATGGCAACCGTTGTTACAAATCTCCTGTTACTATTCTGAAACCCATTAGCTGTCAGGTAAACGTCGTCGTGGAACGTCTGTATGAACAAAGACTACAATATATATACCTGAAATGTAAGAAATCTACGAAAATCTGCCAACTAGTTGCCATAATGCCATTAGATATCCCTAAAGAAGGTTTATGTTCGACCTTGGAGCACAAACGTAATTTAATCCAAGAACTGATAGGATTATCGGTATACGTATTACAGGTAACTGGGTATAAATTTTTACCCGGCAGTTGCCGGAAAGAGGGTAATGTTTTTCGAGAGATGTATGTGTCTTTTTTTTTGGCAAGCTCAGTAGCCTAAACGCTTTGACGGATTTTAAACAGATTAGGTATCATTAGATTCGTCTAATTTGTGGTAGTGGTAAAGGTTATAAAAAAAAAATTTGGAGTCCGCAAAAAAAAACTAGACACTTAAACGTTTAAACACAGCGATACGCTGTTAAAGTGTTCGTCACACGTTACTATTTCCTAGGTGTATTCTTAAACAAATGGCAATGCGTAAGTCAATTGTTAGTTAGTAAAGTATTTGCGTTAAATTATAATTTTTGTGCTAATTTTATTGAGAAACGATAGTGTTTATTGGGAAGATAGGATTGAAATTAGTAAATTGTTGCGATTATTTTAATTAGTATACATACCTACAATGCCTTAGTGTTGGCTCTATAAAAGAAATGATATTAGAAACCTCAATATCATTTTTGGAGACTTATCCATAGATACGATACCCACACGTATGGGATTGAGGGAAAAAAACAATTTTTGAGTTTCAGTTTGAAAATTTATTGTTTTTTTTTATTTTTGTGTGAAAATCTTAATGCGGTTCACAGAATACATCTACTTACCAAGTTTCAACAGTATAGTTCTTATAGTTTCGGTAAAAAGTGGCTGTGACATGACGGACGGACAGACAGTCAGACAGACATGACGTATCAATAAGGGTTGCATTTTTTGCCATTTGGCTACGGAACCCTAAAAATCTTCTTCTATACTATATATGTATATTAATATTATAAAGCTGAAGAGTTTGTTTATTTGTTTGTTTGTTTGAACGCGCAAATCTCAGGAACTCCTGGTCCGATTCGAAAAAAATCTTTCAGTGTAAGATATCCTATTTATCGAAGAAGGCTATAGGCTATATATCATCACGCTATGACCAATAGGAGTGGAGCACCAATGAATGTTTCGAAATCGAGGTTTTTTCCAAAACTCACCCCCTTGACGGGGGTTCAAAGTTTGTATGATGCTCGCGATGTTAATCCATTAGGTTATTAGTAGTTAATTATTTATTATTTTAAAGAAAGAGAGAGGGAGAGAGAGAGAGAGAGATGGAGTGGAAGTGTAAGTAGGTTCTTTTGTATAATTGAGGAGTTGCCGTAAGAATCCTACGCCGATAACCAAATTTAGGGCGGGCGAAGCCGCTGGCAAAAGCTAGTATAAGTATAAATGAGGAAAGAAATGGTGCACTAAAAATGGAACACACTAAAAGTAGGTTATATTAGGATAGATAATGAGATATGTAACAAGCCTAAAATTTGAGGGATGTATTTTTGTGTACTCATTTGTAATTTTTTCTGACTAGGAAGCCGATTTTTGTGTTCTAATTTATAAATTCGTCTGACTGCAAAGCCATTTTTTTATGTACTTATTTTTAAATTAGTCTGGCTACGAAGCCAATTTTAAAACAATCTTAAAATATTGAACCGCCACTTTTTTAAGATAATGCAGTCACAAATACGTAAAAATGTCTGTGTTATGTACCCATAATAAAGTATTAACAGAATGAAGTCCAGGCCAAGTTCATATTCACAGTAATCCAATACAGATTTGTAAGGTTTCTGACAAGTCTCGTAACCCAGTTTTTAAACCTTATTAGGGAGCTTATAGAAAACAGTCTCAAGTACGCCAGACTCTGAAATTCTGTGTAAAAAAAATGTATGCAAATACATTCATGGGTTTCGCGAGGTAAGGGAACTTATTGGGAATTCGTGTTTGGGGCCCCTTAAATTTTACTATTCAAACTTTTGCTTTTTATTATATAGCGGATGGTATTATAAAACATATTTTGTGAAAAGACAGACAGACAGCATAGGCTTACTAATAAGACTCCGTCGGCACATATTGTCGTTTTGGCTTACGAAATACAAGTCCCAGACCGTTTTTGAGAGATGGCGCTGTACAAAAAAGAAACAAGCTATGGTGATGTTACAACCAATTCCGTTTTTGGCAATGAGTTTTAATCACTGTCACAAATATACAAATCTTCATAGAAAATTTTTGAAAGTGCGACATAAATAAATGCGCTTAACATTATTAGTAATGAGTACTTATTAATGACTTGCCCACGGAGCTATATTTATATAGGTATTTTTTTTCTTATAAATACCTATCTACATGTCAAAATAAAAGAACAATTTTGTTTATACAAATAGAATTATATATCACTTATAAATAAATTGAAATTATTAATTAAATGAAAACTTTAAATTGCCATTCACGCAGCTATAACTTTATAGTTATCTATTGTTATAAGGGGTTTACATATGAAATTAATGTTTTAACACACTGGTCACTTTAAATAAAAATTACCTCCTACGTAATGTATTAAAACAATTAACCGTTATCCTCCATACTCGCCGGACCTTGCACCAACCTTGGTAGTCGCGAATACACCCTTTTCCGCGATTTTATCAACTTTTCCCATGGTAATAAAATTCTTACCAGGAGGCAGTACAAAATCCCTTCTCACAGTTTGTGGAGTCTAGCTCCACCAAGTTTTAATGGAAAGGTTTAAATTATCTTCCTATTAGATGATAGAAATGAACGAGGTTGATCAAATAAATATACCTATTTCATCATACAAAAAACATAATTTCGAAAATTTCATACTTTAACCCCTAAAGTTTTGTACGGATACTACTGATGCTAAAATTTGACAAACAGATATAACAAAGTAGTAGACAAACAAAAATCTTTCGCATTCCTCATCCACATCTCGGTAAAAGAATTATTAAAAATGTGTAACTTTCTTTTTTCAGCTAAAATTGAACAAACTCACCTCATGCTAAACCCAGATTATAAAACGGTACAATACGTCATTATTGACTATACCATAGTATAAAATACAGGATTTGTCTGCCAATACACTGCTCAAATTTTACTAATTTTAGGATTCTAATAATTTAATAATAATTTGATTTTAATAATAATAATAATTTTAATATTAAAAATAATTAAAATAGTAAGAAATCAAACACCTCATTCCACACCACTTACCAAAACTTATGTAACAAGACATAATCAACAAAACACTTAACCACAACCTTGTTGATATATGCATTATAAGAACGTGACTTTATATTACATAAATAAATAAATGAAAAAATAAATACACGGTTTAAAATAAGTTTGTAACTTCGTTGTACGAGGGATGTCAACGAGTGACTGAAAGGAAGTACCTAATTAGATTAAACACACCTGCAAACCACTGAATGCGATATAAATAGGGCTAGGAAAATAAAACAACAGTCTAATTGTTAGATCAGATCATTAACATTAAACTTAAATGAATTAATATTCTTTATTGCCTTTTACCGTTTATTATTAAAAATAAATAAATAAATATTTTTGGACATTACACACAGCGCTGTCTGGTCACAAACTATGCAGAGCTTGTGTTGTGGATACCAAAAAACGGATACAAATAAATTTATATACAATTTTGTTGTAAAAACATACGTATTATACATAGAAAACATGTAGTCTCAAGACAAACATAAATAATAAATGTTTGTCTTGTGCGGGAATCGATCCCACGCCCCTCGATTTAGCAGTGGGTCATTGCATTCTGAACCACAGAGCGGACTAAACATAAAAATATTAATGAAATAAACAATTAGATAAAAACAATATGCTACGTATGTCTTATATACGTATATGAAGTCAATTCTGACTAATTTCTTATAGTTTGTTAGAAACTGGCACATACTGTTACATCATTATGTCTCTGGTCTACTTTTTACCAGTTCTTACCACCTATCACGCAGAAATAAATAGGTTGTAGAAAGGTAAATTTTATGTAGGTGTGTGTGTGTATTCAGCCATTTTTTTCTGTTAAAATCCTTGCGGTTATATATAGGAGAACTTCAGTATGGGGTTCTAAAAGAAGAAATTAATTAGAATTGTAAAATAACAATAAAATTCAAATACAAAGTAAGCGACTTACATCTGTGTGGACAAATCGCTGTCAACACACACACATGCACATGTACATACACATGCAAATGCTCAAAATAAAACTTTTTACACGGTGCTATAATTTTTCCAGCATAAGTTAATCAGGAAATATCAAGTCTGTGTACGCTTTACATCACACTAGGCTATTAGGTGAAAGTTATTATATCTTAAGTTGATTATACAGTATATGTATATGTACATGTTTATGCTAACCTGGTGTGATGAAATTTAATTCAAACAAATTTCACGCTTAATTTTAACGATGGTCCGGTTAACCGAACTATAACAACTGTACCACAGACAAGGCGGGAAATAAAAATACTCAAAACTAAATCAAATAATTTAGTTCATGTTTTAAAATTACTTTTTGACGTGACAACGTCTTATAAATTGGTTTGCCGGGTGACACTTCAAGAAACTGCGTTACGCTCCGCTCACGTTATGCGCTCACAATGAGAGCGAGTGAGAGGCACGCGGCATGGTTAGCCCGCCTAAGAGCGAGAGAGACAGACATAAAAAGTGAAAGGCACAAGTTGTCACGTTACAATGTTAATAATATTACGATTAATAGCAATGGTTTTTTTTTTTTTTACAATAGTAATCTAAAAAAACACTGATGACGACAATTATAAAAATAGATTACAATAAACATAACAAGAAACAAAAGAGACAAATATAAGTATATTTATTATCATTGACTGTTATAAGTTGTAACATTATAAAGCAACGTCAAACGAAATCAAAATACATATAAATTTAAATAAAGTAAAAAAAGCTCCTGGGAGCCAATCCTCACGCGATCGAATTGATCACGAATTCGAAATAAAGTACGAATTTAAACTTTTCTGGAACGAAAATGTTGTAAAGCAATTTATCTGGTAATGTCGAATCCGACCTTTTTCGAACGCAAGCTGCTCGAACTGCTTCGAGTGGTCGGGACCGTTCGAGACTACATCTCGCATTCGAAATGCATTCGAATCATGACAAATTTCGTTCAAAATCATTTATTTAGTAGTTCTAAACATTAATTCTACTCTTAGCGTAAACTATAATTGTTCTTAAATCTAAAGTAGATGTTTAAAATGTAGGTCAGAGTAATTAAAGGGCGGTTAAAAGACTTATGTTAGCAAAAAGATATTTTCAACTCAACTTCCATAAAACATTATTAGTATTTTCTTATGAATTGATTGATTGGCCGATTTTTGCATCTATAAAAGTCGCCTATGACAATAATATTCTTCTATTTCTATTGATTTCCATCATAACAAATACTACGTTACATCACATACACCGACAAGAATGTTTAAGGTCCGGCGCCGCCATCTTTAGTGCTGTGTAGTAGTATTTCATAATTTCATGTGAGAAAAAATTAATAAACACAATTACTCCTTTGAAAAATAAGAATAACTTATAATTCTCAACCAAATACACAAATAAAACACTCAACAATCACAGAGTTTTTTTTTTATGTCCAAATACGTTCCATTTAAAGATTATAGCAATTTCTTGGAATAGGGATTTAGTTTTACTTATTATTTCCTTATTAATAATGATGGAACACAAGCAAAATGTTGTTTGAAACATTTTGTAGTCAATGAAACCTTTTTTAATATATCAAAAGATGATCGATCAAAAAATGCATGAGAATACAATTTTTTTCAAGATAATTTACTTTAGAAAGGCCGACAGTTGTACTGTTTCCTTCGCCATCACTTCTTACCGTAACGTCATTTCTATTCCAAACGGTAGTCTTGTAGTTTATTGACTTCAAAAAAATATTTTTTGAGAATAAAGCATTTGAATTTAAATTAAAAAAAAACCAAAGCCCTTAGACTAATCTATGAACTAGTGAGCTGTATTGCTTGATTGATTTTGTAACCATGTTTATTCAGACCTGCAACCCCCAGCGCCAGACACAACAGATAATTCAGTGCGTAATTATATCGGAAACCCAACAGCGCTATTTAATATTGAGAAATATAGAACTGTGCAAGTGTTAAGAAACTGTAAGAAACTTTAGATGTTTCTCATGTATTAGAGAGTTAATGTTCATACGATGAAACATGGTGCTATTTTTAATATTTTTTTTTAAACTTCAAAAAAAAAACCTGTTCTCATCTAGTTCTAAGGTAATGGATAGTAAACATAGTTGTTGCTCGGATTCGAATTTAAACTGTCAGTTAGCTACACTTTACAAGCTTTTAATATAAATCCAATAATTTGTGAAAAAACGATTAAGCCATTTGTTGGAGCGTGAACCGGACCGCACCCTAGAAGCATTGTACTCTGTGGTCGGTTCATTACTCTGAAAAATAACCATAATATATAAATGCTGTGTTTTTTGTATATCTATAATTAAGTACGCTTATTTAATTATTGCGTACTTACACTAGTAAAAAAAAACTTGTTATTGTGTATAAAAAGTTTTGTATGTGCCTGTGCCATAAATACAACAGGAAACTTTTGGACGACCACACAATACAAGGGAAGTTAACTATTGTTTATTCTTTTTTATTGTTTTAAGTAGGATCCTGTCCCTATTTCTATGTCCTCTAATGTTTTAGCTGTAATTTAGCCCCCCTTTATATAGGTTAGGTCAGACAGATGTTGTCCATATAGATACATAAACAGTACCAATTGAGGAAAGCAATACTTAAAGTTTTTAATCATAAGGTTTAAATTTACCCGTCACAAAGACAAAAAAGAACACAATTTAATATGAAAAGTAAAGATGCATGTTTAAAAATTCCCTTTTCCGTCCTTTAAAAAATAACGCCATCTGTAATTACTTTCCAAAACTACGTAGAACATAGTAAGCTTGCATCTATAGCGCCATTTAATAAAATCACGTTGGTCATTTATCATACCTCGTCGTGTTAATTTGTAAAACGACTACAACAAACAGCTACGTTCATTTCAAGACGTTGTTCAGCCGGTCATTACAATATAATATATATATGTTTATGTTTAAGGATGTAGCCGTTAGATCTTAACAATCCCTAAAAGATACACAAATTTAAACAAATACATGGCAAAAATTTATCTTTTCCTTTGATTTTCATCACGGTTGGTAAAAAGATTAGGGAAAATGCACATAAAACATAAAAAAAAAGTAAAGTCTTGCCTGTAAAGTCGGTATACGGGCGAAAGTTTTACGTGACAATGATTTTATGTCTGTCTCTCGCTCTTAGGCGGGCGCGTGCCTCTCACTCGCTCTCATTGTGAGCGCATAACGTGAGCGGAGCGTAACGCAGTTTCTTGAAGTGTCACCCGGCAAACCAATTTATAAGACGTTGTCACGTCAAAACATAAGTACAGTAAACAATTGCAAGTAAAATGACACATGTCTTTGGTAAATGGATAAAAGAAAAAAAATTTTAAATGGTGGTTTTAAGAAAATCTGTACTGACAATGTAAATAAACACTTTTATTTCACATCATTATTTGTAGCATGAAGTATAGAAAAATCACGGAAATTAATAGCATACAACGATTACGATGCTTCGTTACACAACGCGTACGCATCTCGGAGGCGTTAGAGTACGCCAGTTGTCGACAAATTTCCGATGCAGTGGAAGTTCATACATAGTTTATTAGATAATTATTATAATTAAATTGATAGGAAATAAATTTAAATCTTATTATCCTACTTTAAATTCCCTGTAAATTAAAATATTATATTTATAGCGGTTTTAAACGATATTATGAAATGTAGAATGTTTTAATGCAATAAAAAATAAACCTTGCTGAGTTTCAATAGCTGAAAATAAAGAAAATACATAAAAATATATTTATAAGAAATATTGTTTGTGTTTTTGTTTAAATAATGATAGTTTTAAATAATGAATTTTAACTGCAAACGTATTTATACCAAATATTATAATTGCTAAAGTGAGTTCGTTTGTTAGTCCTTCCTGTTCGTCGTAACGGAGCATCCGATGGAGCTAAAATTTGGCACCATTTATTGCGTAGAATTCTAAAGTTCCATCAGGAATAACTATAACTGAATTCCACTTCGACAAACTAAAGCCTACAGCCTTGTTTACCAAACTTCCTTCCTATATCAAGGAGTTGCTGTTGAAATCCTCGCCGATAATTTAACTAAGCGCAGGTGGGGCCGCGGGCAAAAGCTAATGTAGTATAAGTTCAATATATATTATCATCGAATCTTTGCAGCTCCCAACCTTAATTTCACTTTATAACAGTAACTGTCCCTAAGTATTTTTAACATATTAGAAATATCAAATGAAATAGCGTAAAACCTAATATATATTTGACAATCTGTGACAAATCATGATCATATAAAAGATATCAAAAAAAATCAAAAATATAAATTTATCACTTACATCAATCAACTATTTTTTACTAAAAACATCTAAAGGCCTAAAATCCAATAATAAAAAAACACTATAAAACGATAATTCATGTTGTTAGTAATGTAATATAATATTTTCTTTAATATGTGATAGACCTAGTTTTGTCGCTTAATACAAATGTGATGTCGAATCCATTAGCATCGTAACTGTCTAATTTTAATTTGTCTTTTGGTGGTTGCAGTTTATTCTTAGCACGGAAACAAAAACATAAATTACCACTGTGACTTTATTTCCGCCATTTTGTATTGCGCTTGTGTTTATCAATCGGGAGTGGGTTAGCTTCCGCGACCACGCTCTGCTTTCTCTCTGCGAATGCTCCATTTTACACAAATTTGTATCTTTCTTAGTCTTGTTGTTTAATTTAAAAATTACAATACAATTTTTATCACATAAAATAAAACTATTTTCCAATTTATTTGTTAAAAGGGTAAGACACATAAGCACAAGAGTAAAATATAAAATTTATTTTTGGGTTTAAGTAAATTTTGTCTATGCCGGAAATAAGAACAATATTACGTAAAACAAAACGTGATTTGTTTGTCTAATTATGTTTCTAAATAAAATATCACGACATAACACAAAGCAATTGCTTTCATTGTTCTAACGCGTGATCAACATGAAGACAAGTTGATGGTTTAACATGCTCTACTTACACATATCGTAAGATTCGCAACACAACATTCTGACATCATAGATCGCTGTACCTATAGACTATAATAACATTGAAAGTTTTATATTTACCGAGTAGAACTTTATGAACTTCAGTAAGTTAAGTTCATACTATTGTTGCTTTAAAGCACCTTTTGTCGAAATATTTATTTATTTCAGCAAAACCTGTTAAATTTTATGTCCTATCTAAACCATAATAAACCAAAAAAAGACGTACAATACAATTTGGACCACTTTACGATTTTACGTGTCAACTTTGCGCAGGCTAATCTTCTTTGGATCAAAAATATATATTTTTAGTACACTTACTTATTTATCAGTATCACACTATAGTTGTTCTAATATACCTTGTATAACGTCATGGTTTCACTCTTTAAAAGGAAGTGACCAGTGGCTGGATTCACATCCACATCATACTGTCACATTTTTACTAACCACTTTCCGCTGCGTGATGTACGCCAGTTGGCCTCTCTGCTTTTGATACAGTGTATTTGGACAAAAGAAGCTTTATATTTGACCCATAAGTATTATAAATCACCGATGTTAGAGTAAAATGTAGTTCTTGACAAACTACAAAATAAAGATTGTTTTTATTATTGTCTACAGGTTTTCACGAAGCCATTGGTGAAGCGATAGCTCTGTCGGTGTCTTCGCCTCGTCATCTCCAGACCTTGGGCCTGGTGCATCGTTCAGTTGACGATACTGCCCACGATATCAACTATCTGTTTACCCAAGCCATGGACAAGCTGGCCTTCTTGCCCTTTGCCCTGGTGATGGACCGATGGCGCTGGGACGTCTTTGCCGGTGATATTGGAAAGGAACAGTACAATTGCCATTGGTGGAGTTTAAGGTGGGTTTATTTCGTAGTTAATATAGATAACCACATTTATATAGATAGCCAGATTGAGATAGATAGCCAGATTTATATAGATAGCCAGATTAATATAGATAGCCAGATTAATATAGATAGCCAAATTTATATAGATAGCTAGATTTACACAATGTCAATTAAATACATATGCGATATTTATTGAATCCTAAAAACTTCTACTTTTATTACTATCTCCTGATATGAACACACAAGTACTAGGTACCTTATGTACTCCAGTACTCCTACTAGGTAGCTTATATACCTACTCTAGTACTTGTATTATATAAACCTTATAAATAACAATTTTTTCACATAATTAAGAATTATATAAAAAATATACATACCTAAAAATACTTTGTTTTCGTTTAAGACTCCATGACAGTGGCAGTTTTCAAAGAAAAGCCAAAATTGTACCTCGATCCACGGTGGCTCAATTGGCAGAGCACTAAGACAGAATCTTACGGTTGCAGGTTCAAACCTGGCTCGAGGTTAATCTTTTTACAGTATCTTAGCAATAAAAATATTTATTTATCTCCAGATATAATAATTTGTAATGCAACAACCACACGTGTTGGTCAATAATTAACCACCAAACCACCACAGCTATGGTTTGCTGAAGACCAGTAATTCACCGCAGACCGCTACACAACTCACTGACCTAGAATACTTGCGCGGATTACCGCCCGCCCATCGGACCGCAAACGTTATGTCATATTGTTAGCATATTACGCGTTTGTTAGCATTACCAATTATTTGTTAGCTAAGTTATTATGAAGTAGGATTTATAATCTTGTCTTATTTTTCAGTATAATGTACAGAAATTGTTTATTTTGAATATAGCTTTAATTTGAATAAGGTTGCAAATTTCTATACTCAATCCTTATATTTATTGTTGTCTCTATTATCATTTAGTTTGTGACGTTTTAGAAAAGATTCCAATTCGTAAATATGTGGTATTCTGTAATATCTAAAGATTTCATTTAAATTAAAAAAAAAACTTTTATAATTGTTTACCAAGTCTTAACATGAACCAAACCTATTATTTTGGGACAGATATTGTTATATTTTGAAAATTTTATTTAAAATTAAAAAAAAAAATGAAATTTAACGAAAGTCTAAGTCTTTAATAATGATCGATGATATTTTGGAAAACCGGCTCATGTGTCATCAATTGAAATAATTTATATTGTTTTCATTGAAAACGTGTGATAAAATCACGGTATTTATGGTTTCAGGCATACTGTAAAAATGTTTTCGGCACAACTTTTTCGTGTCATTATATTAGTAGGCCAGAAAGTAATAAAACTATTAAATAACATGACAATGATACACAAAACAGATTTGCAACAATGACCTTGGTCTTAAATAGTTGAGTATCTTGAGTTGTGATCATCCCAATGGGGTTAAGACTCTAATTGGACTTAAGCTTCGGTAATTGCCAACTACTTTCTAATAAAAATTATCATTAATATCAAATATTTTAGTGCATTCTAAAAAAATTCAAAGGACAAATAAAAATTTAAACTTATATAATGCAATGTTTTAACCGGTCTTATGGGAAAGTGATGGGATCTCGGCCAAGAAGCGGCCTTGACTTGAGCTTAACGGTTCAAACCGACAGAAAGGAAAAGTAATATTATTGTTAGTTAAGTTATAAGCTGTAGCGGTTTTTGTTGTTCATCAGATTTCTTACTTTCTTCTTACTTGTTCATTTAACAATAATTAAAAGCTATTTGAATTTTTTTTTAAATAGCAATAGAATTATATTTAAGAAATGATGAAGTTCTGACTTTACTAATTATGGTGACTAAACACACGACTAAAAATGTAGTCAAATACGTGTTAAATAACACTTTTATTTGATAACATTTTTAACTACTTATAAGTACTTTATTAATACAAACTTTAATTAGCTTAATTTACAATCATATTAACATTTATGACCAAAATAGCTTACAAGGTATAATGTCCGATTTTATTTAAGCCCAACCGCTTCTTCTGTAACATTGGTACACCGGAATTTGCTTATTTTGCTAATATCAACAATCAACATATATTATTGATATACCGAATCGAAGTACTTACATTTTACTGACACTAGCAAAAGCTTTTGCGTAAGACTGGCAAAAAAAATATTAGCTTAAATATTTTGCATTTTTATTTAATGTAAATATATTATTAATGCGTTAAAGCACTTTACTTAAAAACACTTATAAATCATTGCGTTATAATAAGTATATTATTAATTTAATGTTAGCTATGAAGGTTAAATTTGTAGTTATTTTTCATTAAAAATTGTTGTAATAAAAATAACCATGTAGCAATGAAGTAAAAAAAATAATAACGCTCTGTTAGACATGTTTGACCGTATTATTTATTTATTTGATTGCAGAACTAACTACATTTTGCGTGCAGTTTTCTTTAACCTTATTTAGCAAAATTTGTCATTGCATGCACCAAACATAAAAGGCATATAGTTAAATTAAAAGTAATAACTAAACTTACAGTATACAGTCAGGCGTTCTTATCACCTTTAAGCGGTCACTTATATGTAGCAATATTGATATAATTAAACATTGGCTTTAGTTAAGAGGCAGTACTAAGTGACACTAAAAACAAGGATGACACGATATGTAACAAAGCGTACGTGAGAAGTCCAGCTACATCGCAATTCACTGATTTTGAATTGATTGAGTCAGATTCGCTCCAAGGGGTTCCGTAAAAGAATAACTGTATTGAGGGACAAACTTAACTTTGCCGCTGGAAAACTGTTACAGTTTAGTTTGCTAACAGCAAATTGGTTTATAATCGCAAACAAATATTTTTTAGTAATGTAACAACAAATTTACGGTTTTCAGGAGTTTGCCTTTCTGGTGCTACATGGCAAAATTTCATGATTCTAGGTTAACGGGAAGTAACCCATAAGTTTTGATTTATTTGTGTCACAATATGCGTCAAAAACTACCATATTACGGCCGTTTTTTTATTGCGTTGCCTTAGAAGCTTAATTTTTCTACAACTTTCAGGGACCCTAAGCCTTAGTATTTGATATTAAATTCAACTTGATACCTACACGTGTTCCTACGAAAAAGGGTCTTATAGATAGACAGACGGACAAGAAAGTCATCCTATATGGATTCTTTTGCCGAAAAAAAAAAGCGAAAAGGGGCACTTTAGTATTTTTTTCTATCGAACAAAAGTTCATTAATTGTATTTTTAAGTTTTTCAGGGTCTGAACCATATCTTCAAGAAAACAGATATTAAATTTTAGTCGGATTTGCTCTACGGATCCGCAGACACAATTGCCAAAAAAGAATTAAATTTAACTAGTACTACCCCTAAATTCAATAACACACAGAGAAAATATTCTTGGGACATATTTTTTTTCTCAGTTTTCTGATAAATCTTTTTTTATTTAAGACATCCATAGTTATTGATAAGATTAGAAGAAACAATAAAACATTTATTTTCTGTAAACAGAGAGCAGTATCAAGGGATCAAGCCGCCAGTTCTTCGTTCCGAGTTGGACTTTGATCCTGGCTCCAAATACCACATACCCGCTAACATCCCCTACATAAGGTGAGTTTATAAATATCATATTTTTTTTATTTGTAAATTATATTGCGTCTGTTTAGGAAGATCTGCGTATGAAAAAGGTCACTTGCCACAAATTTAAAATTTTATAAAAAGGTAACAATGTTCATTATTTTTTACTTAGACAGTTGACATATGCATTATCTGTGTTCAATGCCTTGGTATACTCAACATACCTACTTTGCAAGTAAATATTGATAAGTAAGTAAATATTATCACAACTACTATGAGATTTCGACTACATAATAAATTTAATTTGATTATTGTAATTAGCCTACACAAAATAATATTTTACTACGAATACCTTATTGATAAAGTAAATAAAATATTTTTTGTAAAAGCATTGCGCTAATGAAATTACTAAATAAAAACGAAGGTGATTTTTTGGCTTAGTTTTTAATGTTATATGTAAAAATATTGTTTCGACAATTACTTAATTAAATAAATATGCAATGCCATGCATACTTTTAGCGTTAATTAAATATAATTAAAGAAAAAAAATGGCGCTAGCTATTGCAATTTTATTATTGTTTCTATTTCCATTCCGCCTAATTGCTGCTAATATACAGGTCAAATTGCTTATTTATTAACGTGACAAAGATGTATATTTTGCTAAGTAAAGCCTATACGAATACTTTATATTATGAAGCAACTAATAACCAGTGTTGATGACCATTCAATTTCCACAAACTGCTTATCGTGTTGCGTAAGAGTTACGTAAGCTTTTTACTTAAACCACTTTATATAGAGGAACGAATTAGTTATGAAAAAGGATGTAATTTATACTGTTTATATATTGCAGCTAAGGTTTTCTTCAACTAGTTTTACTTTATTTCTTTATGTAATTTCTTATCATTTAAGGAGTTTTGTTCGATACCTTTTTATTATACGAGTTTGAATAATGGAATGTAAAAGAAGTTCGTATATTATCACATTTTTAATACTTTCGGTACGTAGCTATTAACATACATCGTATTACACACAGACCAGTCGTAAATACACAACAAACTTAGCTGAGAACTAAAGACAAGATAACATTTAAAGCTATAACAAAACTATAAGAGATCAGTACTTTAATAGTGGTTTTCCTCATGTCCACCCTCGATGCCTTCAAAATGACCATGTAGTCCTTCTGAGCCTTCCCAACCTTCATGATGCGATGACTCATGATGTTCTTCGTGGTGTATTAGCACAGGTACTTTTACTGGGTAAGGGACATGTTTTTCTACATGATAAGGGACGTGCTTTTCAATGTGCACTGGTACAGGCCTTTCTACTGGAACCTTTACTGGGTAGTGAACTTCCTTTTCAACTGGATAGGGAATAACTTTTTCAACTGGGTATGGTGCTGGCACAGGGACCTTCACAGTGTAGGGCACATGTTTATCGACGTGGACAGGGACTGGGTTATCAACGTATACTTTGACAGGGTAAGGTACTTTCTTTTCAACTGGGTAAGGAACAGGTTTTTCAACTTTAACTGGATAAGGCTTTTCGACATGTACTGGGACAGGATTATCGACATGTACCTTTACTGGGTAGTGAACAACCTTTTCGACTGGGTATGGCACATGCACTTTAACGGGAACTTTGACAGGCACGTGAACCTCTTTTTCAACGGGATAAGGATGCGGTACATGCACTTTCACAGGTACTGGTACGTGTTTCTCCACTGGGTATGGAACTTTTTCATACACTTTTACAGGAACTGGTCTCTCAACTTCCACCTTTACGGGAACAGGTACATGTTTTTCTACAGGGTATGGTTTAGGTATATATTCAGGCACTTTGACGATTTCCTTGACTGGGTAGTGTACTGTTTTCTCGACTGGATATGGCTGTGGTACGTGTACTTTTACTGGCACTGGGACATGTTTCTCAACGGGTACTGGAATATGTTTCACTACGGGATACGGTACCGGCACTTTCTTGACAACAGTGACTGTTTTCACGTGTTCTTCATGATGACCAATTTCATGGCCTCCGTCGAAACCTCCAAATTCACCACCGAAGTCGCCGCCATGGCTACCAAAGTCACCATAACCGAAATCTGAAAGTCCTCTTTTGTCTTGTTTTTTATTCTCTTCCACTGGTTTGGTTTCTTCAGCCTTTGTTTCCTTTTCTGCCTTTTCCTCTGCTATGGCCAGGCCGATGACCACGGCCAGGATCAAGGAAGACCTCTGAAAATAAAATAAAAAATATGTCACGTTTGTAAATTGTTCGCTAAATAAAAAAATATAACTCTTTTTATGTAAATATTTATCATTTTTTTAAAGTTACACTTATAATTTAATTATATTTTACCAGTAGCTTCATTTTCGCTTTACTTGTTGTTCAGCGAATGCTGCTCGGGAGTGTGGATGGCCCACTCAGTGCACTGGTTTTATACCACGTACGTACAGATCAATGTTGCAAACACTTTCGCTATGGTTATTCAGCCTACTGCGTTTCGTGTACACAGTTCCTCTTGGCGTTAGTTTCTTCGCACGGTAAAAACGATTAAGCTTAAAGTAAAGGCACATGTTGTAAGTTTTCAGTTTGGTCGTCTAGCGTATAGAAATTTGTTTAAAAAATCACTGTATCAAATTTTATGTTTTTAAGAAGACCTTTTGAGTAAGGTACAGACAAAATTATTGATCTATGAAGCAATTTAGTTACCCCACAGATCAAGTAATATTTAGCAAGGTAAATCACCTATAATGTTCAATTATGTAGCACATGCATTGAAATATACCGGAAGCTTAAAATACGTAGAGCTTTGCTAAGTTGATTTATTTTTGTTAGGGAAAGAAGATGATGTCTTAATGGTGTTCGTGCACGCATGTTTGTATCTACAACATTACACATTAATGATTATTTAATAATAGAAAAAAAAATGAAGTTGTTATGTATGTTGACTAGTATTGACAAAACCCAGTTGATCAATAGAAACTTTTTTTTTTTAAATGCTATGTTACAAAAGCATTATATTGTTATTACTTAAGTAACATTACTAATTAACCCACAACGAAAACTTGTGTGTTACGCTAAGTTTAATGATCCGAGCTTTGATTGATTTGTAAGAACGCGCTGTAATGGATTTAAAGTATTTACGGAATAAAAAACTTTACTTTATTGCGCTTTAGATGGTTGAAGTTCTGAAGTAATTACCCAAATTAAATTGAACGAAGAAACATCGACCATATCAAATCTCTTAACGAAAAACCACAAGCCTTTTCAAATCGAACAAATGGAATATTCCTGCCACATACTAAAGAAGAGCTGTACATACATCAGAGACCTAAATTTTCACAAATTTGTATTGTGCTTATTATGTTTTATAGTTAGAGACTCGAGAAAAACTAAGAAAGACGGACAGACTGCAAGGTAGGAGTAATAGGGCTCCTTTTATGACAGAGTAAGGAACCCTAAAAATGGAATCTATATATAATATAATGCTAAAGATATTGTTTGTTTTTCTTTTGTTTGGACGCGCTAATCTTTGGAACTACTTAATATCACACTACAACCCTTTGTAGCCGAGTAAAAATAAAATTGAGCGGGCGAGCGATGTGACCGGGATAGCGATGTGACCGGGATAGCGATGTGACCGGGATTGCGACATAGCGCGAAAGTAACAGAAAGGGCTGAACACCGTCTGACAGATCAGCTAGCTATAAATGAAATTAAAATACCTATTATATACACACACACATAAATTTATATATAAAAGGTATTTTTATAGGTATTATAGGTATATTGTAGGTATTATACAAGGTATTTTTCATTTTATTTATAGCTAGCTGACTTATCAGATGTTGTTCAGCCCTTTCCGTATATTATATATATATATGTATATAAACAAGCCGCAGCCTATGGACGCTTGAAATACCTGGGACATTACTCGTGCGTTGCCGAACTTTCAAAATCTAATAACTACTATCTTGAAGAACCCCATACTGTAGTCCTTATAAAGAAACCGGTATAATTACAAAAAAACCGGTCGGGCCACGCGCATTGAAGGGTTTCTTAGTTGTAAGAAGTAAGAAGTACATTTTATAAGTTGGTCAACTATTACTCGTCTACTTGTAATAGCTGGGATAGTTTCCGCTGGTATGATTATTTATAACAAAGTGCCGTGAATTTTTTCACAAATTTTAGCAGCAGGGGAGTACAATTGAATCTATCAAAAATTAGCAATTCAAAGCTAAATATTTTGCAGACGGATCCCTAAATCAGAAAATGGTTTATATTTTGAAATCCTACACCATGGGATAGTCGAGAAAAAAAATCATCTTCACTTTACGTTAGGTACCCTATTGTTTTCAAGATTTTATTTTATCACTTTGTCGGTGTGATTAATATAAATACCCATGTCCAATAACAGCATTCTATGCTAAAGGACCCTGAACTAAGCCGCGGACAGACAAACTGACGGACAGACATGGCGAATAAGGGTTCTATGTTCACAACGAAATCCCTTAAAATGTTCGACAGTTATGTAAACCAGTACAAGCACGTTCGGACGCAAAGTTAGGTGAATTTAGTTGTATTTTTTAAAACTGTCACAAAGCTATTTTAAAGCAAATTAGCAAATCGTTAAGGAGTAACTCTTTAAATTAATGAAACCAAAACATTGAATCAGAAACAGAAAAGGTGTCCCCTATGCGAATAACATCTACTTTAATAAGCGGATATCGTCGATATCGTAACTCTTTTATGGGGCAATGTATACAATTTTACAACAAAGTTCCCAATACTATTCAAAAGCTATCAATAAGTAAATTTAAATCTTTTATCAAGCAGGTACTTTGTAAAAAGGCATACTACAATATTTCAGACTATGTAAATGATAAAAATCCTTGGGACTGAAGATGCTCAATTACAGGATGTATAGGTAAACCAAATTAAAATGGAAATAATATAAAATTGTACGGCTTAAATTTTTTATTTAAAACATTGATTGTATTTTTAGTTTTTATGTTGTTTTTTTATCGAGTTTCTTGCCGGATTCTTCTCGGTAGAAATCAACAACATTGTGAACCGGAGGGAAGGCTCAAAAAAAAAAATTTATAACTTTGACGATTCAAAAGTAATTGTAATATCCTAATTTGAATAAACCATTTTGACTTTGACTTTGACTTTGACTTTGACTTATTGATATTCGATTTCATTTTCTGTTACAAAAAATATCTTGGCATTAATTGATTAACATTATATAACACTAGCTGACCCGGCGAACATTGTTTCTTTTTTTAAAACCACTGCAGCACCAACCTATTGTTAAAGGGTTGTACTAATTCAAAAACCTTCCCCGGCGTGTGCATAACAACTTACCAAAATTACATTACAATCGGTTTACCCTTATTGAGCGAGTCCAACTCGCAGTTGACCCTTTCCGAAAATCCTTTCGTATCGAATGCCTACGTCGTACAAAAAACACAACACAACAAATCAAACACCTAAAAAGTGCATAACCTCTTTAAGTTTAGAAACCTGCAAATGAGGTAATATAGTACGGTCACTTTCGAGACATTCCAATTTTAAAGAGTACTTGCTTGTTTTTAAGTGAGTTCAACCGTTTTTGAATAAAATCGGATTGAGTTTTCAAACATTTGTCAAAATAAAATGTAAGTTAAATCAAAAGCACTAAGGAGTATTGATATCAACTTCGACGCAAATAACCGCCAAAATAACTTTCTACCCTTTTACGCCGTTAATTAAACAAGATTTATCATTAAACAAGATTTTGGAAAACCACAGACATACTCGTAGGGATTCTGCTTGGGATTATAATAAAGAAAGTTCACAGTAATTGATCAGTAAATGTCAAAAGAAATGAGAAATTCGTTTGTATGAAGCCCGCTGCGAGGCGCCGCGAATCGTATCCTCTTAACTATTGATAACTTGATAACATTAGTGTCTGAAATAAGTTAAGTCAACAAATCGCTTGCTCAGAGGTACTTACCTTTTTTTCGCGGGAAAACTTAGGTATTTTACGTCACTAGTGGAGTTACTCATGTTTTTTAATTATAAACTTTATGTTTATTTAGTAAAAGTAATATGTTTATAGTAAACATAACTAAATGATGTACCTACTACGTAATTCCAAATAAATGTTTCTTTTCTTTTTCTTTTTTTTTGGGGTGCGTTCCGAATTTGCACCATGTTAATTTTAAAATTTTTAGAACCAAAATTATGCTAAAATCCTATTTCTTCTTGTTATACTATCTATTATCTATCTATAAATAACACTAAACAAAACATTATCTTTAATGCAATAGTATCAAAAATTTAAACTTAAGTGTATCTAATCAAATAAACGGATCACTAACGAATCGCATTTCAGACAGTATCATTATGTTTATTTTTGTACAATATAAAAAAAACTTTTTGCGCGCAAGCGGATAAAGTAACAAATCACACAATAAAGTGAGCTTTTTCAAGCCAGTGAGATAAAAAGTATAATGTTTGAAGTGTAAAGCTCCATCTTCAGAAGTACCTACTGTATAAATATTTAATTTATTTACATATAAAGTAAGAACACTCTTTTGCAAAAAAACGGGCACTTTTAATTTTATCTTATTTACAACAAGAAAAAGGTTTTCTGATTTGAAGATGTAAATGTCATGTTAGACAACAATCCTGGCAAATTAAAAATGAGTTCTAAATTTTTTTTTAATTTAAAAAAAATCATGTTTCTTGTTAAAAAAATCTAATAGCGCGAATTGTTGAATCTTGTTAGAGTAACTTTTGGTGAAGAAATACTTAAATGTTTATTTAATTTTTGATTTTGAATTTGAAAGCGCTTATTTTTTGTTCTCTTTTAACCATTGAAATGCGATGATAACTGCCAAAATTATTGCACTTCTTGAAGAAGGTAGTACTCAATGTTACCTGTCTCAGCAGCTACATGTGAGTTGTTCAACAGTCCAGAGGACTTGGCAGCGCTAAGATAATAAGCGCTAAAATACTGGCTTGGTCAAGATAAGAACAGATTCGGGTAGAAAGCATTCTACAAAACCACGGGACGACCGTTTCCTAGTGAGCCAGGTGCTAAGAAATCGGCAGGCGTCAAGTGTTGACCTTAGGAAGAGTCTTTAGGAAGTAAGAGGAGTAGAAGTTAGTTTGTGGACGGTGAGGTAGAGGCTTCTAACCGTCAATATACTCAGTTACATCCTAGCCCGTAGACCTAAATTACTCCGTGAGCACCGAGTTGCCGGACTTCGTTTGAAACTGTACCTTGTGGTCTCTAGAGGGCTGGAGCAGGATGTTAGTCTCCGATGAAGCTAGAATTTCACTATGTGGCGAGGATCAACGCCGGCGAATACTGAGAAGACCAGGTAAAAGGTTTGCAGATATGTGTTTTGAAGAAGTTACTCCTTACGGTGGGGGCCCCGTAATGTTTTGGGCAGCTATAAGATTGACGGAGCGTACGGAGTTAGTTTTCATTGAAAATGACGTATTGAATGCACATCGGTACATAATGGAGGTTCTGATTCTACGTGCTCAACCCACATTAACTGTTCTTGGTGAACATTACTTTTTTATGGACAACAACGCTGGGGCTTACCGTTCCGCCGATGTGGAAGCGTATATCCAAGAGGTCGAGATTCGTCATTTGGATTGGTCAAACAAGAGTCCGGACCTCAATCCAATAGAGCATGTTTGGGTTCTACTGAAAAGAAACGTTAGATTCATTCAGCATTTTGCACAAAACATAAGGGAGCTCAAAATAGTCGTTGCTGAAGCTTGTGATTATATTTCTCAAAACGTGATTAAATATAGTGTCAAAAGCATGCCCAGAAGGATGCAAGATGTAATTTTAGCGTCATACACGTTATTAATTTCTTACATTTATACCTTTTTGTATAAAAAAACAAAAAAAAACTTTTTGTTTAATCCAAGTATCAATATTACTCTTTGTTTGGAATTGCACGTATTTTACATTCGTTTTATAAAACAAATGTCACAAAATGCATCAAATGCATATTAATTAACGAAATTTATAACGAGACAGGCTAATTAAAAAAAATAAATTGAGTATAGATGTTGTAGATCAGTTCATATTATGCTTAGGTGCCCGATTTTTTGCAAAACAGTGTATATAACACAAAAATTAGGCTAGGCTAGTTCTTCAGAGGTAATGATAATTAAATATATTTTAGAAGCTATACTTAGCACTTTGCCAGTGAAACTTTCATAGTAAATTAGAGTTTGGTTCATCTTGTAATTATTCGTATATATATATATATACACAAGTTAATTTTATGAGAAGCGGTACCTCCTGTCACGTTATCTACGAAGCACCATGATACACAGAAAAGCTTAAAAATGCACAGCTAGCGGTCACCCATCCAATAACTGATCTATCCGGACGTCACAACCTCACAAGCTACACTTAGCTATAAATTGTTCACAAAAAAGTGTAATTTTTATAACTAAATAATGGATCAGAAATATTTTTTCCAAACTAAAATAGTCTGAGGCCTATTGCAAATCCAACATTTTTATGACAGCCTATACCTATCTTATATTAGTACGCAACACTTACTTTTTAATTAAAATGAACGTAATAACTAACTAATTGGTATTTAATTATTTAAAATGTGGATTTACTTAATCAATCCTACATAAAACTAATCCAAATTGACGAATGTTTGGGAGTTTGTTATAACAAAGAAACAAAGACTTGAACACTTCGAAATAACTATTGGCATGGCTTTTTATTGGTGCCTGATATTGATTAAAAAAACTAAAATTTATTAACATTTTTTCAAGAAAAACATTATTTTATCCATGCAACAATTAATTTTAACATGGAATATCAAATTCAGTAATGTGAATAAATCAGTATAATTATATTTTTATACACTTACATATTTAACACTTGAAATGTAAATATTTTTCATCCGTTTTTTTTAATTAACTACCTATTTACTTTTATTATTTTACTGTTTAAAGGCATTCATTAAAATTTAAAAATATACAATCGTACTATTTACATGTAAAATAATTAACGTAAAAATCCAAATTTTTAAGAGAAAAGCCAGGTGAAAAGCTACTTTAGTAGATAGGTTCCTTTTGGTTAATTGGTGTTGTGTCATCACTAGATTACAAAACCTACAAATAAATACCTATTGCTCAATTTCGCTACCTTCTTTACGGTGTTTCCGCCTGAACACCACATGACTCTATCTTGGCAAAATAAAAATATTTGTTGATATTGATGATGTAGCCAAAAATATGGCTTCTATATGTTTCTTTGAAGACCCCTATCTTTAGATAGTCTCAAACGTAGATAGATTTTTTCTTTGTATGTGTATATTACTCATGTATATGAGGTCCATGAAGCAATGGTTTTTCGTAAGATTTTACACTAGGAGCGCATAAACTACCTAGTAGTTGTGTTAATATGATAAAAAGTGCATTTCTTGAAGAATGCAAGATGCAAGATTGAAGAATTTTGATAAGATTCTTATCGTCATTTCTTTTGAAGATCAGGTGGTTACTTATAAAACGTTACTGCTGCACAGCACACAGTCAAACTCCATACGTTTTCCTCGGGTGGTATGCACGACAGTTACAAAACTACCAGGCTGTAATAAAAATGAAGGAGATTAATACTCGTGTGCTTAGCATTACAATCAACAATCGTGAAATACTAAAATTGTGTAATTGAAACGAAACAAATCTAACATGGCGGAGCGTAGTGTAATCCGTCACAAGTTTTACTCTAGTTTAGTGGCAGGTCGTTATTATACGTAGTAAATAATCGACTCATTACCGACGCATTGCCTGACTAGATTACATGGTTCTGGTAACTGGTATTAGACATTTGCAACTTGCTATTTTATAAAGTTACAAGACGAGGAAGATTGAATTTGCATTATGTGGAACGCTTCTGGTTATTTTATAATATTTTGTTTTGTTACACTGACATTTCAAGACATAAATAGTAGTTTGATAACGATATGCGTTTAGTAACTTTAGTATCTGATGAGGTCATGTTATCTAGATGTAGATGTGACTTCAGTCCCTAGAGGTTTTGTAAACAAAGCTTTAAAATAATACATTCTGCCTGAGGGCTTAACCTAGCTTCAAATAAAGGGTTTTGCGTGATCCACAAACAGGACAGAAAAATTATCGACAACTTTTTATTCTAACGAACAAACGAACTAGCCGTTTGTTTCTTGCAGGTTACATTTCGATAATTCTTTGACAAGGAATCTAAAGAGTAGCACTTGACAAGTTTTATGATATCTTTTTCTTCTTCTAAAGTTATATTTGAACGATAGAAATAATTTTCTTACTACTTGTTTGGCTACATCTGTAGTTTTTGGACCGCAACACTAAAACATTATTTCGTACCCTTGAGCCCTTATTTACTTGTTATGTTCATGTGAATTAATCCTTAGTTTCGGTAACAGAAGTCATAGACAGGTATTGCGTTAAATAGAATTCTTAGAACTAAAAATTAATGACAACAGCAAAAAATTAAACAGATTAAGTAAAATATATAAATATATAATAATAAAAAATATGATCATTGCACATACAAACCAAATATGTACTTACTGCGTAAGTTATCAAATGTTGATGCATTGCATTAAGGTTACGCGATGCACATACCTTCTTAGTAAATATAGCCTTCTCTTTGACGTTTTTGCATTCTTTCACTGGCGCTGGGTATCTTCCTAAGGTCTCACCACTCAATTTATTGTAAAGTTTTGGAACATCATAGCAAATGTAGTCCATTAGTGTAGTCCACAACTTATACAAAATTTACCCAAACTCCCCTCCGAAGCACTGAAATGCTCTGAATCTTTGCCACAAGGTGGTTAACCATCCAAGTACTGACCACACTCGACGTTGCTTGACCTCACTCATGACCTCCGATCAGCGATCGCATATATACTATGAGCTTTTAGAAGTTTGACTCTCCAAGCAAACTGATTTCACCATAACAATATATTAATAGTTCAGAAATAACACATACATTTATATATAAACAGTTCCAAATCCACCATATTGTAGCCTTTCTACTTAAACTTCTGTGCTAGGTGTCACGCAAGGGAACACAAATCCTTGTTACTGATTCAATGTCGTGGTTTCATAAATATTAATGATTTAAATCATTAGTGATTTGCTAAACCGCTTGAGGGCTAAGACTGGAGCCTCACTGTAAGAGGCATCGATAGTGCGTGGCATAATTATTAAAACAGTGAGCAAAATCGATTTTTGCTGAGATCGTGAGCCAAAGTAATGCAACGTTTGAATATTACCTTTTGGAATTTTGTTATACTGAAAAAAAAACAACGCGATGATTGGTTTAGAAACAAATTTATTTTAATGAAAAGCATAATTACATTGCATTTTTCATTGTTGACGTACTTAATATTTATGATTATACCTACTAATAATTAAAAGCGTTAAATTAAAAAAAATGCTTTGTTTGTGATAAAAGTGTCATAGAGTAAATTTCTGAACGCACGTCAAAAAAAAAATCGGAATGGCGCGAACCTAATTAGTTATTTTAACCTTAGATTGTTTATTTACGTATATATGGTTTTTTTTAAATGAGTGACTCTAGATACAATGATATTTCTTAAACACCAGACACTAAGAAAACAAGTATCTAATGCTGAACTAAGCTTTTTATCGGAGAAGTCACGTAAAAAATATCTTAAAGCTTACAAATAGTTCAATAATTGGTGACTTTCAAAAGCTGCTAATGTTAAAAAAAATAGTTAGCCTACCTTTTATTTATTTATTGATAGGAGCAGAATATATTACGTAGTATTTGTAAATTAGAATAAACTTATTGCTTAATATGGCCTTTAATGTGTTCCTTGCCCATGACCTATTTTCTAGCACTGGTAGAGGTGAAAGTTGTGTTTCCCGCAAATCGTTTTAGGTCTTGAATCGAGCCTTGAATCCCTCGCTGTGCCCATTAGTCTATATTAGAATTACTTGCTACGCTTGTGATTCAATTCTAGACTACTTCGCTAGCTCGGGATTTAAAGTTGGCACTCTTCACAAAAAACCACTTTGCCCACTTGTTGGCAAATAACTATTGTATGTATAACGTCACAGTTTTTATTCCCGGGGTTAACCAGTGGCAGGGAATACACTGACGTCATAATGTGAGAGACAGTATATTTTTTACCAACCACTTTAGTCCTGCGTAGTGCCTGCGGTAGTGAGCCCATCGCCGCAACACTGCTTCAAATAGCTGGGTATCTAGACCAATATCTGCATTCTAAGAGTAAACACAGCAGTTGGCTTTACAATTTGTGTAAGGCGCTGCTGATTTAAATTTACTATTGGGTTGATGGGTCTTCATATGATTTGTTGTTCTGATTTTTCGTGGGGTTTTTTTTATTATTGCTAAAAAATGTCCGATAGTAGTGAATGTGTAGAAAATTTGCCTCCACTCAATATTTTAGACGTGGCGACGGAAATGACTCCCAAGAAAGATTACCAAGAAAGTCAAAAAAAAAAAATTATATATGCTATCACGACTTTATGGCATGGAAAATGCAAAAAAGGCTACATCTTTTTCGGAAAATGTTTCTAACTCTTTGATCTTTTTTTGAATGCCAATTTACAAGAGTCCAGAGGTCGGTGGTGGCCGATGGGGTTTAAATTTTAAATTTCACTTCACGTCCCAAGTGGCGGAGGTTCGAATCCCGGAGTCGGCGTGTACCAATGAGTCCTTTCTTAATTTCTCAAGTACACTGATTTATTTATTCACACCACTGGCTTCTTGGTGAAGGAAAACATCGTGAGGAAACCTGCATACGTCAAAAAAAAGACGTATGTGGAATCCACAATCCGCACTGGGCCCGCGTGTGGACTATAGCCCAAATCACCCTCGTTTATGAGGGAAGGCCGTGCCCCAACAGTGGGGACGTATGAAAGCTGGCAACAAATTTATGAGAGTAGATAAAGTAGTGTATTACAATACTTGTGTGATACTATTAAAATCATACACTCGTATTTGAAACCCCTTATTATGTAACAGTTTCATTAACTACTATTTTGTAACATCATTTTGTTTTAAAATGTGCGCAAAGTCACGTAGAATTTGATTATTTTGTGACAACCGTGAAAATAATTTAAAAAAACAATTCACTTTGTCGTAGCAAGTAGTTTTTTCGCTAGCTCTCTTCTTAGCGAGTGGTAAACGCGCCCTGACAATGTTTTTGAATAATCTTCTAGAGGGTGGGACGTCATTGGTTATGAATATCGCATGTTTCTATACTATCGGCATATGGATCTATCAGACGGCATAATTTTTTTTCTTAGTTCAGCCGTACGAATACCGCGAAAGTACAGGATGAATATATTTCCGAACGACCTCCCTGAACAAAACGTAAGACATACATCGAATTCACGTCAAAAGGTCATAAAAAAAGTAAATAATAGGTAACTTTTTAAATCACAAAATAAATAAAGAGAGATAAAATATAAAAAAGTGAACGCCATAAGTGGCACCAAACCTTATACCGTATTAAACGTGAAACTTGCACAACCATAGACAATTCCGCGTTTGTGATACTCGCCACGATAGTTCCACACTAACTTAAGACAGCATACCGATATGAAGTTTAAGTGAATTAAAGTATACTTAGTTAATTTACTCGTATTGTGGGACAATTGATTTAAAATGTAGATATATTATATAGGGAGAGATTAAATCGTTTTTCAGTTATGGAATGCCGTATGTTTTACAACAGAAATTAAACAATGTGTAAGACACGCATAGATCCAGAGTTCTATTGTATTTATTGCAAACTCAAATAATTTCAAACACTGCCGTGACTCTTGGAAACTTATAACCTAATAAATTTGTTTACTTTGTAAGACTGTATTTTAATATGACGTTAAAAAATATATAAAAGATTACCTTTACTAATACTGAGTTTCTTCTTAGTTGGTTCTTCTCAGTAATAAAATAATTTCGAACCGGTTGTGAAGATTATAAAGTTTATAATTGAACTGATAATTCAAAAGTGCTGTTATAAAGTCTACTTGATTAAAAAATATTTTACTTTGAGTTTGAGTTTGCAACGTGAACAGGCAAAGGTACTAAACCACGGGGTTCATATTGGTTGCAATAATTTATTAATTTAAATGCTTATTTTTAGTAATGTATTCGTAATGCAAAGACGTTACGTTCTTGTCAGGTTAGCAATTTTGCAAAAAAAGCCTATCAATTTTTACTTGCTTTTATTTAACTCACAATGTTTCCCTTTTTTTCCTTTCATCTCGTGGTGGAATCTTGCAAGCTTAAATAAACATACTTCGTGTTATCACCAGCTCGGATGACAATACAATATTCCACAGTTACTTTAACCAAGAACCGCCTACCAGAGTTGTACCAGGGTACAACCTAGAGGTGGAGGTGAAAAATTTAAAAATTTCAAAATGAGTGTCCGGGGGTTTTGATGGTCGAATATCACGAATTTAATGTTTATTTTGATGTTATCTCCTCTTGGCAGATGCAGGAAGTGCACCTGAAGGTGGACATTAGAACGTGAAAAATTAAGTGAAAATTTAATTACTAATTTATATTGAACATAATATCGTTCTCCAAGTTCTCATCACCCAACTTGTGAAACTTGGGCAATTAACTATAAAAAATCAATTAAACTATCACTAAAAAGTATTAAATAAAAAAGTATTTTTTTTTAAAAAAACTTGCGTTTCTTAAAACATTAGAATCATATAAAAATTCAATCTAACAGAAAATTGTACTAAAAAGTAATTTATTTTATTTTTAGTTTAAGCATCACGCGCAAACTATAAATCCGATTTTGATAAAATTTTGTCTCAAGAAGTCTGGAAGTTCAACTAAAAAAGTGAAGTATATTTTGTTGTACAAGCAAAGGCCTAAAATTCATAACAACAAAGTCACACTTTTTAGTAAATTCATAACAACAAAGTCACACTCTGGTAAATTCATAACAACAAAGTTACCCTTTTTAGTAAATCCAAATTAATATTATATGTTTGTGAAACTCTGTTTGTTTGTTTGTTTTTGCTTAGTGTTGCTACGGAGCAACCAATGAGCTGAATATTGGCACAAAGATTGTTGCAAGAACGGAAAAAGGCATAAGCTTTTTATCACTAAATAGTTGCCAGAGACATAACTGTAACCAAATTTTACGTCAACAGATTATAACTATAACTTGCTGTAATAAACTTTCCAAGACTTTCCGTAAAAAACCCACGCTGATAACCGAATTTAACGCGAGCTAAGCCGCGGGAAAAAGCTAATAAAATTGAAACTAAAAATTGCAAAATGCTTACCAACTAGTTTTTTTAAGTCTGATAAAGCATTTAATGAATGTTTTTGATTTCCTTAGAATCTCAATTCACAAATTTATAAAATGCTGTCTCTAAATGACCTTTATGAAATAAGCTTGTTGCGTCGACCAACTTAACTTTGCTCGTAACTTAGAGCTAAGCTAACGAGTGAGTACGTTCACAATTAGGACATAATAAATGGCATTTATTTGTAAAGAAAGATACGAGTTCGTATATTACATAGAACCACGTACGTAGTGAAGAGGTACATTCAAAGTTATCATCGATATTATTTTGTTGTTTATCGAGTCTTAAGAGTAAAACAAACATTCACCTTTTAGTTATCGATAAAAGCGTTCATAATAGCTCGATAGTTCTAAAAATTTTACCATCAATTATTATCACACCTTCATGTTATAGGATGCCTAAAATTTGTATTCCGTAAAGATAAAATTATTTTTTATGAGGATTCTTTGTGTTCATCTTTTAGTATACTTTAGGTTTTTGACGTGAAAAAAGTTTCCTAATTATATCAGTTAGTAAAACCTTAACGTATTGCATCTTGTTGATACATGAGGACATTATACTAAACAGAAAGTATGTTTGTTATCTACTGAATTATATAAATATGACACTGTGCAAAACCTTTTTCTTTCACATAGAAAGGAACAGGTTTTTTTTATTGTAACACAATTTTTTTCTTCTTTTTTAGTTGTAGATAATTTTCAAAACTTTAGGTAATTAAAATTACAATATTTATAAGGTATGAGTGACAATATGGTAATCCCTAAAAAACTCCACAACGGCTGGACAGTTTTGCATGAAGTTTGGTGTAAAAATAAACTTCAAAGTCATTTTTATCTTGATTGAGAGTTTTCACGGAATTAATTTTTCCACGGGAAATGTCAAGAGACACAACAGTTAGTGGCAAGGTCAAAATAAGCACGTTCTAAACATGCTGATAAACTTTTTATCGATTACGTAAATTCTCTTAAAATTTACACAATTTTAGAAAGCAGTGTGGTTGCAAGTATATACCTATTGAAAGTACCTACATACTCGTACCAATTACTTTCAACGACTTGTTTTGCTGTGTTTTAATGCTAAATTATTAATAACTTAAGTGGATTTAATTCTATATACTATAATACCGAAAATAAGAAAAGATTGAATAACAAATGAATACGAGGATTTTAGAACTTTACAGCTATTTTTGTGCTGGCGTATGTCAGGCTTACCAGCAGGTTGCTGGTTTAGCATTACAATATATGATCAGAGTCCTGGATAAGATTTTTAAGTTCGAGTATGAAATAACTTAAAAATACTATGTAATAAACTTAGGTGAAATGGTCACCTAAAGTACTTATTTTAGTTAAATATATGTATATACACATGCTATCGTAGTATGTGGAACAAACTAACATCTTATATCTAAGGTATAGATACTCGTGAACACAGTGTAACCACACGGTACATAACGCGATACACTTCCACATTTTTTCTCGATCATTGTCGACTTGTTGACATTTCCCACTCATCGACTATCGAGTTCTCGTAAGTCAATCACTGTGTGTTCCTGCTCTGCGGTTATAGTAACCTAATAAGTCGTGTTAAGGGCCCTATAGAAGCCAAGTAGCGCCGCCATTAAAAAAAATATTTATTTCCTCTTTGTACAAAGCATATTGTTATTTCAAAAATAAACTACATAGAATTATAACACTAGTTATTATCTTTACTTAGACAGTTGTGTGTTAGGTATTTCTGGAACACATTTGAAAGCTTTACATCACATTTATACTTAAAGTGACCATATTCAGCGGAAATGCCAAATAAAGCTCACAGATCTATTGCAGAATAGAAACAATACAAAATGTTTACGAACAGGAAATAAATAATGGCAAGTAAATAAATGGTCTTTTATTCGATTAGCAAGAAAAATCCGCTAAAAAGTTATTTGACAGCATAATATGTTTTTGTTGGCCGCAAAAATATAGCACCAGCAATCCTGGCCAGCAACTAAATCAAGGATTATCAGTATATAACTAGATATTTGGTGGTCTTGATAATGTATATGTTTGGAAAATAAATAGTCCTAATACAAAATTATTAAATGGTCAGCAAGATTAAACAATCAGTTAGCGTGAGTAGAAAACAAAGTTAGATGGTGACTAGCGTAGTTATTTGTATTTATAAAACAGTGCACGAGCCGAGCCTAATTCTCTGTTACCAATATTGTTGCAGATTTAATTTCCTGTGACATCAAATTGTAGGTTTCCCAATATAACATTACTTGCTGATCCATTTAGTTATTTTGCTGACCACTAGATGCAATTCAATTCACTGTGTTTTCTGACAAAACAAATTTAAGAGATGACCAAAACCTCTTTAATTAGCTGACCTTTTAAATGATTGGCATAAAGCGGCGCTAGTTGGCCGCTGTACTCTGCTGTGGACTTGATTATAGTGTACCTGTTTTTTTATTGAAAAAAATAAATAAATGATAACAATTAGTAAGTAAAAAATATTTTGTTTTATTTCATGTTTTGAAATCTTTGATTGCAGAAGCGCTAAGAATATGTAGATAAATACAAGATATAATTTAGTTTGTACACGTAAAATTTAAAACATTTTATTGATTCGTATTAAACTTAGTAGAGAAGGTATAAATATTATTTTATTTACATTTTTGAAATTCGCAAAACAAAATGACAAAAATGGTATTTACGAAGTAGGTATTTACATATATTTAGCTTACTTATTTTATTATGTTTTTGCGCTAAATACCTGCTAAATAAAAAATATTTGAGCTAATACTACTTGCATTAGCAAATAAGCATTTTATAAGCAAAACATATGTATGTTTTTTTATTTATAAAATATCGTATGCCGGACTATCCATACAACCTTTTTTGTGCTTTAGTTCATTTCAAATGAAATCACAGAAAAGACAGTTCTGCTTAGTACTGCACCCAAAAAGGGCGATAGATCAGATCCATCGAATTACAGGCCTATCGCTATTACCTCTCTCCTCTCTAAGGTGATGGAGCGTGTGATCAACACACAGCTTCTAAGATACCTAGAAGTACACGATCTGGTCAGTGACCGTCAATATGGCTTTCGCCACGGTCGCTCGACTGGTGACCTTCTAGTGTATCTCACACACCGATGGGCACTAGCCATTGAGAGTCAGGGGGAGGCATTGGCATGCAGCCTGGACATAGCGAAGGCGTTCGATCGGGTCTGGCACCGCGGTCTTCTATCGAAGTTGCCATCTTACGGAGTGCCCGAGGGTTTGTGCAAATGGGTGGCTAGCTTTTTGTCCGGTAGACGCATACGAACCGTAGTTGACGGTAGTTGCTCTGATAGCATGGACATTAATGCTGGTGTCCCGCAAGGCTCTGTGCTGTCTCCTACGCTGTTTCTACTGCATATCAATGACATGTTGGACATCAACAATATACATTGCTATGCAGATGACAGTACTGGAGACGCTTTTTACACGGGTCGTGCAAACATCCCTCGTTCCGTTGTGGAGGAAAACCGCGGAGAACTTGTGTCTCAAATCGAGACCACACTGTCCCAGGTCTCTGATTGGGGACGGGTAAACTTGGTCCGATTCAACCCTACAAAGACACAAGTGTGCGCGTTCACCGCTAAGAAAACTCCATTCACTGTAATCCCACAATTCCAGAACACTCCCCTCTCCATCTCCAAGAGCATTGGGATCCTTGGTGTCGACATCTCCAGCGATGTTCAGTTCCGAGATCATTTACAAGATAAGGTGAAGCTGGCGTCCAAAAAACTTGGTGTACTCAACAGAGCGAAGCAGTACTTCACGTCGGGGCAAAGGTTGTTACTTTACAAGTCGCAGGTTCGGCCCCATATGGAGTACTGCTGCCATCTCTGGGCAGGTGCACCCGGATACCAGCTTGGCCCTTTTGACTCGGTTCAACGACGGGCTGTGAGAATTGTCGACGATTCCAAACTCACTTGCGGTATCGAGCCCTTAAGTCTGAGGAGAGACTTTGCCTCACTGTGTGTGTTCTACCGCCTGTACAATGGGTTGTGTTCAGAGGAATTGTTCGAAATGATGCCCACGGCTACTTTCTACCATCGCACCGCTCGCCATCGGCAGGGAATTCATTCTCACACTTTAGAACCTAAATGGTCGCGTACAGTGCGGTTTCAGAGAAACTTCCTCCCGCGAACGCTTAAGTTGTGGAATGAGCTCCCTGCCAAGGTTTTCTGCAAGGACTACAGTATGGAGTTCTTCAAGAAAGAAGTTATTGGATTTCTGAAGGGTCGGCAACGCGCAAGTGATACCCCTGGTGTTGCAAGCGTCCATAGGCTACGGTGACCGCTTACCATCAGGCGGGCCGTAAGCTTGTTTGCCACCTAAGTGGTATAAAAAAAAAAAAAAAAAAAAACATGCCTCTGACTGCACAAGTGAGACAGGGTACGTAAACATTCAAATTTTGACCGCTTTGATGGCCAAAAACTAACATGGGATGGAAAAGTGGAAATATTTGTTCAAAACTTTGTACATACCATATTCAAATACCCGACCACCTGGACTTTGTAGGTTTTTTGTGCTTTAAGAGTTATATCTGCCCACGGATATATTGCAATTAGCAAATTGGCCAATGTAGTGCGACTGCATCGCAACTGATACGAGTCTATCAACAAATAGGTTGCTAAGGCCTTCTTCCACTGTTGCTACTTTTGGCGATTACTATCGATTCACAGCATCCATGCAACTGGAAGTTACTGTGCGGTAGACGTTCTTAATTTAGAAATAACTTAATCAATAAATGAACACCAATTTAATTAATCATACGTTAAATATTTTAATGGTTCCGTTCCAAATTTGCGAGAAATTATTAGTAATTACTGTATACAATTAAAGGATTCAAAGTATGGAACGACCTGAATAGCCACATACTTCCTGCACTATTAAACTGGTTATTAATTATTGTGTTCGTTTGTTGCATTTTAACGTTTATTATAACATTTATGTTATATAACGCCAAAATTATTTTGATTGATCTGTTAATTTTTATTGATCCGTTATTTCTACAGTATTATGATGATATATTTTAGGGTACCGTACTAAACAGTAAAACATAGAGAGGATTTTGTCTCCCCTTTATGTCACGGCTATTTTTCTTAAACAACTGCTAGTAACTTATAAAATCCTAGTACTCCTTGTACACCAATCTTACAAATACAGAAATCTTCATATAATAAAAACTACATTTTAAATGAATATACATACATACAAGTAATCTTTCTTCGTTTCAGACTTCCCACACCTTGATATTTATAATGTATTTCTTAATTGTATGAAGATTTCTGTATTTGTAAGGTTGATGTACTAGGACCTTATAAGTAAATAGGTTTATTTTCATTGATGATATTTTTCTTAGCAACTAGAAATGTTATTGATTTGAAATTTCTATTAAGGAGCAATAGGAGGCAATGTAACACCCTTAACAAAAATAAAAAGAACAGCTAATGTCTTAACTACAAGTAACTTCAAGTCAGTAAATCATTGAATCTAATCTATGAACATCCAACAGTGAAGTTAATGAGAAAAAGCGACATTAGCAAAACAAAAGCATAGACGTGATTTTTTTGGAGATTGCAGTTAATAATTCCATTATTTTGGCTGTTTAAAATTCTGATCAGGCTCGTACCCATAACATACTAAGTGTAAGTTGCGTAAGGTTTCCTTCCGTTTGTATGTTTTAAGTGTCGGTGTCGTGTTTTTGCGTAACATTACGCACATTAGTGTAACCAGAGCGTAACAAGACTTTGCAGAGGCTAAAGACAAAGTTCTCATTTATTTAAAAGCGTTATCGGTAAACGGGCGGACCGCCATACAAACTACCGATTTGCACGTGTAAATGTCCATCCCGGTATATTTAAAAGTTGCCGTGGGGATAACTATAACGTTTGTTACTCAATCCTGCCCCAACGGAGCATCCAATTAAGCTGAAATTTTGCGCAGAGATAGTTGAAGATACGCAAAAAACAAAGGCTACGTTTTATCTTGGAACAATTAAAAGTTTCCGCGGAAGTAACTATTACCGTATTCCATTTGAAGGAACCATAGCTGCAGCTTCAGCGTGCTATAACACATTTCTTTAGTATATGTGCACGTGGTGCAATGAAAAAAAAATGAATATGTGCCTGAAATATTTGGTTTAATCGATCAAGGCAATCAATTTTACCGAAAATTATTTCAGTCATGCATATATCAAACATTCATGTCTTTTTGCTAAGGGTTTTATATGAATTTTTTGACAATTATTGGTAAAATTGGTTAAAGTATAGAAAATCTTTAAATAGCAAATAGGTATTAGTAGTAGCTTTTGTAAGTTTAATCCTAGATATATACATATTTAATTTACCTAAAAACGGCCACTTTTAGCAGATGTGCTATCTATAACTCACAAATTCGTCTTTAGAAACCACACAAATATTTCCAAAAATAGCTTAAAACTCGTTAAATATTTCTGTAAAATCACATTTTTGAAACTCGTTTTGTTGAAATAGAAAATCAAACATGACTATTGGCGCTAGTTGATCTCAGGAACCCTCTTAATATAAAAATACTTATGATTTATTTTTCTTTTTTCAGGTAAGTAAAATTGAATATTTACACCATCTGTGATTCTTCCGGGTAAGTTAATCTTTATTTTTATCATAAAAATAGTAACCTCTGAGACATGTGCTGCCCTCGTTGATTTTATGGTGGACTGCTGAACTTCTAAGTATTGAAAGCAGCAATATCGAAGTAGATGCCTTTCACTGAGATTTTCCAAGGCACTCAGTAGTTCCGATACTGAGGCACAGAGGACGTTACTAAATGAGTATTAAATCTTGTTACTTTTTATCGTTGAATGTAAGGATGTAAAATTTATTTTAGTGCAACAAATATTAAAGAACACAACATTTGATTGATATCAATTCTAAACTATATATTTCTTATTCTTGTTTTAAATAATTTCGAATTGAATTCAATTAAATTTTGTGTTTATTATATTTAAGGTTATTCTATTATATATTTTCACACAACTTCCAGGATTAGCGTATTATTTATTATAGGTACTACAAAATGCTTCTTCCTAGGTAAATTATTTGTGTTGCAATAGTACCTACCTAAGCTTGGCAAAGCCAGTTCTGGTTTGTTTTTTTTTTACACCACTAATTCAATTTCTGTATTTTTTACGTACATACAATTTCATTTTCATAGATATGATAATTAGGTATGGTTAGAATATTCATTTATTTCAAAAAAAACTCTAAGAGAATATTTATTACCTACGTTTGTGTTCAATATAAAGGACTCGGTAGTAAGCATTTGGTAGACAATCATATGGGAAAAACATAAGTGTACGTAAAATGGTAACGTATAGAAAATATGTCATCCATCATTATTGCTGTAAAGCTGGTACCTAAGTAATAAATGCCAAATGCTTAGCAAGCTGTAAATGAATTTCGGGTGAACCAAAACGCAGCCGCATTACTCATCAAAGATGTGAAACAGAGTGCCCAGTGTGAGTTTTTAACTCTATTATCGCGTTCGCGGTTCGCTTATTCAATAACGGTTCTATGGGAAAAAAGTTGTTAAGGGATAAATAGAAGGTAACTATAGCGCTACCATTAGATAACATCAATTTTCTCTTCGTAGAAAGCGAATTTCTTAAATCCAATATCCGAAATTAGCCAAGTGCGAGTCGGACTCGCGCACGAAGGGTTCCGTACCATTATCTTTAAAAACGGCAAAAATTCACGTTTGTTGTATGGGAGCCCCCCTTAAATATTTGTTTTATTTTAATTTAATTATTTGTTTTTAAAGTAAATATATAACTTAATATTGTGTGAATATTTCAAACGTCTACCTGTTGCCGTTATCAATATCGAGCAAAAAATCACGTTTGTTATATGGGGATCCCCTTAAATATTTAATTTATTCTATTTTTTAGTATTTGTTGTTATAGCGGCAACAGAAATACATCATCTGTGAAAATATCAACTGTCTATCACGGTTCATGAGATACAGTCTGGTGACAGACGGACAGACGGACAGACAGCGAAGTCTTAGTAATAGGTTTTTATACACATGTTTTCTTAAAGTAGACGCGACAGTAGAGTTAGAAACTCACAAAATCTTACACTAGGCTAAAATTAGAAGTCTGAAGTGAAAATATCAGAGATATGATTATTTTTCAAAATCAGTTTTAATTAAACACTATTAGATTTTTGGCCACGGCTAAAAGTTAAGGATGAATGCTTTTTCAACTACAAAAAAGTGGACATTTTCTGGACCCGGCACAAAGTTAAGGGAAGGTTTAAATATAATTACCACCTACTTAAGTAATAAAACTAGTGCAACACTTAACATTTCATTACAAACTTAGCTACTTTCGAACCCTATTTCCACTGCAAAATCCTTTAATTATAATAAATAATAAATATTCTTGGACATTACTCGCAGCCTCATCTGATCCCAAACTAACTATGGATACCAGAAAACGGATACAAATAACACCTTTTTTTTGTAAATACATACATAGTTAAAACACCCAGTCTCAAGTCTAAAATAAATAATAAATGTTTGTCTTGTGCGGGAATTGAAACCATGCTCATCTATTCAGCAGTCAGGTCAAAACCCAGTGAGCCACGACCGTTAACGTCACGGCCCACTTAGCCGATTTCATGATAGAGAAATAAACATACTGATATATTAAAATACTATTTCTCGATTGCCGTAGGATTTCGTGATTGAATCTGTTTTCAGGTGAAGTCAAGAAATCAGCTTAAAAGCTTTTGTTTAGAATCTTTTCCTTTTTTTTGTTTTGGTTGGCTTGTCTGTATATCAGTTTTAAGTTTTTTTTACTACGCAACAATGAAAAAATGATGTCTTTACTACTAAGAGGTATATAAGTATGTCCCTGACCTTTTATTCTATACCCCTTTTTACTATAAATCAGGTATTTATGACTAATGGGACATATATAAAGCCACTTTAGTCCAGGAAGACTGCTGTCATACAGAGTGTTGTGGCGATGGGCTCTCTGCCTGTCACAAAGACCAGAAGTGGTTGTATGATGTGGGTGTTTTCAGCCATTGTTTAAGCTCTGACGTTTAACACACATATTCGTGTAAATACTAAAACTTAAGTTCAGTATATATTATCTCATATGTATTTACGTACTCGAAAAGTAATTATGTAAAATATAATTCAAATAAAACAAAGACATAATCATTTCTACCAAAACAATGTCAAAAATGACTTCAATTATTCTTAATGTCTTAACTGTTACAAAGAACAACAAAGAGAGTCATTACACGCACGCATTGACCTCATTCTTGCCTCAATCCAAGGCCGCGGAAAGTAATGACTTTGAACGAAAGCGAGAGTAAGTGAGAGTAAGAGTAAGTGAAGTAAGTAGAACAAGATGATCTGATGCAAAAGTGAAGGTGAGTTATGTTAAGAGTGAAAGAGAGCTTTAATGTACAGGTTGATTATTTATTTAAATAACTAAATCTTGTTAAATTTATTGGAGCCGCACTTTTAATATGCTTTTTCTACTGAAGTAAAACTTATCTTTATTTCACGAAGTTGTTATTTCTTATATACAACCCTATTAGATATATCATATTCATTCGCTAAGGTTGTAAAAGAAAGCTGATTTTTTGAAATAGTATTTGAGTACCGAGAAATTTTAGGATGAGAAGAACTTCAAAAAAGTATATTATTTGTAAAAGTAAAAACAAAATTGAGATTTGTGTATATCAAAGAAGGAACTGACTGAGAGTGATCAATGAGATATAATGGACAGCAATAGTAACAGCTTATAATATTTATAATGACGATTCAGAAAAAAGGTAACATTAATTGCTTACAAAAAATGACTTAGCGAATACTCCGAGTCCAGTTGCAAAACATTCACACACAAAGCTTTTCATTAAGTTGAACAATCATTAATTGCTGTCAAATTATTAATGATTGGCAATTGCGATCATAAAACTGAAGGCATGGTACTGACCTGTGTGATGAGTGAAGGTCGAACACAGGCCATTGTTGTGAAATTAGTTCAGGTTCCGATACAGTTGCGTATGTTTTAGAAGAACATGCTCTAGTTATGGAGAGAAAGGGATTGCTTCGACAAGAGTCGGATGCATTCTTGACAATCTGCACATACGCACATAAAATAAGTTAAAAGACGCTTTTGTGACCAAAAATATCATAATTATTTATTATTATAGATGTAAATTACCGTCATAGTTACCTAATTGATATTTCATAAGCTTTTATTATTTTGATATCGGTGCAAACTTTAGGACTATATCTTATAAACAATGGCCAACATTTTTTTAACAATAGCATACCTATTCACAATATACAAAAATTTTACTTGCTAGTATACAAAAAATATATAGAAATAGTGATGAAGTAGTTAATTATTTGTCTATCTCTAAAGAAGGTTTTTACGTTAAATTGTAGGTTACTTACTTATTTTTAGGGTTCCGTACCTCGAAAGGAAAAAACGGAACCCTTATGGGATCACTTTGTTGTCTTCAACATTTTCTGTCTTTCAAAATTTGCGCAAACTTTCAAAACTCGCAAGGGAATCAAAACCTACAAGGTATTTCCCGTGAACTCAGAATCTTGAAATTTGGTACGAAGCAATACAGCAAGCACAAATAAAGGAAAAATTGCGAAAACCGTAAATTTTTAGTTAAATCATATAATAAAAATATGTTTATTAATTTTACAGTTACTACCCCTTTCCTCATAAACGAGTAGCGGCATTAAATTGAAATTCATATCAAATACTCAGGTCTATAATACCTTTACGCTGTAACAAAATCAAACTTCTATATCAACGCAATCAAAAGAAACCGCAATTTAAGGCATATATTTTCAAACTCGCAACTGCTCGCAAGGGAATCAAAACCTAAAGGGTACTTCCAATCGATTTAGAATCTTAAAATATGGCATGAAGCAATGTTTTATAGCACATACTATTATTTATTATTACTATACCCATACATATAATTCCGAAAACCTTAAATTTTTAGTAACATCACATATTTTTTGTACGGAACCCTCGGTGCGCGAGTCCGACTCGCACTTGGCCGTTTTTTTTAAAATTAGTAACAAATTAATGGATTTTGGGTAACTGATTTAATAGACGTATTATAGAGGTAGCAGGGTGACTAGAATCTACGGGTATATCCTCCTTGTATGATGCGAGCAAGATTTTACCTGAAACATAACACTTTTTGTGTTATAATATATATTGTTACGCTCGTAACATTGTTAGACTCGAAAACGGATTTTACTTTAAATTAAATTGTCATACCAGTAACTATGAATGAAAATCTATTAAGGTGTAAACTACAAAAAGAATAGCCCAACTGTACTATGTGTGTAAGCGAATACATTTTGTTCTAGAAAATGAGCTAAAAAGTAAAACTAACATACAAGAATATATAATAATATCAAATCAAATAATACAAAATATCAAACTAACTTGCCCCTTTAGAAAAGAAATAAGTAAACCATATTCTCTACTATAAAATCTACAAATACTTTCAAAGCTAAAAAATATTAGTTGGAATAATAAATTTTGTGAGAAAATTTGAAACGAAATTTCTAAATCAAATTAGTTCTACGATAAACTAATTTCCATACAAGTATAACGAATACAAAAGTAACTTTATAATCCTGTCAGCGCCAAACCGTTGAACCGAACTAGATAAAATTTGGCAAGAATGTTAGACTGCCTGAATCTTTCAACCTGATTGATATTTTAGTACCGTTAAACGTTCTCAGTAATACAACAAGTTCTGCTAGATTTGCGGAAAACTGCTATATAATAGTGCATAACTGTATACGTTAAGACATATACGTTGATCTTAAATCGAATGAGTAGTCATTTTAATTCACAACTGACTTGCAAACAGTTTGGGTTCACAAAAGGTCGGTCAACAACCGACGCTGGCGTTGAGCTTATTCAGCACATATTTGATGCATGGGAGGATTCAATGGATGCTTTGGGTGTTTTATGTGATCAATCCAAGGCATTTGATTGAGTCCAACATGAAACCCTAATTAGGAAATGACAACACTATGGTATTGGGGATACTGCAAAAATAGTATATTTTAGCTATTTCCATAGTTTAATGACATATGGTATACTATTATGGGGTAGCGCTGCTGATGTAAATACAATATTTTTGTTACAAAAAAGGGCAATTCGTGCTATTTATAAATTAGGATCTAGGATATCTCTGAGGGATAGGTTTAGGGAAGTAAAAATTTTAACTTTAGTGTCGCAGTACATATATGAAAATCTTTTATATGTACATAAAAATATCAATAGTTTCAGCAAGAAAAGTGACGTTCACAAAGTAAATACTAGAAGTAAAAATAAGCTGTTGGTGCATGATACACGTCTACACAAAATAAGTAACTCTTTTATGGGGCAATGTATACACTTTTACAACAAAGTTCCCAATAAAATTCAAAATCTATCAATAAGTAAATTTAAATCTTTTATCAAGCAGGTACTTTGTAAAAAGGCATATTACAATATTTCAGACTATGTAAATGATAAAAATCCTTGGGACTGATGATGCTCAATTACAGGATGCATAGGTAAACCAAATTAAAATGGAAATAACATAAAATTGTACGACTAAAAATCTTTTATTTAAAACATTAATTGTATTTTAGTTTATTTAAGTATTTTTAAAAGAGTAACTATCGAGTTTCTTGCCGGATTCTTCTCGGTAGAAATCAACAACATTGTGAACCGGCGGGAAGGTGGGAGGGTTCAAAAAATAATATTTTATAACTTTGACGATTCAAAAGTGATTGTAAAATCCTTATTTGAATAAACCATTTTGACTTTGACTTTGACTTTGACTTAAACTCATTAGCTCGTACCTGGACAATAGGATTCAGACAGTTGATATAAATGGGAAGCGCGCCCCTGGATTTAAAATTAAAATGGGCGTTCCACAGGGCTCCATCCTGGGGCCATTCCTATTTCTTATATACATTAATGATCTGCCGGAGGTCGTTAAAAACAATCACGAGATAGTGTTGTTCACAGATGAAACATCACTTTTGTTTAGAGTTTAAAGACGCGAAACAGTTCTAGATAATGTAAACAACTGTCTGTCTAAAGTTGTCCATTGGTTCAATATGAATAATTTGCTTTTAAACAGTAAGAAAACAAAATGTATTAAATTCTGAACGCCAAATGTTAGTCAAGTAAGAACCAGTGAACTTATAAATGGGGAGCAATTAGATTTTGTAGATAGCGCTGTATTCTTAAGCATTACTTTAGATGCAAAACTTCAATGGGGCCCACACATAGCTGGATTGGCGAATAAAATTAGTTCTGCAGCTTTTGCGGTTAAAAAGATTCGTCAACTTACAGACGAAGCCACAGCCCGGCTAGTATATTTTAGTTACTTTCATAGCGTGATGTCCTATGGTATCTTATTGTGGGGACACGCAGCTGATATACAGACAATATTTGTACTGTAGAAGAGGTCTATTCGAGCAATATACAATTTATCTAACAGACACTCTTTAAGGGATAAATTTAAAGAGATCAATATACTAACTTTACCTGGTCAATATATATTTGATAATTTAATGTATGTTCATAAGAATATTAATCTTTTTTTAAAAAATAGTGATGTTCATAATCTAAATACAAGAAATAGACACAAACTGGCTCTGATCCACACCAGGCTTGAAAAAAATGATAAGTCATTTAAAGGACAATGTGTCCGTTTTTACAACAAAATCCCTGCAGAAGTATGTAAACTGAATTTAAAAAAGTTTAAAAATTTTGTTAAACAGAAACTTGTCAAAAAAGCTTACTATTCAATTAAAGACTATCTTATAGATAATAGGCATGGTAATAACTAAAATGATGTTATCATAGTACTTATATTTGGAAATGTACCAATCGTTATAATTAAAATTGAAAAGAGCGACAGCTGGAGAGTTTCTTTCGCCGTTTCTTCTCCCCAGAACGCCATCTTGATTCCGAAACGGTAGTAGTTTATGAATTCTTTGCATATTCTACTGACGTCAAAAAAGTGATATTGTATCCTATTTTTAAGAAATAAACTATTTGAATTTGAATTTATTTGACACCATTATATTCCAGTAAAATTTATCGGTCTGGTTTTGCGTCCCTGGTCCTCTTGACAACTGTGCATTTTCTTTACCTAAAATGCACAGCGGAGTTCAACCTTTTGCTGAGCCGTAAAAATTATCTTGCTAAAGTATAATAAAAATAGCACATTGTCTATTAAGAGCTGTAAGGAGAAAATTACGAACGACAGGCTATAAAGAAGCCTAAGACCGAAGGCCGAAGGCTTTAATGACTCGAGTTCGTAATTTCCGTACCGCCCGTGTTACACACTATGTTTTTCATTAATATTTGCACGAAAATAAATCACACTAATATTTTAAAAGCGAAAGTTTGTAAGTGTGTTTGTATATTCGTTACTTCTTCACGCTCAAACAGCTGGACTAAATTTGATGAAATTTGGTATGGAGGCAGCTGTAACTAGATTAACACATAGGCTTTTTATCACAAAAAAATCAAAAAAAATCGCGGGACTAACTGTAATCGAGCTTAATCGAATTAAAGCTACTGATATAGCTTGCTATAGCAAACTTCATTAGTATAATTAATCAGTTTCATGCATGATAAATACATATGGGAGGAATGAAAGTAGAGAAAACAACGTTAGATATCTAGAAAATTTTATAATTAAAAAGTTTTGGCTGTAGTTAAAACTTGTATATTGCTCGCTTTGCGCGTAGTTTATATCTTGAACCACAGATGGCGCTTTTATACAAACTTAATAAAATAGACAATAAAAATAATATAAATTACTAAATAGAATCTCCTAATATAATAAGCAGAAAGCATATGTCATTACCGCCAGCAGGTTCTCTCTCTAGTGAACGTGCGCTTTGCCTTGAGAAAAGTAAAATTTACAAGGAAAAAGCCCGTGGGAGTAATTAAGGACTTAGCACCCACTTTTCCTGCGCGTAAGAGTGATGAAAAAGTTTTCTTTAACTTAATATAATCAAAATTTTATATACTGTATTGGTTGAATAGTTTTTATGGAGTACGTAAACACTTAAAATGTATTTTAATCAAACAATTTATAAAGCTTGTGTAGTCTGCATATCATTATCATTACGAAGCATTATGAAAATAGTGACGTAAGTGTTTTAAAATATAAATATAATTGACATACATACGTAACGGATGTCGCATTATTTTAGGAAGTAATTAAAAATTTCAATTATTACAATCAGTGCAATAATTTTATGAGCAATGTAGGATATTATGTCACCTGTGTATTCTACTACTCCCATTTTGTAAACTGTAAAATATATAATTTTTTTAACTTGGCTGCTAGAATAAATTAGTTTCCTCAAATAAAATTGTAACCAAACTGTTGAAATGAATTATGCGATAGGTCTCTCTCAAAATCCAAAACAAATGATCTTACAAAATAGTGTTTGTTATTAATTAATTTCTTGGCTCAGTGGGTAATGACCCGATTCTGAATCAAGGGGCGTCGGTTCGATTTCCATATAGGACAAACATCTATATGGTGAACAAATATCTATTTGTGTTTGTCTTGAGACTGCATATTTTCTATGTATAATATGTATGTATTTACAAGACAAAAGCTTATGTATGTATTTGTATTCGTTGTCAGGTATCTATGTATATTCCAAGCTTTGTTTAGTTTGGAACCAGATAGCGTTGTGTGTAATGTCCAAAAATGTTTATTTATTATTAAATTATGCCTAGGATGAGCTTTTTAACAGGACAGGCTCAACTTACTTATATGTTAATGCAGTCAAAGCTACTACAGTCGCCATATTTAAATTGTGTGAATTTACAACATGACTAGTGACCAAACACCAAAGTAAGAATGTCAGAAAAGTTTGTAGCACAATACACGTTTTATACTTGATGAGAGTAACAAACAAGTCATGAAGACAAGTCACCCGTGTTAGGAGCTTTGTGATTTCAGTAAAATATGCATTTGATAAAATACTCTGTCCAGTCTACCTCGTCACTGTTTCGATGTGCGAACAGACTTTCAAGTCTGTCTTACATCTCCACTGAAGTGTAACTTCAAGTATGGATTACCCTAAGTTAATATAATACATTCGTTGCATCATTGTTAGAACTAGTAGAGGATTTATTTGTTACTAGATTTTACCAGGGGTTCCGCCTGCCTTGAATTCGGCTATCGGCGTGGAACTCCTTAATTAATTCCTTAATAATTATACTAATGAAGAAAGCTATAGCTTTAGCTATAGTTCTTTTAAGCTCAGTTATAGTTATTCCCGTGGGACATATTGAATTTTTCAGGATAAAAATTATTTTCATAGTGATCTGTTCTGATCTGATTATATAGTAACAAACATCCATCCATATTATGCATCCATACATACTTTCAGATTTCTAATATAAGTTGGATTTAACAATATTATTTAATCAAAATCAGTTGACTTTTTGCTTCAGTTGACTTTTTACTTAGCCATGCCCCTACTATGAAATTCTATCCCCAAGGGGTTTAAACGAAACGTCTCCACTTGTTTGGTAATATAGGTAATGTAAATCACCGGGAACCACTAGAAATCAATCAATTAAATACTTAAACATGCGCTACAATGTGATAATTCAACTAGCCGGTGGATTTTCGTAACTAAGGTAGGTAGGTAGGGTAACGCACATTGGTATGACTTGCTTGTTGCCGTCACCGCCATAAAATTACGGACTAAATCACCCGTTAGTGAAGCTATGTTGTAATTCATATGTACTCGAGCATTGCTCGGAATAAATTTGTGAATTATGAAAGTGATATTTTGTCGTCAGCGTGTGATATTTACCTTGTTAGTGTTGCCATTTAGAGAAAAAATAATCTTCTTGTATTACTTTGGGTTTAATTCCATAACAATATAAGTCATAGAGAAGGTTTTTTAAGGTTATTTCATAATTCTACTAATATAATAAATGGGAAAGTTTGTGTTTATTACTTTTTTACGCAACAAAAACAGCTAAATTGCTTTAGTTGAAATTATAATGTAGATAAAATATTTCCTAAATAAACAAATGCTAGTTTATCCCGGAAATTTCAAAAGATCGTGCAGGCTGAACTATAACCAAATTCATATAGATACCTACAGCTGCATTTCTATGGCAAACTTCCTGACTAAATATAATCAAGGAGTTTCCGTAAATATCACACACCGATTTTAAATTCAGCGCAGGCGGATCTGCAAGCAAAAGCTAGTGGTAAATAGAAATAACTTATCTTCTCTTTATTTTACTTAAAAAAAAATTGTTAAAATATACAAAATTTGGTTTAAGTGGTGGGCATTTAGTATAAATTTAATAAAAAAATATTACAATAATTTTAAAAATGTTTAACAAAGTGGATGTATTAAAGTGAATGTAAATTGCTCTGAATTTCATAACACAAGACAAAACTGTGGCGACTCATGTTGACCATGATGCGATATTTATCTGGGTTAGACTCGTATTATTACGCATTTTGCAAGAGCCCTGCAACCGTGCTATGTGTAATATTCCTATAATTTTATTGTGAGGCGAATTGTATAATGAAAAACTGTTCAACATTTATAGGCCGTCAGCCAAATTTTATTCTTCGTTTTTTCATAAATATTTTTGAGAAATAAAATTTTGTAGATATCTTAGAGTAAACAGGTACATCAACTCGAAATATACTTAAAAACGTAACAATCACCACAAGAACATTATTTACACATATGTTAGGCAAACGAGAAGGAAATAAAGGCTTAAATTACAACAGAAAATAACAAGTTACAAAGAAAAGTTTAAGAAATATCACAATACAATACAACGTGTAACGTGTAACGTGTAACGCCTAACGTATTCATAAAATAACTTCCTAGTCTTAAAGATAACGAAGTTTAAACAAATAAGAAAAAAAAGACATAGAAAAGAGTATTATGTCAGTGTAATTCGATCGCTGGCCGTGAAACGTAGCCTCCAGGGATCTGATTATTGAACCACTATCCTCTTTGATGACTAGTTTCACGACCCCCATTCGGCTTTTAGTGCTTAATCTTATAATTATATCACATTCAGATACTGCTTCCTGCAGTCCTTAGTAGCTATCATGATGACCATACTCGTGACCAAACTCGTGACCATGTTCGTGACCGACGAAGACTGGAACTGGCACCTTTACTGGATAGGGCACGGGTTTTTCAATATGCACTGGCACGTGCTTTTCAATGTGCACGGGGTAAGGCCTGTCATAAGGCACTTTAACGGGGTATGGAACGTGCTTTTCTACTGGGTAGGGAATGTGCTTCTCAACTGGATAAGGAGCAGGTACGGGTACCTTAACTGGATAGGGAACTGGTTTCTCCACGTGCACTGGTACTGGGCGGTCGACATGGACCTTTACGGGGTAGGGTACTGGTTTTTCTACTGGATAAGGTACTGGTTTCTCAACTGGGTAAGGTACTGGTTGAGGGACATGAACTGGCACTGGCCTATCAACTGGTACTTTTACGGGCACATGTACTTCCTTGACTACTGGGTAAGGTGCAGGGACATGTACTGGAACTTTCACTGGGTACGGAACCTTCTTTTCTACTGGGTAAGGTGCAGGATAAGGAACTTTCACTGGAACTGGTATGTGCTTTTCTACTGGGTAGGGTTGAGGGACATATACTTTAACGGGCACTGGCCTATCAACTGGCACATGGACTGGATAAGGTACTTTCTTTTCTACTGGATAAGGTTGTGGTACATGATAAGGTACTTTGACAATCTCTTTGACTGGATAAGGAACGTGTTTGACGACAGGATAGGGTTGAGGTACATGAACTTTTACAGGGTAGGGTACCTTCTTTTCTACTGGGTAGGGAACGTGCTTCTCTACAGGATATGGGACTGGGACATTCTTGACTACAGTAACGGTTTTGTGAACTTCGTCATGCCCTCCGTACCCACCTCCGTATCCGCCTCCGTAACCACCATCAAAACCTCCGCTAAAACCACCATCAAAATCGCCGTGTCCGTATCCCAAATTGAAAAGACCACGTTTTTCGTGTTTTTTGTCTTCCTCTGCTACTGCATCTTTTTTATCGGCCACTGCCACTTCCTTTTTCGATTCCTTAGCCTCTTCTGCTTTAGTTAAAGCCAAGAGAGCCACCAGGCTGGCAGCCACGAGCTGAAACAAATAAACAAAGTCTAATTTTAGAATCGCCTTGTCGACAAATAAATGCAATCGGTGCATCGCCGCGTTAAATCTGCTATAATCCATTAACTAGCACTAAAATACTTTTTGCGCTTGTTGCGTTTAATGATTGACTTAGTTCACATCGCTCATAAATACTGCTATATGCGATACAATGCGCACACGCAACATTTCCTTATTGCAAAAGACATTAGAATTGGGACAAGGGAATATGCGCAGCAAACCCATAAATTTTCACTTTTAGAACTTGGACACTATCACTGATTTGCACTTTCAATTTATAAATCACCTAACAATAACACTTATGTATAGTTTAAGATTGTAATGCTGTAAAGTAAACACACCATAAGCCTCATGATGCTGAGTTTGTAGGTTGCACTGAAGTCAGTGAAGTCCTGAATGCGAGTGATGCGTGTTTCTCAGTAACTTCGCTATATATACGCTGCAAGAGCGGCGGAGCGGACAAAAAATGGCGGTACTGTGTAGGACTACAGCACACTTTCGCTTTCGAGGGGGTTTGATTTCGATCGCTGAGCCAAAATGTTCCATATCTGTCGAGCTGATCTGCTTGTACGGAACCTTCATGAGCTCCAGTTACACTATAAGCATCTGCATAATGTGTCTTCCTGAAATATGACACTGAAGTTGTCTTTATTTTTCCGTAGAAAGTTTAGCTGAATGTTAGGTTTATTTTTACGTTTATTATAAATGTTTCTACAACGAAAATTTAAGTAAGAAACATAAATTAAAAATTAAATTGATTAATTTATGTATTAATTCATGTCTCTTCGACACTGCTTCACCATGTCAAGGCGCCCACGCACTCTGCGCTGCAATTAGTTTTTGCTAAACGGTTTTTTCCTTCAATTTCGAATTTAAATGTTCAGTGATCTTCAAAATGATTGTTATAACATATATATTTGGTGTCTGCAAGTGTTCATTTTCGTATAAAGTCGTTTTGAGTTACCAAATCGAATTGAGGGTCAGTTCTAGCTTTAGCTAGAATGGGAGCTACATCGCTTACAACGGCGGAAACACTGTGGAGAACCAGCTAGTTAAAAAAGGCTTCAATATAATAAATGTAAACAAAGAATGTAAAAATTTATACTAATATTTTCAAAAGGTAAAATTTGTTTGTTTGTTTGTATGTAGAGGGTAATGTAAAGGGTATGTCTGAAACTACTGAACCACTGAACAACTCAAAAAAAAAATTCTTGTTCGAAATGATGCCCACGGCTACTTTCTACCATCGCACCGCTCGCCATCGGCAGGGAATTCATTCTCACACTTTAGAATGGAAAACTACAGTATGAAGGTCTTCAAGAAAGATGTTATTAGATTTCTGAAGGGTCGGCAACGCGCGAGTGATACCCCAGGTGTTGCAAGCATCCATAGGCTACGGTGACCGCTTACCATCAGGCGGACCGTAAGCTTGTTTGCCACCTTAGTGGTATAAAGAAACCCATACTATCTCCGCCTGAGTAACATAGGCAATAAATTGTTTTGATTAGAGTAAGTTTTTAGTTCGAAACATCAATGTTTGTAAATCAAGTCGTAAGAAAAAAAGGCACTATTCCTGCTCGTTGCAACGAAGTAACTGAGTTTTGGCGCGGTTATAGCTGGAGGGACTTAAAAGATTTTAGAATAGATTAAGAGTTCCTACGGCTTTATTTTTGGGACCGAGATAGCTGTAGGGAAAGAGACGGCCATAGACTACTTTTGTCCCTCTTATATTGCCTCGTATCTCTGCGGGTGGAACCGCAGGGTTCGTCTAACAACTTAATTGATTAATATCACGTAAATATACAAAGATCTAACCCTGACTTGAGCTCAAACTTGAGTTTTCTACCTATATATCTATGACCAAAAACGTTGAGCAAATGTGCTACTTGTGTGCATCACAATTAAATAATTAAATTGAGGAAATAACTCGTATTTTTTGTCAATGGGCTGCTCCTTGTTTGAGCGTGGCTTCTGAATCCTGATTGCCAGGAGTAGCTGTGGCTTTATGCTGCTGTGATGTTTAACGCAATGTTACGTCATTTACCTACAGTTTATTTTACGTATAGATTTTTATAGATAACCTGTACTAAATGAGTACTCACTTATGTTACGTTTTTATTATATATTTAAATCTTTCAAACCTAGGATATTCTCCCTAATTACTAAAGGAACAAAGTACAACATTTCTGACTATATAAATAATAAACATCCATGGGACTTCAGATGCTCAATTATAGGCCGCATAGGTAAACTAAATAAAAATAATATAAAATGTTTAAAAGTATTGTTATCATAATCATTTTTCTTTTATTTAAAACATTTGTGATTTTATTAGTTTTTTTCCTGATTTATACTAGTTACGTTAATCCAATGATTTTTTTTAAAGTGTAATTATCTCGAGTCTCTTGCAGGATTCTTTTCGGAAGAAATCTACATTGTAAACTGGACAGAGATTGGGAAGGTTCAAAAACTAAATAAAGTTTTTAATAGCTTTGACGATTAGATAGTTTTTGTAAAAACCTTGTTTGATTAAAAAAATCAGTTCTGGATTACAATATATCCTAATTCAACTGTCAATCTGTTTATCAATCAAATAAAGTTTAAGAGCATAAACCTGTACAATTTTATTCTTCGAAATTATATTAGGTAATAATTGATTCGGACCACGCATTTATTGTAAGGTTGACTTTTAAATTTCCCTTCCTAACTCAAAAATACCCGAAGCATTATTTATAAAAAAATTAAGTACCATGGATCACGTTCGTGGGTAAACTTTCTAAGTCAAACGGTTCAGAACTTAAAAGAGTCATAAATTTTGTTGACGACTTTGGAGGGATTTATTTCGCAATATTAAGGCTGGTAAACAAAATCATCGCACAAGGGGTTAAGGTTAAAAATATAAGTAGGTGAATTTTAAAAAACAAGATTCACATTTGAACTATCCCTTAAACACTCTCGTGCCTTTAATACCTAACTGTAATAATGGACAGACGGACAGGACGATCTTATTAGGTTTGTTCTATTGGACTACTAAAACTTTGATGAAGAACTTATTGCGAATGACCGTTTTGTGTTTTCAGGTTGTCGTTGTAGTAGTACTACTAATTATAATACTAAGACATTAGAAATAAATGAGTAGATAGAACTAGATGTTTTTGTTATAAATAGGATGCTTGCTTTAGTTTGCTGGCTTCAGACACTTTAGGGACACAGGTAAATTCTCTCATTGGAACAGAAGGCTTAGGCCATCGTCTAGCAAATATTAAAATGGTTAGAAAACCTTTTAGTGATTTATGTTTACATCATAATTTGAATTAATTTCTTTTGTACTTTTTGGTTGAATTTTAGATCGAAAACTTATAATACTGGTATGTATTCAATTTTTTTTTCAGAACGCAAAATTCTTTATGTAATTTTATTTTTCTTCATACATTCTTTCATTTAAATTCATTTAACTTTTTCAGTTCAAGCTTATTTGTGAATATTAACTTATGCTGTGGTGGTAGTATGTTGTTTTACCATAACTGTCAGGCCCTTGTCAAAGGATGTACTGGAATTCCTTTTACCAGTCCGTAATTGATGTAGTGTTATTTATTGATTAACACTATGCAATATAATGATTATATATTATAAAGGCGCGTATCTACTGAAAGGATGCAGGATGTAAGTGAAGTAATAATTTTTATTGCAAGAAAAGAAATACCGCAACCACGGCGTACTTCAACTACTCAATACATACGCGTAGGTAAATACAAAGATGGTAGACTTTGATCCACATCTATCTAGATTAATTGTTTCCTAGATTAAACGAGAACATAAGAAAAACCTTCCGCTTAAGCAAACTAGAAAATTAGTAAAACCCTCCTTCTGAGAGATTTGTATTCACATTTATACATAGAATATAAAATATAACAAAGTAAAATTTCAAGATTGCTAAGTGTTTTCAAAAATTAAACTTGTTATCACAATGCGGACAGAACGAAAGCTACATAAGTGATTTTATAAGGGTCTGTTTTATACCTTTCAGGCTTAAAGCTTCCCTGAAAAGGCTGACTTTTCAGACAATTTAAAAGCCTGCCGGAGACGACTCTTAAATGACCCTTGGCCCAATGATGCGAACTTTACGCATTCGAATGGAATTTAAAGGATCAATAAACTACTGTCACGCCATAAGTGATGAAATTGACAGTGACAAAAGTAATATTGATGTTTATAAAGATGAGACAACTAAAAATGTTTCGTAAGGACAGCTTATCTCACATTCAAAGATAAAATACCTGTTTAATACTGACTAATCCAAACTAATATTTAAAACGGAGTATGTTTGTCTGTTTATCATTCCTTCACGGAGCATCTAATTGAGCGGAAATTTAGTTCTCATAAAGTTGATAGGACATATATTTTTTCATTTCAGCAGATTCAAAAGTTGCTGCAGGACTAACCGTAACAAAATTTCACGTGGAAGTAGCTCAGGATATAGCTTGCTTTAGCAAACCTCATTACTTGGGTTATGAGGTTTGCTAAAGCAACATAAAGCAACATTATTATTACATAAGGGGTTGCCATATTAGTCGCACGTCCGTGACCAAATCTAGCGCAGGCGGAGCTGCTGGCAAAAACTAGCTTCGTATAGTGTATCTAGAACTGGAAAATCACGCATAGGACATACACAAATCCACCTCAGTCCAGTGCGGTTTCAGAGAAACTTCCTCCCGCAAAGGCTTGGGTTGTGGAATGAGCTTCCTGCCAAGGTTTTCTCTAAGGAATACAGTATGGAGTTTTTCAAGAAACAATTTTTTTAGATTTTTGAAGGGTCGGCACGCGAGTTATCACCCTGGTGTTGCAAGCGTCCATAGGTTACGGCGACTGATTATCATCAAGCGGACCGTAAGCTTTTTTGACACCTTAGTGGTATAAAAAAAAAACATACAATGTATCAAAAGCAGTGGGATCAACACAAGTCACGCAGCCATAAAGTGATTAGTGAAACGCGGCTATCACCCCGTTCTTATGTGCGTATGGATATACACGTCGCTAGTTAATCCCTTCGAGGAATAAAAACTGTGGCTTTATACGTTCTTCTACGAAAATTTAGGTTTTTTCTTAGCATAACGTTTTTACACTAGCTTAAGGAATAAGGAAAGTAATCAAAGAGCTAATGACTCAGTGCTTGTTCAATTCACGTTTTTAGTAACAATTTAAAAAAAAAACTTACCGTGACAAAGCACAATCTACCAGGAATTAGGTTTCGGGTGGTTCAAGCCATTTAGACTATAGTTATTATTGCGGAGTCGTTTTACTTGTATGTGAAGACGTCACGGCTTAATTTTTTCTTGTAATGGTTAAGTTACTTGTGCATATATATGTATAAGTACAGTCAAAGTTATAGGCAATTTGAGATCATGTCTGTAGATATAACTAACACTACGCAATTTTCTTAATGTCTTGTTTAAGAGTTGCGTTTTAAAACGATCATGTGCTGGTCGTAGTTTGATTTTTGACTTAAAATAATTTCACTATCGTTTAAACTAACCTTGATTAGTAAATAACTTATTTTCATGTATATTGTTATAATTTTGGCAGCGGTATAAGTATTAGTAAGATTCATTATCAATATAGCGACTTCTATGTATTTATTATTAACCTTAAAATCAATTATATTATCTAATATTTTAAATTTTAAATTTTTTTAGTATATAATTGTTGGAAACTTTACAACTTCGTTTGGTAACCATCAAATATATGCTTGTTTCACGGTGAAATTTAAGTTAGAAAACGTTTTTCAATTTCTGTTTACTGTTTATAATACAAAATAATTATCATTTATATTATATTAAAAATGTATACTTTGTATGCATGTAATTATGTATGTATGCATATCTTCATGGTTTTCGTATCCAGAAAGGATAACCAGAGGCTGTATACACATCCACATCATGTAACTATATGAAATTAATACATTTAGGACTATCAAATACTTTATTTAGCTAAGTGTTGTGTGTTCATTTTTATGAATGTTTGCGAATTTTAAGCATGTGAGAACTCTCTATGAAAAAAATCACCATTAATTCCGTGTAAAATATCCCGAGAATCCATTGTTATATTTTTGATAGTAACTGAACATACCTAGCTATATATAAATAATAGGTAATGGAATTATTTTATGTTAATGAAATACAGACAATGTATTATTTACCTTTACTATATAAGTTGCCAAAAATCGGCGGGTATAGTGACCTGCGGGTCCAAAACCGATGCACATAGCCGCTTCATCGGCACACGTGCGGGGCGATTCAAGTCAGTAAAAACCATCTGGTTCCGAGATGACTGTGACACGCATTATTCGTTTGTTTACGTTTCAATGTGTAGAATATGTTGATGTTTATGACCTTCATTGCTGATAAAATCGTTTTTCCACACATTTTTTCATTAAATCGTAAAGTAAGTGGAAAATGCATGTCACAGTCATTTTAGAACCAGATTTTACTGACTTGAATCACCCCACATGTGTGTGCTGATGAAACGGCTATGTGCTTCGGTTTTAATATCTCTTAATATGTTTATAAATGTATCTTATACAAGGAGGGAATGAAATTTGTTAAGATAATTAATAGTGTGATTAAGGTAAAATTTTACCGCAACACAGCAGGCGTCGAAGCCGCAGCGATATAAAACGCAAATGTGAAATGTTCTAAGTTATTATCATAGTCAGATACACAAGTGAAGTATGTACTAAGTTTCGTAAACCCCTCGTTCTCTGCGATCGGTTTTTGTGTACCGTTTGTCGCTCGCCGCTGGCCAAGGTCCTTTTTGTCTCTCACCCGACTCGGTTTTTATTTTCTTTTGTTTTACGCCATTGGCGGACGCACTGGGCAATTATTATCTGAATGTTAGAAGGAGTTAGGATAAAGGTTACTTTTGGATTTAGCGATAGTCAAAAAGTGGTTTCTGTCATAGATTCTTTGAATATGGTGCCGTCCGATAATATGAGTTGTGTTTTAAAAACATAGTTCAGACTGCACAATATTCAAACTCGCATTTACCCATTGAGTGTTACCCGAAACAAAGAAATAAAAATTGAGTGTTACCCGAAACAAAGGAATAAAAATTGAGTGTTACCCGAAACAAAGAAATAAAAATTGAGTGATACCCGAAACAAAGAAATAAACAGGTCAAGCTTCATAGTTTAATTTTAAAACATAATGTCCTACACATGCCCTAAAATTGTAAATCTAGCAAATCCTTTACTGCAGCGGTGTTTTTTAATCTGCAAACGCAATAAAAACGATTTTTGGGAATTGAGCCCCTCGTTAGGTATTAATAAAACATGTCTTTCAGCATCCCTTAAAAGTCATGCACTAAAGGTGTCAATTAGTCAAGCGAAAATGACTTAACCAATTCTTTTAAGTTTTATAAAGCTTCAATGAAAGGTTTAGGATTACTAGTTACTGGCATTTGTTTCAACACAAATAAAGTAAATCGGCCAAGTGCGAGTCGGACTTTCGCACAAAGGGTTCCGTACGATTATCTATTAAAATTGCAAAAAAAAATTAAGTTTGTTGTATTGGAGCCCCCCCCTTAAATATTTGTATTAATTTATTTTAATTATTTATTTTTAAAGTGCCTATATTTAACTAAATATTCTGTGAATATTTTAAGCGTCTGTCTGTTGCCGCTATCAATATTGAGCAAAATCGAGTAAAAAAAATCACGTTTAAAAACGTTGTAAATCTTAAATATCCATTTTATTCTATTTTTTAGTATTTGTTGTTATAGCGGCAACAGAAAATTTTCTTATGTGAAAATTTCAACTGTCTAACTATCACGGTTCATGAGACACAGCCTGGTGATAGACGGACGGACGGACGGACAGCGGAGTCTTGGTAATAGGGTTCTGCTAATTGCGCTATGGGTACGGAACCCTAAAAAGATAAATAATAGATGTTTATTTACAGATAAACATCTAGTGTTCGTCACTTTCCAGTATTCAATTCCTTTCATGACCTGTTTTTACATTTATTTTCACCTATTCTGTTGTCTGTGATCATATCTTGCATGTTAAAATTTGACAAAGTTCCCGGTGGTCGATTGAGTTAAAATTTTGCATACACCCTTAAATCGGATGAGAATGCAATATATCATGACGTCATGGAGCTGGTCTGATGATGGAGCTGGAAGGTGGACATAGTACGTCTGTAACCAAACGACACTACCCCAACGAATTTGGGTTTGTTCGATTTGTCTGCTACTACTTCTACTGCTACGGAACTAATAAACAAATAAAGTACCGACAAAAACCCAATAAAATTAAGTTTTGTCGAAACTAAAGAATTTCTTAAAAAAAAAAAACGAGTTGCACTCCGGGAGTGCCGGCAGAAGTGAAAACCTTTACACACGATTCGCGCTTAACACTCAAATATGTCACAAGACATGTCTTTGACATTGTCAAGAAATAATAATGTTTGTTTATTTACTTTTTTGACGTAGTATATTTGACATCGCAATCTGTCATAGAATTAAAATTCCATATCCAACCTTCCTGTACTACTCATAATCGCGAATACTAAAAATAAAAATTATAATAGGCGTGGCATTACGGTTTCCGTCTTACGAATTTCCACGATTAGGACACGTGACCTGACGCGAGTTTATCATTTTTTACCCATACCAAAAAAAGTGCACAACGTCGCTAAAGAAGTTTTCACTTCAAAAAAAAGTTTTTTTGTATTCCATTCCAATCCCTTTATAACCTATGTTTTCAATTATAACTGTTAAGTATAAATTTTTTGTGTTTAAATTATTTATTGTAAAATTTTGTAAAATCATAAAATAAAGTATAAATATTCATGTAATGACACTATTTTGCTGCCACATCCACACGGCACACGGATTTACAATACTTCGATGTCTAAGCTGCTCAGCATTATATTATATTACATAAGTATAACCCACCAAAACCAAATGATTTTGCAAAAAATGTCTGCAAAAGGCGCAAAAAAAATAGTTCTTGCGTAAAAAGCAAAAAGCTTTCTTTTTAAATGCGGAAAGTCACAGGAAAAAGCTAGGTAATTATATTTATCTCACCCTGCAGTTTCCCCGGTGGTAAAAGTAAATCTAGTGGGAACTCTTGATCGGGATACAAAGTATCCTGTGTTATATCGCTCTTGAGTCTTCGTGCAAATAAATCGTTGCAGACTTGACCGTTAGCTAACACAAGCCAAATTTTGTTGACAAGATTATCTCGGCGTAAAGAGCTATCACATCGCATAGGTATTATATATACCTCCCAAGCATGAACTGTTAGTGCCACCTTTGTGCATAAAGTGCATTAGTTTTTGGTCAACACAACGGACTAGAGCGCATTTATTGCTTCTAAACAAACCACGCCTGTAATAAGATTTTCGCAATTATAATATTCTAAGTGACATTAAAAGTTCTGGTTTTTGTAATTAAACATAGTATTTACCAACAAATCCTGTGTGACATTCGCATGTTGTGTTGTGTACTGTCGAATATGTAGAGCAAAACGGACTGACAGACTTTCGCATACAAACACTATTTTATGGTACAATTTAAAAGCAGAAGCGTTAAAAAACCTAATGGAAGTAAAAGGAAACTTTAAAAAAATTATGTGTTGCATTCTATTAAATATATGAGGCAAAAAGATTATGTAAACCATAGAGACCAGTCTAAGCTATTTTTTATTGCGATGGCTATAAAGTATAAATATAAATAGCTGCTGTAATTGCTGCCATAAACTATGCACAAAATAACTAACTAAGAGTGCAAGAATGAGATTAAATTTCAATTAATACTCGTATATGGAACCTTATATTTATGCAAAATAATTATAGTTTCTTTTGATACGCGTGCCTTTTATATTTTGAAATATTATTTTGCGGATAAGTGGTTTCAAAGGAAAAAGTATCTTGCCAAAAAAGTGTCTTCTCGTGTGAAATCTGAAAATTACAAAAAAAAATACCGTTTTGCCTCTTACCTCTATAGTTTGCAAATAATCAATCACTTACATTATTAATAAGACGCACAAACGAAAACGGTCGTTTGTTTGATTTCGTTTTCCTTTTTAGCTTACTTTGCTACACGCGCACTACCGCCATCACTTTTGGCTCGCACCAAAAGGATTGGCAAATACATAAATAGTTACAACCTGTATGATTATTTTTAAGACACATTATGAAACATCGTATGTAGGTACTGTTCTACTTTTGTGAGACGCAATTTATTGTTCTTTGTACAGCTACTTATCTAATATTAATTTAGTATTACTTTCGGTAGCAAAGTCGATTAAGAAATGTATCATGATTTTGTAATAGCCACATTATATGAGAATTAGATATTAATGCACTTTACGATATGGATATTCATCAAATTAATTCAGTGAAATGGGAACTGTTTTTTGGTGTCAAGACAATTAAGTGACAAAAGAGCAGACAGCCCACCTGCTGTCTAACAGAATTGAAATGAATAGATGCAATTTGTTATGAAAATAGTTTATGTTTGGATACTTCATAGAAAACTATGAAATATAGGGTAGGAGCACTGTTTTTTAAGTAAAACCAATTTTCTTTGAAAGATTTATATGAGCTTTCCTCGAAATGCTATTTCAAAAATTATAGATTTACTGTTAGTATTTCGTAAGAAAAAAAAGGGGTAGATTTTTTATCACACTTATTTTTAAGGCACCACTTACGTTCCTAGAAAACGGTTATCTCGAAGTAAATATACTTGTATAATTACTTATTTGATTTTTAGTTACTACAAAGTATGAGATTCTTCAAAAAGGGAGATATTAGACTTTTAAAAGGCCGTAATTTGAAACTTATTTGTTAGCTTATTTGCCACCTTGGTGGTATAAAATAACAATATCGTAATCTTACTACTTTTCCTTATAGCTGTTTCAAAATCCAGTGCTTGCGTAGTAAACATCTTTCCTACTGGTTTTCGTAGTTAATTTTTAGTTCTTTTCTATCGAATTTTCTTCTGAACTCCATAAGAGTTATATATGATTTAGTATTTAAACCTAATTATAAATTAGATATTATTCAGCGTCTATTTTATATAATAACAGAGAATTTACCGAATAAACAGTGACTAAGAACAACTAGGGGGGAGTGGAGGTAATCATACCCTCCTTGACACATACCTATTTGTATTGGCAGGATCATCATCTGATGATAAACTGTCAGAGGTCGAGACCTGTAATGCAGTACCTATTCCTCCATATAAGTATGATGAAATTTACATAGACGTGTTAAATTGTTAACCTTGACCGTAGTTATGAAACCTACTCCTCACTTCTAAGCCTCCTTTTGCTACCATAAAAGTTGGTTAACATCTCCATTGCGCGAAGACCTTTATTGAAACGAGATCAATAAATAAAAGAGTTATTTTTCATGCGGCAATTAATTTGTGTAAAGATTGATTGTGTCTTCAATAAGATTAATTAAATTGGCCTTGATTTTTTACAATAATAATTATGGTCACTTTAGGAGGTGGTTATAGGTACCAAACAGGTCGAAATAGTTGGGAGAAGAAAAATACCTTTGATAAAGGTATTAAAAGCATAGTGAACTAAATACAACAGATGATTATTATTAAATACATTACTTGTTTGCTGAAGTTTAATCACCAAGAATTATGACATTAAGGACGCAAAGCAGCAATGAAGGTCAAAACAATTTCGGGACTCGTCTATTTCACACAGGCATTTGTCCTTCTTTTTCTAAGCCCATTTGATGTATAAAATTTAACTTGGTAAGCGAAAAATCATTAAATTATTACAAAAAAATTCATATCCATCAAAAAGAGGGTAGGAGTGCAAACATTGAATTATAATTTCTTATCTAAATTTATTGAAATAATTTTTAATCATTAAATAAATAGCAACTTTTTATATAAATAATGAACCTCTGAGTTATTCTTCTCTAAGCAATCACTTGCTATAACAACGGAATAATATTCACTGCACTTGCACTGCACATCAAAATGGACTCCATTAAACAAACTACGTCAGACATGAATGACTGCGGAATTTCTTACCTTTTCCCACTAAATTTGCAATGACACATTCGTTACTCTTTCCTATTCTCTATTATGCCGACATAAGCTATCCTGACCTTACAGTGGAGCAACTTAATAAGTTTGAGCGACGAAATTTATGTATCAGTTTCATATTTGTCTTGCGCAAATTTGACCATATTTCAGAATACCGATCAAAGCTCAAATGGCTCCCAATTCGTTCTCGCCGGAATACTCATATTCTTTGCATTCTGTATAAAGTTCTGTTCAAGCCATCAGCACCATCATACCTTAAAGAGCGTTTCCAATTTCTGGGTTCTTCTGCTCATCGACTTTCCACAAGCTTGTTGTTAAAAATCCCGACACATGTTACGCAATATTAAAACGATTCTTATACAGTTCATGCAATCAAACTCTGGAACGCTTTGCCCTGGGATACCTATGAGACGTGCGCAAACTTTATCAATGTTTAAAAAATGATTCATTCTCATTACCTTAATTTAAACCGATAATGTATTTATTAGTATATATTAAATAAAAATGAAATAGAAATCGCTTATTACCGATAAGACCGCCTACATTGTGATTTTCTTTTGTCTTTTATAGTTACTGGTATATTTTTATGTGTGCAATAAAGTATACTACTACTTCTACTACTACTGATTTTTTTATTTTGTAGGTTTGACTTAGTAGGCAAAAATTAATATTGGGTTAGTTACTGAAATACTCCAACTTTGGGTGTAATGGTTTTAAAAAAAGTGGGTTGAGGCATTCATTGTTATATTCAGCAGTAGGATAAATAAGGTGCCTTATCAAAATTAAACTTATTTATTATATTTCGTTATTTATTTTCATAAATAGTTTATACATGCATACAATGAACAAACAACCTCAAAATATTGATGATAAAAATTTAAAGGCACAATCGTTTTCTTCGTTATTTATTACCTTGTAAATTCAGACGGATTTACTAACATTTCAGTAAGTTCTTAAGGGTTTGCCAATACCTGTAAGTACTAGTATGTGCACACATGATTCAGGGCCGTAGCTAAGGGGGGGCATTGTGGGGCAATGCCCTACCTTGAAATACTAATGCCCTACCTTAAAAGTACCATAAATTAAGGTATAACATATATAAATTGTTTTTCCGTACTTTAAATTAATACCATTTTGATCTTGATTCCCGGGATCCCACCCAATTACCTTCTACCTTAATTACTTACGCTCACAAGTAGGTAAAATAATGTAAGATAGAAAAATTACTTACACCGTACCGTTGCATGAACATGATTATGTATCGAAATTTTCCTACGTCCTAATTGGTCTTAAAAAATGGGCCTAACTTAGCAGAAAACACACAATTTTATAAAGATATCATAAATACGAAATCTAAACAGCTTCTAAGATTAGATAATAACCTGCAGGGCGCTGCAGCGTACTCCATAAAAACGAATTTCACATTTGTTTTTGATATAAATATTTACTGATTAAACACTTTTTGCAGATATGTTCTTAATATCTGTTATGGTTATCCAAAATACAAAAATAATGTTTTTGTTACATTTTATATTTCAGGAAGGAAGTCCTCAACTCTTATTTGAAACCATCCATCCTTTAAAACGCTAAAATCCTGTACTACTTTTAAACTATACAGTTCAATAGAAGACTGGCACACTGCAGTTATTTAATTTTAAATGGTAGGATTTAAATATGTAGGATTTATTCCTTGAACACGTCTTTAAAATTTCATGGTGTTTGATTAGTGAGTGAAAAAAATATGTGGTAAAAACGTTTGTATGAAGCGAACTGCAAGCTGCGGAAAGTATTCATTTAACTAAAATAACTAATTGCTCTCAGCTGCGATAAAATAACGAGCCGTTTAATCTACACAAACCCACACACACACACACACACATATGTCTAACTTTTATCTTTTGAATCATACAAAATTAGTTTTAATGAACAGTGCATACTGTCGGAGTTCTTGCGCAAGTGTTATTTAAACAAATTAATCTAATAACAATAATTTTCTTTTTAATACGTCATGGATGAAATCTAGCAAAAACTATTATTTTCTTGATATTACAGTTTTTTTGCTACATTCTGTGGCATGTATACTGGACGGAGACTCTCACTTGATGATCATTTGAGATCACTTAGCGTTTCCACCCTGTATAAGTATTTGTGTCAGTATGTTCCACGGCTTTATGCAAACATATACACATTGAAATTGTGACTTAGTGGCTCAGCTGGTAAGCGATCCTGCCTGCTGAACCAAGGGCGTGAGTTTGATTACCGCACCTGCCGGTTTTACTTGTTCTAATTGAGTTCAAAACGAAAATTTAAAAGTGAAAGGAATTTATTAATTAAACATAAAATAATACGAATTTATTTATTTACATACAAACTCTATTTATGTTACTTTGCACGGAAAAAAGAAACAACGAGAAAGGGAAAATAGGCAAGTAAGTTTAATTTGTAGGAAGGCCTTTAACTTAAAGTAATAAAAAAACGGCCGCCACTGTTTTCAGCGATATCATTCCTAAATGTATAAAAGCCAACTAGATACCGATATTTTCTATTTATAATAGTCTAAGATAACTCAATTTGTATCTTTCTGCTTTGTAGAATAGACTATTTTTGAACACTTTATGCGTAGCCTTAGTAAGACCTCTGTCGGGAAACCTCGGAGGTTAACGTAACTGACTAAACCCACACTACCTTAAGTTCCTATATTTATTGACTCGCTTACCTGATTGTATATTTCGTACATGTGAGTAGAGATGGCGTTTTCAACTTTTTTAGATTCACACTATAACATTGAATGTTAAATTTTGTTTATTTAAGATTTCACTAAAATGGTCAATAGGCAACTATTTATGAGTTACCATAGTTATAGAATTTATCCCGCAAAAACTACTAAGACGATTTTTTTACGTTTTTTATTATATAGGGAATTTATCCTCTTACTTTAGAACCTATTTCTTTATTTTATATCCATAGGCATAGCTACACACTTTGTGCGATGGTTAAATTGGTGGTTCCTCCTGAAAACGCTTCGGTTGTGGTGAGCCCAAGAGGAGAGAGTTAACTAGTAAATGACAGTCCGGCACGTGTATGGAATGACTGTTTTAAATACAAACGCATAAAAATTAAATAAATTATTTTTGACACAACAGTTATAGTTTATTTATTATTTAGCTAAGTAGGTACTAGTTGTTAATTTTCCGTACGCAAAAAACGCTTTAAAATGTTAAGGTCCAAAAATAACTTTAGTAAGTTTATAAGAAGATACAATACATTTCAAAAGCTTGTATATTTCAAAGAAATAATATTCAGAAACTCATTGGGTTTCTGAACCACTAAAAAATTTATCATGAATAAAAGTGAAAAATGTTTTTCCAAAGTATACGTATATCTACGTTTATAACACTTATGTAGCTTTCGCACTTTTCAACTGCTCACTTTTCAATGTAAATGTTCTGAAAACTGCCCAGTTTCGCAATGTGGAAACAACTGCGAGTAATTAGAACTTTTTCCCAGGCGCCTGCGAATATATAACTTGTACACTGTCGAGCATTTTATTATTCACGTGTTTAATTTTTTTTAAATGCGAATCGATTATTGATGCACTCTTTACTAATATACTCGTTTGGTCAACAATATGTTCCAAAACGAAACCATGAATTTGTAAGGCCAAGTTTTTTGTATTTTCGAATGTATATATATATATTTAAATTCGTTTAAGTTAACTTAAAGATTAGTTTATCTTAGCAAATTATAATAATGAAGTAAAATAACAAAATTTTAAAACGTAAGATCTCAGCTAAGGTTTTACCAAATATAAACATTAAACAATTACAAACATTTTCTTCTTATTGATCTGTTTGCTAAAATCATGTTATATCAAATTTTTGAAATACCTACAGAAATTATTTGAGCACTTGCTTACTATAGAAAACTATGAGAACAGAAAAGACTGTTTTATACCTACATAAAAATACGGGTCAATACTAAATACCTGTAATATTTTTTTTTCTAAGTCTGGTAACAGATATACAAATAATACCATCTTGGAATTTATAAATTTGTTTTTCAAAATTGACTTACTTCTTATACAGGTAATAAAATATTGTAGTAAGTAATGAACTTAGATTCGTCTTGGTTCTACGTCAACTTTCAACTTAACTTAATTTACGATAGAAAAAAAGAAGTAATGAGTAAATATTATATACCTTAAATTATTGCTAGTCGTTTTATTTATGTAAGCACCGTTTAGCCTCAGTAACTTATATTCACAGAGCCATTTATTATTTTGTCCGCAAGAACACAGCAAAATGCGTGCGAATACCAGAGTGCAACAATAGGACAATGTTTGCTTTGTCTAATGTGTAGTAACATGCGAAACAGTATGGGCTCTGTTTCTAGGTATTATTGTATTATACGGCTTATTTGAACTGCGTATATCACACTGCTGCGTAATATATTTTTCATTTGAAATAACTCAGTGTTAAAAGACAGTACCTGGAAGGCCGAGCTAATTTACTCAGCAGGGTAGTGCCCTGCAGTCACAAGATCTGAAATAAGGCCTCACAAAAATGTTATAACATACCTAACCTTTATGACGATTGAATGAAGATTATCTGGTAACCTTTGATAGTTTTTTTTTTGTGTATGGAAACAAAATTGTCGGTAAAAAAACCTTTATTTTGTAAATTAGTACTAAACCCCAGCACGCAATAACCCCCCCAGACAACCCCAGATTGGAACCGGAAACCGTTAAGGGGTATATAGCAGTTAAGTTCCTGCTAAAAATGGCGTCTTCAGCAGAAATGCCAACTATTACTCACAGATATTACTTAGAAACTATATAAAACCTTCTAAAAATAGTTTGTGACTAGTTTTATATTTTTCCAAAATTTGGATTTTCAATATTCGCTTTTTAGGAAGAGAAAATTAAGGAAAACTAATGGCGGCGCTAGTGGGCTGTAACAGGGCACTTAAGTTTATACGTTGTGTTTAATCTTTTCAAACTAAATATCTAACGTTTTGTTCACTTTACCAGTGAAGTTGCCAAATAATGATAAGCAGCAGGAAAGCAAGATTGATCTTCATTAATTTGATCTAACCAGGGGTTATCTAATTTTAATATCAGATTACGATCGTGTTATCATGACACAATACGATCACGTTAACTTTGGACTTATTTTTCTATTGAATAAAGGCCAGGCCAGTCTTGAAGTTATTGAACTAATGTTATTTTAATCATCATCATCACCATCTCAGACTTTAAGGATACATTTCTAAACGTAAGGCTCCTTCATATGACTCAACGTTAGCGTGACTTAATCCACATGTAGTGGCTTTCTGTAGCTCTAAACTGGTCGTTTGGCGGTCAACCAGGGCGTCGCACATTGCGTCTTTCTTTTAATCTTTTTTTTTGTTATCAGTTTAACAAGAGATGCTGTCTACTAATTTCCGCTTCACCTTGCTAATGTTAATACTCAATACGTGTTTTACCTTGCACACCTACCCTTCATCTAGCTCGCTGATAAGACCAAATAGTTGGGAAAACGTTGCTGTACCGCATTTCATCCATCACTGACACGCACTGATTGATCTACAATCTGTCTTAAAGTTACCGAAAAATAAAAGCCTCCCCAAAATTTTTCCTGTGCTACTTAAAATGAGGAACCCTTATACATTTATTAATAACTAGCAGCTAAGTGCGCGCGGAATCTAGCCATCGCTGTGGGAAGATCGATCAACGCCTTCATCAGCAGCGATAAAAAATATTCCAGGTCTGTTCTTGTCTGCCCCTGTGCCAAAGTCACCTCGTTGCACCAAAATAATAGTGTCCAGTGGACAATACTTTATTCTTTGGGGATTTTCGGGGTAAAAAGTAAATTTCTCTGTTCCTCAGGCTATCGTTGTGTCAAAATCATACCGTTTATCTGCTGTAGAGGATAAATACCCCGTGTTATTCCCCTAAGAAAAAAAAACATTCCTATGATCCCATATAGATAGATAGAGGGAATACACAATTTTATATTCTTAATCAAGGTTAAGCTATCCTTATGTCAACGGTGCAACGACGTATAGAAAAAAAGCCCCGCGGTTCCGCCTCCTGAAAAACCTATTCCTGTAGAAACTGTCGTTCGATATGCAAAGTCCTACATAATTCTTCGTCCTTTTTACTAAAATCAAGGTCAATGGAGTCCGTTGCTTCATTAGAAAATAACAATCTAACAGTGTTTTGCATTGGCATAAGTACTAGCTTTTGCTAGTGGCTCCACCCGCCCTAAATTTGGTTATCGGCGTGGAATTCTTAAGTCAACTCCTTAATAATAGTAATGAAGTTTGCTATAGCAACCTATAGCTGTCGCTGTAGTTTCTTTTATGCTCTGTTTTATTTATTCCCGCGGGAACATTTGAATTTTTCGGGATAATTACTATCCTATGTCCTTTCCTCGGGACTTAAACTCTATCCATACCAAATTTTATCTAAATCGGTTCAGCGATTTAAACGTGAAGAGGTAACAGATAGACAGAAAGAGTTACTTTCGCATTTATATTATTACTATGATTGGATATTTAAAAAGATGCTTACGGTCAAATTTTTATATCTGATAAATGTGCCATATAACTGAAACAACTCGAGCACGTTAACTTTGGATTAACTTTTTTCTTGAATAAAGGCCAGGCTTGACTTAATCATTATCACAGACTTTAGAGGTTGCTGTTAAATGTAGGCGTTCTTTAAATGTCTCGACGACGCCATGTCTTTATCCATCTTCATCTAGTGGCACTCTGCAGCTCTAACCAAGTTGTTTGTTGGTCAACTAATGACACTATACAGCTCTAACCAAGTTGTTTATTGGTCAACTAGTGGCTCTCTGCAGCTCTAATCAAGTTATTCGTCTGTCGAATAGTGGCGCTCTGCAGCTCTAACCAAGTGGTTGCTGGTCAACTAGTGGCACTCTGCAGCTCTAACCAAGTTGTTTGTCGGTCAACTAGTGGCATTATGCAGCTCTAACCAAGTTGTTTCTCGATCAACTAGGCCGTCACACGTCTTATGCCTTTCAGTCCATATTCGCCAGTAAAGATATTTTTTTTTGGTTATCAGTTTAACAAGCTATGCTGCCTACTCATTGCCACTTTATCTTGCTAATGTTAATACTCAATACTCATTTTTCACTGACTTTTTTATAGCTCAATGTAAGTAAAACCTTCACTCATCGTCACTTCGTTTAATATTTTAGTGACAGTGACATACATAGAGTTAAAGGGTGAATCAACTTTTAAAGCGCCGCTTTTTGGCAGTTTTGTAATAAAAAAGGATTAATAAAAAATTAAAAAATAACACAATTTCGATTCTACAGAACAACTTGCCACGCCAACAAGGATTTAAAAGATTTTTATTTTTTCGATAACAAGATAGGCCTTATATGTATTAAGAAGTAAAATTTTAGGTAGTTACACAGTAGACAAAAGTTTTAGAAAGAATAAATCAAGATTTTCATGACTGTACCTTAAATTGAGGTACCCTTTTCTTGAAATTATTTAAATCAGGCAGAAACATCTAGATGTATTGTATGTAGATACTATTTCCAAGTTATTGACAGCTGTCAAACATTCTATTACCTTTTTGTTACGGTTTGAGCGTTGATGTAGATATAAGTTACTTTGAATGTGATTGTACCGACTGCGACTGTTATTAGTGTACCAAGGTCAATAAAAATAAATGCAACCTTAATAAAAGTGGCTAGTTAAATATTATTATTAAATACTTGAACAGAATATTTCAATAATGTTGTATTGCGTGTGACTATATTGTGATAAGCAGGTGTTAAATATGTACAGAGGGAGCTATTTTAAATAATTTTTCATTTTAGAAGAAACAATTATAAAGAGAATTGTTATTCTAGGACGCATGAGTTTTGAAACCTATGCTTTTATTTGCATTGCATTATCTCAATATCTGATAATGCAATGCTTGCATATGCTTGATAATGCAAAACAAAAAGGAAAAAAATATAAACTCAGAACGTCTAGATTATTATAATTGTGAGAAAATTCAATTGAAGAGGACACAATTCGCGGCGCCTCGCCGAAAATTTTATATTACCTATTGTTAGCCACAATATAAACCATTTTCAACGTGTATATATTTTTAGTGATATTCTAAAACTAAAATGATTTAAATTAACTAAAATTAAATAAACCAATTGAATTGAAAACAACAAAAATTGATCGGTTCACCGATTGAATGAATATATTCAAATTGAATTTGTTAATGAAAACCAGAGAAGTTTATCAATTTGTAAGTATGTCTTTGTTTACAGATTTTTTAACATTGTTCTGTAAAAACTGCGACCTTTTACTTTGTTACATAATAAACTTCTCACGCTATATTTGTCAAAGTAAAGGCTTAAGCAATTTTTCAGCAAGGTTGTCTACAAAAAATCTTTTGTTAAATATTGGTCTCACGAACAGCCCAAGTTCAAAGTTTTAGCTGTGTCTTTTTACAGTCTCTTTATATTCTGAGCCAAATGCTTATTATGTAACTAACCACCGCAACAATGAGAGAAGGTCAATTGAATTAGTCATAACTACTTTATTTTAATACGGTTTTTGACCTTTTGTGAGTAAAATACAGTAGTAGATACAAAAATAAAACAATAAAAAATGTTTATGTAAATTTTACTTTTTTTTTCTAGTTTTATTTTACTTAAATACTAGTTGGTAACTTCAAATCACTTTTACACATGCGCCCATTCATTTCCACAACATATTTGTTTATGCAATAATAAATATACAAAATGATTTCGTTGCTTGTGTCCCGGCCGTGCCGTGAACAAGACAAGAACACGGTTTCTTGGCAAATGAATATGTTGAACCTAAACTTGAATTATCTAGTGGTGGTAATATGAACCACCAAAGCTGAGGTGGTTGTAAGAGTCGTGTTCGTTGTAGTGGTCGTTCACCGCGACTGGCACCTTCACTGGAACAGGGTAGGGTTTTTCAACTGCTACTGGGTATGGTCTGTCAACGTGGACGGGGTAAGGCCTGTCGACTGGGACATGAACGGGAACTGCGACTGGTTTTTCAACCTCAACTGGAACATGCTTGTAGACCGGGTAAGGTTCTGGGTATGGTACCTTTACGGGCACAGCTACAGGCTTCTCAACTGGGACGGGGTAAGGCCTGTCAACAGGTACGTGGACTGGAACTGGGTAAGGTTTTTCTACTGGATAAGCAACAGGCACGGGTTTTTCAACTGGATAAGGTGCAGGTACATGTACTGGGTAAGGCCTGTCGACTGGAACTTTAACTGGATAACCGACATGTTTCACGACAGGGTAAGGTTGTGGCACTGGTACTCTGACTTCGACGGGGTATGGCACATGTTTCTCTACGGGGTAGGGTTGAGGCACTGGCACCTTAACAGGGTAAGGTACGTGTTTTTCAACAGGGTAAGGCTGAGGTACAAGTACCTTGACGGGGTAAGGCCTGTCGACTGGAACATGTACGGGATAAGGTACTTTTTTCTCTACAGGGTATGGAGCTGGTACATGAACTGGTACTTTAACGTATTCCTTAACCTGTACGGGAACATGCTTAATGACCTCGTAGGGCTGAGGCACAGGGACCTTGACGGGGTAAGGCACGGGTCTTTCGACTGGGTACGGTACTGGTTTCTCTACTGGTACTCCATATGGGATTCCCTTGACCAGAGTAACTGTTCTAGTAACATCGGTATGTCCTCCTAGGTTTATTCCGTAACCAGCTGGGTAACCTTCTGAGTCATCAATGTGGTAAGCGCCACCAAATCCGTGTCCGTCACCAATGTAACCGACGTCAAGGCCGCTGATGCCATATCCATAGCCCAGGTTAAGGAGACCACGTTTATCCAACTTTTTGTCCAGAGGTTCAGCCTTCTTGTCTGTGGTCTTCTTCTCGCTGGCAGCGGCTGTTGCTACCAGCAGGAAAACTAAACAGACCTGTAAGAAAAAAAAAACTCCTTTTTATTCAATTTTAAGGTACTGTCACTATTTTTTTGTGTTGTAGTGATGTTTATCTTTTATGTTGTACCTACCAAATGTTTATTAAATACACGATAAAAGTAAGAGACAAAACATATTTGTCATTAATAGGCAATTGCTTAAAAATACGGAAACTATTTTTTTTACAAAACGTAAAGGATTTCCCGGTGGCGCACGTCGTCGCTTACAATGCACTGTATTTAACTACGACAGCAAAAAAATAGTGAATGGTTGTACATAAATTGGTTCCACGGACACTTGTTGCGCTAAGTATACAAATAGATATTCACTTAATTAAATTATTGTACAACTAAGTAATTACACCAACAGCCTTGTAAAGCTTATGCTACAATGTGCGTGTATATCCTTCCGGAACAAACGGAAAAACATTATAGTTTTAAATGTATATTAAGTAATTATCATTAAACAAAATAAAACACCGATTTCAACAAGTTGGATAATTAAGAGAATACAAGTAATAAAGGAAATATATTTAAGCAAAAATAAACCTTATTAGAATTATGACGACATTATATGACTCATCTATGTCAGTGGAGCATACATATTATTAGATAATATTACCCGATATTTACCGATTAATACCCGGTATTTACCGATGAAACGTATACGGCGTCGGTAAATATGGACTACACTATTTACAAATAAAAAATTGCGATTGGTAATTTTCATTTGCGCAAACCGTCTTGCGATGTATTGCAAAGCGCCTCAGGAAAATTTGCACCATAGTGCTATCAATTACTGGCATGCGTGTTCTTTGCACCATAGTGCTATCAATTACTGGCATGCGTGTTCTTTGCACCATAGTGCTATCAATTACTGGCATGCGTGTTCTTTGCACCATAGTGCTATCAATTACTGGCATGCGTGTTCTTTGCACCATAGTGCTATCAATTACTGGCATGCGTGTTCTTTGCACCATAGTGCTATCAATTACTGGCATGCGTGTTCTTTGCACCATAGTGCTATCAATTACTGGCATGCGTGTTCTTTGGCAAAACAACGTTTTGTTGTTTATTTTTATTACTGGCAGGTTTAGTTTCAAATATGTCTTTTTATTTACAGAAAGTCTATTATTTATAATTTTTTTTTTAATGTTATCATCAGTTTTGTATTGGGTATAGTTTTATTTATATTAGCTAATAAACTCATCACTATGTACATTTTCAAAGAAGAAATAATATCAGATCTTAATGATTTCGTATTTTAGAATAGTCATTTGCTATGGATTATATAACAACATTATAATAACATTGTAAAAAATAGAGGTTCAGATATACAAAATAATGAAAGAAATCACGTAATTTTTATGTATGGGAAGATAGAGAATAGCGTTGAATTTGATGAGAAATAAAAAACATAAAAATAAAGTAGCTATCATCAAATGATTGAAATGATGAAACAATGGAGAGGATTTTTACTATATTTTCTGTTTCTATGTTGGTTAATAGTCCAGTAGACTACAAAAACGCAATTTAATTACTTACGGAAGCTTACTTCATATTGCATAACTGCGCATAGCAAACGATTTAACGAGTAAATTAGACGCTTTGTTTACTTTTCTATGAGAAAATTAGCGACTTGTATAATTGTTGACAATTGTGTGTCAGGAGCGGCGACGTGTGAACAGACCTAGTTGCTCAGAATGTAAATAACATCGCTTTTGAGTGCGAACACGCAACTTTTGCTTTACTATTAGAATGATTATATATTTAGAAGAACTTTGAAAGCACTATATTACTTATAAAGAAGGCGTATAAACCTAGTTTTCCATTACAATAATCTACATTTCGAGATATCAGAGTAAATAATTTTGGTGTTATCTTAAGATGTTTAGTAATATTAACAAATTTATATGTACCGAATAAAAACATGTTTAACAAACAAATTAATTCATCTACTATTTAATGCTTATTATAGTTAAAAATATACTTAGGAGAGATCATAGGGACGTTGCTGAAAAAAAAACGATTTTTTAATCTGTTTCTTCGACCATCACGCAAAACCAACTGAACCAAGTTTAATGTAGTTTTCACGGTTCGTAAACTCAAGATTCCACACAACAAATTATAATTTCTGGCAGTTAAAAAATGTATTAAAGTAATTACAGGATTGACGATATACCTAATGTGGCCCATCACAAATAAAAACAAGTTAATTTATTTTTTTGTAAGCCAAACTTACGTATATACGGAAATATAAATTTTATCAACAGAAATATTCACATAAACTTCTACCACATCAGAGGTCAAGAGTTCACAACCTGGCATCGCTAAATGTTGTTAAATAGACTCGGGTTTAAATACCACATTAAAATACTCAAAGGAACCACGAGAAAATAACAAAACGTTTATAATGTCACATTAACTGGAAAATAATAGATATTACACAATTGTGAATTTATACTTCTAAAAGGTTACTACAGTATTTTAAAGTTATTATTCTACTTGTTATAGGTCATAGAAACTAAACGACTATTCAGTAGTATCCAATGCCTGGTGAAATATCAAAATTAGGTTACTACTAAGTATTTAAGCTTCTTTTTCTTATCAGCCTCATACTTCCCTGCTGTTGGGGCTAAACCTCACTAAGGGTGATTGGAGTTAGTGCGGTGTTTAAATTCGGGTAAATGACACCAAAACGTTACTAATTTAATTTTCTGTTAATATTAACTTGCCTATAAGAAGTAATTAGAAAATAATAAGATGTTAAGTTGACATTTTAATTTTGATTCATATACTACATAGTCACTAAATTTGACGAATATGAGTTGAATAACCAGTATTTTAGATTACATTACCTATCTTCTTATGTGGTAAGTAAGTAATAGACTGGATGAATCGTGCAATGAAAAAATGAAATAAAAAGAGTTCCAACTATCAATTATTTTTCGATAAAATATTTGGAACTTCATTATATAGATAACAACATTTGTTATGCATACTTAAGCATTATTATGCTTAACTCTACTTTCAAGTAAGTACTTATATCGCTGTCTTAAAGAGGATGAGAAAATGATTAAATTACAAAGAGTAACTGAAACACAGCAATATAATTATATCAGATCAAAGCTATGGAGTGTTTATATAATGTACTGCCTTTATGTTGATAATACATTTGATTTTCTATAGGGAAGACTTGTGTTGGTTTCTTTCTGTAATTGATGATTGAATTGGCATTTTGTTAGTTTTCTAGCTTACGGTCCGCTTGTTGTTTTACGACTACCATTGTGTCACCCACAAACCAGGGACATTGCACTTACTCTTAGAAGACCTAATCGTCCCCTTCATTAGGAATGAATAGTCCCTAGATAAAGCCTCGTTTAGAAAATGTAGAAAGACGACTGTATGCATAAGTATCAATCCATTTTCGTTTAGTGATTTTACTGTTTAAACTTTTATCAAAGTTACAGCGTATCATGGTATTTGTGACGGCATCAAAATACAGGTATACTAAATAGCCTGGTTAATCTCAGAAAGAATTATGTGTTGAACCTACATAGTGACATGAAACCAAAAGGAAAACCATGCACTAGCTTTAAGCAAAGTACATTTTTTATAACACTGTTAAAAAAGTCAGCTTATTTCTCATTGTTTGATATAAAATGACGGCAAGGTATGCAAATCGGTGCAATCGAGGTCGTGCCAGAGATCGGGGTGTCTCGTGGGATAATGTTACTTCTTATGGTAGTGTCGCAATCTTATACATTAGAAGTTGGCCACGACTACTTACCTAACTACTTAAAGCGATGTCAATTTTATTGATGAATCGCAGTTTATTATTCACAGTCATTCGTGAAATTTCATTGCTCCATTTATGCATATTTTGAATCTTCATTACCATTTTTTACATCCGCGCTTGTTTTCGAAACACCTTGAATTTGTGATGAATCATTATATAATATTGAAGTTTACAACATTTTTTAATAATGCAACATTTTTCACAAAACTATGTAATGTTTATTGAAGTAGCAAAACCAGTTAGAGCTTTAATGGATGTAGAATAGGCCTTGTAAGGCGAGCCAGGTAATCCGTGTAAGTACCTGATTCATGCATTTTGCAATGTTAGCTTCACGCTTGTTTTGGTCAGATTCTTTAGAAAATTGCTTAAGAAAAGTGTTGCTTAAATTTCCTTTGCCGAGGATTTTCCACATGACTTTAGATATCTATTGAGTTATTTATGGCTAAGATATTTTAATATTAAATTAACGCAACGTATTTTTTATGTTTTTCAAATTGAGTTCGTATTGTTAATTCTGTTCTACAATGTTACATCCAGAATAATTTTATTATTGTTATATTCAAGTTACACGGTGACTAAGTGATGTACTATTACATAATTATCAGGTTCTTTAACATAGTCCAGTGAGTCGTAATAGCCTAGAGTTTCCGGGATTCTCTTCCTAGTCCTAAGTCCTAAGCCAGTATATCTCGTTTAAGAGAAAATAACTATTGTGATGCAACAGATACGGGATTTATGAATGCGATAGATGGCAACTAGTTCTAACTACATTTATTTAGTTTTTCCCGTATAGTTCATAAAGAAGCAAATTTACATAAAGTTAATATACAAGTGTATGAATAACGTGTGACAATGATTACTGACAAATGTTTACATTACTAGTTCGGTTTTCGACAATCTACTATAGCAATTGTTTGTGTTTTATTTTTTGTATTTATTTAACTGTTGTATTACGCGTTGTTGTAGTAATATTTTTGTGATATTGATTTGTGTAATACCCCGATCTCAATAGGCATTATATATATATATATATATGTTTCATATGTCAGACATGTTTTTATGTCACAGTAATGAGATTTTAAGGGCAATAACTTTTAACTTTTATCCCATTTTTTTTGATATCTCATTTTTGTACTAAACCTACAAATCTTCAGGAAATGTAAAGTGATTTTCAAAACCTCTTTTGATACACCACAAGGATTACTTTTAGTTAATCGGAATAACTACGTGTTTCGAATCTGAACAGGTTATAATACCAACTTTGGTGTAACCAGAGCAAAATAATGTTATATAAACCTTTGTGACTCAAAGGAAGCAATATGTCTCATTTCATAAGCGCAATTCACATAAAAGTGAATGTATGAATTTGTTAAAACGGCGTTACCTTGTCACAAGCTAATTCAAGGACTACTGTACATGAAATTCTAATTCATTCAACAGTTTAACATATACTACCAGTATCTTAACTATTATATATCTATACATAAACGACATATTTTAATAGTGAAACGTGTAATATTTTTATCAGTTTGAGTTATTTTAAAACAATAGTTTAGATCTCTTTTTTTGTAATCAATATAGACTACCTGATTCTTTGTTTACATTTATGTGTGGTTTTTAGAAAATTTAGGGGTGTTTTTTCGAAACCCTATAATTTCTTAAATATTTCTTAAATATATTTCTTACCATGCAGCAAACCCATCACTGTGCCAAATTTAATGAATATTAATATAAGAGTTTATTTATGTTAATATTATAATGAGCTAAAGTAAAGTTCTTCATATTTAAGGGCAATTCCTGGAACTACTAAACCAATTCCAGAAATTCTTTCAGTTATGAAAGACAAAATCCGTTCGAGTCGCAACCAGAATTACGCAATATATTTAGCACAGGGATAGCATAAGCCCAAACAAAAGAATGCTGATGAGTTATATAACTTTCTATGCTAAGCAAAGAGCCATGCCGTGATCGACTTCCTCTCAGGTGGAACAAGGGAAAAATATAGTATTATTATATTATTTTTTATTTTTCTTTGGGATATTATTTATCCGCAAACCTCCGATCCGTTTGCTTTATTAAAGTCACTTTCGGATTTGAAATACATATATAAGTAAAGTTTATAAAATTCTATTTTTTTTATTTTTTTTTATAAATATCTTTTCGTCAAAAGATAAAATAAATATAATTAATAGTGATCATATGTCAACAGACTTCAAAAAAGTGTATCACTGTCCCATTTCGAAAAATCACTCAAATAATTCACAAGTTCTATTCGATTCACTTTTCTTCGGGACGCATAATTTTCCGTTACACTTTTTTGAAGTCGGCACATTGTTAACGCTTCACTTCACACTGGCCACTTAACACTTAAGACTTCACTCACCGTTCTTTTCATAATGCCTCTTGAATGGTGGTTGGCTTCGGGAATTGGACTGGATGCCATTTGGTCGGCGTTGTGAGTTTTTATAGTTGGTTATTTGGAGTTACTTTCGCCACTGCCCCCCTAAGTACTGGAAAAAACTGCTCCGTTTGCTCTACGTACGTAAGTCCTTCGTATTCGTACGGCCGTTGGGCGGGAGGCAGACGCGTCTCATTGTGTGCATTCAAAGTTAAACTTTTAACTACGTAATAAATGTTTAACAAACGCGCTGTTTAGTTACATTTTAAATTTAACAAATAGCGAAATTATTGCGTCTTTGAACGATTAAACTAATTAAGGATCCGACAGTGAACATAAACAATATGAGCTAATTTATTATCATAAAACACCGTCATATGACGTATTTAAATTTACATTAGATATAAGTGTTAATTATGTAAATTTTGTTGACATGTGATTGATAATAATTTAATGCTATTATTAGTATTTTTCAGTTCTGTTTTGAGTTCTTTTTTTTTGAGTACGTATAAGAAATAAAAGTAATTCTTAGATTTCATGCGCTAGGTATTACTATTTTAGTTCTGTTTTCAGTTCGCTTTGTTTATTATAAGAATTTTTAGAATTTTATTCGGCTAATTTTATTTCAGTCCTTTTTTATTTATAAAACTTTTTAAAAAATTACTATTTACACGCTATTTCAGTTTTGGTTTTGATTTCAGCTTTTCAGTGCTTTTTGTTTCAATATTTCAAGAATTCTTTTATTACAAATTTAATTATGTTATTTCTATTTCATTTATTTTTTTCTCTTATTTCTAGTGTTTATAATTAGCCAAATTTTTGACCACTTTAAGTGACAAAGGTTATAGTAAAAGAGATACTTGTTTTTTTCCCTAAAAACATGTTGTGATAAATTGTAGTAACAGTGTCCTATTACACTAATGCGTTGTTTCTTGAGGGCACTGAACGATGTGGTCTAGTAGTTCTTATTTTTTTTTTAATTTACATGCAAATCGCATGCTCTATTTATTTCACAATATCAATAACTCAGATTTACACGCTCTAAATAATTGCCCCTGAGTGTATTATGTTTATTCGCGACCGAACTAGTGTCAAATAAATAATATGGCGTTAATTTACTAGTGATTTTTGATGTGAAATGTTAATATTTTAGATTTAAAATTATTGAAACTTCTTAAGCGTGTTATTACGAATGTGTATAATGTATAGATTTTGTTTCTTTTTCCTTATTTGTGTTTTACTTTTATTTAAAATTTGCAATAAGTAGATATGGGATCTGAGAAATCGTCAAGCGTCAAGAGAGTTACATTATTGCGTATTGGATAAATGGAGTGTCGGGATTGCGTGTTTGGTTTTAGCTATTTTGTAGTTTATCTGCCTAATTAAATTTGAAGTGCGCTTATGGGTAGGTAGGTGGATTGATTATGATTTATTTTCTTTTTTTACAGGAAAAAATACGACGAATGTCTGTGCGATGTTATAAAATGTTTAGTTTTGCCTTTTGACTCAATTTTTTTTTTCTATATGAATAACATTTGTATCTCATGGACTGTCGTGTCATCGTCTAAACCTGTGTTTAGATGTTTTTAACCCAACTGTAGGTTTGCTTGGTAATGTGTTTATATTTATTCTATGCGAATCTGTCTCTCTAATAACCAGGACATTTTTAATAATATCTTCAAAAGTAAAAAATGATTAATAAATAGTCTGTGTTCATAATTGTCTATACTAATATTATAAAGAGGAAAGACTTGATTGTTTGTTTGTTTGTATTGAGTAGGCTCCGAAACTACTGGACCATTTTTAAAAATTCTTTTACTATTAGAAGCCAACATTATCCCTGATGAACATAGGCTACTTTTTACCGCGGGAAAATGCTTCCTTCCTACTGGAAAACGGGTAATAGGACAACGGGTAGTAAGAATTATCCTTTCGTACTTATCTTTTTTCGTACATAACTTCTAAACGGCTGAACCGATTGGGTTGAAATTTTATATGGGTACTTCGATGGTTTCCTGGATGACATAATTGGACCCGGTAGGTGGCGCTGCTGTCAGTATGTCAACTACTAAACGGCTTGACCGATTGGGTTGAAATTTTGATTGTGTATTTCCATGGTTCCACAGACACGAATGTATTATGCCATTAAAGAGGAAAGATTTGATTGTTTGTTTTTTTTTCTACAATTAAGGAGTTGCGTAAGAACCTAAGCCGATAACGAAATTTAGGGCGGGAAGAATATTGTATATTTCTAGCCGCGAATTCTTTTATAGTCACTGATACAAATTGTTATATAGTATTTGCTATGAATATCTTCAGGTATCTTTTGATATCTTTTTTATACATCAAGCTATAAAAAAACGCCCGATCAACGCCTAGCGTAATAATTTAAATACGAAACTTGAAGTTTAATGTAAAATTTAATTTCATTGAAGTAATAAATAACAAATATTAATGAATTTGTTTAACTGAAACTATTTTGTTTGCTGACAAAAGTTCACCATTAAAGATGAATCCTAATCAGATGTTTCCCATACAACCTTGGGTCCACTAAATATTTACAACTAAAAACATTTTACGCTTTGCTAGTGAATTATGAAATACGAAATTTATCTTGATTAATAAATTGTCTATCGTTGAAGATATTATAGGTGCAACACAGTTTTTATAAAAAAAGATGTTCAGATTCAACTTTAAAGTAATTAATGAATAATAAATCATTATATAATTTTTATCTAGACTAATACATATAGAGAAATCGGATTTTGCAAGTTTGTTAATATGTGGAAGGTAATCTCCGGAGCTACTGCACCGATTTGAAAAATTATTTTACTATATGAGAGGTACAATATTACAGATGGTCATAAGCAATATACTTATTATTATACCACTATATTTACTATAGCGACACGACTGTTTGCCGAGTCAGCTGGGCAACAAATAAAATCAGCATTTTAGCAACGTTTTTTTAAAAACATATTTCTAATTGTCATATATTAATTAAAAATCTTTAGTTTTGTTCTCCATAATTTGTAAATGGTGATCGAATCAATACTTATTGATTATGTAGTTTTTATTCGCTTTCTGGCTTTGTAGTAAATTTAATAAGCTTTCGATGGGTTTTAATATATGAGAATTTGATTTACTAAGCTTTTTTGGTTGAATAAGCAAGGCATTATTTAAAAGGTAAAAGGAAACTGACTGAAAGGTCACGGCACACATTAGGCGCAATCTCTTGGAGTTTGTCAGCAACTTTTGATTTCCTTTAAAGCTGGTAATACACAACGTATGGTGCATAAATAAAGCTACCTTAGTCCAGATAAGCAGCAGTATTCACAGGTTTATGATCAGTTTTTGATTTTTTTCCTATATTTGTAATGTAACATCGTGCTTCTTGCCAAATTTCATAATTCTAGGTCAACTGGAAGTACCCCATAAGTTTTGATTTATTTTTGTCACAATATGCGACAAAAGTATCTGTATTTTGGGCATATTTTTTATTGCATTTACTTAGCTTGATTATTTACAACTTTAATACTTTAGTATTTCATATTATTCTTAACTTGATAACTTTACGCGTTCTTGAGTGAAAGGGTCTTGATAGACAGTCATTTTTTTGAAGTTTTGTAACTACAAATTAACGAATTTCGATTTTTATTTATATAAGTGACCTTGCTTCGTGTCAAATGTCATGATCTTAGGCAAACGGGAATTACCCCATAGGTTTTGAATAATTTAAGCACAAAGTGATCCTATAGGGGTTCCTTTTTTCCTTTTGAGGTACGGAACCCTTAAAAGGCACTATTCCATCAAATTAACCCATTATGACCTGAGTTTTTTTAGGTTCTCAGAAAGTGATAATTTTTACATATGTTATTGTCAAATGTCCCCTTAGTCAATTTTGATTATTAAAAGTTAAAACCATTCATTAGTTCTGGAAAAAACAATGGGTGTCATATAGCACCGCTAGGCTAATGCGTAGTCTTAATATCCCTGTTTGATATATATTTCTAGTTACCGTTAGCACATAATATTCATCGTTTATTAATGATTTATGATGTTTTAATGTATATTAATGAGAAGAATTAACAAAATAGAGTATTTATTTTATGAGTTTAATAGTAATAGTAATATAATAGTCATAGTAATACACCAAGTTTTTGCATCTACATACGAACGTGAAACTGGTAATTGCAGGTGGAACAGAGCCCTACGTTACATTTGTTGCATTTTCAGTCAGTCTGACTCTTGCATACCTCCAAGGCACATTTGCTACGTAATTCGCTCGGAACTAGCAGTGGTGCCAACCATCATAACGTATGTCGTATATCATCAGTACCCCAATTGCCCGTTAAAGATGTCTTAGAGGCAGATGGACGGCCGCCACTTCGTGGTATATTTACGATTTCCTTTGGAATGCTAACTGGGTAATGTAATGAGTACTGCCTGCTCGTCTTGATAGCACCCATGCATTAAGAACAACGGCATTGATAAGATATGTAAAGATCGGCCACCACCATTTCTTGCCTCGGATTCCAATACGATACGTGTTAATATTTTGGTCCATCAGATCTGTGCTACCCATATGTTTATGGTATTCATAAAAATACTCGTGGTGGTGACGAAGTTCGAGACGATAACACCAGTTCGCATCCAGCGTTAAGTTGAGTTGAGGTGGAGCCTGTTAGGTTATTTATGAGACCACTCCCATCTTCGTCAACCGAGTCTTGATCAGAGTCGATTGCTGGCTCTGGAGGTTCAATACACCACCTTCTAGTAAGGCGAGTGCCGCCTGCAGTGTACATCCCCTATGATGACAAATCAAATACAATTACAAACAGAAAATCAAGAAATAAAAACTGAGTCACATATCTCGAAAAGACAACATATCGGCCTAGTGGTGACATACGGCACCCATAACTTTTTGCGTACGATGAAACAAACACACAAATAAAAATGGTAAAATCGGAACCTTTATTATTTTTTATGTTCGTCTGCCCGTTTGTATGTCATAGACTTATAACTGCGCTGTCTTTAGATCGATTCTGTTCAAACTTTACAGAAAGCAATGTAGTATATAGTTAATGTATTTTTTTTTTATTTCCATGAAAGAGGTGTATAGAGGTTTGTATTGTCTTATATAAACTAACTATATATTCATTAAATTTCATGCATTGCTTTTTTTCGATGCTTCATTGCAACGTTAAGAGGATATATCCCGCTGTTTTTCCCCATACAAACGTATTTTCCTGTTAACTTCCTGGATTTTGGCATTAGAGCTATCATTTTTTCAATCTGATAAATTTTATGAATCGGTTCAGTAGTTGCAGAGATAACCCCGAGACACAAACAACTAAACCCCCTTTTTTTCCTCTCTATAATATTAGACGGCTTAGACAAAGAACAGGTAAAAAAGGGGGTTGGCTCTATACTTGTACTGGTCAGAGGTTTAAACCCTACCACATGAACTATCTATTCATTTATATAAGTTTATTTATAATATTTATGTTCATTTAGTTTAAATGATTTAGTAAATCAAGTATCTTTAATTTTTAATCAATATAAGTTAAGATAAATATAAATAATATAATAAATTATAACAACCTTTTTTTATTTATTTCATAGCAAACTCAAAATATAAAAGAGACAGGTAAAATTTTTGCCACTTGTTGGTTTTTTAAGTGTTGCAAGTTATTTAAAACATAAAAGCAATGTTGTATTACCATAATACAGGTATCGGCAATTTGAAATAGTTTTTACAAATAAGTTTGTTTCATCTATTCTGTTACTTTCAATTGTTGGTATTTAATAAAATGTCCGTTGTTTGTCCGTATTATAATATTAGTGCACTCCTTTTTAAGTAAACTATTTGCGTAACTACTTTTATCGACACCCATTAAAATCCTTTTAAAATCAGTACCAAAGCTAGAATACTTACAAAATACTAATATATTAATAACAGACTGTCTGTGCTTAGATTTAGGTCACTTGTAGTATATGGTTTGTTGTTGTTGCGACAGTCGTTCCATGTCTTCGCTGCAGGAGCACAGATCTATCCTTTGAGAAAAGAGGCTTAGGCCTTAGTCTGTCACCATGTTTACCTAGTGGTGATTGAAGAACATTATTAAGTCAGTAGCTACTTGACTGTCAAAGTAGTCAAGCTAAGGGGGGTTAGCGTTTGTATGGAAATCCTTAATTTTTAAAGCTAAATACATAAAAATCGGTGTTTGGTTTACGTTAAAAATAAAAATTACCGCATTAATAAATAAGTACCCTAGTCATCAATAGGCAAAGTAGGGGATGAAAAATTATGTACGAGAATATTTGTAGGTAGGTAGAACGATGGTAGAAGAAGACATGGTTTTCTCTTCCCTTGTCAGCTAGGTCACGTCATTGGCTTGGATGACGTCATCAGCTGTGGCGTTATTCTCAAAATTCTAAAGTAGGAAAAAATGATAAAAATGAAGCAACAACCTACAATATTAAATTTGATAGTAATTAATAATGTTTGGCAATTGGTGTAGTTTTAGGGTTCCGAACCCAGAAGGTGCCAATGGAGCCACTAAGCCTACGCTGTCTGTCTGTTCTGTTCTGTTTTTCACAGAATATGTGTCATAATGGGGGATTACTTAGCAAATAATAAAAAGTTAAAAAGGTTAAAATTAAGGGGGGTCCCCATACAAGAAACACATTTTCGTTGTTTTTGTTCTGTCGTTAAAACAGTAATACTTACAAACTTCAAACTTACAGTGAAAAATAATGTGAACTCTAAAGTATAACAACAAATAATTAATACCGGCCAAGTCTCAGACGGGCCCATACCATTACTAATTTAAATTATCGGTACAGTGCCATTTAGCTTATTATTAAGAGAAACAGTAACATATTTCTTAGTTGGAAACGATATTCAAAGTTAAGCAACGACGAGCTTGGTCAGTACTTGGATGGGTGACCGCTTAGCGGCACACTTTCTTTTTGTTTACGTTTACAAATTACGTAAATGTACAGTAGGTACGGAACCCTCGGTGCGCGAGTCCAACTTGCACTTGGCCAGTTTTTTGCTTAGTTATCTTCGTTAGTTGGCTTCGTAGTAAAACAGGAAACCTTTATAGTTTTCCGCCATTTCCGTCGGTATGACACAGTTTTTTTATTTAGAAACTATGGAGACTACAGATCTAAAATTTAGTACACATATAGATTTCTTCACAACATTATTCCCGCTGTACAAAATATGACTCAACATTTTATAAAAAAATGTGTTGGAACATTTTTAGAGGTAAAGCTAAAAAAAACAGTTACTTTGCTGAGTAGAGTACCTTTGACTAGGGATTTTCAAATTATTCGGAGGCTTTAAACATAGTTTTTGAAATTACAATCTATTTTTAGAGTTCCGTAGCCAAATTGCCAAAAAAGGATCCTATACAGTTTCGATATCTCCTTCTTTTTGTTTATCACACTCACAGCCCTATAATACGCCATCTTTGTATTTCTGACAAAAGTTTTCAGGAAAACACCTTATGTGAACTGCAAAACACTATCGAATAAAATGAAAAAAAAACTAATTTACATTACACTTACTCGTAAACTGTGTCATTACGTACATGCGAAACGGGTGCTGGGATCTTAATTACTCCCACAAGCTTTTTCTTTGTAAATTTTAGTTTTCTCAAGGCAAAGCGCGCGTTCATAGAACAACAAATCCCAAAGTCGAGTCAATAAAGCCTTCAGCCTTTGGCTGTAATTTTCTCTATACCACCCTTAATACACAATGTACTATTAAGCCTCTGAACACTAAATACAAACATAATTATTTACCTCACTGCGGTTTGTGGTGTATTATTCGTAGGATAGGTCTGAGAACAAACACACAATATTTAAGTCTGATCGCCCTAACAGTTCAAGAGATATAGCCATTTGAAAATCGGACAGACATACGGTGTAGGCCTCGTAATAAGCTTTTCAGTAAGGTTTATCTATACTAAGATTATAAAGAGGAAAGATTTGATTGTTTGTTTGTTTGTATTGAATAGGCTCCGAAACTACTGGAACGATTTGATAATTCTTTTACCATTAGAAGCCGACATTCACTGATGAACAAAGGCTACTTTTTAACCGACTTCAAAAAAAGGAGGAGATTCTCAATTCGACTGTATATATATTTTTACCGCAGGAAAATGCTTCATTCCTACGGGAAAACGGGTAATAGGACAATGGGTAGTAAGAATTGTCTTTCCGTTCTTATCTTTTTCACATAACTTTTAAATGGCTGAACCGATTGGGTTGAAATTTTATATGGGTATTTCGATAGTTTCCTGGATGATTTGAAAATACAATTGGATTCGGTAGGTGGCGCTGCTGTCAGTATGTCAACTACTAAACGGCTTGACCGATTGGGTTGAAATTTTGATAGTGTATTTCCATGGTTTGATGGTGCAAAAATAAAGATAATAAATAAAGACCGCTTTACACCAGGCAGACCCTGGCAGGCTTGTTTGCCACTTTAGTGGTTTAATTTTTTTTAACTGGATAGTTATGGAGTTTAAACACTGTAAAACTTTTAGGTTTTAGGTTTTATGAAGTCTTTAGGATTCCGTAGCTGAATAGCAAAAAACTGAACCCTTATAAATTCATCATGTCTGTCCGATCGTATGTTGCAGCCTTATACTTATACTTCCGCCGTCTTTAAATAGATTATTATGAAAATTTACTGAAATGTGTCTTTTGCCAGCTGCCGTACAGATATGTTATTAAAATTGAGAACAAACATTTTTAGGGATATTAGGGTACAATACATTGAACTGTGAGTTGAATATTTTTTTTTGAACAACCCGTCATGTGGGGTATCACTGGATATTGCGAGTTATAGGCTTACGAAAATGTGTGTCCTTCTTACTCTTAAACCACGTGATCTATTTATTTATTTTTATTTTATTTATTTGGGACAACCAACAATTAAACAATAGATTATACTTAATTATTCTGAGCATATTATCTACCACGATATCTACAGATTACTTATGATGTGTGGTTGAAAAACAAATTCACTTTTTATAATACTTACTTTTAGAACAAAATAAACTTATACATATATGTATACATATATGCACATAAATATATTTATTTTAGTTTAAGTTTTAATCACAACAACATTATCTTTACAGTATGAGATTAGATTATAAGGTTTTAATACAAAATATTACAATATTGTAATTTATGTGTCTTTTATGTTTACAAGTAAAAAATATAGCTTTTAAAGTTAAAGTTTAAGTAGCTGTATGACAATAGTATAGTATAGGGTATAACATTATAAGATTTTACTACAAAAAATTCAATATATGTCTTTGTACATTTGAACAGGTATAAGATATAATATTATAAGATTCTACTATAAGATAAACCAATTTTTAAAATGCATTATGTTTATGTGTCTATTCATACAAACAATATATAGCTAATGAAATTTTAGTTAAATATTATTCATTCTCCAAGTTACTTATTAATACCTAATCTTCTAAAAGTACCCACTCTTGTGTGTGTATCAATATCAAGAAAGTTTTGATTATATGATGATACCATCCTTTAGATGGGAGACCGCAGGCCAGCATTATTACGATACCTTGTTAAAGCAAATAGTTGATGAGCACGCGTGGCCCTTGAGTGTTGTCGCACAGGTACACGGTAACATAGTTTACGAGTCAATTCAATACAATCGTATTTACTATCACACTAGCTTTTGCCAGCGGCTTCGCCCGCCCTAAATTTGGTTATCGGATAGGATCTTACGGCAACTCCTCAATTATAAAAAAAAAACACAGAAGGTAAAATATTTTTAAATGATACGTACCGCCCTTCCCCTTCATGACTGCCCACCTGCCTCGCACATCATAAATGCGCGCGCAATACTTTATTATTTTGCTGCGACGTTATTTGAAAACTGCGATATCTCCTAAGATATTCATTGAAATCGAATGATTTTGAGCAATGAGGGCAATTTTGTTTTAAATTAAATGTTTTAAATTAAATGCTTGTGATGAATAACGTATTTATTTGGATAAAGATTAGTATCATGTTTATAAAAACACCTTCACGAATAATGCATTATTTTAGAGCAAATATGGTTAGTATAAAAAAGGTTATAGTGAGCCAACCTTAAAATATAGACATGTGCTGTCGCGGACTTTTTTTAGAACTTTATAGAGGAACAATTCTGCCATACATGATTTTTGCGAAACTTTATCCATTTACGCAGCGCACGCAGCGGAAGCTCTCAAAAGGATAAAAAAACCCCGATTTTGAAACATTTGTCATTAGTGCTCCACTCCTATTCGTGTTAGCGTGATGTTATGATGATATTAAGCTTGAATTTAGGTAAGTTCAAGGTTAGACAGGTGGGTAGGTATGCAAGAAAAAAAAACATAAATTCAACAAAAAATGTCATTATTAAGTACTATTATTTGGTATAATATATTTTACCTAGCTTAAGTGTTAAGCTTCACAACAAAGCACATTTTAACATTTATTACAAAACAAACGTTTAAATGTTTTTAAAAACAAAGTAACAAACTAGACGCTGAAAAAACAATAACTAATTTAGGCTCAAAAACGATTAAAATTGTTTAATGCCCTTTAATAATGGTGAAAATGCGATTGCTCTGGAACTATCGGAATCCAAGGTTCATCATTGTATGATTCAGACTCATGAACGGGTACTGGATAAGGTCTGTCGACATGCACAGGAATTGGTCTTTCTATTTCCACAGGATATGGCCTACCGACAGGAATTCCAACTGGGAACGGTATAGGTTTTTCAAATTCTACTGGGACGTGGTTATACACTGGGTAAGGCTCGGGAACTGGGACTTTCACGGGTATGGGTACAGGCTTTTCTACCTGAACGGGGTAAGGTCGGTTGACAGGCACATGGACTGGAACGGGGTATGGTTTTTCAACAGGTACTGGAACTGGTACTGGCCTTTCAACGGGGTATGGAGATGGAACATGGACTGGGTAAGGTCTATCAACAGGCACGTGGACTGGAACGCGAACATGTTTTACCACTTCGAACGGTTGTGGTACAGGCACTTTCACTTCAACTGGATAAGGTACTCGTTTTTCTACATGAACTGGATGAGGAACAGGGACTTTGACAGGGAAAGGTACGTGTTTTTCTACAGTATAAGGCTGAGGTACTGGAACTTTGACAGGGAACGGTCTATCGACAGGAACCGGAATAGGGTAAGGTACTTTTTTCTCAACTGTATATGGCGCAGGCACGTGAACTGGTACTTTAACAAATTCCTTGACATGTACAGGTACACGTTTAATAACCTCGACTGGATGAGGAACCGGAACCTTAACGTGATAAGGTACAGGATGGTTGACTGGGTAAGGAACTGGCTTTTCCACTGGAACCGGAACTGGCACACCTTTCAGTAGAGTAATTTTTTTAAGGATGTCTACGTGTTCCCCAAGATATATTTCATTACCAGCAAAATGGACGGGTCCATGTATTCCATGTCCAATCGGGTGCAAGTTGCCATGTATTTCATGACCAACAGGGTGCAAGTTGGCATGTATTTCATGACCAACAGGGTACAAGTTGCCATGTATTTCATGACCAACAGGGTACAAGTTGCCATGTATTTCATGACCAACAGGGTGTATGTTTCCATGTATTTCATGACCAACAGGGAGCAGATTTCCATAACCAGCGGAGTGCACGTTGCCATGTATATTGTATGCTCCACCAATGCCGTGGCCGTGTCCTATGTAGCCAAGATCGAGGCCGTTAACACCATATCCGTATCCTAGATCCTGCAGGTGGCGCTTATCCAAGACTTTTTCTAAGGGCACTTTAACATTCTCAATAATTTTCTGGTTATTGCTGTCATTATTTTCGCTAGCAGTCGCTGCTGCAGCAAAAAGAATTAAGAACAGTACCTGCAAGAAGAAAATAAAAGGTTTTTATTATTTTTGTTTAAAGTGTATAAACTATTTTTGTAAATAATGAATTAAAGCTAAATTAATTCAAAACTGCATAAAAGTAAAATCTAATTATCATTTACGAATTAAACCAATAATAAAACAAAAACAATACTAATTTTTTTTTAAATTTAATTATAATTATTTTATATTCTTTACCGTGATCATATCAATGCCTTTCACACGACAGCAAAGCAGACGGTAAACTAGATAAAATTAACTTGTTAATACACGTTTTTATAGTATAAGATACGTAACAACCACTCTTACGACACTGACCGATAAATCTAAAAAATAAAAACTAATTTAATTTAGGCATTGAGTTCGCAATTTTACTTGTAACTGCTTTTTGACGGAAGTGAAATGCGAATTTAACTTCGATGGATTCAAATATAGCTATAAAAACATAAATCAGCAGATTCTTGTGAAGATTAATGAATGATGCACCTTGTTTTAATAAAGATGTTTTTTTTTCAACAAGTTTGTGTACTTTGGTAGTTTATAATTTATTTATTCAATAAAATAAATGTTTAGTTCATCAAAAACAGCTTTATCTATCTAGGAAATTTTTGGTTAATCATAAATATGATTTTTACTGAGTAAATCAAAAATATTATAAAATAGATTTATTATACGAAGTAAGAAAGGCACACAAGTAAATTATTGCGACCTAATTGTTTTTAGAAATACGTTAATACAATTAATTTGTTTATATCTTGAAATAAGCACTCGTACTAACATTGATTTTAAATAATATTTATTGCCAAGTCGTTATGCTACCGCACCTACCCGTAATGCCTGCCACTTTTATTAAATACTTAGTCGTCTTTACCCAGTAACTATCTTACCTATTTCAGTTTCGGTCTATGTTTGCCACTTTTAATTATTTTCACGATGTCAGTTCTGAGCCTGTTACACTTAGAAAATTATCATTTGGGTACGTAGGTTCGATTCCCGCACAAGACAAACATTTATTATTTGTGTTTGTATTGACACTGGGTGTTTTCTATGTATAATATGTATGTATTTACAAATTAGTATTTTAATACTCGCGCTATGCTATTTCGTTGTGAGCGACCTTTATTACATGACAGTTGCATAAATAGTTATTATTTTAATATCATTGTTGATAGGATAGGACTTCATAAATCTTATGTATGATACTTAAATATGAAGATAAAAACTATTGACTTATTTATCAAAACGAAATTGTTTAGATAGATACGTGATAGTGAAGAATCATAGATTTTTTGGTTTCTTCCCTACCTTCAACTGAATCCCTAAATTATCATTCTACTGTGTTATTATATTATTTTAAAGAACATGACATAAAGTGTGTGTTATCATTATAGGTTAAATACTATCGGAAGTGCTACTTAATAAAATCTAAACTGCTAATTTTTGCAATGATTGTCATTTAGAACGATTTGCTCATTCCTAATTATTGCATGTTATGTATGAGGTGAATAAGAATTTAGATCAAGAAATTAACAAAATGCCAATCTTTACATACTCAGTGTGCTTCTGTATAGTTCATGGGAAAAATATTTCGACCCCAAAATGGGTCTGAGTTTTTTGTGCATATTCTGGGTGAAAATCGATTTTCTTCGTAACAAAAAAAAATCATGTAGTTTTACATGAGCTTAAGCTTGAAAAAGGCTATTAAAATTAAGATTTTTTTTGGTTTGGTTTTGTCATGCCAAGTTTTGGACAGAAATCATGTTTTTCGTCTTTTTGCTTGAAATTACAAAATTATCTCTTATAAAGGACTAGTATGAATATTACAATTGAGATGCTCTCGGTCGGTTATAGAGACTTAGATTAATTTTCCTCGTTTTCATACATTTCCTGTAAGTTCTAGAATAGCTGAAATGCCCTCGAAAATATGCGCCAGGTCAAGGACTGGGTCATCAACATTTTCAAGTGGACTTTTAACACGTGGTGGTGTTAAATATTATCACCTTAAGAGACTTGACCGACGAAATTTTATTCAGTGATTAAGTTCTGAGCAGATATAAGGACGATGAAGAATCTCATAATGCTTAGTTGTATAATAAATGATATAATAAAAAGTATAACACCATACTTTTACTTGAAGTTGAGAAAAAATCGTAAATCAGCGCTGGAAGTAGTTTTATTATTCAAGTATGAAAATAGAATTTGTAAACATTCACATGGCTCTATCTTTACTTCTTAGGTATATCAATGGCCAGGGGCCTATACCACGAAGCTCTCTGCAAAATCACGAAGCAAATCCCTTTCATCAATCACTTTTCTGTTCTAACAATCGTTTGAAGACACAATTAGTAACATTCAGTTGCGTAGTTTGCCCTTTGCGAATCGTGAAGAATAAAAGTGCGTAATTGCAAAGTTGTATCATGTAATAGTTCGCTAGTCTTATTTCCGATTCCCAGTTTCGACAAGCTTATTTCTGAGACATAATCAAGTTTGTTTTTTAAAAACCATTTTAAGATCTACAATTCTCTCTCATACATATTTATAATGTATCTGTTATAGTTTCGCAATACGTCACGAAATTGCCGATCACTTTAAATTCGCTACGGTGACATAATTAATGATATCTTATTAAATAAACAACATGTGTGTATGATATAGAATGAAGCTTTGTATGGGAATCCAGTTTCCAATTAAAACTTTGACAATTTGTTTATAGACTTTAAGTTGCAAGTAAAGTATAACGTGTTTAAGTATTTTTAAAACTGTTTCTTTAAGGGGGTGAAATAGGAATTGTAAATTAATATGAAAAATCATAATTTTTTAAGGTAAATCTATAAAAATCGGTATTAAGCTTTTTGGTTTAAAATTAAGTATTTATATAAGCCGGGTTTCATCCCCTACCTATTTTTATAAATAGGTAGGGGACGTTCCATCGCTCAGCCTAAACAGAAATTTGAAATGTGGCGAAGGTCCTCACGCGTCATAATGAAACGCCTTCAAAATAAAGTTGTTTTATTTTGAAGGCGTTTGAGCCACTAAGGAGAAAGAGGGGATAGCAAAGTTTGTATCGGATAAAATATTTCTTTGGTCAATTTAATTAAAACTAAATGTATATGATATTTAACTCAATAACTAACGGAGACGTGTTCAATTTGTTTTTTTTTTTCAATCTTTCAAGGGTAAAAGGGTGACAATAGTTATTTGTTATGCAAGGCTGTAAAGATGCTTTTCGGCCTGAGTGTCTATATTGAATACCGAGCGAGCAAATGGTTCAAATATTGAATCCTGAGCAAAGCCAGGAATTATAAGGCATGAAACCCAAAAAAAAATTTCAGCCGTGCGAAACACACAATTTTTCAACTCACTACAGCGAGGAAAATATATACAAGATACAAGAAAAACAATAATTGATGTTTAATTACTTATAAATGGAACAAGTATACTTATTTTAAATAGTTTAATTAAGTATTGATAACTTGATAACAACATTATAAGTCTCTGAAATAGGTAAAGCGCCTTATGTTTGTCTGCTTGTAGTCAACAAATCGCACGCTTAGAGGTATTTACTTATTTTTCGCAGGTAAACTTAGGTATTTAACGTCACTGTTGGACCTACTCTTGTTTTCTAATTATTAAGTTTAAGTTTATTTAGTAAAAGCGATGTGTTTATAGTCATTAAAAAAAAAAAATCTTGTTTTTTTATTTTTTTTAAGGTGCATTCCGAATTTGCACCATGCCAATTTTAAAATTCTTGGAACAAAAATTATACTTAAAACTTATTTATTCTTGTGGTATTTAATAATTTAACAAACTACAATAAACTATCTATTTAATAACATTAAACAAAACATTATCTTTACTGCAATACTATAAAAAATTAAACTAAAGTGTTATTAACTGATCACTAATATATAAAGTATAGGGGCGAACCGCATTTCGGACGGTTTTATTATATTTGTTTTTGTAGAATAAAAATATTACCTTTTGCACGCAAGCGGTTAAAGTAAGCTTTTCCACGCAGATTTCATCAGATTTTAAACGACAAAGTGAACCTTTCCGAACCTATGAGATAAAAAAATATTTGTGACAGGTAATACTATTTTTATGGTTAAATTTATTAATGCACACAATAATTCAAAAGTATGGAAAGAGGAGAGAGGTGTTAAAGTTTGAATAAAAAAAAAACAAAGTAGTGAACAGAAGCATCATCACAGAGTCCTTAATAATAAACCTATATTATATCGTAGGCATCGTTAAAAAAGAAATACAACCCCTAAAGATGAAAACCTGGCGCAACTGCGATGCAATAATAACTTAACGCGCAAACGTTAAGGCTGCGGTAAAGGCTAGACCACGAAAATACGCCGTTTTTGTGCAAATTTTGTGGCTGAACTATAGCATCTAAAGGATCTGAAATCTAGCATCTGAAGGAAAAAATATATGTTATAAAACTGGCTTTTGTCTAGTGCATTACCTTTCTGAATGATTTTCATTTATTGTATTTAATGCAATAAAAACTCTGGAAGTGACCGTTGTTCCAACACTTGTGCAAATTTTTAAAGCGTGTTTTGCATTTGTTTTTAATGAAAGATGGTTAAATAATTAGAATAGCTTGTTATCTAGTGCATTGACTCTAAGTTGTAGTAAAAAGTCAATAAATGTGACTACAAAACGGTAATAACGTTAAATTCCATACAAAAAAGTTTCAAGGCGTCATTACGGTATAAATTACTTAAGAAGTATATAACATATATATCTCATAGTAATGTATATGACATTATCTAATGATTTATAGTGCATTAACATACACAACGTTACAATTACAGATATTAGCTTTCTGGCCTATATCGCCCTCTTAAGGTAAATTTTCGCACGCAGTAGGAAAGTGTAGGCTTTTGAAGCAAGTATATGCAAGTAGATGATTTTATAACAAGTGATGTGATTTATTTAGTTACGCAAGGAATTTTCAAAATTCAACTTATAAGAGTGTGTATTTTATTTAGTTCCGTAAGATTTATTTTTAAAATTTAATTTATAAGAGCATGTGATTTATTTGGTTGTGTACAAGTTTTTCAAAATTCAACTTATTAGAGTGTGAAATTTATGTAGTTCTGTAAGGTTTTTTTTAAAATTCAACTTATAAGAGCATGAAAGGGTGTCGCATAACTGTACAAATCTTAAAGCTTTTTTTTTTTTTTATTTAATAAGTCATTAGTTTTAAAAATGATATTAAAGTTTGTATATACCTGTTAGGTACTTTTTAATATTATTTATATTTTTATATAGTGTCTTTATTAAAAAAAAGGAATTATAATAATAAAAATTTGCCATACCAAACTACCGTTTCTGAACTTTATGAATTAATAAAGTTTAATTTAATTATAACTACGCACAGGTACAAAATACAGGGAAGTGCACAAACTTGTGTTTAATTTTTTCAATATGGAACACCAGGAATATTACTAAAACTAGCTAACCATCTAATAAATCCAGTTATTTTCTTGATGGAGAACCATATATAGGTACTACATATTATAATCCCTAGTGAAAACCTCGACCTTTTAGGTTCTAAGTTTGAGTCTAAGGATAAATTTCCTGCCGATATGGTAAAAGTAGCCGTGGACATCATTCAGACAATTTCTTTGCAAACAACTTCGTTAGGTTAGACACAGGAAGAACACACACATCTATAGTATGGATGGATATATAGCTACACAGACTGTTAAATTAATAATCTTCCTTTGCTTCGCTAGTCGGGTTAAAAAATAATCTGACTGCACATTTTACAGTTAAATTAACGGCACCGTCTAAACAAACAGTTCAAAAATTAGTTTTAAGATTATTTTATATTTATGGGAGTCGAATACCTAACCCAGTGGGCAAACTTTCTTCATGGGGGGCCAGAGAGTTTAAGAAACTTTAAAAGATGGCCAGAATTGCAGCCAAAATGCATTTTGATTCGGAACCGTTTAACTTATCATATAAATGTATAAAACATTTTTTATTTGAAATCGTTTAATCGTATAAAATTATAAACATTAAACACTTGCGGAAATGTTACTTACTTAAAAATTACAAATTAACTATTATTTGAAGGCCCTGCTATAGTCGGTGTGTGAGACATATTGTCAAGGTTTTGCCATAATATCGTCGAATGCGGGTCCGAGTTGCGAAGAAGTAACTTTCAAAGTCAAAATATATACTAATTATTTCGAAAGACCGGCGGCGGGCCGGAATAAATCCTTCCGCGGGCCGGATCTGGCCGTACTTTGCCTACCACTGACCTAAACCATAAGTACTATACTTATTTGTTTCTACTGTCTTGAAATATTTAAAACCTAAAAAGAGATCCAGACCTTTTTAGATAAGAAGCAAAGTCAGAGCTTTGATTTAAGGATAAGAAATTAGAAAAATAGAATAAAACAAATGTATAAATACAAATCTTATTTAAAAATAATAATAATAATAATAATAAGTCTAGCCAAGTACTTAACAGTCTTTTGTCGGGCGGCAATAAGGTGCGTGCCTTCAACGGTTGGGTAATGCCACTGCTGATATACTCCTTTGGCATACTGAGGTGGACTCAGACTGAGCTGGACGCCCTGGATAAGAGGGTCCGTCAACAGCTTAAATTGCATCGCATGCTACACCCGCGCTCGTCAGGTGAGGCTGTACATTCCGCGGAAGTTGGGGGGTCGAGGCCTGAAACCGCTCTCCTTGGCGAATGAGAAATAGCACAAACCCGCGGTACTGAGCACCGAGGAACGCAGGGATGTATGTAGCTGCACGGGAGGTTCTATCGCGCCTTAACAAGGCCTGATGTAGACCTACTCGCTTCAGTGAACTGGCTACGTTTCTGAGACCTCTTTGGGGAAACCGAGGGTTTTGCCTGTGTAATTGCAGATGAGGCAATGATGAGGAACAATTATCGGAAATATATCCTGAAGGACGGTACGGTTGACATTTGTCGAGTATGCCACCGTCCCGGAGAGTCACTCAGGCATATCATTTCTGGTTGTTCTCATCTTGCTAACGGCGAGTATTTGCATAGGCACAACCAAGTGGCCAGGATCATTCACCAGCAACTTGCGCTTCAGTATGGACTTGTCGAATCTAAGGTGCCGTACTATCGTTTTTTTCCAGATTCATTTCCAAATCAGTTTTTATTAGCCTGGTTTAATTCATTTACCATTTTGTTCAATTGGTGAGGAGTTTCTGAAAATAAAATTATGTCATCGGCAAACCTGAGATGACTTAAAAAAATCCCATTTGACCTTGATTGGACCATGGCAGCTCTCCCATTACGTGTTGTAAGACGGCTATGAATAATTTTGGTGAGATCGGGTCTCCTTGTCGGACACCTCTCTTTATGTTGAATGCTTCGCATCTTATTTAATAATTAGGTGCTAATTATGCAGGTACGTTATATCTTATAGTAACTGTTATTAAAATAGGTATTTAAAAAAAGAAAAAAACAAAACCAAGTTTATTTTCGTATTGGGAGATAAGTTCTTGAGAGTGGTGCAGACTCTACGTAGCTGTTTATAGGTAAAGGTATTGAGCGGTCTACCGGTACAGGTACCGGTTTTTCTATAGGTAATGGGTAAGGCCTATCAACAGGCACTTCCACTGGGTATGCTACTGGTTTTTCTACTTCTACGGGCACTTTTTTGTATACGGGATAAGGTTCCGCAACAGGATATTCAACTGGAACTGGCACAGGTTTCTCAACAGGAACTGCATAAGGTCTATTAACTGGTACTTCAACTGGAACTGGATACGGTTTGTCTACTGGTACAGCGACTGGTTCAGGCTTGTCAACTGGGTATGGCTGAGGTATATGTACTAGGTAAGGTCTATTAACTGGCACTTCAACTGGGACATTTACATTTTCAACAACTTCATAGGGTTGTGGGAAAGGTACTTTTACTTCAACAGGGTATGGAACTTGTTTCTCTACTGTGTAAGGTTGGGGTATAGGAACATGAACCGGATACGGAATGCGTCTTTCAACAGTATATGGGTGTTGGACCGGTACAGGAACAGGGTAAGGTCTGTCTACAGGAACGTGTACGGGTACAGGTACATTCTTCTGTACAGTGTAAGGAGTCGGTACTTCGACAGGTACTTGAACATATTCCTGAACTCGGTATGGCACAGGTTTGATAACTTCATATGCTTGAGGTACTGGTACACTGACAGGGTAAGGAACGGGTCTGTCAACTAGATATGGAACTGGTTTGTTAACTGGGACTTCAACAGGTACACCATTTAATTGAGTAACTGTTCTAGTGATTCCAATTTCTTCTCCTAGATTTATGCAATATCCCGCAGGGTATGCTTCTAAGTTATTGAATCCATAGCCATTGTTTAAGCCAACGATGTTTGAAGGGCTCACTGCATATTCAACCCGGTTGAGAACATTCCCATTAAATTTATAAGCTCCTCCAATGCCGTTACTGTTTCCAATATAACCAATATCAAGATCCTTCACTCCGTATCCGTATCCAAGATTGAAGAGGCTACGCTTGTCTAATGTTTTATCCAAAGTTTCTGTTTTCTTTTCTGTAGCCTTCTTATGTTTAGCAGTTGTTACTGCTATCAGCAAGAAAATAAGACTTATCTGAAACAATAAATTTTATTGAAATTCTATTTTAATACGTTTATCGCACATTTAATATCACCCTCATAAAAACTACTATATAGCCAATTATATGACTATGCTACATAATTATATATAATTTAACTATAAAAACTTGTACAAACAAGAAATTTAAAAAAAAATCCAAACCCGACGTTGTTTTTAGTTTATTTTCCTTGTTCACCTCAGAAGTGTGGATTTACGTCCAGAAATATTGTTTTCACATTAAAAATACTACTTGCACATGCAAATGTAACCAATATTTTAACGGAATTTATTTTTGTGCAATTTTAAATTGTTCGAAAATGTACCTTTTTTTCTTATAGAACTACTCAGAACCAAGAAAGATATCATGAAAAAAACATTTTTCAAAACAGCCACAGCAAAAGAGAAAAACTTAGTTTTCTGTACTTCTTAAAATTGACATCGTATTATCTTCTTGACGCACGCAGCTACGCCGACTGACCTAACAATACCTAGATCTGTCGTTATATTGAACAAAAAGTTATTTTTGATCTTAAATTTAGTTTTCTAAGTATCACTGAAAAAAAAAAAAAACAGAAGTCAGAAACCGAAAAATCATACTTCAGTTTCACTGTTTAAAACATAGTGCGTTGTTTTGTTTGTTGTTACATTTATGACTATTAATTGTTATTTAATTTGGCAAATATGACATACATAAGAGTTTAATAGGTGCTTAGATGGTAATGAAATTGATATTTGTAGTATAATAATTTGTTTCGCATTGAATATTGTATCGTCATTTCACTTAATAGTTTTGCTTGGTACTTATGATGTTTATATTTTTTCAATTAAAGGCAATCGGCTTTTGGAGCCATAATCTGATGTATATTAGTTGTTATTGTTATGATGTTGTTCCATCGAACATAGATTTAGTGTTTTTCTAGGTAAATTATATTTGCTTTCTTTTGAGCCATGTCATATCTCCTTGTAAATTTTTCAGATTTTTTGCTTATGTATTCCTATGTTTGTTAAGTCTTTCCTCACATCTTGTTACTTTTGGTAAATTATAAACTTCTATTCCATAAATCCAGATGCGTTTTATCTTTTACTATAACTTGTAGTTTCTTTTCAAGAGATAGCTTACATTGGTAAGTTAGCATATTTTATCTTTGTATTTATATGATTAATTAATGTAAAAATCATTTTACTTAAAAAATATTTTATTTTCATTGTAATATATAGACTCTTTCTATAAGTCTTATTTTTTATATTTTTTACCTTCCAAACATCGGATATTTGGGGAACGGTATTTTTTTGTACATGTGTGACCATAAGTTAAAAACGATTTTAAATAAATTTATAAAAAAAAAGGTTAGAAATCAACTCCGCACTTGTCATTGTCAAAAAATGTTAATAATATTATATAAGTACATAGTAAATAGCGATAACTAATAATAAAATCATGGCCAATCTTCAATAACAACGGGAACGATCATGATATCTTATTTATTTATGTGGGTTCTTAATTTCTTACCGTTATCTTCATTTCGTTTGAAGAGTGAGGAAGCTGTGATCCAAACTGGATACTAGCATCACATTTTAATGTGTATTTATACCTAATTATTTTAAACATCTTTCAACACTTTTGATCAGTTTCAGATAATTATTATGCCACATTTTGCTCGACATTTCAGCAAATGGCAACTGTGCTATTTGGTCCACATAACTGCCTCGAGATTGTAATTAATTTGTGCAACTAACACATAGATATATGAAAATCTTAACAATAAATGTTTTTTTAATATCAAAAAAAAATATAATCAATTACATACATAATAGAAATAAGCAATTATTGATCGGTCCCAAACGTTATAATAAAAAAGTTGAAAAATAAAAGTTATAATAAAAATAATACATAGGTACATAGAAACACAACACCAAAAAAAACACAAACGTTTTTCACATAAATGTTTGTACTGTGCGGAAATCACTCCCCTCGATTCAGCACACACGCTTAGGCACTACCCACTAAGCCACTAAACCACCCATATTTATTTTTCAGTTATTGTTAGTTTTTAAGTATTTAATATTACTTCATCTGAAGCAGTGTTGCAGCTATTGGCTCACCCCCTGTCCGACAATAGGTACTAAAGTGGTTAGTGATGTGGGAGTGTATCCAGCCACTGGTTGCCCCCTTCTGAGGAAAAACTGTAAAGATACACAAACATAGGTTTCTCAGTTTCTTCAGTTAGCAGAGCACTAACGCGTAATGTTAGGGTTGCAGGTTCAAGCCCATTGGGTTACTGTCGACGCTCAATTTCAGCACCGCTATAAAATTGGCATCAAGTAAACCACATAGAAAGCCGCATTTACACGCTTGCCAAACGTTGATCAGCCTTCACAAGCTCAAGCGTGTTAACGGGTTGTTTGACATGGCTTGCGTGGACTTGGACGAGCTAGTCACCGCTCGGGTAGAGTGTCGGTTTTTAAACACAGATCAAAGGGCTCAAGCCCTTGCGACGCATTTACACGTTGGCCCGCTATTAGTATTACTTGCGAGTTTGGGATGGATAGAGACGTGTTTGCAACACTGGCTGGGCGTAATTTTTATTCGCGAAATAAGGGCCTGTTTCAATGACGAAATGATGTCTTTTCTGGAATGTTACCACAGAAAGCGATACTTATAGGATCCAAAGGACTAAATTTATTAGTTTTTTTTACTTTCCTTTAATTTAAATAAAAGTAGATTAAACCGAACGCAAGATCTGGAACAAGTTCCACGTCCGCCATACTTAGATAACTAGAACACAATGAGGCGCTTGCAAGCGTTGGCAAGCATGTAAATGGGCCATTACATATTTAAAAAAAAATCAAATTGCATTATCAATTTTTCTTGTGCATAGCACCAAATATATAATTGCAATGTGTCTCGCGACTTCATTACGCCCAAGCCTAGTGGCTTGGGCCAGTATGTAATGACCAATTTAGCTTAGTATCATAATATTCCAAATGTTCAATTTTGATGATATAAAAATTTAAACTGAAGTGTGGCAGAGCGTAGTGTGGTCGTAATTGGCGAGTTCGGTATTTGCAAAAATAAGGAATTATTTTCGTTTACTATTTGCGTGTTTATCTTTATGTCATGCAAAGAAAGAAGCATTTATAGCAATCCAGAATCGATGTCCTTTTTTGTTCTTATTTAGGGATCCGTACTTGAAGGGTCCAAACCGAGCCCTATTGCTGTCACTTACGTGTCCGTCTGTCTGTCCGTCTTGTAAACATCTTATTGACCTAAAGACATTTGTCAAATAATATTTTAAAATGTTTTTAAGACGGGCTCACATATAGAAAAATTAATTTGAAATATTAATAGCGGCTTGGTAGACAGTATGTGGCACTGTACGTTGGGATCGGAATCTAATTTTGCTAAGTGCAAGTCGGCTATCAGTATGAATTTCGGTATGGGCTTTCTACTATGCTATTTTATCTACACCCATGTATTGTATCCTCTGTAAAGGGTCTTATGTATGACTTGCATTAAGCCACCGAATAATATGATACTACTATGACATCTGCATCAGAGTTTTTATGTTGTATTGATGCATGATACAGCTTAAATGGGTGTTTTGAGGATACTCTAGTCCAACTGAAAAAACTGCGAAACCTATATAAGATCACTCGTGTGTCTGACCATCCGTCTGTTACAGTCAATTTGCTCTATTGGACCGATTATGTTCACATTAGGGGCACATATGGGTTTTTCTGACCCGAACACAGACGTCTAACTTAAACAAATGATTCTTGAATAAAATAAAAAAAAGGTTTTGCAAACTGTGCCGTGTGACATAACGAATGAAAGGGCAATCCTTTTTGTAATTTCAAAATAGTTTTAAAGTTATTTAAGAAAATAGAGACAAGTTACCAAACACCCAAACAAATAATTTGGGTCCCGGGGAAGGACATAGGATTATTTTGATCCCGAAAAATCCAGGAGTTCCCGTGGGAATAACTATAACCGATCTTAAACGAACTATAGCTACAGCTATAGCTTTCTATAGCAAACTTTGTTAGTATAATTAAGGAGTTAACGTAAAACGTTGGCTAAAGATAGTTTCTTATAATTGCTGTTCCATTAATGGCATCATATAATAAGACATACATTTATTATGTACATTGGGCCATAATATACTAATGTTACTAAAGGAGCCACTGCAGTTACCGCCGCTGTCTGCGGTGATTGCGTCGGAGTTCATATCGATACTGGCTGATATAAGTATGGCACGTGACGTGCTTACTGGTATTTTATCTGTGACATGACGTTCATCCATAGTGTACGTACTCTATATATATATATATATATATATATATACCTATACGTAATACATATGTAAGTGTGTATAATTATAAATGTTTGGGTATAGTATACATATATGTTTTTAAAAGTTTATTAAAAGTAGCTTTTGCCAGCGGCTTCATCCACCCTAAATTTGGTTACCTACGTCGGATTCTTTTGACAACTCCTTGCTAAAGAAGTTTGTTAAAGCAAGATGCAGCTATAATTAAGTTGAAGTGGGATTCGGTAATAGCTACCCTCGCGGGAACTTATGAATTTTGCGGGATAAAAAGTAACCTTTAGGTGACCAAAGTAAAATTCGATATAAATTTCAACTTGATACCTCTACGTGTTCTTGAGTAAGACTCTTGACAGATAACATTTTTTTTATGAGTTATAAATACAAATTAACGAATTTCGGATGAAACGTATGATTCTAGTACAACAGGAAGTACCCCTTGGGTTTTAAATAATTTTTTAAGAAGTTGACCGCTTTTTTTATTGCGTTGACTTAGAAGCTTCAGTTTTTTACAGCTTCAAGGGAATGTAGACTTTGGTATTTGGTGTTAATAAATTGACAAGTTCCTAAGATAAAGGGTCTTGACAGACAGACAGACGACGGTCAAAAAAGTGAAAAGTGTATAAGGGTTCCGTTTTTAAGTATGGAACCCTTGAAACCGAGAAATTGTAAAATTAAATATTATGTTTTACGTTTCCTTATATTAATATAATATATTTACAAAAATTAACATTTGTTGGCACATTTTAACTCACTCATGCTTATATGTAATTATTTATGTACATTATATATTTAAGGTTTATAAGAAACTTATTACTAGGTACAGATTTAAGAAACATTTCAGTCCACTTAACATAATTTAAATTTGAGTTACTGTACAGCTTAAAAACAAGTCTTAGGATGGGCCTAGTCATAAAGCTTTCAATGATAATACCCTTGCTCCCTAATTCTAGTAACTTTATACTTGTCCTTTGCACACAGAATAGTAAAAGTGATAGATAATAGAACTTAAGTAATAGAGTTACTTTAGACACTCACTTCAAAGTAAATTCATAAAACTTGCTCTAAGTTGTTTAACTTACGAATAAAGTCAAAATTTAGGTACCTTACTTATGAAATCTATGTGCTGGTGGTAAATAGGTACGATCAAGCCCCACGTTTAGTGAAGGAATGGTGTGGACTAAGGGAAATGGATTTACTGGGACAGGCACTGGATGATCTACAGGTATAGGCACGGGCTGTTCAATAGGCACCGGGTATGGCCTATCAACTGGCACTTGAACTGGGACAGGAACAGGCCTTCTTACTTCTACTGGGACTTGTTGGTAAACAGAGTAAGGTTCTGGAACAGGAACCTGCACAGGTACTGGAACGGGTTTCTCAACTGGATAAGGGTAGGGTCTATCAACAGGTACTTGTACCGGGACAGGGTAAGGTTTATCCACAGGTACCGGGACAGGTACAGGTTTGTCAACTGGGTATGGCTGAGGAACATGAACGGGGTAAGGCTTATCAACAGGTACTTCAACTGGAACACTAACTTGCTTTACAACTTCGTATGGTTGAGGGACGGGTACTTTTACTTCCACTGGGTATGGTACGTGTTTTTCAACGGTATAAGGTTGCGGTACAGACACTTTTACAGGGTATGGAATACGTTTCTCCACTGCATAGGGTTGAGGGACTGGGACATGGACAGGGTAAGGTCTATCAACTGGAACATGGACTGGTACGGGCACATTTTTCTGTACTGTATAGGGAGTTGGCACACGCACTGGAACTTGTACGTACTCTTTTACTTGATACGGAACGGGTTTGATAACTTCGTACGGTTGTGGCACGGGAACCTTGACTGGATACGGCACCGGTCTGTCAACTGGATATGGCACTGGTTTTTCAACAGGAACTTGAATTGGGACTCCTTTTAGTTGAGTAATTGTTTTAGTAATGCCAATTTCTTCGCCAAGATTGATTCTATGTCTAGCTGGGTAAAGTGTGACATCGTTATAACCATAGGCTCCATTAAGGTTATATCCAATAGGGCTACCAGCAAGACTGCCGTGGTTTAGTACGATTTCTTCTCCATTATAAGGTCCACCAATACCAAAGCCATTACCAATGTATCCAATATCAAGACCTTTAACTCCATATCCGTATCCAAGATTTAAGAGACTTCGTTTATCAAGTGTTTTTTCCAAAGGTTGAGCTTTGTTTTTTGCTGTTTGTTTCTCGCTAGCAGTTGTAACTGCTATAAGCCAGAAAAGTAGACATATCTGAAAAAGAATAACCACGATTATATTATTCATATTAAAATACAAAAAGCAGTTTATTAAATACACATTACCCTTCACACAGTTTTAACATTTGTATTAAACTGTTAATTTAAAGATATGAAAAAGTAGTCACATGTAAAAGTATAAATTGGTTCTTTATACAAAAGTATCAAAAGAATAACTTTAGTTACTCTTAATTTTATGCTATGATTGCGTAAGAGATTCTTTTACATATCTTCATTTTACTGCATAAACCTTACCGTTTCCTTCATCTTGCCTTGTGTACTTTGCAGAAGCTGTGATCTAAACTAGATAATCATCAATCAATGCTGAGAGTATTTATACTTGATTATTCAAATCATCTTACGAAACCACCCCCCCCCCCCCCGGAGAAAAATTGCATCTAGTTTGTTATTTAATTAAACTGTACTACTAACACTGATTATGTAAAATGATCAATAACACAAAATGCGTTAACATCAATACCAATGCATCAACTTTAGTTAGCAAACAAATCTAAAAAACATAAAACAATATTTTGTTTTAATTAAATAAAACTTTTATAATTAATGCACTACAATAAAATATTCGTTATCATAGCTTGGATTCGGTTGCTATTTGCGTTCGTTACCCAAAATATGACAAAGAATATCGTAAAGTGCAGTAACATGCGCCAGACAACCCTATTTAAATAATGAATTATTTGATCGGTATACAAAACTTTATTGAAATAATGTGGGTCGCGCAGCTTAATTTGAATATTCATATAATGAATGTACATAATTCATCAATTTGAACCTATTATTTACTTATTATTTAAATAATTATAATAGATCTATGTATTAAAAGTATTTGGTCAAAACAAATTGATAACTTATTAATTTAGGCACTAAGCTGACAAGAGCAAATAATTTTTATACGCTGTATGACGTTTCTAGTTATTTTAACTTTTGACATTTTTAAGAATTTAAGAAACCATGCCGGTCCGTATTATACTCGCTTTTAATAACGGTTCCGTGCACAGTATGTTTCAGTTAATTGAGTTTTGAAATCTGTTAATTATGCATAACTTAAAATTACTTGATTTTAACATGGTACGATATGCGACCGTATCTTGCACAAGCTTCTTTGGGATAAATCGTACTTGCAGTACAGTATCAGACAGCCACAGTGTTTTAGCCGTAACTTGAAAATGAAACGAATTTTTTTAATCCCGAACATTGATAACTAAATAGCTAAACTAATCAAGTTTTATTTAAATTTCGGACTGGCACAACAAAAATAATGCACCACGCACAATGATGCACATAGAAATCGGCATTTGAAAGCGGCTAATTGGCATCAAAATTACCTAAATATTTTTTATAATTTTCAACAGAGTTGTCAATATAATTAGTTTTTTCATACGCATGTTTTAGAAAAGCACTATACAAGCCTGGTCCACCACTGAGCACAACCGGAGTCTTTGATATACCATTACAACGGAAGTAAATTAATAAAAATATCATTAATTAAATTTTATACTTGCAGTGTTGTATGTGACATTCATGTCGAGCGTATTTCCGGAACAAAGATGTAATTGGGATTTTCATCCGCCAGACTGGTGCCTGAAGAGCTCAATTAGTAGAGCACTTACACGGAATGTAAGGAGTTGCAGGCTCAAGTCCTGGCTGGCTGGAGGTTAATCTTTTGACTGCATCTTTGCTGTGAAAATATTTTAATAATACTAACAGCTTCAATTTATTAAAAAAAAAAAAACATAGTTTCGGAGTAAGTAAAGGTTGTGACGTAAAGATATTAATGACTTAAAGAAAAAAATGACTTAAAATATATTTTTTTATTTTTTCTCATTATCTTGGAAATAAAAGATGTACTTGTCTCTTTCTAGTGCAACCATAATTATATTTACTTATCTTGCTTCTTTAGTCATGCATTAGCCCACTACACACTCAGGTGCGAATCCGACTCGTGCATCGAGGGTTCCTTCCAACTTCGTAACCAAAGATAAGTTAGACTGAAGTACAAACTTAACTTTTTAGTTAAAAATGTATCCTATACATAACGATCAATTCTTTTAATATTTTTTTATGTGATAAAAATATAAATTAACGATATTTGTATTTGCACTTCAACTTCACGCATGCCTCTTGTTTTTACTTGTCAAATATTCATTTTGTAAACATAAAAACATAATTAAATATTGTATTAACTTTGCGAAGTAAAAGTGAAAAGTGCCAAGTGGCAACGGCTCAGAGCATGCGTACATCAGGGTATACTCCGGGAGACTGATCTCCCGGTAAATGCGCCTGAAACGGAAATTTGTGCACTAATTCATACAAAATATGATAGTATACAGCTATAACCATTGTTTTTTCTGTTACTGATGGTACCCTATCCTGAATATATGTGGACAGCCCTTTAGTTTAAAAACAAGTGTTCATTATAACTACAATAAATTGATATCGGAAGTCTAATTTTACGGTGTTATTTTCACAAAGTTTTCATGTTACGGTTCTCGAATGTTTCTGGAATTTGGAAATTACTTAGAAGGTCATACGGAAGTACTCACTAAAATATTATCACCTTGCCTTAGGACGTAGTCTGTTATTTAATCAAGTTAAACTTTTGCAAAACAAACTTAATAACTAAGATTACTAAAAGCATATAAAATGGGTTATTAATTTTTATTACACATGAAATATAAATGTTTTAAAACTTTGGGTAAGGAGTACTTTAAAATTTTATTTATATAAGATACGAAACTGATGCATTCAGATAGTAAAGATATAAAAACTTTTTAACAAAAAAAAACAACCGGCTTCAAAAAGATGCACTAAAAAGGTAAAAATAATTACTAATTTCCAAAAATCTGATCTAATTTACAGTTTGAAATTGGTGTCATGCAAGCAAAGTGTGTTATAAACTGTTACATAGGTACTGCAGCGTAAGGGGGCGTAAAGAAGCTGCTTCTACCTTTTTAATTACTAGGTATCGGGAATCTTTGCTACTAATAAAAATACGGTATTAGGAGATCTTTTCTATATTATGCTCTTTTCCATCGCCACAAGAATAAACATCATTAAGGCACAACTTCCACCTAAGAGAATTAGTATACAAAAACAACTTAGCTGATGTACTTCTTCGATTATTAGGACATCCTTTCATAGACCTCGGGTCGTCTTTCCATTACAATTGGTAACTTCTACATTTAGTGTGTATGGTGGCGATGCGAATTACATTATAGATACTAGAGTATCTTATCCTGAGTTTACTGGTAATGTTAAACTATGCTACATATTCCTCCAAACCTATATAGACTTGTCCGATCTATATTTTTCACTGGAATGTCAATCAATATAAAAATAATGACAAACCCTAAATTCCGATTGTTTTTATTTAAAAACACACTGACACCATCTATTATATTTTCATTAAAACACTACGAAGTATTTGCTGCGTATTTGCGTTCGCTAGCATATTTACTTCCTTTATACTTAACAAGAGGTCGTAAACTCTACAGTACGTAGACACCAACTTCAAACTGTAATTCAGATCAGATTTTTGGAAATAAGTATTTATTTTTACCTTTTTAGTGCAATTTTTTTAAGCCGGTTGTTTTTTTTGTTAAAATCCCTGAATATCTTTCACTAGCTGTGCCACGATCACCAAATACCTACTAATCAATTCCGTTTGTGGGATATGGTATAAATTAGTTTTTTTTTATAATAAAAAACATTGTCTCATCTCATGTAGAAAAGCGTTGTGATTGTCAAACACAATTTAACAAGATGACTATCTAGATCTATCATCTTGTCTACATGAAAAGTCCAAGTGCATGAAAAGCACCGAGGACTAATTTTTTCACGGATACGGGAAGAGTTTTCAATTTTTTTCAATTTTACTTTCAAAATTAGAATGCTTAAAACTTTTCAGAATAAGTTCCCTAGTTAAGAAGCTGAGAACAAAAAGCTTGATGTACCTTTATTTTCTAGCACCAGATAGAACTTCGACGCAAACCATTTTATAGATAAAAAAAATTAACAAATAATCTGTATTATTTTCGCTAGATGGCGCTTAAGTTTTCTAAGCCTACGACATACTTTTCTTGGTGCGATCTTAACTACCTTTTAGCTGTTACTTATTATCTGTTTGTTGGAAAATTTGTAATAGTAACACACATTCTACTTCATTCTAAAATATTGGACCTAAATTAGGTCGGTCATACAGACCCTAATATTGTTGAATATAATAGGATACTGCAACAAGTGCATTCTGTGTCTCAATACACATTTAATAGGTTAATTTGTAAATGCGACTGTTTTGAATTTTGTAAAAACGGTAGAAATTCAAACAAACTTCAAATAGTCCTTAACTGAAAGTGACCATCAAAACTAACTTCTTAGCGTCTATAAGCAAGGTAAGTATATTTGTAAAAAAATGTTAGAAAAAACTAATCCCGGGGGATATCTCGTTAAAATAAAACATCGCATACGTAAAACCAGGTTTATATACCTGTGGGCCAAATTCCATACAAAACTATACAGCAGCCTATATGTGACTAAGTATTAATCTTAAAATTCTTAATCTTTTTTTTTTTTATTACCACTAAGCACTAAGGCAGCAAACAAGCTCACGGTCCGCCTATTGGTAAGCGGTCACCGTGGCCTATGGACTCTTGCAACACCAGGTGTATCAGTCGCGCGTTGCCGACCCTTAAAAAATCCAATAACTTCTTTCTTGAAGAACCCCATACTGTAGTCCTTACAGAAAACCTTGGCAGGGAGCTCATTCCACAACCCAAGCGTACGCGGGAGAAAGTTTCTCTGAAACCGCATTGTACGCGACCATTTCGGTTCTAAAGTGTGAGAATGAATTCCCTGCCGATGGCGAGCGGTGCGATGGTAGAAAGTAGCCGTGGGCATAATTTCGAACAATTCCTCAGAACAAATCCCATTGTACAAGCGGTAGAACACATACAGGGTGGCAAAATCTCTCCTCAGACTTAAGGGTTCGATACGGCAAGTGAGTTTGGGATCGTTGACAATTCTCACAGCCCGTCGTTGAACCGCTTCAAAAGTTCCAAGCTAGTATCCGGGTGCACCCGCCCAGAGATGGCAGCAGTACTCCATATGGGGCCGAACCTGCGACTTGTAAAGAAGCAAGCTCTGCCCAGACGTGAAGTACTGTCTCGCTCTGTTGAGTACACCTTGTTTTTTGGACGCCAGATTCACCTTATCTTGTAAATGACCTCGGAACTGAACATCGCTGGAGATGTCGACACCAAGGATCCCAATGCTCTTGGAGATGGAGAGGGAAGTGTTCCGGAATTGTAGGACAACAGTGAATGGGGTTTACTTAGCGGTGGACAAAGCAGACTTGTGTCTTTGTACGGTTGAATCGGACCAAGTTTACCCGTCCCCAGTCAGAGACCTTGGACAGTATGTTCTCGATTTTGAGACACAAGTTCTTCGCGGTTTTCCTTCACAACGGAACGAGGGATGTTTGCACGATCCGTGTAATAATCGTCTCCAGTACTATCATCTGCATAGCAATGTATGTTGTTGATGGATAACATGTCATTGATATGCAGTAGAAAGAGCGTAGGAGACAGCACAGAGCATCAATGTTCATGCTATCAGAGCAACTACTGTTTATGTAAAAGAATGGTCGGCTGCGCAGTCTCCAGATGGAGGTGGACTGCGTTAAGATTTGCGTGAATACCCCTAATGCTGTGGATGGAGCAGCCGCTGAAAAAACTCTTTTCCTTATTTTTATAGCCAATTTTTTTTTGAAAGTTACTTAGACTTCATATGAGGACTCACTGCACAGACAGCTTAGAGGACAAAAGGTGAGGTACTAGAATTGCCAAAGGTCGGCACAGTTAATTCAGTTGCTGGCACGGAAAGCGGAAGGGCCCCTGATCCCCCTCTGTTGTAGTAGCCGGGTCATTATTAAGATTAAGTGATCCCTGGGTTCGGGAATTCGTTCAACCTGCGGGCGGCCAGCGGTCAGCCGTTTCCTAAGGTCTCCCTGACCGCCGGACCAGCACGCCGCGTCTACGCCGAGCAATGACAGCAACAAGCACCGCCGGTCCTCCGCTGTCCGCGCAGCGAATCCTCAAAGAGCTTTGGCAACCTTACTCACCGCCAGGAACACAACACTTCTCAAAGTTAGTGTTATTATGGCCGCGGTTTTCTGTAAGGTGGAGGTACTTCCCCAGTTCGGGCCGCTCATTCAAGCAAGTACTCGCTTTATTTGTTCGGGCGACTTATTCGAGCGAGTACTTGCAGTGCCCTACCTCTCTAGTAGTACCTAACTTACACTATATATACTAAAACAATGGAAAAAGTAAATATACATTGTCACATTTCTACTATTATTAGGTTCCTTAAAGGTTCAAAAATAATTCAAAAGCAGTTATTCATTATAAATATAATATTTATTTTTTGGTTATTTCTAAAACTAAACTTAAAGTAGGTACGCTCCGATTCGTAATTCTACTATCTGTTCTCCGTAAAAAGTTGTTTACATTTTTCAATAAATTGCAGGTCCAAAAAAAATTTATTTTAGAATTTCTATATTTTAAGTGCTCTTTAGAAAAAATCAACTCATAAGCTGTATTATATATATTATTATAAATATAAACTTAATGATTTTCTAAAATAAATATAAGCATAGTATTTGCGCGCGGAAAAACTAATCCCGTGGGAACTCTTTTTGAAAAAAGTATCGTATACTACATCGATAACCAGGAGTTTTTCTACCCGCGGATCAAGTTCCATTCAAATCTTTACAACAGTCTATTTGTGTCTGAGTAAAAAACTTGAAAAAGCCTTAACTTACACAATATTATAAACATATTGTATAATTTTTTATCTACATTAATTCACATCTTCTACTGTTATTTAGTTGTCTTAAAGGTTTAAAAATTAATAAAGAGCAGTTTATTCATTTTTAATATAAACTTTATTTTTGGTTATTTCTAAAACAAAACTTAAAGTAGTATCAGTCCCAAATATTTGACCAATTGGTATAATATCGAATAGCAAATTGGCCATATAAAAAACCTATCAATGTTTTACTTCAAAAACTATTTTATTGTTTATGAAATGAAGTGGGAGGTTCATGTGATTGCAGTAATAGAGAAATTGGTCGTCCTTTACTTTGTAGAGCGTTTAAGGAAATGGGGTAGATCAAACTAACTGGAGTGCCAAAACTTTATTGGTAAGGATTATTTTATTTAAAGCAACCAGAGCTGGTATATTTCAAGTATCTGGTGCATTTGATAAGGTATGTCCATTTACTGAAACATATGTATTTAAAGCTGCGGGGGCACCTAGTCTAATCGAAAATATCCTCTATCGTAAAAAGATTATTTATGGTGACTATGTGGAGCTAATCCTAATGGTGCTGATAACCCTAATACATTCGAAGATTTGAAACTGAATGGGTTATTAAAAGCGAGGAATGCACTTGGTGCACTTAATGTCCTGAACGGTCCTGCGTTCACAGGCACTGGAACAGGATTGTCTATAGGTACAGGTACGGGGTGTTCAACACCGACTGGAAATGGTCTATCAACTGGGACTTTGAATGGAACAGGTACTGGTCTTTCTACTTCAACAGGAACCTGTGCTACAACTGGAAATGGTTGAGGAACAGGCACTTTTACAGGAAAAGGTACTTGTTTTTCAACAGGCACTGGGTATGGCCTATCAACTGGTACCTGAATTGGTACAGGGTAAGGTTTATCATATGGTACACTCACAGGAACTGGTTTTTCTACAGGATAAGGTGCGGGAACGTGCACAGGATAGGGTCTATCAACTGGCACCTCAACAGGTACATTAATGTGTTTGACAACTGGATATGGTTGGGGCACAGGTACTTTAACTTCTACAGGGTATGGCACTTGTTTTTCTACTGGGTAAGGTTGAGGTACAGGTACCTGCACAGGAACAGGTACGTGTTTTTCAACTGGATAGGGCTGAGGAACAGGAACTTGAACAGGTACAGGTCTATCAACTGGAACATGTACTGGGACTAGGACTTCTTTTTCTACTGGGTAAGGAGCAGGTACGTGAACTGGAACCTGCACTAACTCTTTTACAGGATAAGGAGCATGCCTAACAACTTCAAATGGTTGGGGAACAGGCACTCTAACGGGATAAGGCACAGGCCTTTCAACTGGGTACGGCACAGGTTTTTCTACTGGCACAGTCACAGGGACTTCCTTTACTTGGGTAATTGTTCTTGTTGCGCCAGCGTAGTTGCCGATGGGAGATAATCCTAAGTGGTTGTAAGCATAGGAACCAGCGAAACTATTGATTGGTCCAGCAAGGTTTCCAATGAATGCAGCTGGAGGTGATGCGGCGTTGTTGAAGCTGTAGGCTGATAATCCATGACTGTTGCTGATATACCCTGGGTTTAAGTTATCGAAGCCGTATCCATAGCCGTGATGCTGAAGACTTCGTTTGTTATGTATTTTCTCTATAGGTGTTTCGCTGGCAGCTACCCCAACTGCTATTAGCGTAAGTGCTAAAATCTGAAACATGCCAAATTCAGATCATTTAACAAAAAATATTTAGATGGCAAATAAATGGAAGCTTAAATAGTTTTTCCTTTTTGCAAGTTACTTATTAATAAATAGTATCTTAGGCATAAGTCTATTTTAAAAACATTTCGTAGGGTAAAAATATAAGGATAAAATATGAATTTAAAGTCTGGGGTTCTTACCATTTTGTCCATCACGACTCTCGTGTATCGCCGGAGCCAGAGTTGGACTGGATACTGTTTAGTCACCGTTCTATGTATTTATACTTGTATAATTGTTATGACATAGACTAGATAGAAAAAAGTTTAATTCGATTTAGCCTTAATGAGTACAAATCGTGTTTTATTGCTATATGCGGATGTTAGTTGCATCTAAGTCTATATAATATGCAAATAGTAACGTTATTGTATCTGAAATTGTTTCACAATGCTAGTTTTTTATAATTTTGTTCTTTATAATTATTTTTTGTATAACAAAACAAGACTGACTGTTTTAATGACATATCAACGCCAAGCAAAACCTATTGAGATAAACTTAAAAATAGGCAAGTGGGTTCCTTATATAAATTCTTGTTACACTAAAACAGGATTTTGCTGAATTCATTAAATCAAAAAGGGGTCAAAAGTTAGTATTGGAATCCGTTATCTATATTTTTAGAAAATTGTTCCCTAGGGGTAAAAATACGGGACAAAAAGTAAAGGTCCACGTGCAGGACCTTTTATTCGTTGGTTTGGCGTCCGGTAAAAAACGGACGCCTACGGCTAAACGAATATCGCAACTCCACTCAAGTTTTTGTCCCGTATTTTTACCCCTAGGGAACAATTTTCCAGTTGTAAATAATGAAGGGTATGGCATACCTTAACTCCGAACTAGTGAAATTTTGTAATTGATTAAAATATCTATATGTGATATAACTACAAATTAACGGTTTTTAGCTTTTTGTCTTTATTTTCCTGGATATTAACATTTTTTTTGATTCCTGTGACAGCTATGACAAATTCTGCAAAAAATTACATTAATTCTGCTTGTACATATGACTGCCGAGAAGCAAAATTATCACTATTAATAAAAAGCTTGTCTAATATTCCCCGGCTTGCCTTAAATAAGTGTGCCATTGTGTTTTTATTCAAAGTCTTGCAACATTTAAAGAATAACAAAATGGCACCTAGAGCCGTAAAAATGGTAATGAAAATTAACAAATTGCTGTGATCTAAAGTGGGTGATAGACGATAGAGAACGCGTACTTACCGCTTGACGACCTTCTTCGACAGTGTATCTGCGTAAGTACGTGAACTTAAAATCCACTGAGTAAGTTTATCAGATATCCAACCGGTTAAAAATTTTGCTCGTAGCCCGCCATGTTAGTGCGGTAGCAAAACAGTTTGTCGCGTCTAGTGTGTTGTTGAGGTGCTTACACCGAAATAATTTCGGTTTAAAATTATAGGAAGGCTTCATATAAACCACCATATAGTTATGTACTAAAATTAACCAAAACATTAGAAAATACTTAACAAGTTTTTTAGATATCTTGAATACCTTATCTCCAACCACCCTACGGAACATGTATGAATACGTTCGACTTGCACTTGACGGTATATTTGGCTGACCGGGTAGAGTTTTTTTAGCCCTGTTACATTCGTCTGTCAGAATCGACATGCGAAGTTAAGCAGAGTCGGGCGTGGTCTTAATACATTTTTCGAAGATCCTACGTGTTACGTGATAAACAGTCCGCCCTGGCTTTTGCCGTATAACACCAGTCTTTAGGTCACGATAGAGATCTTATAGCCCTAAATCGAAACACATAATATTCCATCTTTTATTCTGCTCTAAGTGCTATCAGAAGACAAATATTCCCCTCCACTCCCCTCATGCTATCTGTATAATGGTGGAGTGAATTTTCACTTAACTGTTTTATTGGTTTTGCCACAAATGTTTAACAGTTTAAAAAATTTTTTGACATCGTTATTCGTGAATGCTGTTGTGTAACTTTGATATAAAAACAGTTTATTTCCTTCTTAAACGATTTTTTTAATGTTAGTGTTGATGCATGTGTATGTGCATATATATATATATATATATATGTATATGCACATGTGTGTGTGTGTGTGTGTGTGATTATATATATCGAGAGCATCAAAATAAAGGGGTGTATTGTATATTTTGTAATTTTACAGATTAAAAAAAAAACTGCGTAGCTAAATTTAACATTATTAATGTATGCAATTAGGTTTTGTGTAGTATTATATTATTAAGCTCTTTAACTAAATTATCAAATAAAACTTTTTTTAATTAAACTATAAAAAATGGCGGTCGCGCCCCTAAGTTTCGTTCAAAGTATCCTAATACTGCATACTATCTATAGAAACTGCGAGCGTAAAGGTGTTCTATCAAACAAATAAAGTATTTATTCATCTTCTAATGTAGAAAACCCTGGATGTGGCCAGGGCAACATCTTCATTGTCGACTCTGTTACATGATGGTAGCTTCTCATAGAAGTCCGAGTATGCTGCCAGAATCAGACCAGTCTTTGACATCTCCAGTAGATCCTTTAATTTGACACCGGAAACTGGTAATTGTCCTGTTTAGCAATGAGTGAAATCACTTGACGCTTGTCTACTGTGATTACAAAACTTAGCCATCAACCGACTTAATATTAGAAGGCAACGCCTCATTTTATTGAAGTCGACGAAGTCGCCGTGTTTTAGCTGTGTAACAATGTATGATTTAGATAATTTTGGCCAGTTTCTTTACATTTTCTCAATTATTGGAGACTTATATTTCAGCGAGACTTATATTTCAGCGTATTCAGATGGAGGTCCAGAACAACATGCATGGAATCGCTTGCCATATAATTATTTATTTATTTGTAAGATTTTGTTTAAAATAGATATTACAGTTTTCCAATTCGTTCAGAGAAAACCTTATAACTACATAACACACACTATACACAATAAAGAAACCGAAGAAGAAAGCACATTAAAATAAATAAATAATAAGTATGAAAACAAAAACGATAAAAAAATTACAACAAACGGTAATGATAAACTTAATATATAATTAAAAGGCCATTGATTAATTATATTTTTTTGAAATTCATTACGAGAACAGGCGAATATAACGAGTTCAGGATTTTGACTGACAATAAAATTGATTAGGTGCCTGCCATCCCAGTGCCGTCCTACTCTCAGTCTCTGCGAACAGTATGTGTGCGTATAGCCTTGTTCTAAAACATTGTAGTCTATTATCTCCAAATAACAATATTCAGAAGCGACTGCAGACAACAGCATAAAGGCCATTATTCAATTCCAATTCTGGTCCGGGCAACTATCTGAATACAGTATTCATTGTTTTATGTTTGTTTTTTAATGTATAACCAAATAAGTGTAGCAATAGTAGGGAACTACTTGTTTTACTATTATTATTAAGGTAATTACTATGAATAGGGCTTTATTTATCGGATAATTTAAGTATAATTAGGTAGAATAAGTTTAAGCAAGCGGTCTGTCTGTCAGAAAACCTATCACCAAATTAGAAATCAGTTTGCAAGCTAAAAAATCTAGAATAATTGAAACTTTTCGGTAATTATTTATATTTTAGATGAAAGTATTTTTTTTTTAATTCACATATGGAAACCATTTGTTTTACAACTCATAGAATCATTATAGTTTGAAGTTTAAATAGTATAAAAGTTTATATATGGAAAATGTTCATATAAATATACATGTATAGAATTTATTCAATTAATCCCCGAATTGCCAAGGGTAATAGTCAGCTCAATACAGCTTAGAACTTTGTTCTCTTTAATAAATTTAATATTTCCTATTTTCGTCTTATTTCGGCCTATTACTATAATATTTTGTATAAATTAAGGTAGACTGTTTAAAGTTCTGCAGAAATCATTCTTAAGAGAAACGGCCTCTTAAATTATACACTAACATAGCTTCAGTTATTTGTTGTTTCTTTTTACGACGATTATATTTGTTTCACCTGTTTGTTTGTTTTTTTTTGGGTCAAATATTGCAATCTTAATTTCGATTACTTCCTAAATATTTATAGCGTTATCTTTATCGTTATTATACTTAAAGTATTAAATAGGTACTTATTAGATGATCAAAAAGCATTGTACTCAAACAGTTACGTTTATAGTCGGCTATTTACAATAGAAATTAGCATCATAAACAGATTGTAGTGACGATTAAAAAGTGAACTCGGAAACCTATTTGTACAAATATTATTTGATGTGAAAAATAATTCGGACCCCTCCAAGATGTAAATATTTTTTCGGATGGTCAACCTAATTTGAGGGTGACAAAACTAAGGACGTCCTTATTAACATCATTAACAGCTTCGTCAAATATAAATAAATAAAATGAATATTTTTGGACATTACACACAGAGCCGTCTGGCCCCAAATTAAGCAAAGCTTGTGTTATGGATACCAGATAACGGATACAAATACATATATTTAACTTTTTTTTTGTAAATACATACATATCACACATAAATACACCCAGACTCAAGACAAACACAAATAATAATCACATAAATGTTTGTCCAATGTGCGAATCGAACCACACCCTCTGCACAGCAGCTCGCCACACTACCAACTAGGCTGCGCGGGTGTCATAAGATAAAAGAGAATCAATTTGTAGATTGACTTTACCATTGTTAATAACAGAGAAACTGTAAAATGAAAAAAATATTATGTTTTACGTTTCCTTATATTGATATAAAATATTTACTAAATTTACATTTGTTGGCACATTGTAACTCACTCATGCTTATATTTAATTATTTATGTAGAAACTTATTATAAGTTATAGATTTAAGAAACATTTCAGTCCACTTAACATAATTTAAATATAAGTTACTGTACGGCCTAAAAACAAGGCTTAACATGTGCCTAGTCATAAAGCTTTCAATACTCCCTATTTTTAGTAACTATATACTTGTCCTTGTCACCAAGAATAGTAAAGAAAGTGATAGATGACAAAAAAAAGCAATTTAAAAATGCTAAATCTAAGGAATAGAGTAAAAATGCTAAATCTAAGGAATAGAGTTACCTAAGCAACACTCACTTCAAAGTAAATTCATAAAACTTGGTCAAATTAGTTTAGTTTAACCCACAAATAGTGTCAAAACTAGATAGCTTACTTATGAAATCTATGTGCTGGTGGTAAATAGGTACGATCAAGCCCCACGTTTAGTGAAGGAATGGTGTGGACTGAGGGAAATGGATTTACTGGGACAGGTACTGGATGATCTACAGGTATAGGCACGGGCTGTTCAATAGGCACCGGGTATGGCCTATCAACTGGCACTTGAACTGGGACAGGAACAGGCCTTCTTACTTCTACTGGGACTTGTTGGTAAACAGAGTAAGGTTCTGGAACAGGAACCTGCACAGGTACTGGAACGGGTTTCTCAACTGAATAAGGGTAGGGTCTATCAACAGGTACTTGTACCGGGACAGGGTAAGGTTTATCCACAGGTACCGGGACAGGTACAGGTTTGTCAACTGGGTATGGCTGAGGAACATGAACGGGGTAAGGCTTATCAACAGGTACTTCAACTGGAACACTAACTTGCTTTACAACTTCGTATGGTTGAGGGACGGGTACTTTTACTTCCACTGGGTATGGTACGTGTTTTTCAACGGTATAAGGTTGCGGTACAGACACTTTTACAGGGTATGGAATACGTTTCTCCACTGCGTAGGGTTGAGGGACTGGGACATGGACAGGGTAAGGTTTGTCAACTAGAACATGGACTGGTACGGGCACATTTTTCTGTACTGTATAGGGAGTTGGCACACGCACTGGAACTTGTACGTACTCTTTTACTTGATACGGAACGGGTTTGATAACTTCGTACGGTTGTGGCACGGGAACGTTGACTGGATACGGCACCGGTCTGTCAACTGGATATGGCACTGGTTTTTCAACAGGAACTTGAATTGGGACTCCTTTTAGTTGAGTAATTGTTTTAGTAATGCCAATTTCTTCGCCAAGATTGATTCTATGTCCAGCTGGGTAAAGTGCGACATTGTTATAACCATAGGCTCCATTAAGGTTATATCCAATAGGGCTACCAGCATGACTGCCGTGGTTTAGTACGATTCCTTCTCCATTATAAGGTCCACCAATACCAAAGCCATTACCAATGTATCCAATATCAAGACCTTTAACTCCATATCCGTATCCAAGATTTAAGAGACTTCGTTTATCAAGTGTTTTATCCAAAGGTTGAGCTTTGTTTTCTGCTGTTTGTTTCTCGCTAGCAGTTGTAACTGCTATAAGCCAGAAAAGTAGACATATCTGAAAAAGAATAACCACGATTATATTATTCATATTAAAATATAAAAAGCAGTTTATTAAATACACATTACTCTTCACACAGTTTTAACATTTGTATTAAACTGTTAATTTTTCATTTCTTTAATATGAAAAAGTAGTTACATGTAAAAGTATAAATTGGTTGTTTATACAACAGTATCAAAAGAATAACTTTAGTTACTCTTAATTTTATGCTATAATTGCGTAAGAGATTCTTTTACATATCTTCATTTTACTGCATAAACCTTACCGTTTCCTTCATCTTGCCTCGTGTACTTTGCAGAAGCTGTGATCTTAACTAGATAATCATCAATCAATGCTGAGAGTATTTATACTTGATTATTCAAATCATCTTACGAAACCACCCCCTCGGAGAAAAATTGCATCTAGTTTGTTATTTAATTTTTGCTCCACATTTCAAAGATTAATAGGTTCTAGCATACTGTACTACTAACACTGATTATGTAAAATAATAAAATTGTAACACAAAATGCGTTTTACTTCAACACCGATGCATCAACTTTTATAAGCAAACTCATCAAAAAAACAAAACAAAACGTTATATTTAAAAAGTGAACATAAAAAATTTAGCAAATCAGGACAGTTGCCAGTCAACGGTCAACACATATGTATCTAAAATTTGAAAATCGAACAATTTCGGATAAAATTCTTTTCGATGGATACAGGAATTTCAAAAGTTGATTTGGGTCACAGCCTATATAATTACATACTTAAACTGTAGGATCTTACTAAAATTACTATAAAATATAATAGAATTTTCTGCTTTACTACAGAATATTATGGCGTATAATAAACAGAAATTTCAAATTCCGAACTAGTTTGTTAACAAAAAAAAGTTTGTCGAAAAACAAAATAACAAAGCTTTAACAAAAGGAATGTGTCCTTCATTTTTAAATAAAGATATGAAAATAAATGTGTGCTACATCAAATAGAATCTAAATAATAATGACCCCACATTTACATGTATCATGGGTAAGAAATAAAAAGAAATTTTGGGACTCCCTAAAATAATTTTGTTGGGTTTTCTGTCAACATTCACCCCATTTGAGAAGCAGATCAGAAACATACGGACGGACAAATAGTCATCAAAGTGACAGCAAATGTGTTGGTTTTTGCACTTAGCGTGCAGAACCCAAGAAAACTTTAAAAACTAAACACTCTATCGAAATAATGAATTGTTTAATCTGTATACAAAACTTTATCGAAATAACGTTTGTCACGCAGCTTAATGTGAATATTCATATATTGAATTTACATAATTTATTACGTTTTAACCTTATTTATTTTTAGATTCTACATAAAAAATATTTGGTCAAAATAAATTTAAAACTCATTAATTTAATTGCTAGAGGTGGCTGGAGCAAATTGATTTATATTATTCGCTGTATCACCCTCGTAATTATTTTAACTTTTGAACTTTTTGAAAATTTTATAAAACCACCCAAGTGCGTATTATACTCGCTTTAAATTTGGTTCCGTGCGTAGTATGTGTCAGTCAATTGAGTAGGTATTGTTTAAATAAGGATAACTTTAAAAACGTGTATAAATTTGATTTAAAATACTTTTTGTTACGCTTATTAGTAAAGATTATTATTGTAACTTTTTTTTAAGAATTATAACATTTATATTATTTATTTTTAAATTTGGGTGACCAACATGGAAAACACTAATACATTGAATCATTTCTACAGCAAGCGTTATAATTTTAGTATGTCCATAATTAAAGGTACTTGAGCACGAAATGTGTTACACTTCTCTAATATAATCGTGAAATTAATTTTGATTTACAAAAAATAATAGTAATTATTTAATTTAATATGTCAAAAAATAAAATTTAATAACTAATGTGAAATTGTATTTGTCAAGATAATTATAACGTCATTTTTACAAAGGACGTGAATTGGTGGAATAACAATTCATTATTAATTAAATTTTATTTTTTATTATAAAAAGACTTTTACTTACTAAATTATTAATTTTTAATATTACCATTTTCTTAATTTATCGTTGTATAAAATATAGTTTATATTTGTATTTGTTTAGAATATTTTCTAAACATCCTTATTCCTTTTTATTTATGAATTTATTATGTATATTTTTTTAAGACAAAGTGTAATTTTCATTAAAAAATAAATGACATACATATTCAAAAGAAGGCTTCAGTTAATTATTCCTTGTTTGATATTTTGATGTCGTCAATCGAAACTAATGTCAGATCTAATTTTATTTATTTACCGAGAGATATTTTCTGATTACAATTTTAGAAGCATATATCCCACAGAGTAGAATATTTACATAGTTCTAACAGCTTCAATTAATTAAAAACAAAAACCTAGTTTCGGAGTTAGTCGAGGTCGTGACGTAAAGATATTAATAACAAAAAAAAATAACCGATAAAAACCGATTCTATAAAGGATTTTGTTTTTTTTCTTCCCACATCTCAAGAAATTCGTTGTCATTTCCCGTTACTCTAAGTTGATTTAGAGTGCACACATCATATGTTTCTTCATCAAATATAAATTTTGTGAACATAACTATAATTTTATATAAATATATTTTCCGAGGTACATTTTTTAATGACACACTTCTAAGTTTACGTTGTTATTCTAAACCTGTTACAGTTTTTACGAGCTTTTTATTAGCTTCACCTGTATGTTTGTATGTTTGTTTGTAACAGACTTCTTTGAGCGCGATTTTGACCCACTTTAAACGGCCAGATTTCGTTCAAACTTTGTAGATTTATTGAGGACCGATGACAATACACTAATTTGATAAAATTATTCCATTTTTCAATTTGCAAAATATGATTTTTGTTAATTCATATAATTTTCATCTATAGTCGATAAGGTAAGAAAATAAAGCACTCTCTGATGCTTCGCATCATGAGTCGTGCAATAGTTTAAAATTAAAAAAACAAGCTATAAACTAAAAAGTAGAAAATAAATAATAGTTTAAAAAAACTAAAAAACACGCTTTTTATAGAAAACCGAACTAAAAAATAGAAAATAAATTTTAATGATTTTAAATTAAGAAAATAGTGTTAAAAATTTCAATGAATATAAATTAATAATAGTGTGAATAAAAAAAAAAGCGTGGGGTGCTTTTTAAGATATTATCGAAATGATAATCACTCTACTCATATCTGTCAATAAAATATTTATAACTATTGACACCATGCACCCCACGCTTTTTTTAAAATAAAATAATTTTTTTTTATTCACACTATTATTAATTTATATTCATTGAAGTTTTTAACACTATTTTCTTAATTTAAATTCATTAAAATTTATTTTCTATTTTTTAGTTCGGTTTTCTATAAAAAGCGTGTTTTTTAGTTTTTTTAAACTATTATTTATTTTATCTGAAAATAATATACTTACTATAACATCAATATAAAACTTGAAGAACTTCGTGAATAGCCTCTTGCCTTACAACATAGTGTACTACTTAATCAAGCTGATTATTTGCAAAACAAATTTAATTAGATAATTTATAAAAGAATACAAAAAAGCTTATCCATTCTTGTAACACATGGAAAATGGTGGTACCTTTGAACATAAAGACACTAAATCATGATCTTTGAAACTATTTTACTAGTAGTTTTTTTTGAACTACTAAGATTACAAACAAGCTTTTAAAACACCAATCAATTTGGTTTGTGAAAAGTGGAATAGATCTCTTTTTTTTAAAAAACACTACCTCCTCATCTCCTTTGAAAAAGCGTTGTGATTGTCAAATCTAATTTACCAAGACACTGTTTAGAACCATTATTTAGAACAAACGTCCAAGTGCCAGTTCGACTTACACACTGAGGGCTCCATACCATCAGACAATTTATGGGCAGCCTTGCAGCTTATTGCAGAAAGTAGCTAGAACGACAGACTCGTGAATTCAGGAGTTAAATTTAATATAAGTACTTTCACAGGTTCGGGTAGAATTTTCTTTCGAATTCCCGAACCCGGAGTGCTCGAGACTTCTAGCAATAAGCACCCTATGTAGTCTGATAGAGAACTAAAAGCGCGATGTACTTTTGTTTATTGGCACTAAATAGAACTTCGACACAAACCAATTTAAGTGGTAGATAAATTTGTTTTACAAATAATATCGTTTATTTTCGGCAGATGGCGCAAATAATCCGAATTAATTTCGATCGGCGGCGTTTTATTTTTTTCTTAGCATGCTTTTTTCGAGCGATCTCAACATCCTTTTAGCTCTTGTACTTATTATTTGTTTGTAGGAAATCTGTCCCAATAACACATATTTTGTAAAAACTTCAGAAATAAAATTTATAATTTTAAGATAAGTATTAAGAAATAAAAATTTAAAAAATAAATATTCAGCCGTTAATTTTTTAAAATTGATTTACAAAAAATGTAAGATTATTCATAATCAATTATCAGCATAGGCCATAATATTCTTAAAAAAAACTGTTTCTGATACTGATTGAAATAACATTTTCATACCGGTTAAAAATCGGTCTTATAAAAATAAAACCGGTCTAAGACCTGAACAGTAGTTTCGACCTGTTTTTTGCTTGTCAGTTTTGGAGCCTTAGTTTTATTATTTTATAGTTTTATTTCATTTTAAGTTATCAATATTATTGATATTTGAGTCGTCAATTTTTTATGATATATGGCACTGACCAATTAGGTGATCAGCCAATAGATATACGATTCGGTTCTTCGCAGGTCTAAAAAATAATATTTTTAGAATCTTCTAAATATAAATATAATTTTTTTCTTTAAAATTAAAAATAACTTTAAAAATATAAAGTCTATATTTTAAGTGCTCTTTAGAAAAAATCAACTCATAAGCTGTAATATATATATACAAATATATATATATATATATATTTATATAAATATACATATATATAAATATACATATATATAAATATATATATATATATTTATATAATAATATATTTTTCTACCCGCGGATCAAATTCCATTCAATTCTAGAGCAGTCTATGTGTGTCTCAGTAACTAACTGGAAAAAGTCTTAACTTACACAATATTTATTAAAATAATTTCAAGCAAATATTTATTGTTATCTACATTAATTCACATCTTCTACTTTGTTGTCTTAAGGGTATAAAAATAATTAAAAAGCAGTTTATTCAATGTACCTTACACGTAAATAAACTTTATTTTTTGGTTATTTCTAAAACAAAACTTAAAGTAGGTATCAGTCCCAAATATTTGACCGATTGGAATAATATCAAATAGCAAATTGGCCATATAAAAAACCTATCAATGTTTTACTTCCAAAACTATTTTATTGTTTATGAAATGAAGTGGGAGGTTCATGTGATTGCAGTAACAGAGAAATTGGTCGTCCTTTACTTTGTAAAGCGTTTAAGGAAATGGGGAAGATAAAACGAACTGGAGTGCCAAAACTCTTTTGGTAAGGAATTAAAGCAACTAGTGCTTGCAAGTATCTGGTGCATTTGAACAGGTATGTCCATTTACTGAACCATATGTATTTAAGTCTGCAGGGTTACGTAGTCTTATTGAAGCTTAAATTCCTTACAGATTATTTATGGTGACTATGTGGACCTAATGGTGCTGATAGCCCTAATACATTTGAAGATTTGAAACTAAATGGGTTATTAAAAGCGAGGAATGCACTTGGTGCACTAAATGTCCTGAACGGTCCTGCGTTCACAGGCACTGGAACAGGATTGTCTACAGGTACAGGTACGGGGTGTTCAACCCCGACTGGAAATGGTCTATCAACTGGAACTTTGAATGGAACAGGTACTGGTCTTTCTACTTCAACAGGAACCTGTGCTACAACTGGAAATGGTTGAGGAACAGGCACTTTTACAGGAAAAGGTATTTGTTTTTCAACAGGCACTGGGTATGGCCTATCAACTGGTACCTGAACTGGTACAGGGTAAGGTTTATCATATGGTACACTCACAGGAACAGGTTTTTCTACAGGATAAGGTGCGGGAACGTGCACAGGATAGGGTCTATCAACTGGCACCTCAACAGGTACATTAATGTGTTTGACAACTGGATATGGTTGGGGCACAGGTACTTTAACTTCTACAGGGTATGGCACTTGTTTTTCTACTGGGTAAGGTTGAGGTACAGGTACCTGCACAGGAACAGGTACGTGTTTTTCAACGGGATAGGGCTGAGGAACAGGAACTTGAACAGGTACAGGTCTATCAACTGGAACATGTACTGGGACTAGGACTTCTTTTTCTACTGGGTAAGGAGCAGGTACGTGAACTGGAACATGCACTAACTCTTTTACAGGATAAGGAGCATGCCTAACAACTTCAAATGGTTGGGGAACAGGCACTCTAACGGGATAAGGCACAGGCCTTTCAACTGGGTACGGCACAGGTTTTACTACTGGCACAGTCACAGGGACTTCCTTTACTTGGGTAATTGTTCTTGTTGCGCCAGCGTAGTTGCCGATGGGAGATAATCCTAACTGGTTGTAAGCATAGGAACCAGCGAAACTATTGATTGGTCCAGCAAGGTTTCCAATGAATGCAGCTGGAGGTGATGCGGCGTTATTGAAGCTGTAAGCTGATAATCCATGACTGTTGCTGATATACCCTGGGTTTAAGTTATCGAAGCCGTATCCATAGCCGTGATGCTGAAGACTTCGTTTGTTATGTATTTTCTCTAAAGGTGTTTCGCTGGCAGCTACTCCGACTGCTATTAGCGTAAGTGCTAAAATCTGAAACATGCCAAATTCAGATAATTTAACAAAAAATATTTAGATGGCAAATAAATGCAAGCTAAAATAGTTTTTTTTTTAAGTTACTTATTCATAAATAGTATCTTAGGCATAAGTCTATTTGAAAATCTTTTCGTAGGTTAAAAATATTCTTTCATGCCAAACCTTCGTTTGTAGTGCTGCTGCAAACGATAAATAGTTTAGTAAAAATTTGAAAAGTATCAAACTAAAACTCAATTTTTATTCAAATTAGGTTTTATACAAACAATTCTAAATCGTCAAAGATATAGTCTTGGATCTATAGTAACACACAAAAAATCAACAAACATATATTATAGATACAATTTTGAAACTATTTTTGTCCCTGCTACTAATATTAATCTCAATTGCTTTTAATTTTCTAGACAAATAACTATGTAATGAAAGTATTTAAAAAATTAAAGGAGAACTTCTGCTGCAAAAGTGTTTACTAAGATCCACTGAGCGACTCAGAGGAATTCAGCGTGAATTTAAAGTCTGGGGTTCTTACCATCTTGTCCATCACGACTCTCGTGTATCGCCGGAGCCAGAGTTGGACTGGATACTGTTTAGTCACCGTTCTATGTATTTATACTTGTATAATTGTTATGACATAGACTAGATAGAAAAAAGTTTAATTCGATTTAGCCTTAATGAGTTCAAATTGTGTTTTATTGCTATATGCGGATGTTAGTTGCATCTTATTCTATATAATATGCAAATAGTAATGTTTTTGTAACTGAAATTGTTTCACAATGCCATTTTATTTCACGATTTTGTTCTTTTTAAAATTTTTTTTTTGCCTGTATATATAAAACAAAACAAGACTGACTGTTTCAATGACATATCAACGCCAAGCAAAACCTATTGAGAGAAACTTAAAATTTGGGAAGTGGGTTCCTTATATAAATTCTGGTTCCACTAATACAGGATTTTGCTGAATTCATTAAATCAAAAAGGGGTCAGAACTCAAAAGTTGGTACTGGAATCCATTAACTAAATTTTTAGAAAATCATTCGCTAGGGTAAAAATTACGGGACGAAAACTTGAGTGCGAGTTGCGATATTTCGTAGGCGTCCGTTTTTTCACTGAACGCCCAACCAACGAATAAAAGGTCCGCGTGCAGTGTTGTAAATATTTAAGGGTGTGGCACACTCAAACAAGTATATTTTTTAAGAATTTAATCAATTTTGCTACAATATTGAGTAAATTTTTTATCGTGAATAAAAATATATACTGTATGTCAACCTTAATTGAGTCGATTTGTTAATGTTGTTATAAATTTGCGATAAAAACATTTAGAAAAAATTATGCCGCCTTCATTGAGGTCTTTAAGTCAATTTCATTTGAAAACTGGTACTATTCTCTTGATTCTTAAGTCAATTTGCTAAAATTATAATAATTTGGCTATTAAAACATTTCCATAAAAAAATCTGACACTCTATTTTGGGCTTTAAAACGAATTATTTGGAAAACTAAGTTTGATATTCTCTTGATTTTTATTTCGTAAAATATATATATATTAAATTTGCTAATTTCATAGTTCTAAATCAATATTTAAAGTTTATACCGCCTAACAACCTCGAAAATCGATTTTTTTAACGTGGGGTCACGTGCCTATCGTACGTGGTACAGTTTCTCTCGCCTAGGCCACACACAACGCGCTAGCGCGAAGCTTCGGGCTAGCGCGATGTATGTAGCCGCACCAGCGTGAATACGAGTACATCGGCACCTCGTGGGAAGTAGCAAGCACACCGCTTCACTGTCGGTAAACTCTCGCACATCAAAGCGTTTTAATCGCGATGAACTTCGCTTGTGTGGCCACACTTAAGTAGGCCCACAAACATTGTGCGTGGTGGACGTGTATGCAGCAATCACGAGCCGATTTTATGGAACCCAATGTTGTCCACAAGAGAAAGACCTTTAACGGACACAATAAAAAATAATTATATACATATAATAGGAAACGACCGCGGCGTCGATTTTGTGTTTCGCGTTTGTTTATCGCTATAAATTTCACTATCTATCACGATGTGTGTGGCCTAGGTATTAGTGTTACTTCAATAGTGTAATAATATGTTTTTGTACACTAGTCGAAATGTACGCTTTTTGTAGTTTATGCCAAAGCCGTATTATTGCCGTATTAATTATTGCATTGACTTGAAAGTTTTTCTTTTATACAGTTCTAAGAGACCATAATTCTATGTAGTATCTAATTCAACTTGATACGATTTCTGAGAAAAAGGGTTTTAAAAGACAGACAGATATTTTTTTGGGTGTATTAACAACAAACTATCATTTTTTAAATTTTTCCTTTTACTTGTTTTGCGGGATCTGGCTGCAATTTTCATTATTCCAGGTCAGGTTTTACAGCTCTAAGGGACCGTAGTATTTAACTAGGCTAAGTATTTAGTTAGGCAAAAATTCAATCTGACCCCTTTACTTGTTTCTAAAAACAAGGTCCTAAGTTACAGACAGACAGGTATATTTTTTGTGTGATTAAACTACAAATTAACAATTTCCAATTTTTTTTCTGTACTTGAGACCTAACTTCTTGCCAAATTTCTTGATTTCAGGTCAGTTTATTTGCAAGTATCAAAATATGCCACACAAACGGTCGTATATTTTTGATTTCGTTGATTAAGTTACTATGATTTTTGTAAAGCTTTAAGAAACCCATAGACCAGGGGCGTATCCAGCCGAGGAAGAAATGAATTGTAACATTTAAAAAAAAATGTAACTTTCATTATATAAAAATACTTGAGATTACTTGGATTTGTTTATTCAATTATTAAAAAACTGCACGAGCTGGGTCGATTGGGTAACTTACGTATGCAGATTCAAAGTTCAAAAAATACCTTCAGATCTTATGATTGCCCCCCCTAAACCTTTTGTTCTGGATCCGCCCTTGTCATAGACTTAATATTTTTTAATGTTAATTGTAACTTGATCACATAACGCGATCCTAAAATTAGACAGACCGACAACGAAGTGATCCTAAAGCGTTTGGTAGTTCAAAATATGAACTACGCGCGTAGCGAGCAATTACTAGTTTTGACTGCAGCCTAATTTAATTCATACATTTTCTAGATAGCTTTGTTTTCTATACTTCTGTTCCCACCATTTCAATTGTGTTTTGGTAAATTTATTTATTTATTCACCTTGTACTTTTAGTTATTTACTTGCAAATGTTAAAAAAAACATTGTGTGTAACACGGGTGTAACAGAAATTATAAACTCGAGTCATTACAGCCCTCGGTCTTGGGCCTTAGACTTCTGCGTAGCATGTGCTTAGTATTTTTTTATTTACCAACCTTAATATACAATGTACTATTTGACAACAGTATGCCATAGGCTTAAAATGAGAACTTGTCGATCCGTGTTAAAGCGGACGCCAAGAGAAGAGCTCCGTAATGGTTTTAATGTGAATTTGATGAAACTTCTTTAAAGTGCAGACGGGGGGGGGGGGGGTAATTGAAACACACACAAAGCTTTTAACGAACAGGGGATTAAAAAATATCTTCTGATGGCGCTAGTGGGCAATATACGAAGCTTTTATGAAAAATCCTACTTATATTATAAATGTGAAAGTTTGTATGTCTGGATGGATGTTTGTTACTCAATTCTCAATTACGCTTCAACCACTGGACGGATAAAACTTGGCATACATATAGGTTAGGTCCTGGAATAGCATATAGGCTATATATAACAGAGTTAAACAAACTATTGCTGTACCTATAGCATGCTATAGCAATTCATTGGTATAACTAATTAATAAATTAATTGGAGTGAATTAAGGAGTTCCACGCTGATAACCGAATTAAGTGCGGGCGGAGCTGCTGGCAAAGTCTTAAAAAGTCTTCTTTTAAATAGTTTAGACACCTAGAAGTTGTTTAGGTTTTTGGTGAGTGAGTAAGTAAGACTTACTGACTTATTTGTTATAAGTCTCCTTAAACAAGTAATTGAGCTACATCAACGTGTCCATTACTGACTTATTTGTTATAAGTCTCCTTAAACAAGTAATTGAGCTACATCAACGTGTCCATTACTGACTTATTTGTTATAAGTCTCCTTAAACAAGTAATTGAGCTACATCAATCAGTTCTTCAGCTTCCTTTTTATCACTTTTGACTCTGACCAATAAAGATGGTAATTTATGACTTGTAATAAAAGCCTCTTCATTATAGATACACTGTCTTGTAAGAAATTGGATCACCACATGACATGCAGGACTAAAGTTGTGGTAACTTCTGGAGCTCCTTTATCATTTTTTTGAACGATTTGAAAAAAAATAATGTTATAATTTATAACTGATATAATTGTCAACTGTCAACAAAAGTGTCAACTACAGTACTGACGGCTTATTATTTAATTAAAATATGTCCAAAAAAATGGAAAACAGGTGCTTTATCCTGAAATTAGTTATGAACTGAAGATATTTGACGTTTAATTTTCTCAAGTAACTCAAAATGAATAATATTATAAGTTACAAGGAGATATAAAGCAGCCCAAAATGGTTTTTGTAAATATACACAAAGTTATTGCCACCCTTTATTTAAACGAACTTGGCTGTTTCTGCCAAATTTTAGGTGTCTGTATATCTAATAAGGAATTGGCCACCTAACATTTAAAAATTACTACTTATCTATGAAGTTTAAAAAAAATTAAATTGTTACTTTTATTTCTGAGATTATAAACTCCTCGCTCTCATCATTTTTTTCACATTAGGTTCTAAAAGGTACAAAAAACAAAACCACTAAGTAAAAAAATAAAATAGTTTATTACAACTTGGCTCACTCGATAACTTAGCATTGAATCAGCCACAATATCACTTCAGAAAAAATCAATGAGCTAGGTACATAATGGCATTTTTACATATAATTTATGACTTGTAAAGATGATAAACATCTTCATTATTCCTTTTTTTAACATCTAAGTAAATGTTACCAAAACATCCAGTTAACATTTAGTTAGAGTTAGTGTTTTAACCATGATCTTTCATGGTTGTTCCATTTTGGGTCATTAATTGATGACAGTGATTCCAACCGAGAGTTCAGTGGAAAAGCTCCATAAGCAGAGATAGCTGAACCTGGTGCATTTATCAAATGCCCTGAATTTAAGGACAAAGCTGAACTTAAAGGTGCAGCGTTTAAGGGAATGGGTCCACCAGCAGCAACTCTTCCTTGATTAAAGAACGCTGATTTTAAACCATAAGCTGCATTCAAAGGAGCTGCAGCGTTAAGGGAATTTACTGTAACACCAGAACCAGGTGCACCAAATGCAAAGGATCCGGCATAAGCTGGTCCTGATACTGAAAATTGTGTATTTACTGGGACTGGTACGGGATTATCGACAGGTACAGGTACTGGATGCTCAACACCAACAGGGACCGGTCTTTCAACGGGTACTGTTACAGGGTACGGGACCGGTTTTTGTACTGGAACTGGAACTGGTTTGTAAACTGGGTAAGGCTGGGCTACAGGAACATTTACAGGAACAGGCACTGGCTTTTCATAAGGAACTGGGTAAGGCCTGTCTACAGGCACACGCACTTGGTATGGTACTGGCTTATCATACGGAACAGCATAAGGAACAGGCTTTTCGACAGGATAAGGTGCAGGTACGTTGACTGGATAAGGCCTATCAACAGGCACTTTATAAGGGACATTGACTTCTTTTACAACTGGATAAGGTTGAGGTACTGGTACTTTGACTTCAACGGGGTATGGAACTTCTTTTTCTACAGGGTAAGGTTGTGGTACATGTACTTTAACAGGGACAGGAACTTGCTTCTCTACTGGATAAGGCTGAGGAACAGCAACTTTGTATGGAACAGGTCGGTCAACAGGTACGTGTACTGGGTACGGTACTTCTTTTTCAACTGGGTAAGGAGCTGGTACGTGAACTGGGACATGAACTATTTCTTTAACTGGGTACGGAGCATGTCTTACGACTTCATAAGGTTGGGGCACTGGGACTTTGACAGGGTAAGGCACAGGTCTGTCCACAGGGACTGGGACTGGCTTTTCATATGGAACACTATATGGCACTTCTTTTACTTGTGTGATAGTTTTCGTGGTTCCAGTATGAGCACCAAAAGCAGGACCATACCCAATAGGGCTTAATCCTATATTGTTAGTTCTGATTAACCCAGCGTTTGTGGCAAAATTTGCTCCATAACCAACTGGACCAAGTGCCAAATTGTTAAAACTCTGTGCTCTGTTGATACCGGCGAGGTTATAAGCGCCATTCAGTTGTGCATTATTGAGATTGTAAGCCCCAGCCACTCCGTTGCCTTGACCGATGTAGCCGAGATCCAAACCGTTGACTCCATATCCGTAGCCCAACTCTAGAAGACTTCGTTTATCTAATGTCTTCTCCAAAGGCAATAGCTTCTTCTTTTCAGCATCCTTGTTACTGGCAGCAACTGCTGCTACCAGCAAGAATACTAAGCAGATCTAAAAAAGAAAAAAAAATGTGTTAGAACAACAAAGATGTTTTATCTTGAAATTGTTGTTTAATAGTGAGAAATTGAAAATTTTGAACTTAAAATTGTAAACGAAGCTTTTAAAAACCTTGCAGGCGTATGCGCAGGCGCTTTTTTTTTAAGGTTACTCATATTTTACAGAATTCTATGACGGTTCGATATTGGATATCTATTAAGGGATTTTATATTTAAATTTCAGTTTATTTAAAAAAAAAATACAAAAAAAACACTTGAATCCCAATTCACTGCACTTTTATTCCTTAAACACTTCAGAAGTCACACTCACCGTCGTCTTCATTTCGACTCTTGGATGATCGTCGGAGTCGAGATTAGAACTCGATACATAGTGATCGATGCTTAGCGTTTATATAGTTGTATAATTAGACATAATTACGACACTGACCCCCTTACTGAAAATATGTAGATATCACTCTGTATTAACAAATCTCTCGTATTCAGTTGACATTTACGTAGGAAGTAGACGCATCGTCAGTAGCTCTAGTTTATTACTGTTTCAATAAATTCATGTTGATAAAAAATCAAACTACCAAAACTGTAATTTTGTGAAATTGTGTTTGATACTCAGCACCTCAGCAGGCTGGGGTGGTTTACAACAAACATAAAAAAAGAAAAATGTTTATTTTGTGCAGTTAATAATATTTATATAAGTGGTTTATGATTTTATGTATTATTTCTCTTCTTTTTAATAGCTTCTTTTATGTTTATATTTCCATTGTCAAGTTTAAATCAGTTATAACACTTAAGTTTTAAGGTTATTGACCGATTGTGGCATTGTAGTTTTTGTAACATATTATGTTACATTATAAAAAATTCTGTAACTGGTTCTGTTAAATGTTTAACTCATTAAGTTGCGTCACGTTTACTTAGCGATTCATTTTAAATTAAGTAAGATTTGTAGGTTAAAAATAAAGAAATGCTTAATTTAGAGAAAGTTGGTTTATACAAAATACTTTTAGTAAATAGGCACTATAAGTTTTTTGTTTACCTATAGAATATATATTAAATTATTATAAAATAATTTGCATCGTAAGTAAATCTTCATTAATGTTGAAAATCTGTTTTTTTTTTGCGCAGTAAAGCTTTTAATAAAAATCACGGTATTTTAAGGGTACCGCAACCAAATTACAAACCCAAATAGTTTCGGCATGACCTTCCGTCCGCTGTTGTGCCATTATAATTGCACGAACTTTAAATCGATTCTGAGGACTATTATCAGAATGCTGTGTTTTGCAATAAACCGGCCATACATTTTTGTAATAAAATTAACAGAAAGCTCTCTATGCATTGAACTGAGGGATGAAATATTATTTCGCGCACCCCGCTGTATGTCATGTCGTTCGATAAATCTTTAATAATTCATTGGAAGTTAAGATGTAATTTTCCTCTCAGATGCATATTTTGTGAGTTAAATTCTAATTGAAAAAAAATTGTGTCTTCACCTTTTATAAATTGTTAAAGATGAGTTCTTAAAATTTAAGTAAAGTATACGAAATTTGAATATTGTTTTTGACTAAATCAGTTTTAATTTTTTTTGCAATAACTCTTATTCTACGGTTTTGTTGGAATTACAGTGTTGTTTACTAAAAACAAGTTAAATTTATTGGAATGACATAACGTAACACACTTTAATCGGTGTAATTACAGCGTTAATTACACCGATAGGTCCTGATGAACCTCTGCGATGCGAAGCGCACGGTTGACAACTGGTTTGTGTACCTGGTAGATGAAGGGCTGCGGCGGAAGTTGCGTCAAATTTGTTCAGCTCATGGTCACCAACTGTGAAGGTAATAGGGAATACCACGCCAGGTGAGGAGTTATACCTGGATTCGGTTTGTATATATGCGAACTACCTAGGAAACTTTAATAGCGCGATGTAGGACACGTGACGTCAACCTTCATTCGTAGCGGGCGGAATGATGTTTGTTATTAGTAAATTTCATTAATGTTTAGAAAGGTGTTTGTAAACGTTAATTGGTGTTCACTGTAATTACAAGTACTGTTTTATCTTTTCACTCTAATAAAACTTTTTGTAATCTTAATAATGTTGATATTAATTACCCTACTCATAAATTTGAGGAAAGTTTTATAGGATTAGTAAAATTCTGTGTTCCGAAGTACAAATTATTATTTTCGGCAAGTAGTAAAACTATTTTGTAGTTTATAGTTTATGAAATTAATAAAATGTACTTAACATTATATTGTTTTGTAATTTCCAGAAAAAAAAATGTTGAAATTAATAAAATTTAGTATGTACGCATTTTAAAACACAGGTTTTTATTTGGAACAATATATTTTCTCTCTGTGCAGCTAATTTTAAACTAGTTACATCCAACACAAAATTATTATTTTTTAAAGAACTAAATTTTTATTGCCTTCCTCTTTATTTCTCCAATACATGTAATAAATCATCATTTCTTACATTTGCGCAGGCCACACACGCTTCGTTTTGCCTACACAGTTGATCAGTTCTGGCATATCAGGCAAGAAATTATAACATTTCGAACCTGCAATGTTGAAGGTTTTACAGTTTTGCAATATACACATTCAGGTTTACCTGTACAGTATAACTATAACCCTTATGCATATTTTTGACATGTCCTCCATGTAATTTGGTACATATATAGATAGTAAAATTGTTTCTGCTACAATTATGTAATAAGATACATTATTGTTTATACTGCTAAATTAAAAGTAAAAAACTTGGTTTTTATTCAATAACAAAGTTTTTATTTTCTTCCTCCAAATTTTTTTAAATTCCAGTGAGATTCCACTTTTGTGACAAAGATCTTACAACATCTTGAGGACAATATTCTAAAAGATCTTTTAGTGTTGTAATATTTATTTTTATAGTATATTGATTATTATTTATATTAATATTATAGTATAGTATTATTATTATTTTACAGATAAATATGTGATATGTGTGAAAGTGCTGAAAATGCTTTTATCCGGTTTTAAGATTTTGGGTGTTCAATCTTGAAATACAGGCCGGTATTGCTATTGTTGTCTAAAAATGTATTGAAATAAATAAATCTATCTTTATTTAACGAGAAAAAAAAATATTTTAGATCGTTTACGACGCATCTATAATAATGTTATGATTTAATAAATTTTAATGAATAGGTAGTGCTATTTTATCAAGCTTAAAGTTAAAGTGATATTTAAAGTAACCACGTTTTTTTTTCTATTTTTTTTTTCTTATATTTACTATTATCGTCATGTTACAGTATCCTAACTTAATGCATGTACACACTTGACCGGATTTCATACTTGCGGCCATATTGGGCTGAGGTGCGTTGCGACTTGTATAATTTTGTTACAATTATAGTTTAGATCAATATCTAGTACAAATTTACCTTAGATATTTGTTATTTATTTACGTTTTTATTTGAAAATAAAATAAAATTAATTGTGTATTGATTACTGTTTTATTTAATGTATATAATAAAATTAACCCTCATAAAAAAAAACAAATTGTATTGCATCTCAATTAGCAAAAATTTAAAAATTCTCAGTGAACTTTGTAACAAATAATTTATTTTTTATTTTTCAAACCAGATAAAAAAAAATTAAAAAATGAAAAAACTGACGCAAAATTTGTAAGATTAAGAATCATGTACGAAGTGAATTGCATCAATTCATCAGGTTTAGTTTATTTTGTAACAACGAACAAGTTAAATTGACCGAATCAGGTTTGATATAGTAATCTGTTCACTTTTATGATAACTTGTTGTATACTAAACGCCCTGCGTTGGCATTCAGGTGAAAACTGTATTCAAATATCGGGCGACGACATATACTCACCACCTAACTACCTAAATGAATATTCTAGATATTTTTGTTTAAAATACTTACGCAATATATAATAAATAAATAAATTAACCAAAATTACCTAAATTGTCTTGGAATTTCTGAATATTTGGAATTTGCCTTATATTTTTTACACCATTTCCTCACGTTTGTGAAGACGCTTCGTTTTGCCTGCACGTTTGAACAGCTCAGGCATATCTACAGGCAAGAAATAATTACTTTTTAAATCTGCATTCCTGCAATCCAGGTACCTGGGACCTTATTGGGAGCAGTCTCGAGCTATTCGAACTCTGGAATACGAGACAAAAATGGAAGTCTAATTTACCTCTCGAAACCCGTGAATGTACTTGCATACATTTTTCTCTCGAATTCCAGTGTTCGAATAGCTCGAAACTGTTCCCAATAAGCCTGTGGAGTTTATCTATAACCTTAAAGCTTGCCACATACGAGGCATATAATAGGTATACTATTTGAGTCTGCGAGCGTTGCATATGAATATACTTATAGCATCTGCGAGATACCACACACGGCACATATACGACGTTTGCTATTGTAAATGAAAACTAAACATTCAGTTATCCAGGGCCGTCTTAGCTTGGGGGTGTAAGGGGAAAATTATGATTTACGACAAATGTATTACAAAAATAATAAAAACGATTTCAAATGCGAAAGTTTGTGAGTATTTGTTACACCTTCACGTCAAAGCAACTGGACCGATTTAGTTGAAATTTAGCGTAGAGATACCTTATTTCTTGAATTAGTCTATAGTTTAACATTATATTCATCATACTCGCAATCATAACTATAACTAAATCCCAATTGTTTTGTTAACTTCCTTACTTTATTCACTAATCAGTATTCTAATTAAATTTAATATTGCAGTATTACGTGTGTGGTTTCATAGTAAAAACCTTAGAAATTATATGAAAAAGGCAATAAACACTAATAAAACAAAAAATATATACCTTGCTATAGCAAACTTTCTCTCTATAATCAAGTAGTTGCCATAAAAATCCCAGGTTGAAAACCGAATTTAAAGCGAGTGCAGCCGCGAACAAAATATTAAATAAAAGTTATAATTCGTAATAATAAAAAAAAAACTTCTAAAAATTGACTTTTTGGTATCAAAACAATAAAAAATTATACCAAGTATTATTAGTTAACTATAAAAATATAAAAAAAAAGTAGGTTGAAAATTAAATAACATTAGTTGAGTAATTAAATTATTGGCATTACTAAATTTGAAAGTTTCTTGAAAATATTTTATGAGCCGTTTTACCTACGTCTGCTCCACACTGCCGTGGGAACATGCCTCATTTTAGTTATATGTGATGTGTATTTTTTTAAACATACATCACGTATAACTACTTTTATTTCTTAGCGGTAAATATAAAAAAATTGAAGATTTTTAGGTTAAATTTAATCGTAAATGGCAATATTTCTTTCGTTAACCTATTTAATCACCACATTAAGTGTATCTTTATCTAGTATTTGAGTAAAATAAAAATCAAAGAATTTAATTATTTATTAAAAACAAAACCTTATTTTGGATTCCTGTTTTTAGATTTTGCAGTCAGAGTGAACTTCCAACTGAAATTATGTATGAAACGGTAGGTATTCTATTATTGTATTTGTAGTGAATCGAAAAGTAAATTTAATTAATGCAACTTTTAACAAAAAATTAAGGAAACTAAATTTATTAAAATAGAACACCATTGAAAGAAAATACAAAAGCTATGAAAACTTAAAAGATATTTTTGTAAGGAGTCTTTTGGTAAACTTTATTAAAACGTGCCAATTAATCTGACGAATAATGGGGAAATCTATTGTTTTCTTTTTTGTAACAACTTAAATTAAATAATATTTTCTTCTGTTAAGTCTGGTGAGAATTGATGGCGACAAAAAATAATACACATAGTTTTTTACAATTAATATTATTTATTTTTCTTTTGGTATCTACAAATTGTCTAAATACTGAACTTAAATAATAATTTTAATGGTATGTGCGATGAATTCGATCTTAAGGGGTATGCTTGACAACGAAACCTAATGTAGCAATTTAATGCTTTTGTATAATAGGTATATCAAGATTCAGGTTTACTTTTTCCAGTTCCAGCTGTTAAAAGAAGGTTCGTTTACAGAAACGGGGTAGGGTCTGTCAACTGGAACAGGCACATGCTTGTCAACGTGGACTGGGTAGGCTCTGTCAACTGGTACGCCAACTGGGTAAGGAAATGGCTTCTGTACTTCGACTGGCACGTGGTTGTACACGGTGTAAGGTTGAGGAATTGGTACTTTTACCTCAACTGGCACTGGTTTGTCGACAGCTACAGGGTAAGGTCTGTCAACAGGTACCTGCACGTGGACTGGGTATGGTTTGTTAACGGGGACTCCGACAGGAACAGGTTTTTCTACAGTGTATGGTTGGGGCACGTAGACGTTGTAGGGTCTGTCAACTGGAACTTGAACTGGAACTTTATTTTCTTTGACAACTTCATAAGGTTGTGGTACTGGTACCTTAACTTCAACATTGTATGGCACACGTTTTTCTACGGTGTAAGGCTGCGGCACTGGAACATGAACCGGGTAAGGTACTTGCTTTTCGACTGTGTAAGGTTGAGGATATGGTACCTGAACTGGGTATGGTTTGTCAACTGGAACTTGGACAGTATAAGGTACTTTCTTTTCAACTGTGTATGGCGTGGGTACTTTAACCTGGACTTGGACGTATTCCTTCACATTGTAGGGCACGGGTTTTATAACTTCGTGAGGCTCTGGTACAGGAACATTGACCCTGTAGGGCACGGGTCTGTCTACGTTGTATGGTACAGGTTTATTAACTGGCACACCAACTGGAACACCTTTGACTAAAGTGACTGTTTTGGTAATGTCTGTTTGAGTTCCTAGGTCGACATTATAGCCAGCTGAGTATAATCCATTGCTGTAGCCAAATGAGTCTGCACCGTAGCCAAATGAGTGTGCACCGTAGCCAAATGAGTCTGCACCATAGCCAACTGAGTATAGACCTCTACCATAGCCAATAGGATATTGTGCTTTGCTCGTAAAATCGTAAGCTCCACCTAGGCCGTGGCTGGCACCGATGTAGCCCAGGTCTAACCCATTGATACCATAACCATATCCAAGATTAAGTAAACTGCGCTTGTCTAAAGTTTTGTCGAGAGGCAATGGTTTCTTCTCAGATTTGCTGGCAGCTGCTGCTGCTACCAGCAGTAAGGCGATGCAGATCTGAAAAATATATTGAACTAAATTAATTACATGTTTATGCAACTTTGTTTTTCTTATATTTAAGGGTAATAAAGTAATACTTATATATTTTTTATTCATAAAATCAAATATTATTTTGTAGCCTTGACTACCACATAGTTATATCATAATTTTAAATAATAAACATCGAACTATTTTGTGTAAAGTAGTAAATGGATCATCAAAAACAACTGAAAATAAATGCCGATTTCCTGAATACTAGAAACGAACAATTAAGTAAAAAAGTATAATTTAAGGGTACAGAAATGCTTCGGCAGGTGCAATTTAAAATGATGAAAAACCTTTTGGTACAAACATTATTACTTTTTTTCAAGTAGAATTATCAATAATTTAATCATAATGTATTTTTTAGATATTTCTGTAGGCTTCTATAGTACCATGCCTAAATATGCTAAGACTATCTGTCTATCGTATTTCTATCATAGAAAGCACTTTTTATTTTTGCACTGTTACACTTTTTATCTGCACTGCACTCCTTTATTATATTATTTTTTCGCCATATTTATATTTATAATATCGCTCACCGTTTTCATTTTTGCACTTGACTAGTTGCTGTAGTCCAATATTGGACTGGATACTCCTCACACTGATGTCTGACTTTTTATACTTGATTATGAGAAGACACTTACAACACTTTTATTAGAATATTTTATATCAAAATTGCTATATGTGGGGAAGTAGTATTTATTGGTCCTTGATATTTGGCTTCGCCGTTTTGTAGGTGACAGACGCGTTACGCATACAATATTTTTATTTTTAGCCAAATTGACGAGGAAGCGATATTAATGTATGTTAGAAATTTTATTGGCTAATGAAATCTGGTTTCGTTAATAAGATTGTTTAATTAGAATGATAAATTATGTTTAGTAAAAGTAAAAAAAAAGATATTAACTACTAGATCTCGTTTTCCTGTTGGTGCTTTAATTGATTTTAAAAAAAAATCAATATCCTTATTTATCAGTTTATTTATTCTTTTGCAAATTTGAATATCGTGGCTCTTGAACTGAAACTGAAATTAATTAAGCAGTAAATGCCGTAGTTAAATATGTTTAATTTTTTCTGTATAATAAATACAGAAAAAATTAAACATATTTAACTACGGCATTTACTGCTTAATTAATTTCAGTTTCAGTTCAAGAGCCACGATATTCAAATATTATTAAATATTAATATTTTTAGTTTTAGGTAATGTTTCACAATTATAATATCTGTTGCTTTTGTTTCAAAAAGTCTACAAAAAGTAATACCTAACAAATAGAAAAATTGTAAACAGAGCTGCCAGCAAATTTAAAAACAATTAAATTCAAATTTAAACAAGAATATACGTAATATTTTATTTTGCTAACAAGCTTTCATCAGACCCTGGTTTATAGTTTTAGACCAGAGTACTTGTGTCAAGACCAAGACAAATCAATGTTTGGGCTTGCCAAACTCGATAGTGTAGCGTTGTTTCGTTACAGAGGTCCTATGGCCACATTCCGGGTCCATCATCAGACCAGCTCAATGACAATAATATTACATTGTCATCCGATTTACGTGTGTATAAAAAGCTCTTACTCAATCGAACACTGAGAATTTGGTCAAATTTAACTTAAAAAATTAGATTACAGACAACGGGCAGGTAGAAGAAATAAAAGCTTGTAACATTGAAAGTTCTCTTCTATTTTTGTGTTGTAAACGGTGTCATTATATGTCCAAACACTTAGTGCCATCACCATATACCTAATCTCTGCAGTCGTGCTTTGTTTGCCGATATCATATACATTATGCTATTAATGTCAATAATCGAACTTCAGAAATGAGCCAAGATTTGTGTTAGTGTTTCTTATACATATTTATGTATTTTCAACTGGGCTAGATTATGACATTGAATGCATTAGATTATGTCTACACTATACATTATCCTATACATAAAACAAAAAATGGCCCCGCACGTGCCTCGTGATAAAAATCGCGCGGAAACGCGGAAACGCAAGATATAACAATACAATAATGTTTATATTTTACTTTCACAACTCGCTGCCGCCGGCGCCGCCTACCGGCCTTGACACTGACCTAGCAATCAGCGCGCGCGCTTTATTATGTTATTTATTTCACTATTGATGAAAATCTTTTATGCTTTTTATAATTCAACAAGCAACATTGTTTTCTTTTCATGACATTAAGTAAGCTGATAGGTTGTATCTAACGCAGCATAATTATTATATTTACAGGAAAAAATCTTGCTGTACATATATTATTAAGGTAATAAGTATTGAAAATAAATAAATAGGTAAGATCCTCTTAATTATATTTACCTACTTATAATTTTTTTTGAGGTCACAAAGTTTATTAATAGATTTAAAGAGCTTCCTGTAACTAAAGTAAAAATTTAATTAAGTCTTTCAAAAATTTAAATGTAAATTGATAATGATTTTCTTAATGCTTTTTCGCCTAATTAATTTGCTACCTAAATCTGAAACCCGGATAACTAACGTGTCGTCCACAGATCTGCGTATCAGGAGATACTAGTATTTTTTTTTCTAAAATAACAAGAAAATACATACTAATATTATAACGCGAAAGTAATTTTGTTTGTTTGTTCTTACTTCACTTCTCGGTCGCTACGGAACATCTAATTGAACTGAAATTTGGCACCCACAGAAATAATAATAATTTACTATACTATAACTATAATTAGACATGATATAGAAGTTTCATATAGCAAACTACCTTAATATAATCAAGAAATTTAGAGCAGGTGAAGCAGCGGTCAACAGCAATGTTTTACCTGCGACTCGGCTAACGTTATCCTGCTTTTTTTTAGATGAAAATGAAATTATTTTCATCCGTATTACAATCTGTACGATTGTCCATTGAATATTGTCCATTTATTCAGAAAGAAAAATACCAAATAATACCAACTCGACCTAGGGGTTTCGATTTCGCCTCGCGACCTGAGTAACGAAGGTTTGAGCCCGGCGAGTACCAATGAGTCTTATTCTGTATGCAGTACATTGATTATTCAACACTTTATTTAGATTAGCTTTTCAGTGAAGGAAAACACCAAGAGGTAACGTCAAAAAATACGTATGTGAAGTTCACAATCCGCACTGGACGTGCGCACTATGGCCTGAATAGCCCTTATTGAGGGTAGGCCGGGCCCCAACAGTGGGGACGTATGAGGGTAGGCCGTGCCCCAACAGTGGGGACGTATGAGGCTCGCATGACGGTAAGAACACTATAGTTCCAACTAACATAGTAAGCGGAGACTCGAATGTAATGGAATTAATATTTTTGTTCATTATACATAGTGACTTCCCTAAAACAATTATTTCTTTATAAAGAGTGAACCCTTGCAACTTGTGCACAGTACCTGGTCAAGTAAGAATTAACGGTAAAATGTTGCTATTCGCATTTTTTTTCCTATATTTTTTTTTCATTCCTTCTATTCTGTAAAATTCAGTAGCAGTAAACGACACAGCCATTTTTTTCTATAGCAATGGGTAAACCACATAGGCCAGTTTTTAGCCAGTAATATAAGGTACTGTTACCGCCTTCACTGGGTGAAGATACTCCCAGTTAATATAATTATTATTCCACGTTTTATTTTTTTTTAATAATTTTATCTTATGCCATAATTAAATACGTATTTATCTATATACACATTATATGAAACTAACTGACTGACTGATATAACCACGTACAACCCGAACTACTGCATCTATAAAAATTTGAAATTTTGCAAAATGGTTTCTGTTATTACGTAGGCGACCACTAAGAAGGGATTTCGCAAAACTCATTCCTAAGGAGGTGAAATGGAAGTTGAAAGCTTATATGGAAATCCGTCATTTTTGAAATTAAATTCATAATAATTGGTATTTAGCTTGTGGTTGAAAATTAAGATTGAAGGTATACCTGTACTGAAAAATTATCCCCTAGAGGGCAAAACAGGCGATGCAAATTTGTATGAGAATTCCGATATTTTTGTGTCTAGAGACTTGAAATTTCTTATTATAACATACAGGATCAATTAAAAACAATTTTGCAAATTCATCTTCTAAGGGGGTGAAATAGAGGTTGGAAGTGTGCATGGAAATTCATAATTTTTTAAGCTTAATGCATAAAATTTGATATTTGGCTAAATGACAAAAATAAAGATTGACGCGTTTTACCGATTTTGGTAAAATATTTATTAGATAGCAAATTTGTATTTCCACACGGACGAAGTCGCGGGCAGAAGCTAAATATTATATATGTTTTCTGGGTAGGTTTGGAGTGAGGCGTGGTTTTAGAAATTATTCCCAAATATCGGGTGCATGCAAGCATAACCAGCAGACAATCAACATGATTTATCGATACCTTATTTGTCAAAATCAGATAAGTATTTTAAAAGTTATGAGGGAACAGATGACCATACATACATACATACCGGTCAAAATCATAACCCTCCTTTTGCTTCGCAGTAGTTGGGTAAAAAAGGTTTAACATTTCAATTAGTGTCCTTTGAAAATGAAAAGAAAATTTAAGACAGAGTTTGGCCTTAGACCGCTAGACCTAAGTATATGGAAGCTTTACATTTTAACAGAATATCTATTAATTATTAATTATTAGTGCAGATTTTCTAAAATCAAAAAGACTTATGTAAAAAAATCTATGTAAGAAAGCTTTTTTTTTGTTTTTTTATTGTATAAACGATTATACATACATACATTCATACAAGCTTACACACAACTAAAACGGTTATACATACAAGCTTACACACAACTAAAACGGTTATACATACAAGCTTACACACAACTAAAACGGTAATAATGTAATCTACATAGTAAATTAAAAAAAAAACTCTGTTGAAATATTAACCGGTCAAGAACGAGTAAGGCTTGTGCATTCTGTGGTGGTATGGAAATTCCGGTGCGCGAGTCCAACTCGCACTTTTTTTTTATACCTCTAAGTTGGCAAAACAAGCACATGGTCCGCCTGATGGTAACCGGTCACCGTGGCCTATGGACGCTTGTAATACCAGGGGTATCACACGCGCGTTGCCGACCCTTCAAACATCCAACAACTTCTTTCTTGAAGAACCCCATACTGTAGTCCTTAGAGAAAACCTTGGTAGGGAGCTCATTCCACAACCCAAGCGTTCGCGGGAGGAAGTGTCTCTGAAACCGCGACCATTTCGGTTCTAGAGCGTGAGAATGGATTCCCTGCCGATGGCGAGCGGTGCGATGGTAGAAAGTAGCCGTGGGCATCATTTCGAACAATTCCTCAGAAAACATCCCATTGTACAAGCGGTAGAACACACACAGGGAGGCAAAGTCTTTCCTCAGACTTAAGGGTTCGATACGGCAAGTGAGTTTGGGATCGTCGACAATTCTCACAGCCCGTCGTTGAACCGAGTCAAAAGGGCCAAGCTGGTATCCGGGTGCACCCGCCCAGAGATGGCAGCAGTACTCCATATGGGGCCGAACTTCCGACTTGTAAAGCAGCAACCTCTGCCTCGTTCTGTTGAGTACACCTAGTTTTTTGGACGCCAGCTTCACCTTGTCTTGTAAATGCTCTCGGAACTGAACATCGCTGGAGATGTCAATGCCAAGGTTCCCAATGCTCTTGGAGATGGAATGGGGAGTGTTCTGGAATTGTGGGACTACAGTGAATGGGGTTTTCTTAGCGGTGAAGGTGCAGACTTGTGTCTTTGTAGGGTTTAACAAGTTCTACACGGTTTTCCTCTACAACGGAACGAGGGATATTTGCACGACCCGGGTAATAAGCGTCTCCAGTACTGTCATCTGCACAGCTTACTAACTTATACGGTTTTTTGTAGTTCTTTTAAATGGACATCAAAATTGTATGTTTTTTACCCTTATTTACTCGCGTGGGGTATATTTTGAATGCGATAAAAAAGGAATTAAAGTGTCATGGTAACATTAAATCGATAAAAAAACTTATTTAGTTATTTAGGCACTTATCAATTAATCCAGCCGGACTTAGCAACAAAAATGACATTGAATTTAATGTAATCATCTAAGACGTCGATTTTAATACCGGCGTTAATACATAATTGATTAACGTCACTCTTGCTACGGTAACTTTTTTTAATCCGAAACTGGTCATTTAAATTTCATAGGTTTAAATTAAATGACACGAAGCTGCGACGTACCCCAGAATATTGTCGCAAGTATTTTTAATTATCCTATTTTACCACATATTCTAAAATGGTAACTTTGCCTATTATACTTTTTGAATATATCCCACACGTATAATAATTTCGCTAAGACATCGTTCGCACGAGTACTTTCTTGACCCTTTTTTGTATTTGCTTATAAACTAATAAAAAAGTCCCAGAGTAAGAAGCTGAGTAAGAGAAGTCGTAAGATCTATTAAGAACGTTAAAAATAACGTGCGCATAAACAAACCCTTGCATCCCAACGGGTAAAGCTAGACGCACACTCCGCATCTAAAAGTAAATAATTAGAATAGCTTGTTATCTATTGCATTGACTCTAAATAATAGCAAAAACTAAAAAAATGTGACTACAAAACGGTAAAAACGTTTAATCCCATACTAAAAAAAGTTTAGTGCGAGTTGGACTCGCGCACCGAGGGTTCCGTATCTACCACCATTTACGTAATTAACAAGCACAATCAAAAAATACTAGTAACTGTTTCTCTTAATAATACGCTAGATGGCTGTACCGGTAATTTAAAGTTTCCGACAATCAAAGGTGTTACTGTTTCTCTTAATAAAATGGTTGTAATGTGATCATTATTTTGACAACCATCCTTGAGCAAACTCGATCTTCTAAGCTGTTTTTATTTAAATTACTCGCATTGTTTGAAGAAAGCACTATACAAGCTCTGGAATCCTCGAAGGCCTCGCTATGATGCCCTCGAGCTTACCTTAGCTTTTTCGTTTAGTCATCATTGCAGCCCTTGCTATCCGTGCCATTCCGAATTGTCGACGACGGGCTGTAATGCTGACCGCGCTTTGATGGCCTAGAGCTGCGCTACGCCGCGCTTTCGGCCATCAACAGCGCTGCCAGTAACACAGTCATTGCAGACTGCGGCACCAATTTACATAATAATTGTAAATTTTAAAAATATTGAAAAATCTATTATGATCTAAAATTATATTTTATTTATTTTTTTGTAACATATTTAACGCGTGCAATATTACTCTTTACCCGTAAACAATTATGATTTAATACTAAAATAGTAAGAGGCTCAGGAAAAGTAGTGATAAATTGGTTATCTTTATTTTTCTTGGTTTTTTCCTACATCTTATGATTTCCGTTTCACATTTGAAGAGTTCTAAAATATATACTTAGCAGTTAACCTTATCGTGAACTCTCATAAATAACCTATTGATGTACCTACCTGTTAATTAGTTACATACCGATCACTTAATTAACCTATTGCCTTATCATAAAATGCAGTTCGTAGCTACACGAACTGTTTCTATGGATAAAGAAATAGTAATTTTAATTTTGTACGTCAGAATTTTTTATTTAGTTTAAATATTAAAAGCAAAGAGTTTTTAATACATCAAAACAACGTAGGGGGCAGTTCCCTTGTGGCGTACACTTAAAGTTAAATGGCTATTGAGCATATATAAGAAACTGTTTTTAAATATGTGTAATAAATTAAAATAAATTAAGAAACTCCCAACTTCAAATTGGTTTGTCACGAATAAAGTCAATCAAAATTGGTAAACAATCAAACTTGGTAAACAATTTTTCAAAAACGAAAAGTTGCACTTAGTACTGGACACTATAAACCTAGAATGCCTAAAGCTACAGAATGTACTCCAATTGTTAGTCATAGTTTTTTCATATTTAAGGTAGTCGACTAACCTTTGTAAGCCCATATACCGGATAGTTTGATAACTCAGTATTCGTCATAGACCTAAGCAGACCATTTTTATATTATTCAATACTGTATATTCACGCACTTTATTTTCAATCGCTACCAACTGTTTGGTGCACGAGATTGACTCTTTGGCACTGTGGCATTGAATCGATCAAGCATCAACTTGTTCAGGATGGTACGTGTTTCCGGTGCTAGGTGCGTCCAGCACTAGGGGGTCTCTTAACAGATGCGCTTAAATTCATACGTATATGCATGAAGTTTTGTACGTATGTACCTATATATTTTATCCACGTATTTCTTGGAGACTAGTGCTCGAATTCTGATTTATATTGAAGTTGGTGGTGGTGGAGTGCAAGTTTTATCAAAATCGGTTTTGTAGTTTTCAAGACATGAACCATTAAGTGTGTATCAATCAATAGAAAAAAACGTAATGGGTTTAACTGCACAATCCTAGCACAGAACTTATTGTAAATTTTAAACTACTAAGATGGTAAACAAGCAGAAGGCACGCCTTATGTTAAGAGGCATAATTATTATTGTATCCTAATCATATTAGTTATTCACACACAGTACTTCTCTATCAAGAAAATTTTAAGTTACCAGTAGGCCTTATAATCGCTCATAAAAATAACCTCGTGCTTACTATCTTAAGAAATACGCTGTGATAAATATCTAAAACAGAAAAATGTTATAATTTTCTCATGGCATTTTAACTGTTTAAATTATCACAAAACAGGAAATATAAACATGCGTATTTAGTAATATGATGTTATAATTTTGTTTAAATTCAGCTTAGATATATTTTGAGGTTGAAAACCAATTTTTCAACTTGTGAAAACTTTGAGATGACCTTCCCACACAGTGTGATTGGATAAATTAGGAAATTTGTAATTTATAACGTCGATGGTCTATATTATGAAGCTGTTGGCTCAGTAACATTCTTCTGCCGGAAACTATGTATATGCGATGTTAAGTGACGTCAGGCGGGGTTAGTTATTGGATGGTTGACTACCTGTGTCATTTTTTACGCTCTTCCTTGTTATAAGGGCAGGTTAATTGGCTATTCTGGCTGTTATATGACAGTACTCGATAAGCTTAGCTGAATTAAGAACTCTTATAGTCAAATGGCCACCAGCTGGATAACGTGTGCCAATTTAAGCCAGCAAATGTACTATAAGGCTTAGCTTATTGTACAAATAGGTCTGCGCCCCAGTAGCGGGAAAAGAATGGCTGAGGTACTATTAGGATAGACACACTAGTGCAAATTTTTAATAGTGTGTTTGGTGGCAGTTTATTTTTGATTATGGTTAACACAAGAAACTAAGCTATGTATCGGTATTGTAACGTAGCCCTACTTTGTTTTTATTTTACTATGACATCGTATCATTTGAGCTAAAATTAGATTTTCAAAAATATGTTTAGAATAAATATATAATTGTCAAACAATAGTTGATTATTTTTTAGCTAACTTAATCGTAACATTGCGATGACATACATTTGATACGTACAAACTTGCCCCTGAAACAATGCTCAATGATTTACATAAGCCATTAGCACTTGTGAAATGATGTAAAAATACTTTGTACTTTGCGTCAACAACACAGTTTTACAGCCAAATTTTATCATCGGTACAGCGGTTTAAGCGTGAGGTACCAGATACCAGACATATTTGTGGTGTGTTTGTATCGATTCTAAAAAACATCTAAAGAAAGGTGTTTTTGGTAAACCACTATACATATTTGTAATAAAATTGAGAAAATAATACTAGAAGTTTAGCTTCAGCTTAAGGTTAAAAAACATTTTTGGACACTCTATCGTGTGAAGTGTTGTTGTGTAGGACTTTTACAATGTTTTAAAATTTCTTATGTAATTTTTTTTTTAAAAACTCATGTTTTTTAAAATTACATTAAAAAATGTGTTTACTTTTCATCAATGTGTTCGAAACATCTGAAAAACATAATACAGCTTTGTAAATACAATCTTTCAACGAAAAATGGTTTTTAAATGTTCATAAGTTTCTGTACGTAACCCTAACTACTACAACACGGACTTAGCAGTTTTTATCAATTAATCGATCAATCCTTTTTAAATGTAAGACATTAGGTTTTTAAAAACAACATTTTTAGCTAATTAGGTTCAACAAATTTTAAGCATAATCATCTTGTTAATGAGCGGCATATTTGGAATAATTGGAAATGGAAAACTACGTTAAGATATATCTAGCTAATATTGAATATTTAAACATTTTTAAAAGCATTTCATTCTCATATTGTCACATAATATCTTACAACGTGTCACTGGCATAAATACATCAATGAATGTTTTTTTTTTTCTGTTTCAGGTAAATCATTATTCTACCTTTAACATGGCATTAGATCTTACTTCAACTTTGGTAACGTATAATATTCCTCTTACATTTTTTTAGGTTTTTATTTAAGTATATTAAATAACTAACAGAATTAGGAAATATACATAGATTTCTTTGTCAGAAGCAAAAAATAGTATTTAATAACTTTTGACGATTCAAAAGTGTTTGTAAAAACATAATTTAAATTTAAAAAAAATAACTTTGTCTTCGACTTTGTAGAGTGTTATAAGAAAAAATCTTAGGGCTAGGAAATGTGAATAGAAACTTGCTTGTCTTTACAATGGACTTTTTTCTAAACATAGGAGTTTCTTATTTCGTTTATAGGTACAAATAATTGATACGTATGTATATGTTTTGATATGTGGCCTATACCGGCATTCTTATTTCTGTATAAACGAACTTTCATAAGCTAAAGCCAATGTCTCATAAGTATATTGTTATACATTACTGTTTCTAAAACGAAAATTAAAAATGTTGTTTTACTTATATATATATAAATGTTACGTTAAAAACACAACGTATAACAAACCTTGCTCCGTACATTGACCCATCGGTAAACATGACATTACGCTCTAATCTTATAAAAACATTCATATTGATGTGAAGAGGGACCTTCTATATTTTGAAATTGTTTAAGTAGTCAGTGTCAAGTAAGTGTGTAGTAGTCTAAGTGTAAGTAAGGTGTATTAGTACTAGTACGTAAGAGTCAACACTTGTTGCCACCAGTTGCGTTCGCACTATATCCAAAATTAGTATTATTATTTCATTCATGATTTTTTTCTATTGATAATATCGTTGGCTGATACTCTAAGGTAGCCTGGTATATTCGGTGTCTGCCTCGCGTTTTGAGGACGGATGTTCGATTCCGGCGTGGACCAATTAGTCTTTTTTTTAATTGTATTCTTAGTTCGCACGGCTACTGGATTTTTAATTACAGAAAATATTGTGACGAATAGGTACGTCAAAAGCAGTATCTGAAGTCTACAATTCACACTGGGCTAGCGCGATATACTATACCCCAAATCACCATCGCCTTAAGGTGAGGGTCGACCATGCCGCAGCAGTGGAGTGGCAGTATTAGGCAGAATTACTTGATAATCACTGGTCTGCTCACGGGGAAGTATCTTTAGAAATTATTTCCAAATAGAATCCTAAATAGAAAGTGAAATGTAGGTATTATTTGCTTTTTCAGAAGCTAAATTCAGTGTTCCCAACTGTATATAAAATTCATATTCAGATTTTAAAAAATCCAATTATTAATTAAAAATATTAAATAGCGTTATAAGTGTCCTGAGATTTTTCTTAAGAACATAAATTATTTTTTATTTTTAAACTAGCTAAGCTATTTTTTTGCCAAATTACTTAGCTTAATCATTTTTACGAAACTGAACAAAATAACACGGCAATCTGCTAAGTCTAAGCATAAAAATAATATGATAAACTAATTAATTGAAGTAATGACAATTGCAAGTAAGTACTTAAGTTTATGAAACAAATTTCACTTAACATACCTATCATGTCACGGTCGCAAACCATCCTAAGATCAGATACACGTATATGCTAATATATAATTTGCCAATAAAATTGTGTAACTGTTTTAATGTAACCTTATTAATATTGCTTACTTCATTATAAGCTATTAATTACGTCAAGTTGCTATAAAAAAATTAAATCTGGTCCAAAACTCCGCATGAAGATAAATATTTATATGCGCGACCAATTAAATCGGGTTTTTAATTTACAATTGATGAAAGGCTGCCTTTTTTTTGAAACCACATATGTGTTTTTCTGATTATATTTAACTAGTTTCTGCCAGCGTCGGCCTAGGTCCTTGCGGCAACTCCTCAATTATAAAAAAAACAAACAATCAAATCTTTCCTCTTTAATGGCATAATACATTCGTGTCTGTGAAACCATGGAATAACACATGCAAAATTTCAACCCAATCGTTCAAGCCGTTTAGTAGTTGACATACCGACAGCAGCGCCACCTACCGGGTCTAGTTGTATTTTTAAATCATCCAGGTAACCATCGAAATATCCATATAAAATTTCAACCCAATCGGTTCAGCCGTTTAGAAGTTATGTGAAGAAGATAAGAACGGAAGGATAATTCTTAGTTCCCGTTGTCCTATTACCCGTTTTCCCGTAGGAATAAAGCATTTTCCCTAATATAATGTCGGCTTCTAAAAAAAAAATTAAAATCTGTCTAGTAGTTTCGGAGCCTATTCAATACAAACAAACAATTGTTTACCCTTTTTATTTTTAAGTTAACGCACTAGAAAAAGTCAGGGCTAAAATGTCACTGTTTAAATTATATTCCACATTATCTGAATTAACCCTGTTCGACGCAGAACAAGTAGCATCGTCTTTGTATTGTATTGTAGCCACAGGAATCTTAAAGTTTCTATAAGCACCGTGAGGTAAAAAAATTTATTAAATATAAGATAATGTTTTTAAGGTTTTCCTTTTTTTCAGAGATATATATTAAGTTATTAGCTGACTGATAACGCTAATATAGCGAAATATATCATTTAACATATATTTTTTACTATTTAAAAATAAATAAAATGAAACAAGTTCATGAAGATATTATTAACTTTATTTTATTTCATTACAACATTTGAACGTCAAAATTTCTACAAGAACCTAGTTTGGTTTTTGATTTATTTTATTTGAAAAATAATAAAAAGCACGAAAGTGTAAAAATATATTATTTAAATATATATATCTGAAAATAGAAGAAAGCTTAAAACTATCGATTTTTATCTGCCCTTATTTTCTTATGCGTTTTTTATATCTGAGTGACGAAGCTATGATTAGTAGTCACCCTAAATCAATGTCCAAAGTTATTATCACGATAACAGCGCAGTCACAGAAAAGGTATTAAGCTGTGGGAGCTCTTGCACTTAGAGGTATGAAACTGTGGGAGCACTTGCACTTAACACATTTGACGTATGTTAAAACCGTCAGTCCAGCTATCATGTAAAGTCTATCATCACGCAGTCCGATAGTTCGTAGCGCATAATGATAAAGCCTTCCCACACCTACGTGTATAGACTATCATCTACAGTCTTAGCGATGGTCGTGGGTTCGATTCCCGTACTGGATAAACATAAGCATTTGTGTTTGTCTTGAATCTGGGTGTATTTATGTTTGGTAAGTATGTATTTACAAAAAAAATGTATATGTATGTACCCATAACACAAGCTATGCTTTCTGTTAGGGCAGACGGCGCTGTGTGTAATGTCCAAAAATATTTTTTGTTATTATTTAAAAAAAACTCCGATGTCGGCGATTGTGTTACTACCTTTGCCTGCGACTCCTCCCGTTGTTAATTCAGTTATTGGCGTGGGATTCCCACAGCAACTCCTTTATTAAAGGAAGTTTTCTATGGAAGTTATAGCTGTCTCTGCAAGCATTTAGTTTCCTGTAGATACTTTTGAATTTTCTGGAATAAATTCTAGCTTAACTGCTACTTCAAAGTATAAGCAGTAATCATACCAATTTCAGCCAAATCGCTTTATTATATTGAATTAAGAACAAACATTTGTATAGTTCGCTCCACGTAAGTTGAACTAAAATGGCGGCCGTCTGTGCAGGTACAGTACGGTCAAATGTACTAACGAACTAACAATGTGTAACTGTGCAGGTTCAACTTACGTGCCGCGATTTATACTAATTAACAACTGTTTCCATTACATGCTTTTGTTTGCTATCATTCAGTAAATTATATTTTGAACTGGTCAGTTACCATATAATTAATTAGGTACTTAAACATGTAAATTTCCTTATGTTATTCATTTAGTTTTCTGTAACATTGTTAACAGATAATTAAGTAACTAGCTTGAGAAATTCATGTTATTGTAACCAAATCACACTATTGTTTTTTGGCTCACATTTATGATGTAAGGCTTGAGTAATTGTTACAGATATTATACAAGATTGCATCTATTGTTCGGTACTAGACTTGGTACAAGACAGATACCTATGTGAAAAAGTGATTGAAATCAGGGATTTTTTTCTGACCAACTGATTTTTATTCTCTTTTGATGGTTAATCAATGACATAGAGAACTGGACAGCGCCTTTCGTATCCAGCTGTAAAAAAAAATTGTCGAAATATGTGACATAGACGAAACGAACCTATGTAGTCACTAGTCTCTTTCTAACTTGTTTAAAAAAAAATAAACAAACAAAGTTGGCGAAGTTTATAGAAAGAGAAAAGGGATCACACGTTTACTTTATCTCGTTCTAAAGGATGGTCAATTTTGCTAGGACAAAGTCCACAGAACTGATTACAGAACTTGAAGTCTGTGTGGTAAATTATATATTATGTTCGCTACTGCACGGGCACAAGCCTCTATTTTAAGAAGGAGGCTTAAGTCATAGTCCACTACGCTGGTCAACCGCGAATTGGCTTAACTACTGCTATTTTATTTTGTTTACATTTATAGATATTTTTTTTAATAGAAATCGGCCTAGATTATGTCGGACCTTGCTTGCTATTATATATTATTTAATTGTCCTTGATAAGCGCAGGCTAATGTTTTAGTTTGTTTTTAATATGAGAGACTGAACCTAAGAAACAAATATAAATTAATACAAACTCTATAATTTATAGTAAACTAATGATCGTATCAAATGCATCTATTTCATTAACATCGTTTATCAGATTAGAAGCAGCTCTTTGAAACGTTATATCTCTCTGAAGGCCGAAGCCGAACTCCTACACAAGAGCGTTTTGAAGATAAATCAATGCTTACCATTTATTAATTTATTTTCGTTTACGAAACTTGTCATTTATTAATAGGTGCAAAATTTTTGTTTTATCTGTGTGCGTTTCATTTAGGAAATACGGATTTTTTTATTGGTTAAGTGTTATTCGTTGTTGTGCAATTACTATTCTGTACACTGAAAGGAAATAGTATTATATAGTCTGTGCTGTTAGTAACTGAGGAGCTATTAACTAAATTATATTCGTCTTTCGGAAACGATATGCTTAGTAAAGCATAGTCGGACTAGGTCTGTCGTTGGACAGGTGACCGCACTAAATCCTCCCTGCTACGTTCACGTGTAGCCGTCGGTTCTGGCTAATGCTTAAGCCTACCATAAGTCATCTCAGACATTCTAGTGGCCACTAATTTAAAAACGACTACCTACTAATGTGCAATACGTCATTAAAGTAGACTATGACTTAAGCATCTTTCGTGGAAACATAGGTCCACCTGCAACCTTTTATATACGAACCCCGCGCAGGTTAATATTTGCTGTTTTCACAAAGGCCAACCACTAAGACGACATCAACGCAGGCAAAGTCGCAGGTAATAACTAGTTCACAATAAATAAACACTTATCAGGAGAGTGAGCCTAATACACAATACCTAGACTAGGTACTTTAGGATAGGATATAATATATTTTAGACCTACAGTTACAAAATCTAATAAACCTATAACATTTTCCGGAATAACCTGATCGCCAGGAAATTGTACCAATAGCCACTCTATTTGCATTCAACTTCATACCGACCGCGTACAGTGGTCACAGGCCATCCAATGAGATAAGTGAAGGGAGTCAAGGTCGAAGGAAATGCTATTAACAATTATTACATAGTTTGCTGTTAGTGTCAAGGAAAAATGACTTAAATAAATATTGTAACAAAAATACTAAATACTTATATTTACAGTAAAAGATTTTGTTATATAAGAGTTTGTTAGGTATAATATTTAATAGAACACTAAAGCAAACAGGGTTTACCCTGTTTGTACCGCTTCAAATCGATTATTAACAATGAAATGCTTATTGTTTTATCTGGATAATTGTTTCACCGGAAAACTATATCAGCAATTCTTTGGTAGTTTGACACGGGTCGGCTTCCACCATAACCTTCAATTTATTGTTATTTACCTTAGTGGCTGGTCTTTCATTCTGCAGGCCGAAGTTTTCACTAGAAAAATAAAGCACGGTGCATTCGTTAATCGTATCTTCTCTAAACACAGAATTGACATTACTAGCAGTTTATGCAGCGTTAGTCCCACGTCGGAACTTGTATTTGAACATTACTCTGATTTTCGCTTTATCCATCTTCAATTTAAAAGCTGAATGTAAAAACAATTAAAAGTCGACAATCAAATATAATTTTTTTAACTTCGAATGTTAAAATTTTCTTGTAAAAAAAGTTTCACTCTGAAATATTTTAAAATTCTAACTGGCAAGTTTTATAAAAGAGCAATTTCATATTTAAACTCCTATTATTACTAATAACATCTAAAAAATATACCAATCTTTTAAAAGGTATCTTTTTTATGCTATAATATAGCATGTTGGGATTATGATAATGTTTTTCAATTTTTCACACGTCGCACACTTGACTAGTTTCGCAAATTTCCATTACTCAATGTTCTATCTTCTACAGCGGCCTACGTAACTTTATACCTAGGTACCTACTTAATAACTAATAAAGGGCTTAGTTCGTTTCTTTAAAACTTGTTAGTTCTCCAAGAAATCTGTAGTAACATTGTAAAGGGCATGTTACTAAAGCCCTTGATTCATAAACACTTGTCTCTGTACCAAGTGCGTGCTTCTAATTGACAGTGGTAATGACTGGTATACGCGTATCTCTGGTTGCGTTTTGGTTTTGCAACGAAGTAACCACCACGGTTCCGAGGAAACTGCGTGTTAAGATAACTTAGGTTGCAAAAGATAGCGACGACATTGTTGTTGTGCGTACATAGGTATTGTGATTGTTCTTACCTTAACTACATATTACATACTATCTACGTACCTTAGTAAAATAACCGACCAAGAGCATGTTGGTCAAAATATGTATTGCGAGTCGTAGGTATTTTTGATTTTTCAGAAACTGTTAGTTTAAAAACTTGAATTGAAACTGGATACTAGTCAATTGACAAATAGATGTTTATATACTTTATTTTTATAAATACGTACATTTATACGCTTTTCATTTATTTATAAAAAAACACCTAGACTCAAGAAAAACATTAATGTTTATCATATAAATGTTTGTTCTATGTTTGAACCAAACCCGGGCCCCGGGCTACCTTTGGGTCACTACCGCAGACGGAGCCACGATATTTATATACAGTAATTTAAATAATCTGCAATAAATTCTAGTGAAGCTCGAAAAAAACATGTACATTAGTCTTCTAAAAAGCTACATATAACCGTAATTATATGTAGTATATTATGATTAGCATTACATCCAGTGTACCGGAGTTGAGTTCTCGCAACAGCTACAGCGTCCGGCCCGCTTCGACGTCCTTCACTTTTACTCGAGCTCCCTTCGATACAACCACAATGTCAGACAAATCTGCTTCTCTTAGGAATTTTAATTGTGATATTAGAATATTAGTTTTGGTTCGGTCCGGAAGGGAATTATTGGATTTTTGAAGAGTCGGCAAAGAATCTCATTGGTGTACCAAGCGTCCATAGGGTAAGGTCAAAAGCCGTAAGTTTGTTTGGCACCTTGGACGGATGAGAAAAACGTTGATAATATTTTTTATCTGTCGTATTATTTTTAATTTTCTAAGTAGTAATATAAGTAAATAATGTACTACTAGATTCGTTGCTACTAGTGAAGTCACTTTAGATACACTATCATAGTACCTATATTCATAAAGTTTCCGAGTTTCTTTTAAGTGATCTGTCTCTGTTTTCTTTTTTTTTTATACTACGAAGGTGGCAAACAAGCTTACGATCCGCCTGATGGTAAGCGATCACCGTAGCCTATGGACGCTTGCAACACCAGGGGTATCACTCGTGCGTTAGGTTATTGACGTTGTAGGTTCTCACTTTGATTATTGTTTGATAATATATTTGTTCTCCATGCCATAGAAATATAATCAATAAACTTTCTTCAGTTATCTGGGATCTACCTCTTTAATCAATATTATCACCTAAAATAATAGATATTGAGCTATTAAAGTATAAAATTGTCTCATTCTATGGTTATGTATATCCTAGTTTTCGCTCCAGACTTCACTCGGACCACGTAATTCGGTTTTTGCCGTAGAATAAAAAGTATTCTACGTTATTTTCTGCACCTCAATCTATCTATGTGTTAAAAATTTACAAGATTGCCTTGTGGTTTTACTCGCGAAAAATATTATTCCCTTTTGAACATTCGATATAAAGACTCCAAGGCAAATAAGATGTTTATACCGACCAGAAGAGTTTCTTTAGTTTATTATATATTTTAGATTAAGAATCTAACAGAAAGTTAAAATGACATAAAAACAATAAAGCATGTATACCCCGTTTTTTTTAATTGTCTTATTAAGTTAAAATCAGGTAAAGAAAACAAAATATCTACGTGTAAAAAATACTACGTTGTACTTCTGATATATTTATATATTTTGAAACTTAAATTATATAGCTTTATTAAGTTTACTACACTAATTTAAATTAAAACATCTATAATTACATATTATATCATTATTTTATACGTATTTAACATTTACTAAATTACTACCATCTTTTACTCATTTTACTAGAATTAAATAACAATTTAATGAAACCCTGCAACGGATATTTAGCTCTTTCTTATGCATAAAAAATAGTCGTGGTAATTTAAAACGGTTTTAAACGATGACTTAATACTCATTTTTTTACTTAGAGCGCGGTATAATACCACAGTGAATATTTCTGTCTGTGTTACGTTTTTAGGATTAATGTACATTGAGCGATGAGTTTAAAATTTAAACCTTTTTAGTAGGATATCATCAAATTGGTTTTTTAAAATAAAATTAACATTCATTTAAACTTTGTTTTTGTGAAAATTGTTGTGTATGTGTGTGTAAAACATAAAAATATGATCGTCTGAGAGATGTTACTGTTTATATGATTAAAAGTTATTCCAGCGACGCTGCCTGCATCAAATTTAGTTGTCGGCGTAGGAATCCTAAGGGAATCCTAGATTATAAGTTACGAAATGTGCTGTAGTTTTGGTTATCATTTTTGCACTCGGACTCTCACTTGAAGTTTTTCCAAGCAGCTGTGTCTTCTCGCCAATCATAAAATATAAGTAAAATCATTAGGCACAAAGTTTAGATTTGGTCACTCAGATTTAAAATTCCTGTGTGCGTTAAGACTCATGTCAATCTACAAGGTGCAAGCTATCACACTGCCAGGTTTCATCGAGATCGATTTAGCAGTTTAGCCGTGAAAATATTATAAACGGACACACAGACAGACAGAGAGACGTTGAGTTTTATAATATGCATATATAGCGAGCGCCACTTGTATCTTTTTTTATTTTGGAGAATCAAAGTCAAAGTAAAAGTCAAAATTAGTTTTTTTTATTCATATTAGGTTTTTACAAACACTTGAATCGTCAAAGTTATGAAAAACTATTTTTGAACTTTAATATTTTTAGGAACATACAAAAGATTTTCATATATGTACTGCAAAGCTAAAGTTAAAATATTAACTTCCCTACACCTATCCCTCAGAGATATCCTAGATACTAATTTTTTAATAGCACGGATTGCCCGTTTTTGTAGCACAAAATATTGTATTTACATCAGCAGCGCTAGCCTATAATATGATACCTAAATTAAACTATGGAAATATACTATTTTTGCAGTGTCGATATCGGTCAATTGTCTCATTTTCTTGATCTAAGAGCTAAGTTTTTTGGCTAGGTTATGAGTATGAGGACCCCATTGAAGTTTGGAGTTCAGCGTTATGCCAAGAATTTAACACATTTGGTTTTTTTCTCATTAGGTAACAAATTATCAGCGTTAAACCAATTTACTATCTTAGAAATGGCATTAGTTAATATATATATTTCATTTGAAAGTGAATATTTAAAAAAAATCATAACATTACATTAAATTACTGTAACGAATAAAATCAAACCATCAATTGGAAGAAGGAAATTAATCCAAAAATTTGGAATGGAGATAATCAAAAAAAACCTTTTAAAATTTTGTTTTCAATAGTTAGGCTCATGTGATATATGAATGTTATGAAAAAAATATTAATTCCGATTATTTACTGATAGGACTGACTGATAATACGGTAGTAATATTATTGATATACGTATGTAAACTTCTTGGATTTATTTCCTTCTTCCAATTTATTATGTAATAATTTAAATAATAGACAACAAAATGAGAAAATTATATTTATTTTTTAAAAATGTTGAAGAAATCAGCGAAACTGTCTTTTATTCGTCGACTTCAGCAGTTTTCGTAGGCCAAGTCAAAATAACATCGTAAAAATCTTTAAATTCATCAGGAATATATTGAGTTATTTTTCGTACGTCATTAATTTTTTTTCCCATTAATGGGCATTTTAGTAGCATATGCCTTTGATTTTGGTATTTTTGAATTTGCAGAAGGTTTCTTAAGCAAATATGTTGTAGCTTTAACCAAACCATCGATGAATTTTGAACACACTAAGTACTCTTTTTGACTTGAACTTCTGTATTCCGAGATCTTAAATGTTGTTACTTTATCTAATGACTTGCCGGTTTTCTTATAACATTTTTGCTATGAGTTTTTAAAATCAAAAATCTCTTCTGAAGTGATAGGTATCAGTGAGAAGCCCCTACATTATGCTGTCGAAATAAAACTATTATACTCATTGGGAACATAAATGCTCTCCTTTCTCCTAATGAACCTTTTAGCTGCCCCAAAATTTCTTTCCCACTGTAAAAAGGAATATCCACGAACAGGAAAGCAACAAGGTTCAGCAAAAATCTTATAAAGATGTTATTTCTATTTTGTCCAACGCAAGCATCGCTAAAAACGTGTAGTTCTTTCACGGAAAGATCCATATTATAGATCGTTTTCCACAGTCAACTACACACTTCATCCGGGCCCCGTTTAGCTTCACCCTCATGATAACTATAGAAATCCGCTAAATTCTTTTTCAAGTCATGTACACAAAACACGGAAAGCCATAGTTTTCTTAAATAAAACATCTCTTGAACCGGGATCTTAGGAAGCGGCTGATTCTGCATATAATCAAATACTATAACTCTTATATCTTCTCTTTCCTGACATAGGGCAAAAATTTCTTATTGTTTAGTATAAATCTTTTTAGCACGTTTCATATATATATTTTTTTCGCACATTCCACTCTCTTTGCATTTTTATTAAGCGAAAGAATGTATTTTTGCTTCGATTTCTTCACAAGTCGAACATTCATCAAATCGTGGTCAACCAAATCTGTACCCATGATTATCGTTAAAATATTATTAATAATAATAATAAGCTTAAATAGACAGGCAGAAATTTTTTTTATTTCTATTGACATAAACATATTAGTTGGAAGAAGGAAATAAAAAACGGATTTGTTTCTTTCTTCCAACTAACAATTTATACGATCGCATGAATCGATACCAATTGAGGGTGTTTTATTCCTTTATTCGAACTCATAGTGTAGTGCTATGTTAAAAGAATGAAAAATTTTAAAAAAGTCGATACACCAAAAACTGGCGTATATTCCCTTTTTCCAATTGGTGGTTTAATTATAGTAATAGGAATTGTTCACCGAAGGCTTGTTACAGCCTTACTGGAATAAAGAAAATCTTATAAATTGATCCTGGCGCAACCAGTAGGATCTGGATGAGCTTTCTTCAATTCATTTCAATGCTCTCACCTTTATGCTATCATGCGTTTTATTACCTATTATTCACAACCAAGTTTTATTGTTCTGTCTATACATAATCAAGGCTCGAATAATGTCCCTGGTGTTGGCTGCCTACACTAACCACTCCAATCAAATCAAATCAAACAATATTTATTCCAATACTTTTCTGAGAACTCTTTTGAATCGTCGATACAATATAAAAATGTTAATTTCTGCCGAAAAGAGCTGGCAAGAAGTTACTATTTAAAGTAATAATACAATACTTTGATAATCAGCTAACAAGTATATACAATATGTACTGAAACACTTAGTAGGTAATATAAATAAGTTTTATTTGTAAGCTATTAAAACAAATTCAAACATGTCAATTATTATTTTTGTTTTTATGTAGCATAGGGGGCGCACCATGTGAAGCGTCGAATATCGTCATACTCAGCATCAGGAGGGCCATGAGCTTATTTGACACTTTGGTAGCTTAAAAAATAAAGTGATAATGCCTTATCAAATATAAAAAATCTCTTATTTAGCGGCTATAAAAAGCTTGAAATGAGAGCTTTGTGTTTATCGGTGCAAAAATATTGTCACCGAAGAGAGAGGCGGTAACCGCACCATTGCCCTTCGAACAGGTCCGGGTGCTGGTTCCGGTAACGCGACGTGCCAATTCCTGACACACTAACTGAACCAAAATGGATGTGGCATTGGCAGAATTGTTGCGGAAACAGAATTTTGTATTTCAAGCTTTTGCAAGAAATGTAATAAAGTAACTGTTTAATTAACAAGCATTTTGACTTGTTCCTCACTTAAGTTGTAGGTGATATGTAAAGGTTTTTACTAAAACACAAAACTCAAAGCTTGTTTACTGTGTCTTTAACGTAATGAGGAATAAATCTGTTCAAATACGTGGCTCGTTTGCCTATTTATACATATAATATGTAAATAACGCCTTTTTACACAGAGCGTACACGACGCATCGGCCGTCGTACGAGATCCGTGTCGCTCACAAAACGGTACGGCTGGAGAGAGCTTGTGGTCTGGTTGCACTTATCGCGTTCGCTCATGTTGGCACACTTTTGTGCCTCGATAGCAAGCATCAAAATTACAGTCGCCATGTTATAATGCTGTAAACTCACGCGACACTAGCAACAAACATGTACCTTATCCCAATGGTTTTCTCATCTGCAAGGGAAACGAAATATTTATATAGCTACCGCTGAATAACAGAGGCCTGGAGTTTAGATATATGTGCATACAAGAGATAGCGTACATAGAAACGCTAATACCCGACCGAGTAAAGAGGTTATCTTTAATGTATAACTTCGCCTAGTAATGTGCAACTTACATACTTGGTCGGATACTAACGTTTCTATTATCGTGTCCGTTGTTTTACTTATTTGACTAAAGGCCTCAATCTTATCTTAGATTGGATAAAAAGTAGGCCTAAGAACAGAAGAGTAATCACTGATCACATATAACTGGGGTAATACAATTGTTGTGCAAATATTTTTATTACTTTTACTAATGATGGAATATCAGTAATAACATTAAAGAATTATGTCATTTTATGTTAAACTTTTTGAAGTCTGGGTCACCGAATAAGGCCAGAACTATTAAAGCTGATTTTTGTGTGCAATATATGAACATATACGTATCTTATTAAGTATATTCGTTAGTTTTAGTGTGATAAATTAACTGTCTTGCCCTATGGCTTTGCCTGCACTTATTACCTAGTGAACATTTATCATATTTAGTAACGTCCATGTTTTGTCTAGATTGAATTCTTTCCCACTGGTCATTAGCAATGTCACCGGCAAAAGGCTTAAAATTTGCTCCCTAACTTAAGTAATTAAAAATCGCCAGATTTTGATATTATTATGACTCATATTACCTAGGTACATTTAATTTGCAAAATTCGAAGTCATTTTTACTGAATGAAATTAAGAGTAGGCATAAAAACATATAATTTAGCACTGAGCGGTACTATACGGGTTAAACCAAATAATAATAATAAATTCGATTAGGAAATTGCTTACGACAGTGTGTATCCTCCATTTTTGCTAATGCCCTTTGCTTGCAACTATAATGTAGTATCTATATATTTTTATTACCTATTCGGACTTCATTTAAATAGATAAAAATCAAATCTGTAATAGTTTATTTACCTTTATGCCCCTCGTAAAAGCAAGTTGACTGTGGTTACAATTATATTAGTTAGATCGCAATATGTTTTGGTTCAAACTTTTTAATTAATGGAAAATTACAATTTCTAATACATATAATAAAATTGTATCTTAGCGATGTCTGTTCATAGGAGATTAACATGAGAGGTCTTTATCTTAAGAGATATTTTTTATACCCCTAAGGTGCCAAGCAAGCTTGCGGTCCACCTGATGGTAAGCGGTCACCGCAGCCTATGGACGCTTGCAACACCTGGGGTATTATAACTTGCGCGTTGTCGACCCTTCAAATGTCTAATAACTTCATTCTTGAAAACCCCTTCTAAAGCGTTTGTGTGTTTACCTTTCTGTCTGTCTGTACGCGCATCGCACAAAAACTGCTGCACGAAATCGCATGCAGTTTACACAGTTGTATTGATGGAGGTTTGACTGTCGAAATTAAGATCTGTCTTTGCGTTTCAAATAATATTTGTTATCTACGAGTAATGTATTCAAAACACAATATTGGTAAACAGCAGAGTACTCAGCGTTCAACTATAAAATCACTCGCTGCTCTCGAGATTCCTTTTGACGTGACAACGTCTTATAAATTGGTTTGCCGGGTGACACTTCAAGAAACTGCGTTACGCTCCGCTCACGTTATGCGCTCACAATGAGAGCGAGTGAGAGGCACGCGCCCGCCTAAGAGCGAGAGAGACAGACATAAAATCATTGTCACGTAAAACTTTCGCCCGTATACCGACTTTACAGGCAACCAGTTTTTTTACTTGTTATGTAAATTACTTATAAAAAAATAAAATTGAAGGTATTATTTATGATAAAATAAATAATACCTTCAATTTTATTTTTTTCAATTTGATTTCAATTGTAATGCTTCACTGGGATATTTATTGTTACCTTTTCTTTCGCGGGAACTTATCAAAAAAATGCTACAACTAAAACCATAGATTTCTTCAGTAACGCAACGACACGTCCACCGACTACTACATCCTTGTAACCTGGAAAGAAACATTTCAATACTTATATTGTAATTAAAACTCTGTTTAGATGTTAATAGATAATTTGTTCCGATACTTATTTATCGTTTATGTATGACGCAACTTTCGGAACCGTGGCCTATAATAAAAAAGTATAACGGAAACTTCTTATTTCCTGTTGCAATTTATTGAAGAACTGGTTTAGTTTTAGTTTACTAACCGATAATCTCAATATGTAATTGAGAAAGGAATAAATACTCTTAATATCCAAAAAGTTACGAAGTAAAAAAAATAAATCATGTCAACCACAGTTAGTGGTTGCAGTTCCGGTACTCAGAACGTAAACTGAATTCCTGGTACTGAGCTAGTACTGGTACCTAGAAAATCGGGTAATATAGTATTATTTCGGTACTCCAAAAAGATAATTGTCTTACCACGGACTATATAATACTATACTAGTACTGTGAATTTTATTAAACAATGCCGCCTAAGTTCCTTTTTATTAAATTTTTATTAAAAATATGTCATTTAAATTTAGCGTATTTAGTAGCTAAGCTAAAGTTGTATAGTGGCTTTTGGGTAGAAAAGCAACATCCTTAATTCTTTCAAGTGTACTTAAAGGCAAATATAGGATAAATACCAGATGGTGGGCAACAGAAACTTACTTGAACTAAAAAACTTTGACCCCTAGTCCCCTAGTAATAGCGGAGTAAGATTGGGTAAAGATCCGACTCCAGCTATCACAAGCAACGAGGATGGGGCCGTTTGGCCCTAACAACATAATATGAAGATACGGTGTGGGCGTTTAGTTAACGCGAGACTCTAAGAAACAACGTTATCAATGTCAAGAATGTTTCTTGTAACGTACCTTGAACTCAAAATCACCAAGTAGTTAACTGAATGGTGTATAGTGCTGTTTTCAAGAAGTTGAGGTTTTCCTATTTTGGGACTACATTAAACAGTTCGATAAAAAGAAAATTATTACTTTTTCACAGGGTCGGCAACACATGAGAAATGCCCTTGGTGTTCGAATCGATAGACTATCGACGCTTAACACTCATTAAAATCGAGAGAATTCGTTATAAAACTAACAGGCTGGCGGAAGCTGTCCAAACGACTGCATCAGTTCCTTTAACTCACCACAAAATAGAATATCCAATCCAAGCTCCTAGATTGCGTTTTTAATATTCATGGATTAAAATATAAGGAAACTTTCTTTATAATCCTATACAAATTACTATTCCGTATCCATTTTTCTTCTGTATTTGCGGCATATTCTATGGAACATATTTTTCTCGAATAAAGAGCTTTGTCTGTAATGGTAAATGGTAAATGGTATTAAGAAATTGTATAAAGATTTATAAACCTCAGCTTGTGACCTTGTGAACATCTATGCAAAAGATCTCAGACTCTATTAACTCAACTCTTTACCTTACTGGGTAAAGTCTCGAAAGTAGCGAAAGCACCAGGAAACATACTTTTAGTACCGGTACCGGAATTTTCCGGGAGCATGCCCTAATCACAGGACATTTACAGCAAAACGTAACTAAACCTTCTATTTAAATTTTTAAAACGAATGGGCCTGAGCCAGTACTCAGGGCTCTGTATTGGGTCTGAGCAACTTCTTCGGACTCCTAAATGGGTATAAGCATCTTCTCAACAAAATATTAGGTCCTTATATATGAAATTGATGCTTTTTATGGAAATAGCAAAACTAAATATCTTTTACTTTTTTTTTATTTAATCAATCAAAGTAGGTACCGTTTTGATCTATGCACTTTTGCCTCCTCTTGTTTCGCCACCGTCTGTTGTGCAGTGCGTGGTCTAGCGTTGTCCCGAATCAGCAGAGGCTAGAGCGGTTGACCAATCTCGGCTGTTTAACGGCTAGCTTTTCCATCATGGTTTCCAATTGTCGGCAATACGGACCTACCGTAATTGTTTGACCAGATCTTAGGAAGCTGTAGTGGATAAAACCAACGCTGGTCCACCCGACACTAACCAGGACCCAGGCAGGATTTAGCCAGTTCTCCTGGATGTAATCACTGTGATGAGCGTTTCCAATTATCGTATAGGATCCATTTTTCATCACAAGTAATGATACGATTCAAAATCTCCTCGTTATTGTGACGGTTAAGTAACGTGACGCAGTGTTTGTTGGTTTGCTTCACTTAGTTCATGCGGTACCCATTTTTCAAGCTTTTTCACTTTTCCAAATTGTTTCAAATGATTCAAAATGGTTTTATCACTCACACCGAAGCCTGCAGCTAACTCTGACGTGGTTTGAGATGGATCACTTTCAATTCCTCATTGACAACTAGGGTCTTCGGCCGTCCACGAGATTTGTTCTGGAAGTCAAAATTTCCAGAATGAAAGCGTTGGAACCAAAAACGTACTGTGTTTTCTTTTACAGTGGCTTCTCCGTAGATTTAATGTGATTTTATGTTTTCCATATTGAGCACAGAACGACGTTAAAGCAAAATTGATGACGCGAAAACAAATTGATTCTTACATTTGAAACACAAATAGACAAGCTTAAAATTGAAATAAATTTGAATTTGGAATTCTTAGCCAAAAGCCGGCTTTTTGAGATCAAAGTGGCCAGTTTTATAAAACATCAATTTCATGTAAGGACCTTATTTATAGCTTTAAAACAAATTATATAAGTATATAATTGAAAATGTTTTTTTTTTAAATATTCATATATGTATTTTTTTTTAAAGTATATATTATATATATATATATATATATATAAGTATTGCATTACCAAAAGTTAAACTGATGTTAATTAATTTTATGTGTGTCTCCAGCAGCTGGAGCTGATATTGTGATATTTCTCAACAGCCTAATTAATTTAGTCCAACATAAGTAATTTATCGTGTTAAATTCAGTAAAATATTGAGGTGTTAAGAAAAATGTTCTGGTCAAAGGTTAATATAACATAACTAATTAAATCAATTAATTAAACATAACATATGATGATATTCGTATGCTGGAGGATAATGCAAACGTGTGGAAGACAAGTTTTTAAACGCAACTTCTCCTGTGGATATGTAAGAACGATACATTTGGAAAATGATGTCATTTTGGTTTTTGTTCTAAAATATATATTATTATGAGCTTATGTTTTTGAATTATTTCAAGAAAAAGACTTATTTCTAGCTCGATAACATCTGTTTTTACTGATCAAATAAAAAGATATAATTAATATTATAATTTTAAATAGTTTCAGAATTACTCTAAAAACTCTATGGTCTAAAGAAACGTAATATGTAAGAAACAACAATCAAATATGGCAACACATAAACTATTTTTACTTTAGCAAGGATAATGATATTCGTGACAATTAATAATTTCACTCTCAATAATATGATTTACAAATAAGTATATAAATTAATTTAATTTATAACCTAATTATTCTGCTGACTGCTAACCTACCCATTTACTAATGTTGTAAGTAAATAAATCATCAATTTATTTTACAAATGGCGTTTTTCATTTTCTTAGAAAAAGGTTAAATTAAAAATCAACATCTAAAATAAAAATTTTACTTACTTGTATGTGCAGTGAGTTCCGTGAGTATTTTACATTTTGTATGGATTCATATAATAACGTATGTTATTGCTAGAAATTTTTATGTTTTTTTAGTTTAATTAAAAAAAGGCTAATAAAAGGGTTGCTTTTTTAGGTATTAGTTAAAATATTAAAATTATATAAGTGTAACCATAAACATCGAATCAAAGATATTATTATTATTACACAAATGTTATATTATACCGTTGTAGTGTTTGTATTTCAGTATAGGACATATATAAAGGCACCTTAGTCCAGATACAACTCCACCAGAAGCAGTGTTGCAGCCATGGGCTCACCACCAGTCACGTAAGGCTAAAGTGGTTGGTGAAAATAGGCTGTCCCCCTACATTATGGTGCGGATATGTATCCAGCCACTGGTTCCCTCTTCTAGAAGATATAAAACCTTTAAGATATTAAACGGCAAAATGTATGAAACCTTATCTCATGCATGTTGACGTTAATGTGAACATTATAACTGTAGTGTAGGTACCTACAGAAAATAATACTTTAAAACGTAAGCGGTTAATTTCTTAACATGATACCGATAAATTCTGTATCTTTATTGACTAACTAAAGATAATGTAACGACTTACAAAACTCAATTTTATATGCGCGCAAATGAGTTCGTAAATTATATAAGGTTCTAAAAGTGCTAAGTAGTTTGCAATAAACAGGTGTTTTTATACAAGATCTCATATCTTACAAAACAGTGTAAAATTAACTTTTCAGAAGAGGCTAAATGTAAATTGAGCTCGCACAAAGTTCGTTAAGTAGATATAATTTACCAATTCATTATTATAAATATCAGTTTACTAAGCAGATACAAGAAAAGATTTAAGAACAAAGAATTTTAACAAAAAACAATACGAAAAAAAAGCAAGGATTTTTTTGGCAGATAGGTATGCAAGTTCTACTTTTTTTTCATTTTCATAACAACAGTTATGGCTACAAAATAATAAAGATTTTTGTTGAATTAACTGATATCTAAAAAAATGGTTTTAAAATTCTACCGACCGCAGGATATCAATCCATTTGGATATCTACGGAACCCTAAGAAACGGCCAAGCTAGAACCAATCCTTTCACTACTATTTCCTTTCCATCTAATGCAGACAAATTGCATTTTAGTGGCTATAAGTTTGGTACCGATTTAAAGTTAAGATGTCATTAATTTCTCAATAAACTTAAAAACACTTGTAAAGATTCAACTTATCATCTTATAGTAAATGTTAATTACGTTTGAAATACTTGTTTACTCTTTATCATCAACTTATGCAAGTAAACTTAATAGATCCGTACCTACGAATATTAGAAACGTGATAGTTTATCTCTTTTGTGTTTTGTTAGGTAATGTAAAAATAAATTTGTTAGACTTATTATTGATGTCCTGGAGAGATAGAGATAGAAATGTAACACTATTGAGGGGTATGAAGATCTTCCTGCAATCAAGAAAATGAAGTTGGAGCACATGCGTAACTCAAAGTAATAGTTTCTACAACTAATCATACACGCCAAAATCATAAAAGAGAGAAGTGTAGAGTGACGGAGATTATCATAAAAGAGAGAAGTGTAGAGTGACGGAGATTATCATAAAAGAGAGAAGTGTAGAGTGACGGAGATTATCATAAAAGAGAGAAGTGTAGAGTGACGGCGATTATCATAAAAGAGAGAAGTGTAGAGTGACGGAGATTATCATAAAAGAGAGAAGTGTAGAGTGACGGAGATTATCATAAAAGAGAGAAGTGTAGAGTGACGGAGATTATCATAAAAGAGAGAAGTGTAGAGTGACGGAGATTATCATAAAAGAGAGAAGTGTAGAGTGACGGAGATTATCATAAAAGAGAGAAGTGTAGAGTGACGGAGATTATCATAAAAGAGAGAAGTGTAGAGTGACGGAGATTATCATAAAAGAGAGAAGTGTAGAGTGACGGAGATTATCATAAAAGAGAGAAGTGTAGAGTGACGGAGATTATCATAAAAGAGAGAAGTGTAGAGTGACGGAGATTATCATAAAAGAGAGAAGTGTAGAGTGACGGAGATTATCATAAAAGAGAGAAGTGTAGAGTGACGGAGATTATCATAAAAGAGAGAAGTGTAGAGTGACGGAGATTATCATAAAAGAGAGAAGTGTAGAGTGACGGAGATTATCATAAAAGAGAGAAGTGTAGAGTGACGGAGATTATCATAAAAGAGAGAAGTGTAGAGTGACGGAGATTATCATAAAAGAGAGAAGTGTAGAGTGACGGAGATTATCATAAAAGAGAGAAGTGTAGAGTGACGGAGATTATCATAAAAGAGAGAAGTGTAGAGTGACGGAGATTATCATAAAAGAGAGAAGTGTAGAGTGACGGAGATTATCATAAAAGAGAGAAGTGTAGAGTGACGGAGATTATCATAAAAGAGAGAAGTGTAGAGTGACGGAGATTATCATAAAAGAGAGAAGTGTAGAGTGACGGAGATTATCATAAAAGAGAGAAGTGTAGAGTGACGGAGATTATCATAGTTAAAGAACCTTCACCAAAGGTTTGGTTGAAGCACCCGTTCAGTTTTAGAGCAGCTGTGTCAAAGGTGCAATCTACCTTAAAGATTAACGAAATTCTTTAAAATATGGCACATCAAGCAGAAAAATTATCGGTTTACAAATCTATCTGCCTTTTTAAATTTAGTTTTAGAAGACAAAAACAATCATTTTCCAAATCTGCTATATTATTATATTTTGTCATGGTCAAAAAAATGAATCTACTTTGAAAACCAATCACTCGCAAATCTGAGAGAAAAAGTGCATTCGAAACTTCAAATTCCTATGCAATGATAACCTACATGATGAGGTGTGCCATAAAAAGAAATATTTTCCTTACCATTATTTTGTTATTTTCATCAGCAAATATTTTTAAAATTTTTCAAAACTATCTGAAATAATTACTTATTACGACTTAAATTAAATGTCTAATACAGCGAGCCAACCCTAGGTAAAAAATTAACAAAACCGGCCAAAAGTAAACCGGACTTGCACTAAGGATACCTACCTAATTCAAAAATAATGAAAGCACAATAAAACAGAATTAGCGCCATCTAGCAAAAAAGTTTAGATTACTTAGAAATACTTTTCAAATTACAACCCTGTTTTTTTGCATTTTAGTATAGGTAAGTACATTCTTACTTAGGTATTTACCTTGAATCCTACCTGACCGAGGAGTTGGTCGTAATTTTGTGGTAATAAGGAACCCCTTGTTAGGAAAGAACTTTGGCCGTATTTTTTAAACCTACCTTTTTTTTAGTTAAAATAGCGGGTTAATATAAGCGGGTTGTCCCAATTATGACACGTTTCATTAAATCATTATTTTATATGCATTTATCTTACGCTTGTGAGATCATTCATATCGAAACCAATTCACTCGTTTGTCCTAGATCCAAATTTGCGACACGTGAAATGGTAATAGCTTTCCTAATAGGTATCCAAATCTCTGGAAAAACAAAAGTGTATTTTTTGTTGTTGTGGTTGGTAAGATAAACGGAAGTGACAAACGGACTCAAAGACGGAGAAATGAAAGTAGACATAATGTGAAAGCGAAAACCTCTTTACTAAAATGGAATAAAAGCGCTTTTTAAGATTATTAGGTTTAATATATTTTCGGAAAACTACTAATCTTATATAATAAAATAATATTATACAATAATTTAATATAATTAATTAAATTAAATAATTTTGAAGATGACTGTGTGCCTTTTCTACAACCACTCCCGTGGCCGTTTTGTCCATGATTTAAGGCCCCTTTCACATAATAGCAACTCGGGAGGCCGTTTTACTCTATGCTCCCTAATGGAATCAGAATGTACAGGACAAACATCGAAAAACCATAGTAATTTCCTTTAATTCCACTAAGGTGGCAAACAAGTAAGTAAAATTGCGTGGGTACCGCAAGAATTCAGCTATAGCTAGTTTATATAGTAATATAAACTAGCATTTTCCTGCGACTTGAATTTCAAAAACGGTGAAATATGTCAATGTTATTTTTTACCTAAAGGCCAGATACAATTCTGAAGTTATACTATGCATATAGCTTCAAAATTCACGGATTTTGTTAGTAACTTCCAACCACTATTTTAACCCTTGAAAAAATTTTGCAAAATTCTTTCTTAGTGGGGTTGGGGTTTCTACATGAAGTAAAGAACCATGCCATTTTTTAAGTATATAGACCCATAAGTTTGTGCCGTGGGCTTCAGTCAGTCAGTTTCTTCTTTTACTTTTATTTATACAGAAGAATGAACTGATTGACTGTTAAATCAACGCCTAACTCAAGTTATTGGGTCTGATGTCACAAAGAGGTTACCTGTTATAACGTCAGTAAGAATAAAAAAGAATTCTGTTAAACAGGGGTAAGAATTTAGTTTGGAAATCCGTTATAGTTTGCATAAAAATTGGCATTTGGCCTTAAGGCTGAAGGCTGATGCTGATAAAACCACTTGAATCTTTAACCAAGTGGACTTTCGCGCGAATAAGAACTTATATAAAAATGTTATTTGAAAGTGACTGACATTGGCATTGTATTGTTTCGTAAAAAAATACAATTCCAATACCATACGATACGATACGGTATATCCGTGTCAAAATACAATACATATCTATATTATTACAGCAGCAGGGCTATTACGTAATTGTGTTTGCAACCGTCGCGGTTGTTCTAATGTTTATTGCGCGTCACATCCATTGTATTTATTAGTAGGTAAATTCGAAAATATTTTGCGTAGCACAATTTACATTGAAATAACCACAACTTAAAAACAACTGTCGGTAAATTACTGTGTTGTTATCTCAGGTATAGAAAATAAAAAAAAAACAATAAAAGTGCAACCTTAAAGACATACAGTATAGTATAGTATAGTATAGTATAGTATAGTATTGTTAGTTTTAGTAGTTCTTTGTTATTTCAGGACTTTTTGTTAACAGAATTTATTAAAAATAATTATTCAATAGAATTTTAAAGATAAATTAATACGTAAAAGTAATTAATAAATTCCCTCTCATTAGATTTTCCCACAAATATTTTTTAGAACAGGTTTTCCTTAGTGCAACCTTTTACCGGTCTAAAATACTAAAACTTTGTTCATAGGCCCTTTTTTACAAAACGATTTCACGTGCGAATTTAAACTTGGCAAAGCGATGAGTCAAGTTGGGCCACAAATTTTCCAAAAAATAACATTCTACAGAACGCGTGAGTGATGCTTCTGATGTTGCAAGCGTGTAGGCTATGGTGACCACTTTCCATCAGGCCAACCGTAGGCTTGTTTTCCACCTTAGTGGTTTGAAAAAAATCTTAAATATTTACAGGAATGTTCTAGGCCTAAGTATGCTTTTATTGTAGTATGTTACATAGTGAATGTTCAAACAGGGATAACTCCTAAATAACTATATTGTAGGTTACACACCTCCAGAAATAAATTACGCGAAATGCACTGTTACTGAATTATATTGATTTTTTTATAAAAAAAGTTCTTGTAGCGCAAGTAACTGAATTCTATTTAAAATTATTACATTTACAACATGAACATACATAATAAAACTAACAAACAAATACATCATAATAATGGGAAACGTACGGAACCTTAAAGGGTCAGGTTCAAAGTGCGTTTGCGTCTTTTGTTATAATATAAAAATTCTATTAAGGCTTTGTGCATAGATGAAAAGCCAAAGTTTTTAACAAAATAAATGTGCATTACACATAAACAAACATAAATTAAAAATCATTACACACTACCAAACATATTTTATTGCCTGATATTTTTTTTTTATTTTGAAATTACGTAACGTTGATTTTATTTTTTTCTTAGAAATCTAACACTTTTCTTTTTTATAGTAGGTAACAATTTTCCAAGTTTCGCTATACATTTTAGCTAACGTTACGTACAAGAAAACAAATTCAACAAGTAATTTCCAAGTTTAATTACAAATGAATTATTATTTTAAGTATGGCCTTTTAATATTGAACAACAGACGTTTTTTTTCTTAAAAAATGTTTTGAATCTTACATGTTTTACAAAGCTGTACTTTCACAAAAATAACTAGCACAAAAGGTCCAGTTTTACGCGATTTTGACCTACTCTGTCCCTTAACGCGTGCTCCAGTAAGAGGAGTCAAGGCCGAATCTCGTAAGTTATGTAACGAGATGATGACACTGGCCGAGAACCACACTTACACTACTTTTAGAAACTTGTTTACGACTGTTATTTAAATATTTTGACACTTCATAATACAAGAAAAAGACCGCAGCTCTGCTCGTGTGGAATTCGACACACTTTTTTTTACTTTTCAAAGAATAGCTTTTTACTACAAATAAAAGAATTTCTGTTTACCTGATGTTGGTGAGAGTTTGCTCTAAGGTCCCAGGTCCGGGTTCGGATCTCGGTTGGACGTAGTTGCTATTTCTGGTCACCATAATACAGGGTTTTCTGGTTTGGGTAGTTTGGTGACAAAGCAATGTTTGTTTGTTCATTTGTACGTATTTTCAAAGTTATTCTGTCTCGATTTTTATTTTTTAGGGTATTCCGTACCCAAAATGTCTCTCCGCCTGTTTTTCAGACTGGCTGACTGTGTGTCTTTCCTTTAGACCTTTAATGGGCTCTTTCTTTTAGACTGAAGTAGACAGAAGACTGATATTTTCAAAATATATGTGTCATCATAGCGGATTTCCTAACAAATAATAAAAATATATATAATCATGGGAATCTCCAAACAAAAAATAACACATACGAGTAAAAGCTTTAAACTTTAAACTGTGTAGTGTAAGCTCTAAGTTAAAATAATAAAAACTGGTCAAGTGCAAGTCGGGATCGTACATTCTGTGGTGGTACGGAATCGCACTTAGCAGGTTTTTAATCTTACTATAATATAATAAATGTGAAAGTTTGTCTGTATGGATGAATGGATGTTTGTAACTCTTTTACGCTTCAACCACTCGACGGATCGGGATGAAACTTGGCAAACATATAGGTTGGGTCCTGGAATAGCATATAGGCTACTTTTTATCCCGAAAAATTCAAAAGTTCCCGCGGGAATAACTATAACAGAGTTGAACAAACAATAGCTGCACCTAAAGATTTCTATAGAAAACTAGTTCCTCGCCGATAACTGAATTTAGGTCGGGGCGGTGCCGCTGCCAAATAATATACCTAATTAAGGATTTCCTCGCCGATAATCGAATTAAGGGCTGGCGGAGCCGCTGGCAAAGGCTAGTTTGTAATAAATTAATGTTTGGTCTTGAGGTTAAAATTAAGTTTGACGAGTTTTCTCGTTTTTGGAAAATCGTCCTGTAGGGGGCAGAATAGAAGAAGAAAATTTGTATGAGAATACCAATATGCAGGTAAAACCACGAACTATTATTTTAAAGCCCACGCGGAAGAAGTCGCGGAGATTTGCTAGTCGTATATATTTTTTTAAAGCTTTCGATTCTGTGTTTGACTTTAATAACAAACATATGACTTTATTGCAGAAGCTTATTATAATAACAAAAAGTAGGTATCATAAAATTAAATTTTCCTAAGATTATGTAAGGTGATACCTGTCCAAGTATTGCAGATGTGCGTACTCACTCGTATTTTATTGCACTTCTCGTCCACTTCACGAGTTCTTGTTACAACTTTATTTGGGTGAACAGGAAAACTCTTTACGGCTGGTAGGTTTGTATGAATTAATGCAATCATCGCGTTGCTTTACTTACAAAACGAAGAAAAATTGCTTAACACAACGTTCAAATTCCTTAAGAATTTGGATTTCTTTTTTTTTTTTCATGATATGCAACAGATTGCAGTTGCTTATATGTTTTTTTAAGGGTGTAATAGAAACCGCGTCGGGGCTTATGGAATTTTATAAAAAATGAACGGTCGCCAATTCGCACTGGACCAGTCTAGTGATATATATATGGCCTAAGTCTCTTTTCCCCTAGGAAAGGCTTACAAAATCTCCTTACAAAGAGGACGCGGAATGGCTAAAGCATAATATTCATTATCGTTAAAGTTTGACGGCTGATTTTACAAAGTGTACCTACTGGTATATTGGACGCACGCAAAAGAAAACTATTGTTATTAGTTTGTAAAGCTAATTATAGTAAATTCACTGACGATTCGAAAGTGTCCCTAGAAACCCATTTGAATAAAAAGATTTTTAATTTGAATTGTAAGTGTATATCGTTGTTTTTTATATGAAAACTAATTGTATTGATCATAATTGTAGCGTGTTCTATTCGCTGTATAATGCGTATAATGGTCAGTTCAGTTCATTTCAATTATCCAGTGAAGTAAAGATAACGTAACTCAATTTCTATCACAAACTATACAAACTATCCATCTCTGTAACAGGGTTTTATTTATCTAAACTGACAATGCAGTTGGCTGTAATAGGGTAGGCTGGTTGTCGCTCTGTAATATGGTTATTGACATAATGTATGTAATCAATGTAGACTATGCGGTCGAACATAACACAACTTTTGTTTTAGTTTGTAAGTTATGAAAGGTTGTCCATAATATATGAAGTGCGGTTGCCATGTAGTTATATCAATGGTCGATGACAATGTAATTTTGGGGTGATTGGTATACAAAGCAGTGAAATATTCTGTAACTATCTATTTATATTTTTAGTGGAGTGCACTAAAGACTGGTATTAAACAAATTTTTTATTGTTAACTATGAACATATGAACAAATAAATTTAAATAAAATAATTAAACAAACATTGACTATTTAATTTATTTAAATGTCCCTTCTAAATGTAAAACTTTGTTACTCAAACACGCCGCAACGAAGCAATCAATTGAGAAGGGCACAGAGATATTTGAATAGACGAAAAAGGACATTGGCTACTTTTTTCACGGAAAATTCCAAAGTACAGCTACAGCTATGGTAAACTTTTTAGTAAAGGATTTGCCGTAAAATCCCAGGCTGCGCCAACAACATAATTTAGAGCGCCCGGAGCTGCTAGTAAAAAAAACTATTTGTTTAAGACCAGTGTTCAGTGTATAAATAACTTTACGCGAACTTGCATTTCCTTAAGTTAATTGTATTTGACAACTACCAAGGTCTACGGTTACAGTTTAAAATAACTCTGACTTAAAATAACTTAATTGCCTTTCTGCTTAGTTTAACATAGAATATCGGACATCGAATTACATTTAAATTAATAATACTGTTTTATTATTTGAAAAGTTGTATATTTTATTTGTATTCAGCCAAGTTTAAAGTAACTCGGACCTGCGCTATTAGCGGTCCGATGGGTTGCACCATATCTAAGTTGTACTTAGTTCTTGTGCCGCTGCGTTGTGATGACTGTTTTTTTTTTCTTGTAAACCGCAAAATGTATATTTTTTTATATACAAAATAAATTATGTAGTAAATTAAATTTTGAAGAAGGACAAGTCGTACAAAGTACAAAGTTACTGATTGTTTGGCTTTGGCTGGCAAAGTCCAAATTATTCACCAGTTAGCATAGAAGCTGCTTTAAATCATTCTGTTCTTAAACTGCGTTAAGTGGTTTGGTTGTCAATAAATTATTTTTATTATACAATGGGTTTAGATACCACAAATGATGTCAACGCCTTTTGTTTAAATATTTTTAGTCCAGATAAATGCACACAGACATCAGGTTAAGTATTTCATCATGGTTCTGATTGACTCGGAAAAGTCAATAACTGCCAATTTAATCTTCATCAGTAGGTACGTAAATGCATGGCCAATCGTGTAACTGAATCAAAAATGCCATGGCCCTTTAGTCACTGAGAAAGGTCCACAAGGTTTCTTGAATCGGATATTGGACCAGTATTTATTTATTTAATGGCGTATACCTAATTGTGACTTATTACAGCTACATTGAATGTTATTGTATATAACAGGTATCTATCCGATTACGATGATATTATGGTGCTATTTAGGTTATATAACAGCTATGATATTTTATTTATCAAACACTTTTTGTACACAGTTAAATACAAAGAAATAAAACTTAAACTAATAACAGAACAACGGCGCACTTATCACATTATGCCATTTCTTCCAGTGAACCTTATTCAATGTTGAATATTTGAATTTTGAAAATTGCAATTTGAATATTGTTATTGAACCAGAGGTGTGATGGGTTGGGACCACGCGGGCCCAAAGCGGACTGTGGACTTTACATGCATCATTTTGAAAATCGAAACCCATAGGCCACTACCAACCACCGAGATTTTGTTTAAAAAACTCAAAAATTGCTTATGTTTTGATGTTAAATTCTACATTGTTGCTGACATCTCACAAAATCCTTATTCTTAATGTATAAAAAGTCGTAAAACCATCAATCTGCCATTAAATAATCAGCTCAAATTTTGAAAAGAAACTGACGATCAGGTATAGTATTATATAGATACTATGGCGTAACTGCAACACTGCCCACAGGGTTTGTTGCCTAAGTAAGGTTGGCAGAACAATTCTAATACTTATTGCAATGTAGAGCTTCGTAAAGTTATTGTCAAAGCAATGTTTGAAACAAATATTTTTATCAGGAAATATTTTGACGGTTAAGAAATTGAATTTTAGATTTAAATTACATTTTCTATTGACTCATAGTAATAAATATAAGCAAATATTTTAATTTTCTTAGCAAAGATACAGTCAAAAGATTAACCTCAACCCAGGACTTGAACCTGTAACCCTTACAATCCGTGTAAGTGATATTAAGGTTCTTAAACCAATGTAGACATATTTTTTTCAATTTTACCTGCCAAAATTTTGCTAACAAAATAATTTTAATGAGGATAAGTTAATCAATGTCTAGGTACTTACTACTACTTAACACATATAATAATAATAATATTTTTTTCTATATCAACTCAATTATCCTGTCGCTAGTCTCTACGAGGTGCATCATATTTTTACTGAAGTATATTAGACCAAGCTTTGAACAGCCAATCAGCCAAGTGCAAGTTTGAATCGAGCTCGGTTTCCGTACTTTTATTCACAAAAGCAACGCTAATTCCTTGATAAATAGGAAAATAAACGATACAGATATACTTAAATCTTAAAAATCTGTTTGTATCTTTAATAATTCTACAGACTTCTCTTTACCACCGGCTTTTTACTTATGTTTACTTATATATATTACACAAGCTGACTCAGCAGACGTTGTAATGCCCTTAGAGTTGATGTGCTGCAGCACCCGACTGCAACGCCACCTATTGGGTCCAATTGTAAGTATAAACCATCCAGGGACCCATACAATCACACGCAAAAATAGTAAAAGTCGGCCCAACAGTTTCGCGGAAAAACAGATCTAGGCGGACAGCGAATTTTTGGGGCACCGTATATGAAAGACAAAAACGGAACCCTCACAAACCCCCTTCATAAACAGTATTTTATGGAAATTCAGAAAAAATATTTTTTGGGGTGGACTCCTTATATTAATTAAACTGAGGAATGAAAAAATGTTTTTGTCGCGCACCCTAACATGTAGGTTATTATCATTTAGGGCTTTAAAAATGCATTATTATTAGGAAATTTTTCTGTAATAAGATATTTATTTTGAGAGTTGTTGGCTTTCAAAGTAGGAAATTTTTTGTCCCACAATAACTTTTAAACCACGTAATCTTAAAATCTGAAAGAAATCATGATAATAGTGGTTTTAAACTACTACCATTTAAATTATTTTGGACGAGTCGATTAATAATATATTTATTTATCTCCAATAATGATCATTCTGAAACCAACTTAATGCATGTACGATACGCACTTCGTCGGTTTTTTATACTATTTAGTGATGTTATACACAGAGCACAGCAATACAATTACATATATTAAGGTCACATACGTGATTGGCCTACACCGCACTGGAAATAAATATGCGATTCTTTTCCCCAGTTATGTAACACATAATATAATCAAAATCTTATGCACTTAGACGAATTAACATTAGGTAAAAATAACATTTAGTATGCGAAATGTGGTGTATCCACCACTCGCCCCCTAGAGTTTGCTCCTAATATGACACCCAGCCTAGCCCCCTTGAAATTTATGAAGTGAAATATGCCCCCGATTGTCAATAAGTTAAAAATACAGACAAAGTGATAAATAAAACGTCTTTTAAAATCTGAAATAGAATAATATGGAGTCAAAATGGATATATGACTTTGGTAGTGTTCTAAATATTAATACAATCAGTAAATAAGGATAATACTGAATTATCAACTAAACTATTTATATCGATGGAAGAAAACTAGAAAATAATCAAACTTTTCATGAAAAACTTTCTTATTTGAATTCCCTCACAATTAAATCGGATTTGGTTGCGTTTGAAGTAAAGTTACTGTAACTTATTGCGGACAAAGTGTAAAGTATGTTTATACAATAATACCTTAATATATCAATCAAGTTAAGCACGCGGAACGGGTAGATCGAATTGGATTGTACGATTTGGTTCAAGTCATAAGCGGGTTAAGCGTTGTATTCTAGACATTTTACGAGTAGGTAAATTAATATGAAAATTTATTAATTCAACATATTTGAAAGCATCAAATGATCTTTATAAACAAGTTTGGACTTTTGAGTAAGATCTCACTATTACAAGCTACATTAAGTGAAATTTCGATAACATTTTGTCCATTCACCTTTAACCGAATAGGCAGGCAGCAGCCCTTATCTTGCATAGTGGACAAAGAGGTCGCCACCTGCCTAGTCAGCACTTTATAGGGTTATTGTTATTTTTTCGCCGAAAATTTATTGAAAAACACAGCATGTTAAAACAAACAAAAAACTAGGCATCTTTACGACTAGCAACCCGTGACGTTATCCTGAAGCCGAGGTGTTCGAAACGCTAGATAGACATACCAAGCTTGCGTCCTTTCAGTCACGAAAATTTCGATTACCTATTATAAAATAATTACCTACTAACTCCTAAATTAATATTATAACTTTTAATTTCTAATATCGCTCTATGTTTACTTTTTAGACCACCTTTCTACTGCATCACATCGACAACCTTGCTATATCAGTAACTCATATTTACACTCATTACTTACTGCTCAGTTGAGCAATGCAATAATTGATCAAATTGTTGTAAAACAGGCACAAAATAATATGAAGCAATGTCTTCAAGGTTCAATAATTTTTTGGGCAAGGAATTTTTAAAGTGTCAATAACTAGAGCACAAAACAATAAAGTCTGACGAGCAGAAATACGTGATATTTAAATGTATCTAAACAACTTTTGGCAAGCAATTATTTTTTTGTGATAAGGAACAAAGTATTTATAAAGAAAGACTTTTAATATAACTACTGTTTCGTGTTATAATTCAAGATGGAGAAATTAAATTAAAAAGAATTTTGTATTATTTTTGACTTAGATTTTGGCCTCGACTTTGGCTGTTTGGTAAATGTAGTTTTTTTCTTTTGTGATAGGTTGCCTAGATGACGGTTAATACACGATTCGTATCTAAAGTAGGCCTTTTAGACCTTTTAGTGCTTGCGCTCTTTTAAACGTTGAGTAAGCTATAAATAAATATTTATAGAGGATACAGACTCACAACTCATTTTTTTCTAAACCGGTAGTAACACAAAAAGTAATTTAGGTTGACGTAAACTCTAAAAGCATATTCATAAGCCTACTGTTTGAATTAAACATTAAATAATTTTAAATTTGCTGATAAAGAGTCATGAATACTTTAAAAAGATATAAGGAAGTCTCTAAAAATTTTCCTTGTTCGCTTTTTAAGAAAACTAAAAATTACACATTAACAGCAAGGTCCTAATAAAAAAACTGGATAAGTGTGATTTTGACTCGCGTCCCGAGGGTTCCTGCAAGGAACGGACCTTTATATATATATAGATAAGTTTGTCCATCAAGCGAATGGAGGCCGAGGTTTTATGCCCATTTTTTCTAGTATGTCTTAAGTTTCTACCAAAATCAGATAAAAGGACAAAATATGTATACGAAGAATCACTGTCTTTTTTGTGTGTTTATCTTCACTCTCGTCACCAACCATGGGTGACAGATGATGATTCCATGTGATACACTGGCGAGCAAAAATGTCGGTTTTTCTTTGGTGCGGCTACCCGTCCCAAAACCAGCATCAATGAAACTTAGCTTCAACAAAAATTGTTTGATATCTTATCAAGGTTTTTTTTTTATATCTAGCAACAACTTATCTTTACAAATTATTATCAAAGCCTATAATATACTATTCTATACTATCAAAACAATTATTCAAGAATTTCTACAAAATATTTAATCTTTAATCCAGCTGGTGACAAGTATGCCTCAACCATTCACGCCAATTATCATGTAATAAACCTTAATAGATTTCCCACTGTTTCACCACTTGGTATAATTCCCACTCCATTCATGACGACCTGAAGACATATTGCTTTTATGATTGCATGATTGCACGTAACGTTTAAAAGTGTGTAAGTTATTGTACTTTGCAATTTTACTTTAATTTAAAGTCCTAGTTCATAAATTGTACAAACACATAAAATCTTCATAGAATTAAGAATTAAAATATAAATATGTACATAGAAATATTTTCTTCGTTTATGACTCCCTTATGGTTAGAGTCTTAAAAGAAAATATATAATACATGCCATATCTATGGCTATATCATTAATATGAAGAAATACTTTATATTGATGACATAGCCATAGATATGGCATGCGATTGCATAGCTCGATTGAATAGATAGATTATTATAATTTGACCCGCAGTTTTGCTCACACGGAATTGGTCATCCCCGACTGCGTCTTTAAACCAAATTAAAAGCACCATCGTGATATCCAGGTGTCGGGTGCAGAACATAATAAATTAAATTAACAAAACAAACCAAATTTATCTAAAAAATTTATACTTAAATAATATTTGGTTAAAAAATTGTTAGCATGTGCCCCTGTGTGATACCTTAAAACATAGAATGTAGATTCCTTCAAGAAAAAATATTTTATAGCACGTGGTGTACATGCTTATGTATTATAATTTAAATTATACAAGAATCCACATAATAGTAGGATTGTAACACAAGAATAGTTCATTAATTAAATTGCATGGTTGACTACGAGTATATGCAGCGCGGAGTCGTCGTTGCGACAAAGTAGGAACTCTGCATTGTACCGTCGGCGCCGACGCGATGAAAACTATATCACATTTCATAACTTACGTTGACGGCTACGAACGAGGGCGGTTTCGAAATACCCCTGTTTACCCGCATGAGTTAATTGGCCGAAAAATTATACAAAGAGTTGATTACAATGAGCGACAGCGATTACGGCTTAATTAGGTACTGCTTTATATGTCGGTAAGGTAAAGTTGTCTGTTCTTGTTGACATAATTTGTTTAAAAAAAATTTTGCTATGGGGTTCTGCTGCTGTTATCGAAACCATATTTATATTACAAAAAAGGGCAGTACGAAGCATTTATGAGCTAGGTAGCCGAGATTCTCTCAGGGATGTTTTTAAAGAAATAAATATTCTAACGGTACCTTGTCAATATATCTATGAAAATATTTTGTTTGTCCGTAAAAATATATCCCAATTTCCGAGGAATAGTAATAAGCACAACATTTATGGGAAGCGGTGTAAAATTTTATAATAAGTTAAATGAAGAAATTCTTAACTTAGGTGACAAACAGTTTAAATTTTATATTAAACATCTGCTATGTAAGAAAGCATACTATAATGTAGATGAATATTTGAATGACAAAATTGTATGGCCTAGTATCACACAAAATTAATGTTACCACTCTAAAAACCAAGCTAAGTAATGTAAATGTTATGTCTCTATTGTTTACCTTATAGTAGTTGGTGGCGAGCTACCAGGGGATGCACCATGTGCAATTCGCCTTTGGTTGCCTGGTGTCGGTGGGGTTTTGGATGTGTCGGGGGTGTGGCGCACGAGTACGTACGTGTATGTGTATATGCAAATTTCGATAGATATTGTGTACTTTATGGCTTGGTTCCTGCATGACTGATTGGTAACAGGTGTACATCCGGGAGTTTCTTGTCACTTCTTCTCCCCTTAGGCTAGTTTCCGAAGTGATGGTAGTTTAAATGATGTGCATTTGTTGCCGGGCTGTTGTGTAGGGGCTGGGCCACTTTTGGCTGTGCGACCTCTGTTTGAATGTGTATGTGCATATGTGTATATGTGCGTGTTTTTGTGTAGCACCCGCTCGTGTTCGGAGCCCTGCCGCTGTCGGGCGGCCGAACGAGGATTGAATCAGATAGGACCTATAAGTTAATTTACATATAGTTTTATTTAATATCTTTTATATGTATCTGTATGTGTATGTATGAATATGTGCATATATGTGTATTTTATATTATCTTTAATATGTATATGAATACCTATTTATTTATATGTTTGTAAAAAGTAAATATGTATGTATGTATATGTACGTCTGCTGTTTAAAATTATATGTTATATGAATATAGTACAATCGAATTTTTATTGGAGTTGCTTGAGTGTGTCATGCTCTCTTAAAGTGTCTCTGCGGTGGTTGCATGTGCGTCGGGTCGTTACGTTCCCTAAAATATGGTTGAGCGAAGCGACGGCTGATTCATATGTCATACTTGTGAACGGGTGCCGCCTGTGGAGGCGGGTCAGCTCTTGCAAACTTCTTTGTATTCTTAATATATATATGTATATGTAAGTCTGCTGTGTAATATTATATGTTATATGAATATATTTTTCTCGGAAGTTACTTTAAATCCCGTCACAGAATAATTGAAGACTTTTAACGTATCACATGGTGCCCCCCCTATGCAATCTGAAACACAATAGGCAATTGAAATATTACCTAAATATTGATTTTTTTTTTGAATATTGGCTTTTTTTTTATTTAATCTATTTACATTGTAAATCTTGTTTATTATGTGTTTCAATACAAATCATGTATTTATTAGTTGATACACTATAATATTATGTTTCGTTTGTGATTTTGTGACTTGACGATTCGAAAGTGTTCTTAGTAACCCATTTGAATAAAAAGATTTTGATTTTGATTTTGAATTTTTTCAATAAAAAAACCTCATTCAATCAAAAAATTTAAAATATCATTCCTTCTTATAACTTAGGATAATAAATTGTAGCCTAGTCTGCTTAGGCTATGATATATTTTCCTAAGTTATAAGAAGGAATGATATTTTATGTTGTTATAAATAAATTTCAGGACTGACCATTGAACTTGGCACCCATTTAGATCTCACTTCTTTTGTCGTTGAAGTCAATATCCAAGGCATATCATAATATTGAACTTGGCTCTCATTTCACATTTATGTTTTTGATGGGATTTCATTACTTTTTGTACATAAATAATTAGTAGGTACTTATTTATAACAAAATTTATACCAAATGGTTGTTGTTAAACTACTGTATTTTCCTACGTTTACGACATACATACTCAACTATAATCTCACGCAACCTATTTGTTTGTTGTATATTACTAAACTCAAAAAAAGAATATGCAATCGAATGGAATCGGCAGCTTCCATCGGGAGGCATTGAAATAATTCGGTGTAAGGTAAGTGTGTCACCCACCCGTAATTCTGTTGTACCACTCATTGTTCAAAATACGTAATATAAAGATAATTATTTAAGACGATTACGGAACAAATTACCTGTTATCTATTGAATTCTCAAAAAAAACAATTTGTTACCAATAAGTTCTAATTCTCAAACTCATTCAGAGTTAAGTATACATACCTACCTATAACTCTTATAACTATACTAAAATTATTATTATTTTTCATTTAAACTATTGCCTATACCATACGTACTTACTAAAAGAATTGTAATAATAATATAACCACAAATATATAAGTATTTTTTAAGAAAACCTATGAATTTCGTAGCATAAATCGCAACCTTATAGGTCAGATATTGAGAGACAACCGGACAGCAAAACAGCGCTAACGCTTATGTGCGCGGCTGCCACCCTCTCGGACACGTTGCACCGCGCGCCGTGTACCAAAATGCCTATTATTTAATTATTTATAAGTAAATGATCTTACACTATTGATGTGCGCTAAATATTGAAACAATAATTAATACTAAATCCCAGTTAATTTAAATTAAATAACGTAATAAATACGAAAGTCGACTATACTCTTAGTTATAAGTACTAAAACGGAAATATTTGGATTAAAAACAAATTAAGGGTGGTATTCAACTCGTTATATATACACGTGAAACCTTAAAATCTACATAAAGACCGGCTGTCATTAGTTTTGATTGCTGATTCTTACATTACAGTTTTTATACTCCAAATAGAATCGAACCTTCAAGCGTCGAATCGACCGCGGTTATAAATTCGTATTCATATATTATCATTACTCATGTTTGCCAATATTAGTAGCCTCTCTTAGGTTCATTGTGAACTCAAAACAATAGAATCTTCCTTTCTGTATATCTTTCGTTGTGCATGCTGCGCAGGTTTTGCAAAGTAAACGCGCACCTGAAGTCATTGAAGATTCCCTTCGTAAAAGTGCTTAAATATAAATGTTTTGTAGGTTTTCTGCCAAATATTTTTTTTATTCTACCTTTAGATAGAATAAGAAAAATGTTTGGCAGAATGTTTGATGAAAAAATGTTTAAAGAATGTGTTTAAGTACATTGTTATTCAAATAATTTAATAATTTATCTTTTTAATTCATAAAAACCTTGACGGTCATTAATGTTTCGCGCGACCGCTGTCGTTACAAATGACCGCGCGCCCGCTTAAAGGTTAAATAAAAAATTATAATTAAATGCTAAAAATTTACTAGTTTCTGATTTATTCTTTTGTATTCACCTAATTACCTATCCGCATGCCAAATTTGAACTTTCTAGGTCATCTGGAACTGGGTTAGAGTTTTGATCTATAGGTCAGTCAGTGATAAAAATGACGATTTTTGAACGTTAATATCTAAATAACCGTTTGAGATGTCCTTATGAAATTTGAAGCACATATGTAAATTTGACACGTTAATGTGAAATAGTTTTTGAGTTATGAGGGGGTCAAAAGTGGCTCCAAATGGTTCGTATAATATTTACACACGGTGCTGCTCGCCAGTTATGTTACTTGAACTGGGCTTGACACGCTACCGCGTGTCTAGATATCCTACTGCTAACTTAAACTAGTATCTTACTGAAACCTACGCTAAAATAAATGATGCTTTATATCCAGTAGTTATGTCTCTTCGAAACAGTAAGATAATTGCTAAAATCTTTCCAGTACGTAGTTCAAAAGTTTGTTAACTCGCAAAATACAAACAAACTATCTTATTATATTATTATATGTAAGAACATAAAGTAAAGAAACATTTTCACTTATAACCATAATATTTCTTTCAGATATTTCGTGAGCACCGTCCTGCAGTTCCAGATTCACCGGGCATTGTGCGAAAGGACCGGTCAGTTCATTCCTGGAGATCCGTCACATCCTTTGCACAAGTGCGACATCTACAGAAACCCTGAAGCTGGCAGAATATTAAAGTAAGTACCTAATTATGTAACTTACAGATATTTAGGAGGTAATTTTACTCGATTAAACAATTTGTTTCTTTGATTTAATTATATTTTAACTTTTTCTATATACATAATTAGTTCACACTCACTTATTGCATCATGTAATTCTCATAGATCAATTTGCCCCTCGACGGCACTTTTACTGAAAATATCCCAACAACTTTTGGTAATTCTTTCACTGTTTGTGCTATCAAACTATGGAACGCTTCATAAAATGCATGATAGCGCTAATATTGTACTTACTATACAATTAATATATAGTATATACTTAAACAATTGTACTTAATTTATGTTTAATAGATTTTCTATCTGAATATTAACTAAAACTAATATTTATATCTTGTTCACGTCGATGTTGCCCCTTAATAAACTAGTCTCTCATCCCTAATAAAGGTCTGCTGGAAGAAATCTCAGAATAGAGATAAGCTTACCTATGTACATTTTTCTGTTCTATTTTTGTGATGTATTTTGTATGTTTTACGTAAAGTCAATAAACAAAAGATTTTTAAATATGTATAAAAATGTAAGCGTAAGCACCTATATACACTTTCAGAACTCATGGCAACTATACTTCTATAATTATTTCGTACATGTAAAATTTTCGCTTGTAAGAAAATAAACAACCACAAAACGCCCTTGTTCAAGTCTTTAAGTAGTTAAATGTCACATTAATACCTACTTCTATGTGTAATCACATTACTGTTATCTATAAAATAAAATAAAAAACATTTTATTGACATAAAATTGTTACTGGTAGGACTACTACTAGGGTATCCAGATTAATATTTCAGGTAATAAAATCGTGGGATTCGACTTCACCTACAACAAAGGAAATTAAACCAATTTCCAATCCACACTCATTATCAAGATAAAAATCTATAATAATTTCTGGCGTTCGTTATAAGTCAAGGTTGGAAATGAAGTATTTTTAAATTTATATGCACGGTTTAGCATTGAGTTACTGCGCAGAACTTTCAAGTTCCTTGGACACGTCCTAATAAGATTTCTGTAACTTATAATTACATAAACTTAAAAACCCGAAGAAAGAAAAATAAAATAAATATAACTAAGCTCCTGAACTGACCACTTAAATTAAAACACTTAGTTTATTTTGTTTTTTTCTTTCTCAATTTCTTTTCGTCGGTTTAATTATTTGTTTAAAGTTTTTGTTCTTTAAATTTTGTCTGCCTAAAACTTTGAAAAGGCAAAAATTGCTGCTCAAATAAGAAAACCAAAATTTTGTAGATGCAAAATTAAATATCCTCTATTATTATGGCCTTAGGGATGGATTTTTTTCCAAACTAAAATGACACTAACTTTGAGGTCACAACAACCCTATTCATTTAAAAAAGTTATTAAAATCGGATAACTGTGTAAAAAAGTTATGCGTCATCATAAAAATAGAATTAAATAGATGAGAACTTCCTCCTTTTGTTTTTCATCGGTTCATAAGAGCAATCCACACTCATTATTTTCTATCGATATATCACATCTTTTCTTAACCCAGACTGACGCTGCCAAAGCAATAGTTTTTATTATTTTAGAAAATACAGCAACGTGTAATTTACCATATACTATATTAAGTGAACTCTTCCTCTAACCGTGGCCTTTTTTTTCAACTATATACCACTAGTACTCATAACATTATGTTATTAGAGATGACTGTGACGACCCCTGGAAATTCATAGTCTCCGAACTTTTTTTTAATGTCAGAAAAGCAATTTAATACACCTAAAGACCAGTGTGAAGTTAGCAGCCATTATAATCCGACCAAATTAAAGAGTCTGAAAAACCAACATAAAAACTACGTAAATCAACTTAAAGTTATAAAAAATAACTAGTATAAACAGTATACTTTTTATAAAATAAACGGTTGTGCCAAGGTCAAATAGCTGATAGACACGATAATCAATTTTAATAACAATAATTAGTTGTGCTCATTGAGCGATTAAAACTAAGGTGAAGTCGATCGACTGACGTGATGTGACTGTATTTGTTTTATGCATACTTTTATAATCTATCAGAATAAATACATTAAAATGACTTACGCAGGGGACTAGGATACTACACAAGCTTAAAACCAAAAAGACATTTTTTTGGCTGCTGTCCAATTTGATACGGAATTCTATGTCTGACACGTTGCCCTTATATTATCTATATGCAAAAGTTTATTGATACTCCAAAAACAATTATTTTCTAGTCTTAAGAAGAGGCATATAGTATAAAAAAATGAGGAAACACCTAGGAACAAAAATCAAACAAGTTTTGTACCGCAACAGTTTGGCTGCTGGTAAAAAAGTAAAAGTTTTTGAACAACTGACACGTAAATATTGTTTTGTCATAGATCAATATACAATCAATCTCAATTGAATGATTGGAATGATTATTAGCATGTAATATTAATTTGGGAGCATTTTTGCCTACAAGTAGGTAACAAAAGTCAACCCATTAAAGGTTATCGTTGAAAGAAAAGTCCTAAACGATCGACTGCATCATCTGATCGGTTTTATTTTTTGTGGTAGTTTCAGAAGTACTAAGAAAAAACATTAAAATCTCTTAGGCAAGGGACTACAGTACCAGGGAGGCCAAAACCTGAAAACAGCAATTAATTTTGGCTGATATTGAAGATTTGTTAAGTTCAGTTAACTATTTTCTTAATAAAATTATTTTTAACCATTCTCTTTTTTTTTTGTCTTATCAAACTTAGTCACACAGTAACGGTGTATGCTGAGGCAACGTTTAAAATCAGTTTCTAGTTTAGTTTAAGTTTGTCGTAGGTTAATACGTATTCTGACGATACTAATTAAACTGGCTACTAAACTGGCGCACTTAGCTAGTTTAAGTCATTACGTGCATTAAGTTAGGGTTCCGTAGAGTAAGAATTATTGCAAATATCGAATCGATTTTGTTTTAACCTATTTTCGTTACAAGAAAGTATTTACAAAGCCCTATTTTACCGATATTTTCTGCAGAATTTTATTTCTTGCAGTTTAAAAGATTGACGGGACATAGATTTTTCAACTTTTGAATGAAACAGATGGCAAAATATATATCTCTGAGAGTTTTTTTTTTAAACTCAATTTTAATTTTAACATTAACAAGATTGTCCCTAAAAAAACTTTATTCATTTATCTGCATAGCTTTTTACAAAAGTCAAAATTCACTCAAATTCTATTCCAATCGATGCAGAAACGGCGAAACTATAGGGATGTGACAAACGGACGAAGTACAGGCGTACGGCTGAAGGGACATAAAAAATCGTCTAAGTGCGAGTCGGAATCGCTTGCTGCTAAAAAAAATCATGTTTGTTATATGGGACCCACCCTTAAATTTTTTTTTCTGTTTTTCTGTTTTTTAGTATTTGTTGTTTATTTATAGCAGCACAGAAATACATCATCTGTGTAAATTTCAACTGTCTTTCTAACACGGTTCATGAGATACAGCCTGGTAACCGACGGACGGACGGACGGACAGAGGAGTATTAGTAATAGAGTCCCGTTTTTTACGGGTACGGAACCCTTAAAACGGTAAGAATTCCGTTGTTGCCGTTTGGCTACGATACACTAAAAAGTATAATTGTTTTAGTTTTTTTTCTTGTTAATAGATGGCGGCTAATTTTATTTAAACACGCTATGGTTATAATCGCACGTGTTACAATATAGAATTTTCTTGTTTTAATTTGTTTCAGTCATAATTTTTTATAAGAATTTCATGATTTTAGATATTGTATCATATTGAATTTTAATTAGGTTTTCAATTTTAATAATTCAACGGTGAGAACTTTGTAAATAGGATAGGATGGTGTTATTGTAATTGTTCTTTCTTTAATGTGTGGCAATCTACTTTCCTTATTAGTAGTAAATCATATTTTTCTTTATCTGATTTTACGTTCATTTACGCATTTCCATTGGTAAGGTATAGCTTTTGTTTTTTATTTATTTTAAATAAAAGTAGCTGAGCTGCAAAAAAATATTATTATTCATTATTTCCGTGTTAAATACTTGTTTCCGTGTTAAATAATTTAAATACTTGTTTCAAATTATATCTATTTTTCTCTTTTCTATCTTGAATTTTCATAACTGATACCTTATTAAAATAATCATTTTGTTCAAAATAGGTACTGTTAACTTTGATTAAAAAATACCTCAAGTATTTTTTTTTCCGATCCATATAAAATTGTGCATAATTTTCTTCTATCGTTTTAAAAGTTTCTTATTGTTCGTTTCAATATATTATTGGCTTTATAAGTTTATTCAAGATTATGTTATTAACATTGAACATTAAATAAATTGTAAATATTATCAAGATACCTATAATAATAATAACTGTTATTAAACTTATTTAAATACTGTTTATCGTATTTAATATCAGTGTTTTATTTTGAGCCACTTATTTTGTCTTGGTTTGTTTTCTCTATTTGTGTTTTTGTAATCACTAATGAAAAAAGTGTTCCATTGGTTGTAAAAAGTCTTATTATAGAGTTTTTGAACACACTTACGTTTGTTTGAACTTTTCTTTTGAGTTATTATAAGTGATTTGAAATCTAATTTATTCTAATTTTTGTTGATATTATTTTAGGTATATTAAAGTCATGGCGATTTTTTCAGAACAGAAAGCTATTTCAATTATTTCTGAAACATTGTATAAAATTGCACCGAATCTCACGTATACAAAAAATGTTCAGATTCCATATTGTAATACCATGGTAAACAAATTAAAAAACACAAAATACGATTATAAAAGCGTAATCAAAAAAATTTTGAATTCTTCTTGGTTTAAGAAATATCATTTCAACCGCAATAAACTAGATAAAGATATTGAAATAAAATTGAAAGGTGAATGCAAAATGTCATCCGTAAAAAAACTCTTGTCAATACAAACATTTATGTTCTTAAATTGGAGTTAAAAATAACATGAAAACTAGGAAGAAAATATATTATTACATAAACAAAAAACAGAAAAATCGAAAAAAATATAAGATTATAAAACCCCAAACTGAAAATCTTTTTGAGAGCAATTTAACAGAACCTGCAAATCTTTCTCCAACTTTGACGCCAGACTCTTCCTCGCATTCTCCTTACGAATGTAAGAAAACTAATTTAACTACACAAAACACGCCATTAAATATTTATAATAATACGTGCATAGATAATAATGACAATTCAACACCAGAATTAGTAAAATAAATTTACGATAACTTATGCTTTACACCAGAAAATACAGTTAACATTGAGATAAATGCTAAAATCACTCCCGAATCGCAACAGATCCCTAAAGAATTACTAAATATATGTAGCCCAACTTCAGATATTCTGCCCAAAGAATCTAAAAATGTGTGCCATCTAAAAAAAAACCAATGAATTTAGCGTCGAAAGTTCATTTATATTAGAAGAAAAATTATTAAATTATATGATTTCTAAAGGAAAATTGATTACAAAGATATATCCGTTTATTTTGAGAAAAAAAATATGTAAATAACACATGTTCATTAATATTTAATGACATAGTTAAGTATTAATGAACATGTGTTATTTACATATATAGATATTTTTTTTCTCAAAATAAACGGATATATTTTTGTAATCAATTTTCCTTATATAAGAAAAACGGCAAAATTGTTACAAACGGGCGTTGCAAACATAAAAATTGTAAGAAATTTAAAAATTTTATTCAATTTAATCACGTTACTGTATATAGCGAAGACAAGAACTACAGTCACAATGAAAATTTAACTTCTCAGGCAAGAGGCATTGAAAGAACGTTATTTAGAAAAGGACTTGCAAAATCAAAACCTTTTGAAATTAAACAAAAAGATTTAATAAATTTGGCCGAGACAACATTTTTGAAAACAAAAAATTTGCAATCGGTTAAATCAGATTGCACATACCGGAAGATAAGATCAGAGGCTTTAAGTATAAATGACAGGGCATCAAACGATATAATTGATTTATTTTTGTTTCAAAAAGATCACGTCGTATTTGTTAAGGAAATATCATTCCCATTTAATATAAAATTTATAGCCAGGAACAAATTAAAGTATTGAAATCGAATGCAAAGACTCTGCTTTACTTTGACGCAACCGGTAATGTAGTCAGATCACCTGTTATTGCTAAAGAAGAAAAAAAAAGAAGGTTTTATTACTATGCTGGTGTGATTCAGGTTCAAAATAATGATATCGTCATGTCATGATGCAAATACTATTTTTAAGTTATTAAACGATTTCAAAAAATTTTGTCAGATTCATAACAATTTATGGCCAGCCTTTACTGGAGTTGTAGTGGATTTGAGTTTTGCAATAATAAATGCCTTAGTTAAGGCTTTTAATAATCTTAGCCTCAATAAATATATAAACAAATGCTACAAATTATCTCTTAATATGAGTGACGAGAAACATTTAGAAGATATCTTTAGGAATCATAACATTACCCCAATATTTCTTTGCTGCGCCCACCTTATGAAAAATATTTGTAAAGATGAAGATATTTGCAATGCTTTGGTTGAAAGGATGTTTTTAAAGGACCTACTTGCGGCATTCATAACGATTTCAAACTTGCAGAAATGTTATGTGTACATCGAGAATCTATTTGTCTTACTTAATAGCAAATACGTGACCCATGAAGTAACAACTGCGAAAATCAAATTATTAGAAATGATTCAAGGTAATGAAATAGACAGCTTTTCTGACGTTGAATTAGATACCCAATATTTAGAAAAATCCGATACAAACAATCCAGTATATGCTGCAAGTCTTTTTTCCAAACGATTTAAAAATAAGGTTTATAAAATAGAAATAGCAAACGAAGGACAAACTAAAAATAAATATTACAATCAAAACCTCTTTGTATTAGGTATCAAAATGTATTTTTTTGACTAAATCTATTCCATTTTCACCACTGATATGCAATATTTTAAAGGACCTTCTGTAGTAATGCACCGATAGAAAATTTTTTTGGTCATTTGAAAACTAACATTCTAACTGGTCAAAAAAATCTAAAACCAACTTAGTTTCTTAGAAAAGAAAGAAATCTTGTGTTTTAAATGAAAGAAGCTAACGAAAGAAGCTCTATTTGAAATTCCAAAATCGAAACTCTCCAATCCAGTACCACAAAATTATGGCGAGGAAGTGTGACAACGAAAATGCAAGAACCGATTTTCTCATTTTGAGGGAAGATAAGATTAGAATACTAAGAATTTTGCGCTTCTCGAAGATGAAAAAGAAATTGTAAATTGTAGTTATTGTGGTCACGGCTCCGAAAAAATGACTCCTTTTACAAATTGGGTACAATATGATCTGTGTCAGCGGTGGATTCACCAATCTTGTGCTAAGAATACAGAAAAGTATTTGAATTTTGATGATGATTTTGTGTGCGATTTTTGCATACCAAATTGTCAAAATCAAGAAGAAAATCAATCAAATAATTGTTTTCAACAAATTAAAAACGTAATGCACAATGGATTAATGGACGATTATAACTATTATAAGCCTCTGAAAAGTGGACGCGGATACAAAGTCACGTGTCAAAAGAGTGTGAAGTATTCTGTGACACATCTGTTATCAGATGATTTTTTTACTTTGAATGAGAAAGAATATGTGTCAAGTTTTGTGATTGACCACCTTTTATAAATAATTAATAAAAACAAGTATGATTTAGTAAGTGTAGAAAAATATTATCTAATTTTTAGTGAAACTCAATTATCTGATGAATTCATTGATGGGATAAAATTGACGACAGCTAAAGACACAGTATTTCCGATATGCAAATACGACCACTACACCATGGTATTGTTGTCTGTTAATCAAATTATAATTACCATTATTGATCCAATGGGACATGAGAATAACTAGAAAAATATTATAAGAAGAAAATTAAAGACTTTTTAAAAATCAAACATATGTTTACAAAAGAAATTAAAAAAAAACCTTAAATTACATATTTCAACGAGACAATCACAATTGTGGACCAATTTTAATGTATTTTTTTTAAACAAATAATAAACGGAGGCAGTGTAATAATAAGAAAGACTTGGATAAATATCGATCTGAACTGAAAATAAAACTGTTGCAAAATAGTGATGATATGAAAGAGTTATGTTTATTTTGTGGGCGACAAGCAGTAATAAACTTTTATAAATGTTCACCATGTCAGAGAAAGATACATGATTCGTGTTTGCTTACCCACGATGAACTAAAACAAGGTATGACAGCATGAAACAAATATACAACAAGATTACTGTGACCTATGTTTAGCACAACACTAGAATGTTATGCTAAGCAATAAGCTACAGAGTATAATAAACACCAAATATTCTGACATTAAAAAACCTGCTCTCTGTCCAAGGTCTCTGACTGAGGACGGCAAAACTTGGTCCAATTTACACTACAAAGACACAAATCTGCGTGTTCACCACTAAGGAAACCCCATTTACTGTGGTCCCACAAATCCAGAACACTCCCCTCTCCATCTCCAACAGCATTAGGATCCTTGGTGAAGACATCTCCAGCGATGTTCAGTTCCGAGATAATTTGCTAAACAAAAAACTGGCTTGCGTCCATAAAACTTGGTGTACTGAAGCGAGTGCTGCTGCCATCTCTGGGCGGGTGCGTCCGGTTACCAGCTTAGCCCTTTTGACTCGGTTCAACGACGAGCTGTTAGAATTGGAGACGATTCCAAACAATTAATAAAAGTTAATAAAATTGATTTTCGTGTCTATCAGCCATTTGACCTTGGCACAAGTGTTTTTTTCGTCGTAAGGGTTCAGCATATAAATATATATTTGATAGAAACGTAGAATAATGGAGTTAATTTGAAACGAAAATGTCAAATTTGATGTCAACCAAAATTTATTCCTGATTTCAGTTTTTGACTTCCCTAATATTATAGTCCCCTACCTCAGTGATTTTAATGTATTTTTTTTAGTACTTCTGTAACTACCACACAAAATAAAAGCAATCAGATGACGTCAGTCGATCGTTTAGGACTTTTTTTTAACGATAACCTTTAATGGGTCGACTTTTGTTACCTACTAGTAGGCATAAGTGCTCACGAATTAATATTACATGATAAAAGTAACTTCAATCAATAGTTTTAGATTGATTGTATATTGGTTCTCGGAAAAAAAAAATATGAACATGTCAGTTGTTCAAAAACGTTCACTTTATTACCAGCAGCCAAATTGTTGCGGTACAAAACTTGTTTGATTTTTGTTCCTAGGTGTTTCCCCATTTTTTTATACTATATGCCTCTTCTTAAGACTAGAAAATAATTGTTTTTGGAGTATCAATAAACCTTTGCTTATAGATAATATAAGGGCAACGTGGCTACTAATTACTGTTATTAACATTGATTTTCGTGTCTATCAGCTATTTGACACAACCGTTTATTTAAAAAGAAATATACTGTTTATACTAGTTATTTTTTATAACTTTAAGTACATTTACATCGTTTTTATGTTGGTTTTTCAGAATCTTTAATTTGGTCGGATTATACTGGCTGCTAAATTTGGCTGCTAACTTCACACCGGTGAACTAATGCGCAATTTAAAACTAAAGACTGGCTGACATGTTTCAGACCACCACTAATAATTAATACTAGGTATATGAGGTAATGTTCCGACACTCAACATACAAATAGTAAATAAATAGAATTAAACATTTAATAGAAATGCTACTTGATTTCCTTGGCTTTGCTCGTATTCATTGTTGCTACGTAATAAAATATTCAAATCACGTAAAAACGTCTTATCGAAGTCGGAAATACGCAGTTTTTGTGCAAATTTATAGCAAAACTTTAATTAAACCATGTAAAGGATTTAAAAAAAATGTTACAAAACTTGCCTTGCCTAGTGTATTCGGTGCTTATTGGATATATTTAGTGCCGAAAAATTCCGAAGCGGGATTCTGTATCCCGGGATTATATTTCCTACTCGCGATTGTTCTGTCTACATGCCTTGCTATTATTAGCTAGAATATAATAGCGGAAAAAAATGCCACAAAATAAGGAATTATATAAAATATTTAATAACTGTGACTCAACAATAATGTATAATTTTTTTCTCATCTATCTTGTGTCCTGTCCAAGTCCGTGTGAGTGAATGCGTAGATATTTTATTGTTGTATTGTTTCCATTGTTCTGATTTAATTTTAAAGGGAACTGGGGCCAGCCCAGCGTTGTCGGTCAGGGCCGGATGGAGATTTATTGCAATAGGAATTATATAAAATCCAATGTTTTGTTACGAACCCGAACTTCACCTTAGTTTTTTCTATCCCATCTTGCAAAATTCATTATATTCACTTTGATCCACTGTCAACGGGCGTGGTCTTAAAAATAATTAGATAAACTAGCTCAATAGCTAAAAATTTACTTATATGTAACAAAGTTGCAAACGCTTAAGAGGAAATATTCCGCTGTTTTTCCCCATACAAACGTATATCCCTGTTTCCTCCCTGAATTGTCGCTTTAGAGCTGTTATTGTTTATGTATAATAGATATACACAATCACTATGTCTGCATGTTTTGCATTTTTTTAGATGCCATTCCTATTAAAAAATTGGGGCACTGCTAAAGTCCAAAAAAATCCTCATTTTTATGACATCTTTAGACGTGTGCTATACAAATATGACCACTAATTTTAAAAAAAAACAAAACATACAGACACGGAATAATTCATAAACTTTAAGGTGAAGTAATTTTTATTAAATTTGGTTAAGATTTGGAAAAGGAAAGTGGGGAATACGATACCCCGATTTTGATGATTACGACTACGCAAAACAGCCCGAGACGCAGTTGTCCCTATCGCACATCCGTATTTTGGACCGTGTCCTAGTGCCTATATCTATCTGCATTGGCTAGGTTGGAATGTTTCCTCTTTACTTCCAATCTACTAAACCCTTCTCTAGTAAGTGGTAGTATGTGTGTGTGAATGACACATTATTCATAAAATGATTCCACTCTGTGTTTGTTATGTGCTATATCTATTTCACTAAATACACAAATAAAATTAAAATATTGCATATTTCGTACAAAGCAGCTTAATTAAAGCTGCGTTTTGTTGACGGCATTGAGAGCTATGACATCGCATAGACATTTAAATCGTTATGGCCATTCAGTATTTGACAGCGCATCCTTTGCTCTACCTTCCGAGCTTGTGCAGCCAATGCGTTAAATGCGGACTTGAAGTGACGTCATAGCTCATTCATTTTTAGTCAACAGAACGATCGAATGTGCGCATAGAGAGCATAGAGCGCATTCAATGCGCATAATTCTTGTCAGGAAACCGCCCCTTCACTATAATGTATGGTTAGTAGATACAGTACCTACTAACCATAAAAGTCAAATACAGACAGGTTTACTTAAATACCTACATAGAAAATAGAAATAGGTTTACTTACATACCTACATAGAAAATACATATAGGTTTACTTACATACATACATAAAAAATACATATAGGTTTACTTACATACCTACATAGTAAACTCATATCTAGTAAGACTATTTCTTGCTTTTTAAGACAGAAAAATATTTTTTATAAGTTCCCAGTTGAAACATAGAAAAAAATCCTTAATGTAAATACAGAAAATATTTCGAATAACTTGGTATGCGACGAATCACGCACAAAGCCGTCGCCTGCCGCCAGCCGGAAGCAAACACTTGTCTCCCGACTGGACGTAACCATGCGGGCAATAATAATCAATTTTATTGTCCGTTTGTGCGGACATTCTAATATAAATTAGCTTTATGTCTGTATCTGAGGTAGAGTGATGGATGAATTTTAATAATATGTTAATAGGGAGACCAGATTTTTGGTGCTGTTATATATATGATATATATATATATATATAAAATATATAATAAAATTCTACTCGATTATCCCAATTTTTAAATTATGTGACTTAGATTCGATACCATATTCTTTTTATTTATTTATTGGCGCAGTTGTCTGCACATTCTCGTACAAATTGCAATAACGTTTCGTTTTAAGGGTTCCGTACCCAGAGGGTGCCAACGCAGCCCTATTACTAAGAGTACGCTTTTGCCATTACGAAACCGAACATTAAAAACTATATATTTTAAAAAGAAATAGGAAGAATTAGGAGCCTTAAATTTTCACAGAATATATATTAAGTATAATGGAGAATTATCTATCAATTAGAAAAGTTAAAAAAGTTAAAATTTAAGGGTGTCCTCATACAAGAAACACATTTTCATTAAAGCAGAAAGACATACAAACTTATAGTGAAAAATAGTGTCAACGCTAAAGTATAACAACAAATAATAAAAACCGGCCAAGTGTAAGACGGGCCCAAGGGATTACTATTTTAAATACGGTACAGCGCCATCTAGCTTATCATTAAGGGAAACAATAACACATTGCTTTGTTGGAAACTATATTCAAAGTTAAGCAATGTCGGGCTTGGTCAGTACTTGGATGGGTGACCGCTTAGCGGTGGTTTTTTTTGTTCGTGTTTGTAAATTACGTAAATGGTGGTAGGTACCAGGTCCAACTCCCACTTGGCCAAACATATTTCTTTTTTACCATTAACTTATTTCTATAAACTTCACTGTCGTGGACTTTTAAAAAGAAAGGGAAGCTATTAACTGGTAATGATTTAAGCTAATTTAATCTTCTTCTTTTAATTCTAATACAAATTTCCACTCACTATTTTGTCATATCATCGTCAAAACATAGTCAGTCACTAATTTTATTTCTCTAAATTTATTATAATAAAGCCAAATACTTTTACTTTTTAACAATCTCCATTTCACCCGAATTTTGCAAAATCCTTTTACTTTGCTTGTCTACGTTATATATCGAAGGCGAACGTCGAAAACTTTTATTCCGAGGATAAGAAAAGCCATTTTGTACCCGGTGCGAACGTTACTGTTTCTACTACCTGAAAGCCCAACATAGTATTAAAAAAAATATGTAGATAGAACAAATCGAAATGTTTTACCACCAAAATTTACATCTTTTATTACACGAATGACCGTGCGACGACACGAAGTGGCCAGCATCATTCTCGCCAGTTTATTGGCCGCGCGCTGGCGACGTCATATTTTTCTTTTACGGCTGCCATGATAAATTGAGTACGAAATGCAATTTCCTAAGGTCTTAAAAAGTTCGATTTCGAAGTATGTATGGAACTTTTTATTGCAGGTAGTAAATATACATAAGAAACTAATAACTTACGTTATATTTCGTGGTCACCCTAGTTGTTTATAGTCTGTGTTTCCAACTATTAATTGTTTTTCAACAAGTAATATTTTTTATTTCGAAATATGATTTGTACTATTTGAATATGTTTATTTTTAAAATAGAGTTCTTAATCATTATTTTGTTCCTGTCTGCAAGTTTTTATGGTTTCAGTTTGATTGTAACTCTATTACAAGAGTTATTAATAAAAAGTTAAAAACGCGCCGATAGAGATGAATATAAATATACCGTACGCACCTCGGATTGTGTCTATGAACTTGGCACCGTCATCAACCCGTCTCGCCCCCAAAATTACGTTTTTTTCATGCCACGCCTTTTGTAGCCATAGATCAGTCCTGTTCAAAGAATAAGTAAAGCCTGAAGCTCCAAGGCATTTGCAAGGCATCTGAAAAAGTTCCTCCATAATAATATCAACCTAAATCAAATTATTGCTTTAAAAGAAAACAGCTATAAATCTCTCCCTCCCTGCCTTTCACTGGACACAATTTTATTAACTTACAGAAGAAACATTACAGTGTTATGCAAAGTAGTTAATTTTGTATGATTTTTATTAAATAATAAACACAAACACAGGTATTGTCTATTTTAGGGCTCAGTAAAATATTTGGTGTTTCAAAAGGGTGCTACACGGTAAAAAGAATCAGTTGAACCAAGAGAATATCGTTTCATATATGCACCAACGAATATTTGCTTCGTCCAAGATATTATTTCTCTTAAATATTTAAAATAATATGAAGTTAACATAAGATCAAATTTCTTTGAAACAGTAAATAAAACTTTATCAGTTAGAAACAAAATTTAATTCATTGAAGAAAAAAATGCTGCTTTATTTGAAACACTTAGTTTTCTTGGGCGTAGAACTTCGTGTGTTATTGCATGGAAGAATTTTGTTACGTGACTACGGCAGCTCTTAAATTAATAACATTATATTTTAGTTAAAAACAAAAAATGTTTTGGTCCAAAATTCCATAGTTATCCGTCAAGATTAAATAAAGTTCTTTAAAGAGCCCTATGCGTCTTTTCTGGAGGCTTGGGCCATATAGAGTCAGTCTACCGCACTGCCTTTCTATGACTTGGCGGAACGTTTGTCGAGCTTAGTAGCTAGTCTCGCCTTTAGCTGATTATACAGTGCTATGTTTAATAATAAATTGTAACGACTATTTAACGATCCTTCTTAAACATGGAAGAAATAAAAGTGTTCCGCTAAGCGGACACCCATCCAAGTACTGACCACGGTCTACGTTGTTTAACTTAGCTTATCGTTTTAGATAGACGAATGCGACTGGGCCACGAGCTTTTCAATTCTCAGATAATAATTTACTATAGGTTTCTTGCATAAACGAATACTAATTTGACGCAAAAAACACTACCATAAACAATTATTTAAAATTAAAAGTCAACACGAAATCCTATAAAGGACAGTGATGAGGTTCATTTAGTTTTAAAAATGCAGGTATTTACTTAAACGAAAAGAAAATTCGTTCAAAGCTATACTAGCTGATTAATTTCAATGAAAATGTTTAATATTTCAAAGCAGGTATTTTATTTGTTTCGGCTTAAAATATCAGTTTTTGAGTCAAAATAATAACAAATTCTGTTAAAATTATTATTTTTTCTAATTCAAAACAATATTATCTTAACTGAACATTTCAATGGCTTTGATTTAAGATATAATTATTTTAATCGAAAGATACAGTTTTTAATAAGTGACGTCGCAGATTTAAGAAAACCATGATTTTGGCGCATAATAAATTATATCAAAGCAAAATTATTTTTTGTTTCAAACGAAGAAAAATAAAATGTTGCATATAAAAATGTATTTATTTTGTACAAGAACATGTCTTAGGGTAATTGATTTAAGTTTGGTTGATCTAAAACGTACATTTATTTGGTTAAAAAAAAATTTGTTCCTACGAAAAGAAGTTTATCAATTTAGATTGATAAAATGAAATTCTTTCCGGGAATTAATATTGCCTTCTGTGAACAAAATATGTCCAAAATAGTTGGATTTCTTGACTGAATGCAAATTATTTTGGTGGAATAGAACTTGGAAATTCCTATTTTTCCGTGTATTAACAAAAAAGTTAGGGAACCGCTGCCATAGACATATTCGAATAGACCGCGAATTTAACAGGCTTAAAAATCGGCAGAGGAACAGAAAGATAGATTAAATTCACACTTGGATGACGCACAATAGTAGATAATTTACATTATTTCAGTGAACAAACACAACTTTGAATGGAGATCTCGTAGCTTTGGATGTTTTTAATCAAATTGTTCTTTTTATTTATTTCAATTTAAAAGTTTTATATGTTTTTTCTACTGATAATCGAAAGAACCACGTTAGTTTTCGAAATTAATTATATTATCTGTTCCATACACAAGTCATTTATATGATCTTAAATTATATGTACATATTATAAATTTTCCATCTGATACATCATCTTCGCAAACTGAACCGCGTTCTAGTATAACTTTTAAAAATAGGACAAAGTATCAATATTTAAACTAAATTTCCACATTCCAATGCAACTGCTAAAGACAGTCTTTCTTGAACGTGACTTCTTGGTGGACCTAATTACCATAGACCTAGCTACAAATTGAACAGAGAGTGGGCAGGAAGCGTATCGATATTGGGTCAGAGCAGTTGCGAAAACAACAGACCACGCTGTTGGGCACATAAAATGTCTATGATGTGCAATAGTCAAAGGACAAAGAGATTTAACATGTGTAATCCAAAAAATATTTAACGAATTAAAATTTTTTTGTAATGAACTTCATTTAATGAAATATGATTATTTTATTTGCAATAGTTATTTATGATATTTGTGCGGTAAGTTGGTTATTACAAACAAGTAGAATGTAAGCCCGTGACGAAGTCGAGGGCTAACCATAGTCATGAGTTTGTAATTACCAATTCCGTACAAATATACTAGTATAATACCACTTCCGTTCAAAAACGTGGCGCGTCATTTTGGATTTTTTCTACGTTAGCTGCAGTGAAAACTAAAAAAATTTTTTGCTGGTATAGCCATCTGACTGTGGTTTCAAAAATACGTGTAACTTTATGTGGGTATTCTGATAAATTTATGTAATTTTTGATTTTAAGAGTGCTCTTTAACATCGAATATATTGACCATAATGAGGTTGGCTTATACTTCACACGTTATTCATTGAAATAAGCCATTAAAACATTTTCGGAGAAACATTAAAGTATTTCTTCGAGTTTTCTATGATATAAAATTATTGTGAGCTATTAAATATCGCTCTGCGATCTTGGCGGTAAGAGTCCACTTTCTTCAATTTGCGCTTCATTTAAGATTTCAGGTGGAGTAGATTCCATATTAATATCAGATTCCTCGCTTGAACTCATTATTTTGTAAATAGATATCAGTCGGAAAGTTGCAACAATCTTTTTCTAATATGAAAATGGCGCGCATTTGCAAATGGCGCCACGTGCGGGTGGTGCAAATTAGAACTGCATCTTTCGTCTCTTTTTTTTCTTTTAATAATAAAGTATGTTAAACGTATAGATCAAAAGCGAATCCAAGGAGGTTCGATCGAAATTAAAAAAAAAACCGTAAAGGATACGCATTGAGAGTACCTATTTTACCGCACGTTCCGTTGTTCGGTGCGTAATTTTGAACTTTCGAACAATGGTTACAAGCTTCATAAATGCATTTTTTGAGCAAATGTTTTGAAAAGGTATCTGATATAATGAATTATATGGCTACATTCTAAAGAGTTACTATCTGAATAAATCATTTATTATTTACATCGTGTCAAGTTTTGATAATTTTCTTTATTGTAAGATAATGAGATTTTGTTTTAGATATTACTTCCTGTGGTCCCAAACTAAGCAAAGCTTATATTGTGAATACCAGACAACGAACTTAAATATGTACTTTGTTTTTGTAAATACAAACAGATTTAAGAGAAACACAAATGTTTATTGCATAAATGTTTTTCTTGTGCGGGAACCAAACTCACGCCCTACGATTGTAGCCAAGTATGTATATGTCAGAACTTAATATAAACCACTTTCATAAAGTTAGTTTAGTTACAAAGCACTGATTTTAACTAAGTATTAAAAACAAAACGGTCTTTATAAAAAAACGAAATACGAACACAGCATTTTAGCGGTTCGCAGGCTGTGGTCCAGTTAAATTCCTAGACAAGCTGGACGCGTTATGTAAGGCTGCATTGAGATGCATATCTGTTTTATTACCACTGTTAGGTACACAAATAATGGTCCTCTACCGTCGGCTATTTTGATATACATTCTGAAGTGTTAAGTAATATAGGTTTCTCACGAGGTAATGTACGTACGTACGTATGTAATATTTGTGTCTCTATAGTTTATTTGTATGTATCTATATATTTTGTGACTATATTTTCTATAGTTAAGGAAATCTATAACTTACTTTCAGCTACATCATAGGACCCTGGGCACCACCTTGGGCTGTGCTGTCAAGAGAAATCCAAATACAACAGATCTAGTAGAATGTTTAGATAAATGATTCATATGGCCATATTCCGTCGCCATCATACGAGTATGTTAAGCACCATCTTGGTCTATAGCTCTTGTCAAGTTAAATTCAACGAACCCAAACGCGACGGGGTTGCGTTGAGTTGCTATGGCTACCTTCGGGTTCCATTATTAGATCGGCCTGATGATACCATATTATTTCAATCTCACCGAGGTTACACAAGTATGCCAAATTTTAGTAAATTTCAGTTCCATTGGGTGCCTATTGCTTGTAAAGTGGATTTAAAGTTTTGAAAGTTACGGATATGCGAACGAAGCCAGATGAATAAAAAAACCAATTGAAAAATTAGACGCGAAACCAATATTTCCAGTTTGATATTTTTATCAATTTGACTGACGGCGATGTATGCAAGTTGATATTTTAGCTAACATATGATTGTAAAAAAAATATAGGACCAAATACATAAATAATTCTAAATTAATAATAAAATAAGCCAAGTAATGTAGTTTTAAATATAAAAAGCAAAAAAGAAATATTATAAGTTATAACAATTATTATTATTCAATAAGGACCCCTGTTCGAGTTTAGGCCTCCTTCATTTTACTCTATCTCTTTCTATCTTGTGTTTTATTAGTCCAGTCTTTACCGGCTATTCTATTAATTTCATCTATTGATATCTTATATCTCTTTCCCTTTTATTTGGTGATCTTGGCCAAAAAAATATTTTTTAAGCTTGGTTTTCCTTATCCATGGATGGTATATGACCTATCCGTTTTCATTTCAGCTTCTTCGAATGTTCTGAGGTGTCAATAATATTTTGTTGTTTTTCTAATGTCCGAGCTTTTTTTTTGTGTTTTCTTTGGATGTTTAATTTACATCGTTTTATTGCTCTCTGATATAATTGTATTTTATTCCATGTATTTTGATTTAGCATCAATACGTGTGACACGTGTTACGCGGTATCAATACGTGTGACACGTGGGACACGATATCAATACGTGTGACACGGTATCAATACGTGTGACACGGTATCAATACGTGTGACACGGTATCAATACGTGTGACACGGTATCAATACGTGTGACACGGTATCAATACGTGTGACACGGTATCAATACGTGTGACACGGTATCAATACGTGTGACACGGCATCAATACGTGTGATACGGTATCAATACGTGTGACACGGTAGTAAACATGAGTTCAGAACTTTTTTTCAATTTTATAGGAAGGTTAGATTTTAAGATTTCAACAAAATTTATTGCAACAAAATTTATTCCAAGTTGTATTTTTTTGTCTCTTCCTGGTGTTTCAATTAAGTCCTAATATACCTTATACTATAAGCAACCACTTTCCGGGTTTTGATAAACAACGGCCAGCTATATAATTGTATTTTATTCCATGTATTTTGGTTTGGCATCAATACGTGTGACACGTGTTACACGGTATCAATACGTGTGACACATGTGACACGGTATCAATACGTGTGACACGTGTGACACGGTATCAATACGTGTGACACGTGTGACACGGTATCAATACTTGTGACACGGCATCAATACGTTTGACACGTGTGACACGGTATCAATACGTGTGACACGGTATCAATACGTGTGACACGGTATCAATACGTGTGACACGGTAGTAAACATGAGTTCAGAACTTTTTTTTAATTTTATAGCAAGGTTAGATTTTAAGATTTCTTTATTGCAACAAAATTTATTCCAAGTTGTATTTATTTGTCTCTTCCTGGTGTTTCAATTAAGTCCTAATATACCTTGTACTATTAGCAACCACTTTCCGGGTTTTGATAAACAACGGCCAGCTAACCAACTTAAACAAATTAATCCGAGTTACTTGATCGTGACTACGGCTAGGCTGTCTAGTGTGTCTAAGTGACGTAACACCGGAGTCTAGTGCTCCCGTGCTACTGTAAGACAATGCCAACCAATGGTAACTAATGCCACCTCCGAAAACTCATTAGCGACATTTATTTCATACAATTTCTGTTTCAAGTAAGAAATAAACATTACATTTCGTAAAAAGTCGTAAAAAATTTCACAGATTCTAAAACGTAGATTATGTATTTGTGACAGTTTTCGCTTGTTGAGTGACGGTATTCCACGTATCTCACCTCAAATACAACACAACTTCTCTAGGGACTATTTTAAAGGCTGGTGTTGCAAGGCCATAGGATTGTTTACTGCCTTGGTAGTATTAAATTAAAAATACACGGCAGAGTAAATGTTGAATTTTGAATAACAAAGTAAAGATTTGTCAAACACATAAATGCTAAGCAACTCATATAACTACTTGTACTCATATATTTTGGCTTGAGGTTCTTCAAAATAGAAATATTTGTTTATAAAAAAGAGTTGGTATTACTAACCTCGCTATCGATACCCTTATGTAAACCCATGGACCGTTGAGCAATGACATTCCAGCATGAAACTCTACCTTAGTATTTATTGGTATGATTATCAAAGATATTGCGTACAGGACTTACGCAGTTTAGCACTTAGTGTACTTAAATCAACTAAAATATACATCATGATTTAATTGAAACTTATTTAATTTCGTGCATCTAGAAATCTGGGGTTTAACAAACTTTGCAGTCATTTTTACTAAATCGCGGATGATATGATTACAGAATAAATGTTTAATAATGCTATGATAGATTTGTTGTGCTATTTCACAGGATTACTTAAGTGATTGAGATTAATTCGCATTTAGTCCTCTAAGTATGTTGCAACGCTACTTCTGAATGATTTTCATAATCACTTAAAGCGCTAATATATGCTAACTATCTACTAGGTCGAGGTAAAAAACTAATTTCAAAAAAGTTTAAAGTAATGCTTAGTTAAAAAGTTTAAAGTTGGAAGTTTTTTTTTTAAATGTTGTACGTTAGATATACATGAATGACCTGGAATTTATATCAATGGAAATTTTAGCGAACTAGACTATAATTCCTTTACACGAAACATCTCAAAAGTGGTTTATCTATGCTGCAAACTATTCAGTTCACCTCATTTTTTAAATTAATTAGTATAAATCAAAATCGTAGATGCGCCCCTAGTTAGCATATCTTAGAACCTTAAATTAAACATTTAGGTAAATTAACTATAAAAGTCACTAATTACTACATATTTTTGTTAAAAATCACCCGAATAATAGCCACTTCCCGTAGAAGAAAAATTGTAAAATCAATGAAATAAATGTTATCTTAACTCAATTTTGGTTGTGGTTACAGGATTGTGATATTTCTATATGTGACAACTATTTACTTTTATCTGTCACAAATATACCAACAACAATCTTCAGTGTGGCTAGAGACCACGAAAGTTTAAAGGTGCAAGATCCTTAGCTGTTTGTTATATCCTGGCAAGTTAGTTAGTCATAATCTGTTTTTATCCAAATAAAATAATGTACTTAATTACGGTAAAAAATATACTTGTCAATAAATAGAAACATCATTTTTCCTTGAATTCATAATTTAGCCTATAGTAGCTACTTCACGCAAAAGAAAAACTAAGGTGGTAAACAAGCTTGCTCTTCGCCAGATGCTAAGTGGTCACCACAGCTTATGGACGCTTGCAACACCAGGGGAATCACTCGCGCGTTGCCGACCCTTCAGAAATCTAATAACTTCTTTCTTGAAAAACCCCATACTGTAGTCCTTAGAGAAAACCTTTGCAGGGAGCTCATTCCACGACCTAAACATACGCATTTAGACTTTAGTTTTTTTTTACGTTTTAATACAAACAAGCGTAAAACTTAATCTGATTCTAAAATATACTTCATTTTTCATCATAAAAAATATGTAAGTAAAATATGACATTGAAAGAAATCTATTCTGTTTTATAAACACAATTTTACTAAAAAATTTAAATCAATTAACCGATTTACACGGCGATCTGCTGGTAAATCACAGATATAGATACACCTGGATAAAACAGAGATCAGAACAAATTATATATAATTTCGCCACATTATGGAAATGAATAACTCTTAAGAATGTTGTCCTACATTCTGTGTTGATGTTATAGAATTAAGCGATTGAATCAAGCGTGTCTAACTGAACAAATCCACGTGAGGCAATAGGTAGCAAAATGTTGCGTAGATTTTGCAAAAACAAATACTTACTATTTCGTTTCATATTCTTGCAAAATTTTGTTAAAGATATAAGACTCTAAAACGGCTCTTCTAGCTGATGCCCAACGACATTTTACCAACTCATACAAACGTTTGAATTTTATTCAAATTCTTATGAGGAATGGAAACGAAAAAATCTTGTCTTTTAGTTTAGTTCGTCTAACTCTATATACGTTTTCATACATTTCTTGAGTTAGTTGGTAGTTTTGTTTATATTTTAATATCTATTTATTATCTAAAGACAATATGTATGTATCCCAATGGTTAGTGTTTCTACGTCACAAATATATCTGTATTTGTATCTTGAATAGTAAACAAAATTGTTAAAACTACGCATTTCATGATAACATTTGCGGAGACAACTAGTTTGTTTATTTTAAAACGCATAAAATACCAAATGATAAACTGCCAAGTGGAAAACATAAGTTACACAATTAAGTTAACATACCTATAAATAACCATATGGTTGAAAACATTTAAATGAGGAGGAAACTTCTAATTTGAAAAAAATGTATTTCAACTCAAAGTTTATCTGCAATCCTGCAATGATTTAAACTCAAGTGAGAGTGTCTGAGGTATCAGCATGTTAGTAAATTAGTCAGTTTCAAAGGAAGTTAGCATTGGCTGTACACACACACACACACTCGTATCGTAATGTGGAGGGCAGTTTTTTTTTACAACCCAATCACTAACCACTTAAGCCCTGCAGACAGGCGGGTGAGCAAATCGGCACAACACTGCTTTTGGGAAAGTTTATCTAGACTAAAGTGTACTCATATCAGCGACTTCATATACGTCCCATGAGTCGCAAATCACAAGCTTTAGAATTCAAAAAATAAATGAAAAAGGATATACAGGTATCTTTTTGTATAATATTTTTATTAACATGTTGATGGATGAACCAAAGACCTTTTTTACAACATTAATCGAAATATAGTTTTTACAATACATATACATAAATTAAGCAAATATGTAATTTGTTTTCAGTCGCCTAATGTCCAGAGGTTCTTCAGTACCCTGGTCGCAAGTACTTCAGGAGTCGATCGGAGAGTCAAGACTGAACGGCGAAGCCCTGAGAGACTACTTCAGACCCTTAGAGGAGTGGCTCTACAGTGAAAATCTGAGGACTGGGGAATACGTCGGGTGGAGCTATGACGGGGACTTCTGCAAGTTCAGGTAACTACTGCTTCTGCAAGTTCAGCAAACTATAACAGCGTCAAATAAGTTTTCATATTTCAAACCATAACAACGAAATTTTTGTGGCCACATTATAATACGAGAGACCACGACCAAAATCATGTATCATAGTTTTACGGCTATAACTTTCCAAAAAAAACTTAGATTAGGTTTTACTGAAACCTAGGCCGGCGCAGTAACTAAACTTTAACTATACGCTAACAGTTCTTATAGAACATATTGTTATGAATAATGCTTATAGTAAGTTTAAAAGAAATTCATGGGACGGCCAATTCCAATTCCACCAGACAAGCAATATTAGTGTAACTACAAAAATTATACTGTTTCAGTTTAAGCACAGATTATATAGTACTATACTAGGTTAAGTATAACTTAATATAACTAGATCTAGAGACTATGTTGTGGGTCTACTTATATAAATTTTACTTATAAGTATAAACGGTTCTATACAAAATGCATATGTTTCTCTTGCCCCAAAACCTAGTATTTTTTTAAGGATTTTTTTTATATTGTATTATGGAAAACTAGGTTTGTGCGTTTTAATTATTTTAATTGTTTTTTTTTATTTATTAAACAAAGCACACAGCAGTGGCGATCTGCCGGTCACTTAACTAAACTGTTTCATTGATTTTGCAAATACTTACTATTTTATATTCTTGCAAAATTTTTGTTAACGTATTTTTAATAGTATTCCGTCCAAGAGGGATCCCCGCGGGATTGGACGCGAAGTAGTTAGGTGACTAGAATTTTAACATAGCTGGAGGGACATTGAAAGACATCGGGATACTTTCTGTCTCCATTTAAGTTCCTTGTCCAAATTTTAGTTCAATTGGATACTCTGTTGCGACGTGAAGGCCAAATATATTTAAACAATAATATAGATTAAAGTTTGTACGTGATTTTCGACGTTAATAGTCAACGGATGTTATTTACGATTTCATGTCGTATTAAATTTTTTCTATTTTTATGAAGTTTATTTTTAGATACGTAAATTTATTGATTGTTCAGAAATGACTGAATGTATATAATCATTATATTTTATTTTCATCAGATATCGGAAATTTCACCTACATTTTTATGTTCCTAAAATCTGCGTTTTTACATACACAAACCGACGCACCGACCGCAACGGTTTTGTACCACCACAGAATGCACCAGCTCGACAAGCACTTGACTGGTTTTTTTCTATTTATTAACCGACTTAAAAGAGGAGGAAGTTCTATTTTCGAAGAGTTTATTTGATTATATGTATGTCCACCGATTTCTCGGTTAAATGTGAACCTATTTCAAACATTCGTTTTTTATTCGTAAATGCTCCTGAAGGTAGTCCCATATAAATGAAGTGGATTTAAAACTTATGGAGAAAAAAATAATTGATGTCAATTTGCAACTGGTGAAACGCGCGTTTTATGTTGATGATTGTATAAAATTATGTTACAAGTATGGGTGTTTTTAATGTACGAGCAAAAAGCAATTCGGTACTATAATGCAAAAAATAAAAACTTTTTAGCAAAAACAAAACAGCAGCTTCAAAAAGATGCACTAAAAAGGTAAAAATATTTACTTATTTGGTTGGTAAGCCGGTTGTTTTTTCTTTGTTAAAAAGTTGTTTTGTTTTACTTTAGCATTTTACGCTTAGCTTGTATAAGTTGACGTTTTAACTCATATATGCCTGTTTAGGTATTCCGATTTTGATTAATTTTGGATATGTTCATGATTATAGGTCCATTGAGAGGTTTTAACAGGAAAAAATTTAATTAAGTTGATATTTTAGGACTGTTCAAAAACGAAACACTAGGTAACATATAAGTAAATAAAACAATTTTATTATATTTATTTATTATATAGAACTATAATGTTTTAATAACTAAGAATGTAATTCTGAGAAACATTTGGAATGCAAGTTTACTTTACATTTGTCACAAAAAGTTACAGTCAAACTTTTGCAGAGGGCGCATCGCAGTCTACTTGGTGCCCTAGTAATCATGTGTTCGGCGTTATGCTTGCGGACTGAAGTAGGAACGTTCAAAGAAATCCGCATAGAAGGTCCCGGACGTTGCTTATCAGTACCGTATTTTGGAATAAGGATCTGGCAATGCTACGCCGGAACTCTAGTGTATCTGCGTCACTGCAGTATTGCGAGCCAGAAGGGTAGCATTGTAAACCGCAACATCTATCAAACAAAGAATTCATGGTATATACCACTTTTTACCCCTGATATGCGATAAGTACCCACATTTGCATCCAACCGATCAACGCCGCCCATTCGTATTCGTCCAACCAACTCGGTTGGGCAGCGTTCGGAAAACTGCGTTCTATTTTCTCGTCCCAAATACCCCAGTGCTTGAAGACAAAAATCTTCAACCAGTCTGTGTTGCCAGTGATGACTTACGCCACTGAGATGTGGCCGCTAACTATGGGCCTTATACGAAAGCTCAAGGTCGCTCGGCGGGCGATGGAAAGAGCTATGCTCGGAGTTTCCTACGTGATTGAATCAGGAATGAGGAAATCCGTAGGAGAACTAAAGTCGCCGACATAGCTCACCGAATCGCAAAGCTGAAGTGGCAATGGGCAGGGTACATAGCTCGAAGAACCGATGGCCGATGGGGAAGAAGGTTCTCGAGTGGCGGCCACGAACCGGAAAGCGCAGCGTGGGACGGCCCCCCGCTAGATGTCAGATCACTAATAAGAACATTCAAACCAAAGAAGAAACAATCACAGTTAATATTTTACAGCCAGTTAAAAAATAACTTACTTCTTTCTCAGAACCGACATGATTTCACGGGCGCCAAAACACAAGATGGACTTTGCACTGTTTTTTTTATAATTGATTGTCAACCCTAGATGTTAGTTTTAATGCCTTAACATAGAAGTTACGTAACCTTAAAATAGATGGCGTTTTATGCATTTTACTAAACAGACGATTGACTTAGGATGCAGTTCTTGAAGTATATATTTTTGTTTCGTTTTCGAATCATTGGGCAGATATGGGTTAATCAAAGATTACTTATACGTCTAGATACCGTGTACCAAACAACAGCAAACTGAGCACTGCGAGCCATTTTCGTACCCATGTGTGTGTAAATCAGGTAATACGACTATCATTTTTACATCTGTGTGCGTAATTTCGGTGTTACCTACCCTAAAGTGATTACCCCAAATTGGAGAAATATTACCTTTATTGGGCACTAGCGGCCCGTCCCGGCTTTGCACAGGTGGACTTTTATTTTTTAAACATTTTGGGATAAACGTAGAGTAATTTTATCCCGGATTTATTATTTACAAACGGATGACAGGTGACAAAAGTAATGAAAATAATGATTCTGCATCCCAAAACGCAAGCGCCCCGTTCGTTTAGCATTGGTATCAAAAATATCAAAATTTAAGTATCATCTGAGACTAACTGTCATGCGTTCGTTTACGATATTTTTGTTATTTTTGTCACTTTTGCCACTAAAAATGAAACTAGACCCATGTCTGGAGATGGGGTTTTTGTATTAATCTGTCGAACTGCCTATACATATTCATTGTTTATGGTAGTGTGGGTGTGTATTATCGTAGAGTGTGTACGTCAACCGTTCGTTTTGCAAATTTTGTAAACAAAATTTTTGTTAGTAACGTCAAAGCTACACGAACGGTAGGTGTCGGTGGCAAAACTGGCGCTATCAAAAGTGTGAAAAGTATCATTCGTGGGAACTCTTAATCCCAGAACAAATGTGCCCTTAATGCACCCGTGTAGCCTGCTGTTAGCGCACTTTTGATCTGCCGCGCCGGCCGACTCGATAGGTAGGACGCTGGCGCCACGCGGCGGAAGGCCGACGTGACGTAACAATGAGACAGCCTTATTATTTTACACACCCAATTGCGCGTGGTCATTACTGGTCATATACCGACTTGCTAATGTATTATTAAAATTTTATGTAGTAGTAAAATTTTATACAAAGATTTCAAGGTGTGACGTTACCTTTCATTGTGAAGACAAGAGATTTTTATTGAACTACTAATGTGTATTAAGATACGGATAAATTAATTTAGTTTCGTAGTCCATTAAATACATTAGACATACTACTTTTTCCATTGTGATTTACATCCAACTGTTATGTTTGTGTTAAAGTAAAATTTAAAAAATTGCATAAGTGATTACGTTCTATGAACACAATGTGTCACAGGCGTCATCAATACAAAAATACTTTATCAACCTGAAATAATGTACGTATGTATGTGACGTTAGGTAAAAAGAATATATTTTCGTTTTAATGTTCACCTTACTGAACAGACAGACAGAAAATATTTGTTGCTACTCTGGCGAATAATAATTTTGAAAAATTCGTTCGTAACTCAAATATAACAAACAGATAAGTGATAATTATTGGCAAAAAACACTTGATGAAGATTTATTTTTCATCAAGTGTTTTTTGCCAATACTTTCTACACAATTTTATTGCAGAAACTGCCATTTTTATAACTTTTCGCGGGAGCACAGTTCGCGTCGACGCACAGATTACGTATGATGTAGTGTTAACGGAACGTACATGAAAAATCAGGTACTCGGATTGGCTCGTTTTGTGTGCCTGAACACGGTATCTAGACGTATAAGTAATCTTTGGGGTTAACGATATAGCAAACAAAAACATGTCTCTTTGTTTTTTTTTATTATTTTTTAAGGAATTCCGCTACGTCACAAATTGTGTGAAAATTTAAGAGTTTATACCTACTTCGTTCTGAAAGGTAAAACTCTTTAGAAATCGAACAGACAGCGGAGGCTTAGTAATAGATCACCGTTGGCACAGTTCCTACTTGCCCGGGCTATTCTATCTTGTATAAGTTAGTGAGGAGACACTTTTAAATTTGTGGTATGGAATACCATCGGTGACAAATTGATGTTACAAACGATTGTTATCTGTTTGCCGCAACACTTAGTCGTTGTTATATCACTGACTACCCCTTCGAGGATAAGTGTTGTGGTTTATGAGGGTGGCCTATGTTCAGCAGCGGACGACTTTTGGCTTCTCTCTTAGTAAATTAATATGTTTTTAATATGACTTATATTAACTACCTACATTAAACTCCAATGGTGATTTACGTAGAATTAAAACAATGTCCCGCATTGTCTGTCTGTCTGTCTGTCTGTCCGTCTGTCCGTCTGTGGACAGTTTTCTAGGTAAATACAACGTATTTTCCGTTAGAGTGTTTCAGGGAGGAAAGGGCTGGTGCATAATTTATGGTAATTTTTCCAATATCCAGGTCGGTCTGCTGGTAACTAGGTGGATTGACTGACTGACAAAACTACTCAAAGCCTGCTGGAATTACCATACCAGTACTTTATTCCTAGTTTTATGAACTAAATATTTTTTATCTATCGTTACAGTATTGAAACAGCTGGTCTCCAAGTATACGGTGGCTTCTACAACGCGGCTCAGCAGCACTATGACCTCACCAGCTTCCTCACCCTACTGCTGACATCTCTCATCACCACAGTTGTTAGCCTGCGATGGCGGTGAACACCACTTCGGAAGACTTTGTTCCATTTTTACAGATATATAATCAAAACACAGTTTTAGTATTTTGACAATTAGTTTTCGACTAATTGATTGTGAAAGATGCATAAATATAGCAATTGTAAGTAATTTACCTTGTATTAATGTAATAATTTGGTATGATTTACCAAAATATTGAAAAATATTTGAATTTGACGAAATAAGATTAACTTTATTTATCGTTTGTATCAGGGTTTTTGAATGTAACGAGTTTTTTGTAGTAACGTTAAATTTATTAGTTTGTAAGAAATGATAACCACTGTAGATAATTATTTGTTTTGTAAATATCGTTTTAATTAACAAGAGATTTCTTTATGCGATTAAATATTGATTGTGATAATAATAGATATTATTAAAGTTATTATTATATTTATTTATTTCTTATCTATCTACGATACATCAAAAATTTTACTACTTTTATTTTGCACACAAGCTAAGTGTAGGTTAGACACACACATTTGCAAGCTCCCGTAGCTTATTCTACTGACGGCCAAGAAACATCCATAATTATTACTATTTGTGCACAAATAATTAAGTCGTCTTGATACTAGTTTTTGCGATAGCCTGACTACATTTGTGGCACGGAATTTTATTGGTAAAAAGACGATGTTCACGAATTGTTAACTTTTCACCGCAACTGTGCTCGTTCATGCGTGACCACCCCTACGAAGACAAGTGCCGTGATTGCATGGTATATCATAAATATTTCATGTAACTTTATGCCACCTGAGTTTCATTAGGGTAAAATTTAGAGATAGAGTCAGGCTAAAGGAAGAAAAATATTTTTTCCTCAGAAAATTCTAACAGGTATAACCGAAGAACTTAGAATAACCAAAGTACGTATAGCGCGCGCAGCGGCACCTCTAGATACTTTGGAATAACTATAACCAAATCCCTAAAGCATATTGCTATACTAAACTTCCTTACTATATTCCTCATATATAATTGGATGTGAGGTAAAATGGGGATGTAAATATGAAGTTTATGTTACCAAAAAGAGGGTCGAATCAACAGACTTTGTTTGGGCATTCACATTTTTTTTTATTTCGACTCGTGACCATCACTGTTCATAACTCCTCTCCCCCTTATCATCAAAATTTGCAAGCCGAAATAAAAACCGGCCAAGTGCGGTTCAGACTCCCTCCCTCCGACCGACCACGGCACAGCCGAAAGACTATTGTTAGGCGGCCTCGGCACGAACTTACGGCCCCAGACGACGATCTAACTATCCGGATATCGAGCCTAGACTTCACGACCTCTCCTAAGAGCCCCCCCTCACATGACGACGCTAACGTCCCTGGGTTCGACAGCGAACGCACGCACCCACCTCATACACGAGGTATCAAAGAGTGCCGGGGCGCTTCTCACTCCCACTCACTCGCAATCGCAACCGCGTAACAGGGAACTCCCCTGCTGGCGCTGACACACTTTCGGGTTCGAGGCTCACGCTGGTCGAAGGGACGACTCCAAGAGCGACAACCCAAGCTAAGGCTCCCCCCCCCGCCGGGAGTTCTTAAGCGTCGGGCGCTATATGCGCTGAGACTGCTTCAGAGTCTCCAAAAGTCCGGTAAAGCAGTAACGGCTGCATCAGCCAACTGCAGTAGACAGTTCAGGAAAAAAAAATCGTCAAAAAAAAAAAAAAAGTCGGTCATATAAACTATAGAGTATCAGTTTTCATTGCACTTCCTTACATGCCTATTGGTTTCTCGAAGATATACTTAGATGTGGCAATAATATATAACATATTCAACTACCTTTGAACTTAATAAACAGCCAAAGAATATCTACCGTAATATCTTAATATATCTCATATTAAGTTGGGCCGTTATGTCCATTAACTACGTATACTACAGTCGATAAGGCAGTTACATGTCTCGAACCCAACACAATCGCCAAAGAGCAAGCTTATGTCGCACTCAGTAAAGTACGATCTTTAGGGTGTAATAATAACTGATCTAGATCAAAGAAAGCTTTTTAACTAATAGCAAAGCGTTGGAAGAATTAGAGCGACTCAGAAGCACTTTACGCCGGTCGAAAACCGAGAAAAGAGAAGAAATTCCATATATTGCCTAAGTCTTTACATTCATATTTTGCGCATAAACGTAACAGGAGTTCCACTATATTCCTTTTGGCTCCTTCACGCCAAAACGAAGCGCTTACTATTAGCCATTGACAAGTTCCAGTATCCACATCTTAGCTTTCTCATCAGGTCAGCTTTAAGTTGCTAATTTATAGTATTAACATGTAATCGACATATAACTACTTAGTTTCAAACTGACACGACCCAACTCGGCAAAAACGAGCAAATACTCATGTTTACTGCAGCGCCCGCTAGTAAGTAACCACCGTAAAACCTATCTTAGAATAATTACTAATCAAACACGAACCCATTACTGAAAATAGGACAAGCAGTTTTGGAGAAAAATTACAACATTGGTTTGCACAAACAAACAAACACACAAACATCTCTCACCCTTAACGCATTCTTCTTCACGGAAAAGCGTTTCCGTGCCGACGTGGGTAAAAATGGCTACTGTCTTCGTACACGCGGGAAACATAGTTATAGAATTCAAAACTTTAATTATCATTTCGATTACAATTTAGTGTAAGTTCTAGCATATATTTAGCTCCGTGGCTCAGTAGGTAATGACCCGACTGTAGAATCCAGGGGTGTAAGGTAGATTCCCGCGAAAGACAAACATTTATTAATTGTGTTTATCTTGTGACTGATTATAAATTACACAAAAAAAATAATTAATTTGTATCCGTTGTCGTGCTATCCATATTTATTTATATTTTGAACTATTAATTATTTTGTACACAGAGAAAAAAATATTGTTTGAAATAAAAACCTGTTTATTAAAATGCGTTAATACTAAATTTTATGAATATCAACATTTTTTTCTGTAAATTACAAAACAATGTATATTTTAGTATATTTTATTAATTTCGTGAAATAATAACAACAAAATAGTTTTCTTCTTTTCCGTAAATGATAATTTGTATTTTGAATTACAGATTTTTACAAATCTTTCCTCAAATTTATAAGTAGCGTAATTAATATCAACATATAAAGCTAATTAAAAATTATAAAAAGTTTTATTAAAGTGGGAAGATAAAACTTTCACTTTAGTGAAGTTAACTAATATCAAACATCATATCTTACCGCTACGAATCGAGGTTGACGTCACGCATCATTCATCGCGCTTCGGTATTTCGCATATATACCAAGAGGACCATAGAGGACCAAGGCGTTCTCTAGGCATAACTCCTTACCTGGCGGGGAATTCCCCTTTACCTTTACCGCCGTTCCACAAATTCCACAATTGGTGACCCTGAGCTGACAAAATTTGACGCATCTTCCGCTGCAGCCCTTCATCTACCAGGTACACGGACCAGTTATCAACCGTACGCTCCGCATCACAGAACTTCATCGGGACCTATCGGTGTAATAAGGGCTTTATTGTAAGCATATTACGTTATTTGCATTCCAATAAATTTTACTTGTTTTTGGTAAACAACACTGTTATTCCAACAAGACTAGTTTTATTCCTGTTCGTAAATACAATAAGTAAAACTCATTGGTAACCGTCAATGTAATTTACTTGTCCTCGGAATTACTAATATTTAAGTGATTCTCAGTATTATTTACTTGTAGACACTAAAGTTTTTTCTTCGTGTAAGAAATCAAATCTTTATACAACGGCAAAGGTGAGCCTACAAATCTGTAGCCTTTAATATCATACATTTGTTTGAATCCTTGTTGCTTGCTCTTCAAATAAGAACTACGGTAATTGATATGTACATTGCTATAAGTAAATTGTTATAAATAGGAGCTACTTTCATGTAATAACAGGTCACCAGGAGCCGACGCTACGATGCACTCTTCACTTTTCATTCGTCCCAATATGCAGAATGCAAATTAAGAGTAAGCTACTGACTTTTACTAATAGTACCTATAGTAGGTTTTATATTCCTTTATATTCTTTACTCTTTCTTCTTTTCTTTGCAAAAGATTGTTGTAACAGAAAACTTATTGAAGAATGGTATATGTGGCGTGAAGAGTTTGCAAAGATCTTCGTGGAATAGGCTTTTGTGTGCCGACTGCGAATTCGTAACTCTATACTGTCGCGTTCGGGTATTCATTAAAAGTCCCATAAGATGCCTTCATTTTCATACATAAATAAATGTTAAAACACACACTAGGCACTCTAGTCCATAACCCCACTCAATTAGTGAGTAATCCAAAATAATTAGTGTAGAAAATAATTTATAATGGAAATTGGGTAATACTTTTACGGTTAAAATCCTTTTCGTCATTGCAAACGTATATCTCTTGATTAAAGAACTGGGCCAATTAATGTATGTATGTATAACTTCGCGGTTTTTATCCCCAGAAGGGGGCAACCAGTGGAGTGGATACACATCATAATGCGGAAGACAAGCTATTTTTACCATCTACTTAAGGCCTGCGTGACAGGTGGTGAGCCCATCACCCCAACACTGCTTAGTAGTTACCACATATATAAATATTTTTTTGTGTTTTAAAGTAAAGATGTATTTAATGACCTAACATATGTCTATGCGACGGTTTATACCGTAAATTATTTCAAGACGTATTTAATTGGGTTCTGTTAATATTTTATTGGATATCTAAACCTAATACCTATTTGGATGTGTGGGGGTGTGGCGCACGAGTACGTACGTGTATGTGTGTATATACATGTTTGGATAGATATTATGTACTTGATGGCTTGGTTCCTGCATGACTGATTGGTAACAGGTGTACATCCGAGAGTTTCTTGTCACTTCTGCTCCCTTTAGTCTAGTTTCCGAAGTGATGGTAGTTTAAATGATGTGCATTTGTTGCCGGGCTGTTGTGTAGGGGCTGGGCCACTTTCGGGTGTGCAACGTCTGTTTGAATATGTCTGTGCATTTATGTATATGTGCGTGTTTGTGTGTAGCACCCGCTCGTGGTTGAAGCTCTGCCGCTATCGGGCGGCCGAACGAGGATTGAATCAGATAGGACCTATAAGTTCTTTTACTTATAGTTTTATTTTCTATCTTTTATATATATTTGTATATTTATATATATGTATTAATATTTGTCTGCATGTGTATATATGAATATGTGCATGTATGTGTATCTTATATTATCCTTAATATGTTATAAATACCTGTTTATTTATTTACTGGCATTTTTGTAAAATGTAAATATGTATGTATGTGTATATATATATATATATGTGAATATGTACGTCTGCTGTGTAATATTATATGTTATATGAATATAGTACAATCGCAGTTTTATTGGAGTTGCTTGAGTGTGTCATGCTCTCTAAAAGTGTCTCTGTGGTGGTTGCGTGTGTGTCGGGTCGTTACGTTCCCTAAAACATGGTTGAGCGAAGCGATGGCTGATTCATGTGTCATACTTGTGAACGGGTGTCGCTGTGGTCTGCTCTTGTAAACTTCTTTGTATTCTTATAATATATATATATGTATGTCTGCTATGTAATATTATATGTTATATGAATATATTTTTCTCGGGCGTTGCTTTTAATCCCGTCACAGAATAATTGAAAACTTTTAACGTATCACATGCCCCCCCTATGCAATCTGAAAAACAATAGGCAATTGAAATATTACATAAATATTGATTGTTTTTTTTTTAAATCAAACTATTTACATTGTAAATCTTATTTATTTAATGTTTCTATACAAAACATGTATTAATTAGTTGATACACCATAATTTTATGTTTCGTTTGTGATTTTACAAAGATTACCCCTTGGACGCACACAATAAAACAGTATTGTATTTGTAAAGCTTGTATTCATTTCCTTGACGATTCGAAAGTGTTCTTAGTAACCCATTTGAATAAAAAGATTTTGATTTTATTTTGATTTTGATTTTGATTTTAACAATCCGTCTGCATATGTACACATGGGTCAAAGAGCTCCCTTGTTCTATTTAATTAAATTTCATTATAAAACAGTTTGTTGGTTCGTGATGGAAATGGAAAGATTATCCCCCAAGAGGTGGTCAGATCTCTGATCGAATGTCATGAAATCTTGTTCTACTTTTAGATTAATTACTAATTTATAAAATAAAATCATTTGTTTATGTTGACTAATTAAGTTGATTCTCCTACGCACGATAGATAAAAATATTCAAAATTTGTGATTGGGTCCAACAAAAACATTACACAATGAATTTTAATTAGATCCAACTACCACATTATATTTTCAAAGATCAATAAATTGTAATTGGGTCCAACTAGGACATTACATAATAAATTGTGATTAAATTCAGCTATGACTTTACACAATCAATTGTCATTGAGTCCAACTAGGACATTACACAATAAATGATGATTGGATCTAACTAGGATATTACACAATAAATTATTATTGAGTCCAACTTGGACATTACTCAATAAAATGTAAATGGGTCCAACTAGGACATTACACAAAAGATCACGTTTTGATTGCGCTTAAAATATTAAAATTATAAAAATTTTAAACCAAATAATTACCAGAATTATACGTGTTTATAGTCTATTTCTCAATAAAAATATAATCCTGTGACACACGAACGGACAATGCAACAAAAATTCAAAAGTTTCAATCCTTTGTGTATGGAACCCCTAGAAAGTATTCAGTTTTGTAGTTATATCTACAGTATATTTTAGTATTATTATATATTGTAGTAGCTATATATACTATTGACAATATTTATTCTAATGGTTACTTATAAATATATAGTTTCTCGTTTAATAAACTTCACCTAACCAAGTCTGTTAATATCTATGTTATTTACGTAAAACTTGACCAAGTAAATAACAAACTTTATTTGCATAACAAAAAACAAATTCTATAACAAGCTATTAAATAATGTCTGAGCTACTTTTTATGCAAACAGAAGCAATTAATATACCATTTCAATTAAAACATAATATTTAGATAAACGACGTTTACAAACAAACATTTGAACTTTGTCAAATAGGTAAAATGTTAACAGGCCAAAGTAAACTATTTTTTAAAGTTTCTTCTTCACTTCTATTAGTAAGTGTGGCCACGAAAGCTGTGATTGTCCTTACGCGTCAAATCTAATCAAAATCTAAGTTTGACCAATCTCTCCGTTATGGGATCGTGCTGCTATTTTTCATGCACTCTGGATTTACATAAAAATACGATATGAAAGACATTGTCTGTCTGTCTTTCTGTCCATCTACAAAACCCAAATTTATGAAGTTTGATAAACTTCTCGTTATCGGTCTGTCTTATAATTTTGTATGAACTTTAAGTTAAAAAGGTAATATAAAACCGTTGTCTGTGTATTAATTATTTAATGTAAAATTTTAGGTTTCTGCACTTAAAGGCTGAAAACAGATGCTGTTGGGATTGTAATCAAACACCTATTATACTATATAAGCTAATGATAAATGCAAAATGAACTTGTAAATTAGATTAATATATATGTACATCTATTTATATTATAACACAGGTAACACAAATTAGCTTAAAATAATGTTAACTAAAAAATGATAATTTATTGACAATTAAATGCGATGCTATGGAATGCAAACTGTTTGTATAATTTAATGTGATGGGCTTATGAATTTTGACACATTGGCGTAAGTAAATAAGGCTACCAACGGCTAGACTGTACATAGGCTTATTACCACAGTGTACATATTACTAAGCTTAAACTGTCTGTCTGTCTAACCGACCTCTAACAGATTCTAAATTTTGAACTGTTATATGCAGAAGCTTGATTTTTTTACCAAATATATAATTATTATGGCGAATTTCTAAACAAATAATGAAAGGAAAATTGTATAAATTTTGCCTCATACAAAAAACCTTTTTTTTGTCTCTTCTCTATCACAAAAACCGAAAATATTTATATATAATACATACAAGCTACAAACGTGAAGTATTTATAGTCCAAAGATAAAGGCTTAATAATTGTCTCGTGTTTTCTATGATAGTACGGAACCCTCCGAGCGGGACTTTGACTTGTACTTGCTCAGTCTTTTAGAAAGTTTCACGCTGTATATCATCGACAAACCATTAAAGTCAATTTTGACCAATTTTTATCTTTTTAATAAATACTCCTTGAGTTATTGTGGGTAAAATATTCATAAACAAAACACATAATATAACTTTTCTTCTATTTTAACCTAGTAACATGTGAAATAATAATTCTTCCTTTATTTTGACATGTATGTGTAATATATAGTACGCATTGTTAGCTTTAGCTGACTCTAAGTCAGTGACTTATAAGGTAAGTGTTATAATAACTTAATGAAATTCACAATATAAGGCACCAAAATGCTGCACAACAAATTATGCTTGTACTCTAAGCAATGGCAGATTTCTAGACAAAATCTGGAGTCACTGACAACTGCTCAAATGCCCGCAAGCCAGGTGCCAAAAGTTACAGTCAAGTGCAGTATAAGAAATAATACGTTGACGACATCTGGGGCCCGATTCTTGTACTGATAGACATAATCTCGAATTCGAGATATGTTTAATTGATGTACTCACGGCTTGTTAATTACGGAATTATATGGACTCCGTTTTGAAAAAAAACTATGGTCGAGGTTTTTAAAAATCCTCCTGTGACCACTTTTTTTTTTCAAAAATAGGTCCTTCATATGGGGCATTATATTATTGCCTTCTTTTTCCAAAAACTCAACTATCCTATATATATGTAGGATAATGTAGGTATTTAAATACAAGCTATAATTTGAATGTTGCTTACGTAGGTATACTTATTAATAACACCCACGACAGATCGTCTGGCGGACGCACGTGTCTCTGCTATGGGCATCGCTGAAAATCAGCGCTGCAACAATCACAGCTGAATCGATGTCCATTATTGGCATCATATCACGAAATATAAAAAAAAGTAGTAGTTGTAGAAATGCAAAATTTTGGTATTTTTATTTAATATTGATAATTTGTATATGTTTTGTTTTCAAAATTTTTGTCTTCTGTTCTTATATTTTGTTTTGTACTATTTGTTCTTTATTATGTAAGTGTTCTTTGGTGTCTGCCTATCATTCTTTGATGTCCTCTTTGTCCTCGCCACCGTTATACGGGGTCGACTTTACTACTAATTCTAAAGTGCCACTTGTGACGGTTGTTGGTGTCGTCCTCTATAAGGTATATTGTTTTCATGTCGTTTTGGACAGTCGTCAGGCATGGTGCTGACGGTCTTCCTCTTCCTCTATTTCCTGTTACGAAGGATAGGCACTTTTTTACACCAAAGTCTTCAGGTCGGCGCATCATATGTCCGTACCATCTCAATCTCGATTCTACTATTTTGTCAGCCCTTACATATTGAGGCCACAGGTTGCGGTGGACCTGCATCGTTAGATAGAACGCTGTAGAAGAGATGAAAGCGGATTAGATGAAGTTTTCATACTTCTCAAAAAAACAATAGTAACAAAGGTAGTACAAAACCTAAATTTAAATAAAAACTGTAATGTTTTAATGTTCAGTGATGAGATTGGAAAGCATATGGGTTACCTACTTAGAGCAAACTTGGATCAGCCTGTTATTAACCACTGCATGCCCAGTGGTTCTTACCAGGGCATACTTAATTATATTAAGGCCTATAAATTTTCTGAAAACAGCATATTTGTTATACTTATAGAGCAGAGAGGAAAAATGAGCAAACATCAATTGACTAAAAATATAAATAATCTTAGCATATTGAATGTAAAACAAATAATATTGTTCACTTTTCCATTCCGCAAATACTTACATGACAATTATAATCTTTTAACATATAAATTCAATTTGTCAATGCATGCAATGTCCTAAAAATTTAATAATTTACATGTAATTGACATCAATAATTATATTAATAACAAAAATAATGTAGGAATAGAAATTGTATATCAAAATCTTATAAAAGACAGATAGTACGCTTATTGTCATATTATTTAAATAACTTAGCCAAGCATTTGGCTTGTGAGACTGCCTCTTTTGGGCATAATACTAGTTTTAATATACCGACTTTGGAAACGCTTCCAAGAAATTCAAGTCAAATTGCTTCTATTGGGCAAGATAATAGTTTTAAGACTTTGGAAACTGTTCCAAATACTTTTTTTAGCTAAGTGTACAACAGATAATCCCTCTGGCTAGACTTTTGTGTCTAATAATAATTTACTCAAATGTTCTAAAAAAAAACATAATGTAGAGAATGTAAAATCCCTAAACATTGTAAACCAAAATATTCAAGGTATGCCTGACCTTGAAAAAGAGTTGTTTATGAACTGCTGCAACATAGATATTCTATGCATTACAGAACTTTGGCTAAAATCTCACCAGTTCATGTTCAACTTCAGTAGTCACCAAATTAGTAGTTCGTTCAACAGGTTTTCACGCTTTTCATGGTGGCTCTTTGATTCTTGTAAATAACAAGTGAAATCATAAAGATCGGAAAGATATTGTGAGCGTCTCTATTGAACGAATTATTGAAATAGCCTGTGTGGAGTTAGAGCATTTCATTGTTGTTAGTGTGAACAGGCCGCCCTCAACGGATTATGTCATTTTTGAAAATAAAATGGAGGAGGCTCTATCCATTATTTGTAAAAAAAATAAAAAAGTATTTGTTTGCGGAGATTTCAATATAGATTTGTTAATAGAAAAGTCCTCCTTAGGCATAAAATTAAAAAGTCTATTTAAATAATTCAACTGTAAAAATATATTTCTATCACCGACTAGAATAACAGCAAATACATGCATGTTGCATGCATATATAATATTTTTACAGATTGTGTTACAGTTACAAATAAAAGTATTATAAATAACCTTTCTTCTGACCATCGTGGGCAGTAAGTGCAAATTGAATTGTTAACGGAGTAAATGAAAGGAAAAAATTGTTATAAGACCTAAACATAAACGGCAGTTGAAGATATTTTAAAAATAATTTATAATATAAATTCCGTCTCTTATCGAACATAATGATCAAAATAAACAATTTATATTTTTTAAAGTCTTTAGTGATTAGTACGACTCTGTATTTAAACCCAAAAGTGTCTTAGCTAACCAACGTCTATGCTTTAGCGATTGGGCTACTGTGGGCATCCAAATAAGCAAAAAACGATTGTATGAGTTATAAAGTGAAAGAAAGTTTAATATAAGCGAGAAATTTAATGATTATGTTAAAAAATACTCTAAATTATTTAAAGTAAACTGTCGTATAGCAAAATCACGTTTTTTAAGTAAAAAAATTAAAAATACTAATGATAAAATAAAAACTACTTGGAGTATTATTAATGCTGAGACTGGAAAATCAAAATCTCATAAAACTGATTACTGTCTAGAAGTTGATGGGACTATTTTTAACTCAGAAACATATATTGCCTCATTGTTCAATAGTCGTTAAAAATAATCACGAGATAGTTTTGTTCGCAGATGACACATCACTTTTGGTTAGAGTTAAAAGACGCGAAACAGTTCTAGATAATGTAAACAACTATATGACTAAAGTTGTCGGTTCAATATCAATAATTTGCTTTTAAACAGTAAGAAAACAAAATGTATTAAATTCTTAACGCCAAATGTTAGTCAAGTAAGAACCAATGTACTTATAAATGGGGAGCAATTAGATGTTGTAGATAGCGCTGTATTCTTAGGCATTACTTTAGATGCAAAACTTCAATGGGGCCCACACATAGCTGGATTGGCGAGTAGACTTAGTTCTGCAGCTTTTGCGGTTAAAAAGATTTGTCAACTTACAAACGAAGCCACAGCCCGGCTATTATACTTTAGCTACTTTCATAGTGTGAATTCCTATGGTATCCTATTATGGGGACACGCAGCTGATATACAGACAATATTTGTACTGCAGAAGAGGTCTATTCGAGCAATATACAATTTAGCTAACAGACACTCTTTAAGGGATAAATTTAAAGAGATCAATATACTAACTTTACCTGGTCAATATTTATTTAATAATTTAATGTGTGTTCATAAGAATATTAATCTTTTTAAAAATATAGTGATGTTCATAATCGAATTACAAGAAATAAACAAAAACTCTGATCCACACAAGGCTTGAAAAAATTGATAAATCATTTAAAGGACAATGTGTCCGTTCTTACAACAAAATCCCTGCAGAAGTATGTATACTGAATTTAAAAAGTTTAAAATTTTTGTTAAACAGAAACTTGTCACAAAAGCTTACTATTTAATTAAAGACTATCTTATAGATAAAAAGAAAAACTAAAATGTTGCTATCCTAGTACTTGTATTTGGAAATGTACCAATCGTTACACACATTGTAACTAGCACAATCAAAGTTTTATAGGAGTTGCTTGAGTGTGTCATGCTCTCTCAAAGTGTCTCTGCGGTGGTGGCGTGTGTGTCGGACCGTTACGTTCCATAAAACATGGTTGAGCGAAGCGATGGCTGATTCATGTGTCATACTTGTGAACGGGTGCCGCTGTGGTCTGCTCTTGTAAACTTCTTTTTATTCTTAGTATTCGGTCATCGGTGTAGGATTTCAACGGCAACTCCTCAATTACTAAACAAATAATACTTGACGTTTTCAAGTAGCTTATGTCCTTTTCCGGGACTCAAAACTATCTGCATGCAAAATTTCTTCTTGATCGGTACAGTGGTTTCACCGTGAAAAGGTAACAGACAGATTTACTTTCGCTTTTATAATATTTATTATTATATTATATTCATGGATGTATGTACATATGATTGTGCAGAAATATAATTATGATGGCGCTAATGCCACTAGTACTATTAAATAGCGGAATTCTCTTAAATATCTAAATTCCTTCACTCGATTAACGATATTTGACGCTTCATATGGTGCGCCCCCTATGCTACATTAAAAAAAAATTACATGTTTGACTTTGTTTTTAGTAGCTTACTTACTTATTTTTTAATACCTTATAAGTGTTTCGGTACATATTGTACACTCTTTAGCTAATTATCGAAGTATTGTATTACTACTTTAAATGGAACTTCTTGCCAGCTTTTTTGGCAGAAATTAACATTGTTTGCATTGTATTGACGATTCAAAACTGTTCTTAGAAACCTACTTGAATAAAGTTTGAGTTTAAGTTTTTGAGTTTGAGCAATTACTAGTTGTGTGATTTCAATACAAAAAAAAGGCAATCTTGGAGGGATAGCATAGTTTATTGCCTTTTTTGAGTTCTGCAACGTAATGCAAAAAAAAAACAAACTATCTACCTAACTGTCTATCCGTCCGTTTGTTACACCCTTTAATTTTGTCATCATTCTATTGACTCTTAGGAAATTTACATGCAGATATTTTATGTGAACCACTATAGAGTTTTTACATAATTTGAAGTGGATTAGTTAAGGTTAGATTACGTTATATTTTTTGGGTTCCGTACATCCGAATGAAAAAACGCCGGAACCCTTATAGGATCACTCGTGTCGTCTATCTGTCCGTCTTCCACTAATCTGCGCTGAATCATCAGCTAGATCGATTATACTTAAATTTGGTACACATATGTGTTTCTCTGAGTCAAAATGGATGTGCAACGTAAATTTATGAATTTTGAATATGGAGATCACTTTTGGGACGTAAATTAAAAATTAAAAAAAAAACTCTAAATAGCTTGTTGTGTGTTATTTAAGATAATAGATGAAAATTTACCATTATGCTCCAAAACTACTAAGCATAGAATTTTGAGAAAATACAGAAAATAGTTCTATAAGTACCTATAAATAACAGCAAACCCTATGAGAAATCTACTGTCTGCAAATAACACAGTAAATCTCTTGTTAGTTAGCACAGGTAGATTTAAACTTACAAAATTTAAAGTTTTTGGGTAATTGAATTTTTTTAAATCCTAAGTACGAAATTTTTTTTAATGAAACGATTTTACTTACACAACTTTTTTGTGAGTAGTTAAAGTTTGTATAAATCGATTTGACGGATTTTACCCATTGACTATAACAGCTCCACACTCCTAACTTGAAATCTGTTGAGAGAAATTCTTGAGATGTTTCAAATACGATTAGACTTATTTTGATTCAAAAGACAATTTATAACGAGGTCAGTGTCAATAAAGATAAATACATAATTAAGTAAAACCAATTAATGTAGATTGTAGACCCAGAGATTTTGTATTCATACCACTTACATAATTTGTCGTAACAGCACAAACGTCTTACTGTGTACCATAAAATATTTTAGAAAAAAAAGTTAAAATAAGTAAGTAAAAACCACTATTACTTACAGGTGTACTTACTTTCGATTGTAAAGAAACAAACGCTAAAACAAAATATGTGAAATTCATAATTATGATGTAATAACGTCTGTGCATAAGTTTTGTTTTTTCAATATTATGGGGTATGCATAAATATTTTAAAAAATGTATGTCGATGTCTATTTCCCAACCGCAGCATAAATGAATTGCATGATTATTCTTATTCAATCAATCTCCTGTTTTATGGCCACTCAGTCATAACATCCAGAACCCCGTGAAGCGGTCCCCTGCCGATAATTCCGCAGCGGCAGAGTAAACAAGAGGGGAATATAGGGGAGAGCGGTGCGCTCGCTCCGCCATTGCGACGCCACGGCTACTTTATTTTATTACCTCACTTACTGCTTACCGAATTCGTCTCACAATTTCTTTATTCCTGGTAACTATGTAAGTTTTATGTAAATTTTTCGTTTAGTTTTAAATTTGTCTTTTTGATTGTGATACTATTATTAAATATCTTCTTTTTGATCCTTAATCCATAGAACTTGACGACCCTAGAGATTAAGCGGTGGCAATAAGAAAGCCCAGGAACTCTATTTCAGATCTTGTCAGATATGAGTTGATGCATTTCAAGCATTTGTATGAATGTGCATTGTCAGTTTCAAGCTCATGAAGAGGATGACCAGCGGCTAGACTGGTACTGGTATCATAATGATCTCTTATCACACAGTATAGTTGTAGATCTGCGCGACAGATGGTGCACCCATAGCAGCAATATTTTTCAAAGTCAAAGTCAAAATGTTTTATTCAAATTAGGATTTTACAAAAACTTTTGAATCGTCAAAGTTATGAAATACTATTTTGTGAAATCCGGGTTCACAATGTTAATAATTTTCTACCGAGAAAAATCCGGCAAGAAACTCGATAGTTACTCTTTTAAAAAAAAACTTAAAAACTACAAATACAATAAATTTTTCAAATAACAATCTTGAGCCGTACAATTTTATATTATTTTTCATCCTGTAATTGAGCATCTTCAGTCCCATGGATTTTTATCATTTACATAGTCTTAAATATTGTAGTATGTTTTTTACAAAGTAGTTGTTTGATAAAAGATTTAAATTTACTTATTGATAGCTTTTGAATATTATTAGGATTTTTTTTGTAAAAGTGTATACATTGCCCCATAAAAGAGTTACTAATTTTGTGTAGACGTGTATCATGCACCAACAGCTTATTTTTACTTCTAGTATTTACTTTGTGAAGGTCACTTTTCTTGCTGAAACTATTGATATTGTTATGAACATATAAAATATTTCCATATATGTCCTGCGACGCTAAAGTTAAAATATTTTCTTCCCTAAATCTAATCCCTCAGAGATATCCTAGATCCTAATTTATAAATAGCGCGAATTACCCGTTTTTGTAACAAAAATATTGTATTTACATCAGCAGCGCTACCCAACAATAAAATACCATATGTCATTAAACAATGGAATATAATATGCTAAAATATACTATTCTTGCAGTGTCGACATGGGTCAATTGTCTTATTTTCTTGATCGCATACACAGCAGAGCTAAGTTTTTTGGCTAAGTAATGAATATGAGGACCCCATTGAAGGTTGTAGTCCAGCATTATGCCAAGAAAGACTGTTGAATCAACAAGTTCTAATATCCCACCATTAATATTAATACATGTTTGTATCTGATTTACATTTGGTAGTGTAAATTTAACACAGTGTTTTTCTCATTAAGTAACAAATTATCAGCGTTAAACTAATTTACAATTTTAGAAATGGCATTATTTAATTCAATATAACATATCTGTCGTCTCTAAACTTTAAAAAGTAAAAAATAATAAGTTACCAGCGGATGACCAGGAACAAAATAATATACGCCCTCTCCCCATAGAAGTAGCCATTTAAGACGATTGTTCAAACATAAGCATACCTACTTCTAGTAGTTGCAGACCAACTAGTTTAGTTTTAATACTCAATTTTAATAAACCCCTGCGTATATATGTACACCCGCATTCTTTCACCAACTGTATTCCGAGTAAACAGGGGTCTTCAATGAATTGATTGAAGCACGAACGGTTCGACAATCCGTCGCCGTCCTTATTAGGTACATCTACGTGACGTTCGCTACCGTCAGTTGAATAGGATTAACCATGTCTATTTTGCCTATCAAGTTGAACTTAACACAACTTACATTACGGTCGGAAATCACATTGTCTTTTTTAACATTGAACAAAGTGTACAATTGTAAGATTTGACGAGATGAATAAGGGCTATTTCTTGTTTCTTTACATTTAGGTTATAGCCAAGTATCGCACACTGGCATCTTTCAGTTACGCATTTGCCACTTTCAGTCGGTGCGAAAATCCACACATTGTCCACATTAGTTCTAAAATTCGCAAATAGGTTGCAAAGTTGCGACATAACCGCTCTACTTTCGCAAGTGCAATGTACAAAAAATGTTGGGTTACGTCTAATTACTTAGCAGCGAGGTAACTGATGAAAAGAATGATTGATATAAGTAATTCATTATTAGAGTTGCAGTTGTAGGAGGGTCTATTAAGTGGTCACTTACAGCGGCGCAAGTCGATGACGGGCGATTGAGCGAGCTCTAGTTGTCTCTGTGGGATCGAATCTGAAAGAGAACTTAAGTCACCGACATAGCTCGCAGAATCAGCAAGCTGAAGTGGCCGTTGGCAGTGCGGTGGGCTGATCGCTGGTCGATGGAGCAGCTACGTGTCTGAGTGGACACCGCATGCGGGAAACAAAGCATGGTACGCGGTAACCGCCCGTTGCACCGATGACCGTAAAAGAGTGACTAATTGTGGCTGTTGCATAGGCCAAAAAGCTACGACGTGCAAGTAAATAGGTATACCAAAGATAATTTAATGCACTACGATATAAGATATACTTAAAACCATTACACAATGATATACAAATTTCGATGACCCATGGCGCCCCTAGAGGACACCTTTAGCAATAAGTAAATTAATGCAATAAGTCAAAATTACCCAATTAGCGAATTCAGTAGATAAAACGTCGATATAGGTTTGTTACTCAATTTACAAAAATGCTGATTAGGGATCTATCCTATAAATTGTATGTATTGTAACCATGAATTATATTCTTATAGAAATAAAATTAATGCAATAGGTCGACAATCAATAAGCCAATGATGCCAAAATTAAATTAATTTAGGAGTTATTTATGTTTCTCACTCTATTCCTCACATCCTGTAATCAACATCCCGGATCCCAGTCGAGTCCCTACTCTAAAGGGAATAACACACGTACGCGGCTCGTAAAGTTCTCTTCATCTCATTGTGTCCTAGTAGTTTAAGTGAAAGTGACAGTGAAAAGTGCAAGGAAAAAACATGTTTTAAGGGTAAATAAAACATATCTATTTTTATTTAGTAACTAAAGCATTAATTTCTGTAATAACAATATAAACAGAAAAAAAATAAAATTTTGTGTTATGATTATTGGACAATAATATACAGAAAAATTAAGAAAATAAAATAACAGTATATTATTGACCAAAGAGAAAATTATAAATAGTATCTTTTTAGGAATTATTTTTTAAGTCTTTGCTACTATAAAAGTAAGTTAGTCAGTTTCATGCCTTTTGAATTCGTTGTTTAATTATTTACTTTAAAATCATCTTCTTAAATTCTTAATACTAATTAGTTTTGATTTATGTTTATTTATATTATTAATGTTTTAGGGATCAGGTACGTTTGCATAAATCAATTTAGAAATATTTTAAACGACAATAAGTGAAATTCAAACGATATTTTCTCATGACAAGTATCCTCTAGTTATGTCAGTGATCAATACCAACAGTTTTTTAATTTACGAAACTATATTAGTGCAGTGAATTTCATCTATAGTGCAGGCTTACACTGTTTTTTTCTAAATTCAGGACTGTTCTATTGAAGTTTCTTAGCCAAATGGAAAAACAGAACCCTTATGATACGTATTTCACAACCATAAAATTTCGCCATCTCTGCATCGACTATATGTTTAAAATTTACAAAAAGGATATATGGGATCATCTAATGTAAAGAACTATACAGTTTTGTACTAAAATTGAGTAAAAACTAAAAATTCGGAAAAGTCATGAAAGTTTTAGTAAAATTTGTTCATACGTTTTTTAGTAATCCGTAATTTTTCTTACTCTACGGAACCCTAACTTAATGCGGGTACGACACGCCCTTAGCTGGTATTTACATATACAGTTAGTGTGAAACAAGTTGGCCTCAAAGAAAAGAAAAGTCATGGCCCATCAGAAAAAACCAGTGACTTTATAAGTATTACAAGTTATTAAAACTATTTACAATTATTTTAACGAATATTTGTCGTTTCTAGTCGTTTTTTTTTTTTTTGTTGTTATGGACTATAACAGAAGAGGAACAACGTTGTCACATCATGTTTATTTTTCAATGAAAGAAATTTTACATACATTAAATTTAGAGGTTGTTATTTTCTTTAATAACGTAAAAACTACAGTTCTTGATTAATTTTGATAAAACAAACTATGTTTACGAAACTTGTCTAAAGGCAAAATGATGTTGAACATTTGTATTGCTTCAAACGCTTGGCATTCTACAAATAAACTATTTGTTAACGTATACAGAGGAAATCATTTAGCAGGTATTTATATTCATTTTTGTTCACTTTGTACCAGCGTTGCCAGATTTTTTTTTTGCCAAGTCGGGATTAAGAAACTTTTAGAGTGAAAAAAGCGGGATTCTTTCGTCGAAAGCGGGACATAGTAAAAAAAACGTATATAATCAAAAGTTTTTGAATATTTATCTTTTTATTTGAGTTCAAATTACGTTTACGTGAAAAAATATCTAAGAAAATGTATTTTAATACAAATATAATATTTTAAATCAGATTTACCCTATCGTTAAATCTTGTCTGTGCCACCCGCCTGCGCTTTCTCAGTACGCTGCACGCACGGTCGAGTTATTCCCGGCGGGAAAAGCGGGATTGAGCCTGTTCCGCGCGGGACATTTAATTTTGGTATTAAAATCGGGACGTTCCGTCAAAATCGGGACGTCTGGCAACTCTGCTTTGTACACTCAAGCATACTTAGGTAGAAATCTCGATATAACAATTTTAATTTGGGTTAAAATATAGTACTTTAGTAATAATTCAAAGTATTATGCCAATACTCAGTACCTGTGTGAACATGTTATGAATATAAGAACAAAAACAACAAAAGTTATTTGTATGTACTTTCTTTCAAATATTCTAATATTGATTGATCTTACGTTTAAAGCCAGGGTCGAACTAATCTTGTACAAGTAATAAAATAAAATAAATATTTTTGGACAATACACAACACAGCGCTGTCTGGCCCCAAATTAGGCAAAGCTTGTGTTATGGATACCAGACTTTACTTTCCTTTTATAAATACAAACGTATTTTACAAAAATACACCCACATTCAAGACAAACACAAATGTTTATCACATAAATGTTTGTCCAGTGCGGGAATCGAACCCACACCCTCTGCACAGCAGCCAGCCACACTGCCAAATAAGACTGTGAGGGAGTCTAAATCATATATACGTAATACTACCTAATACTTAATTAATCCATAATGCAAGTCGAGCTTTTTATTTTTCAGAAGATTCCCGAATTTAGAAGTTTGTAAAAGGTAACTAACTCCTTGTAAAAATCTTCTGATATAAATATAAAAGTGTATCAATTTGTAAATAAGTAACTATAACCATATAGATGTAACTTGTACGTATGTAACATTAACAAAGAGTTCGTAAATCTTCCTTTGTACATAAAAGTAGAAATTGAAAGTGGTGTTTTAAAAACGTCTACTTTAACATTCATGACTTACTTATAGGCCAAGGGGCGGCCGTAAAAGAGCTGTAGATTTTTTAAACGATAAAATTTTTAGAAAAGCTCGTCGTGACAATAAACCTCCGTAAGGGGGGAGGAACAGGGAGCAGAGAGGGATTATTGCGGAATACGAGGCAAAAACTGTTCATTATGAACTCAAATTAATTTTTCTTGTAAAACATAGCTAATTATTATTATGTATTAGTCTGAATTATTTCAGCTCAGAAATTTCGAAGACAGGTCAGCAATTTTAAGGAAATATTTGGCAATAATTTTATTATAAGCCAAGCACTATAATTATTTTGTAAAATTATTAAAATAATATTTTTTAAATATGCAAACGAAGCCCGTTTATACGACTTATTTGACTTATTTCTAGATTTTGAAACGAAAAAATGCTTCCCATCCCCCAATGTTTCCCGTTACAGTTAGGCAACACTGGTTTTTCTTTATTGTCACGGTAAATTGTAACTGTTTAAAAATTTCATCCTTTAAGAATTTTTCAGCTATTTTGCAGCTGCCACTTGGCCTATTATAGCTCTGCACTATCTGCATCACTTAAAAACTAAAAGAAACTAATCAGCCTGTAAGAATCCACTATGAGCATAGGCCTTTCCGAAAGAACGCCATAACACTTGGCCCTGCACCTACGACTACTTACCTCAGGTCATTGGTACACCTGGTTGGAAGGCGACCCACTCTACGCTTACCGATCCGTGGTCTTTACTTTTGAACAACGTCTGCCCCAACGACCATATTTTTAACCTACTATTTTTAAAATAAACGTTAAGAGCACGCGGGCGCATGTTACATTCATCAAGGCAATTAAAATTTCCTTTCGTCACTTAAGGATTCGTATAACATCTGCTGTGGACATTAAAATGGAGACTAGTTAATTTGACTATATTAGTTATGAGTAAATAGTTCATTTAAATAGATGGTTTAAGTAGTTTATTTTTTGTTACGGTCTGCTACTGACATTAAATTAACGTAGTCTGATTGTTGGCTGTTATGCTATTTACATTTATATGTGCTTTTTTAAACTGTAAATCAACTGCAATGCCTTTGATTAGATCTTATCCCATTATTAATATTATAAAGGCGAAAGTTTGTGAGTGTGTGAGTGTGTATGTTTGTTACTTCTTCACGCGTCAACCACTGGACGGATCGGGATGAAACTTGGCATACATATATGTTAGGTCCTGGAATAGCATGTAGGCTACTTTTAATCCCAAAATTCCCGCGGGAATAACTATAACCAAGCCTAAACGAACTATAGCTATAGCTACAGCTTGATATAGCAAACTTCATAAGTGTAATTAAGGAGTAAATCACAGTCGCCGATAACCGAATTTAGCGCGGGGTAATTAAGTAGTAAATCACAGTATCAATACTGAGATTAAGGCGCATATAGCAGCTAACTAGCGCCGCCATTAGATATTCTCAATTTTATCTTCGTAGAAAATGAATTTCTAAAATCCAAATGTCGCAAATATAAAGCTAGTCATAAGCTTTTATATAAAACGGCCACTTTTAGCAAAAATTACAACTACAACTAAGATATTATTTAGAAACTATATAAAACCTTCTAAAAATAGCTAATGACTAGCTTTATATTTGCGACATTTGGATTTTAGAAATTAGTTTTCTACGAAGAGAAAATTGAGGATATTTAATGGCGGCGCTAGTGGGGTGTAAGAGGGCCCTTCAATAAAGAAGTTCCACGCCAATAACCAAATTAAGGGCAGGGCGGCCGCTAGCAAAATTCATTAATTACCAGCTATCCCATTAATATTATAAATGCGAAAGTTTGGATGTATAGTTGTTTGTCACACTTCAACCACTGGATGGATTGGGAACCGCTCAACTGATTTAGATGTAATTTGTCTGAGTCCCGGGGAAGGCTATTTTTCATCCCGGAAAATTCAAATTTTCCGGCGGGAATAACTATAACGTTTGTTACTTAATCCTGCTGCACTGGGAGCATTTAAATGAGCTGACATTTTGCACACAGAGATAGATAAAGATACGGAAAAGGACAAAGGCTACTTTTTATCCCGGGAAATTCAAAAGTTCCCGCGGGAGTAACTATAACCGAATTCCACGAACGAACCATATTTGCAGGTATAGCTTGCTATAATAACTTCTTTAGTATAATCAAGGAGTTGCCGTAAGAATCCTAGGCCGATAACCAAATGTAGGGCGGGCGGAGCCGCGGGCAAAGTCCAGTATGTGTATAGTCCTTAGTTAACTTTTCAATGTTTATGTAGGGAACAATTTTTAGGGTTCCGTACCCAAAGGGTAAAAAAACGGGACCCTATTGCTAAGACTTCGCTGTCCGTCCATCCGTCCGTCGGTCTGTTACCAGGCTGTATCTTATGAACAGTTATAGTTAGACAGATGAAATTTTCACAGAAGATGTATTTCTGTTGCTGCTATAACAAAAAGTACTACAAAACAGAATTAAATAAATATTTGAGAGAGCTCCTATACAACAAACGTGATTTTTTTCCACGTTTTTGCGAGCAATTGATAACAGCAACAGGTAGATATTCACTCACTAAAATAATTAAATTAAAATAAAACAAATATTAAAGGGGGGCTCCCATACAGCAAACGTTATTTTTTTTCCGTTTCTATAGATAATGGTACGGAACCCTTGGCCGATTTTTTGACTGCATATGTTGATAGCTCTTCCACATTTTGCTTGTAACACTTCACTGTCTATTCCGTAAGTGTCTTTCTTGCAAATTACACAAGTCATAACACTGCTCATGGTCCGCAACTACACCTGTAAACAAACAATATGTATAACGAAATGTAAATTATATAAAATTGCAAAAATATATTTAACGATTTGTATTAAGTTAATGAAAAAGTACAATGTAAATGGCTTGCTTAAGTACATAATAAGACCTATTTTGAGTGTACAATTTTTTCAAAATAGCGGCCACTTAAATATCTCAAAACTAAATACCTATCTGAATATATAAATGGCCGTCATTATAAAGTTAGTGGTTATTTTTTGCTAAATTATCTGCTTATATTAATTACTATAAATTCAAAGTACTTAGAAATCCTACGTTGATGATTGAGTATAGCGCGGCTGCGGGTAAAAGCAAGCAATTATTATTGAATAAAAGTATCGTACTGACTGTACTGAACGAAAGTGTGATCAAAGTTTTGTTAGTCAATTTTGTTATGATGGGCGGACGGATGAGCACAGTTGTTAGTCCCGGGCCCCACCATGGCCCCACTTAACTACAACTTATGATTGATTGACGGCATTCACAAACGAGGACTACCATTGTTAGATATTAATTAAATAAAAACGAATTCGTCGCTTTATGACCCACATAACTTTAATTAAACTACTTAATCGTATTAAGTTCAGTTTATTATTTAATACAAACTGTAGCCCGCTGCTTGGCTTGCTAGCTTATTTTATGAATAAATAAATAAATTCAAAAGTTTATTATTTGCAACTAATATTTACAATGATTGTTTATATAAACTAGCTTATAAAGCAATAAAATTACAATTTAATGACATTTAAAGAAAATTATTAAAGGGTCAACAAACATTTCATTACAACTTCATGCAGTACAGTTAAAATTGGAATTGGCAAATAGCATTATAATTTAAAACTTATAATAACTTCAATATAAAGGATATTAAATCCTGTAGGGATTTAGCAAAATCCCTTTTTAAGTGCTCGCCTATGTTATAACCTGAACCATTCTGTAAAATTTTAGGTCTCTAGACCTGATCTATGACCTGACCTGCAGGCGTGTGTTGATATATTAGTCAAACAGGTAATTAAATAAATAAAATAAATGTTGCATATACTTGAAGTTGATATGGTAAATTCATAAATGGTTATTACATACAGACAGACAATTATTAAAGTTTAGACATATTAACCATAGGTGATCATTGTTCACTATCATACTCACCGGTCGTTAACCGATGGAGGATAAAATCCAAAAATAAAGAGTATGCCTTTTTTATTCTTTCTATCGGGTCGACTTACATATAGCTATCGTGTTTTGATTGTATGAACCTTTAAATGCGCGTTCTTCTATGGATGATTAAATTTTTAACCCCTAAATACTGCAAGAATTGATTTTTTCAATTTCAAAGGTCTCATTTTGCATTGGTCGGCCTCTTAGGTGTGCGTGAACGTGGCTCTTATTAATCAATTCTTTGAATCTTTATCACACAACAATGATGGTATCAATACAGAAACAGGTCATTGGCTCGTCTGATAGACTAGTCGGCCGCATCAACCGTTGCATCCTGTCGCGCAATTGACGCGCGAGCTCGTGCGAATACACGCGTGCACGTGCGTGTGTGTGTGTGTGTGTGTGTGTGTGTGTGTAGTACGGGTCTATACCTATCAGTCATCTCCACTAATCAGATTTGTTTTAAGTTCAACTTGTTAGTATTGTAGGATTTTTTTTTTAATATTGATTTTTACAGGTCCTACTTTACGTCTTTAGGTACTTTGTAGGTAGGTTTGTAACTGGCTCCATCAATTGAACGGCAATATACAGTCGGTTGATTTTTTTTTGTATTTTTTAAGCACCTATGACAGATATCTTTAGCTTTTTAGAGATATCTGTTATAGCTTCTTATTCTAAGAAAAAATCATTCGACTGAATATTGCTGTTCAAAAAAGTTAGGCTCGAACTACATGCGTCCGGTTTGGATTCGGAAAGAAATCGACTCAGTTGGCATCACGTCAACTGACTCTGACACGACGTCACTTGCGTTGGATAGTAGTCGCGACACTTTTTGTCAAAAATGAAAAATTATCTTTTGTTAAGATTTTGTGTATGTTATGGTATTTCGCTGTACCGGTGTGCTAGATGCATTGTTAATTTTCAATTACGGTTATCAAATGTTCGGAAATGACCATTTTAGTTTTTTGCAGATGCGCACGCACCATCCTATTATCAATGATTCAGTCGTCACACTGGCGCAAAATTTGTCCAGAAACACCCGAAACGAGGTGTCGTGTGGTCAGCTTCATACAACTGCATATATCATTAATAGGCTCCGCCTATTTATGCCAAAAGAGCATGCTCCGGTTGCTTCCGGGTAAAATTCAGAATCGAATGATTCCAGATCCTATGTAGTCGATGTACGGAAAATTCAAATGTTATTTTGAGCAACATATTCGATCCGGGCTTATCCGGAGCCGTTTTTTTCCGGACGGAAAGATTCTGAATTCATGTAGTTTGATCCTTAGAAACCTAGGACAGAAGGAAGGAATAAAAAAGGGGGTATCTATACAAAAATCATGTATTTTCAAAGTTTTTATTTTTTAATTTGATTATAGCGTAAACTTTAAAGTAAAACAAAGTGATTCGGACTTGCGCCATGTTTTGTGACGTAACAGAGCAGAACCCTCAGCGCGCGATAATTATCGAAAATACGATGTCATAATTGAAACCACTTATACCTAAATACAGGTACCTCAATACTTGAAGATGAGGGTCCTTAACCAATGCGTCTTGCTGGTCATGACCTATAGCGCGGAAACGTGGACACTGACAGTTGGCCTGATCCATAAGTTTTAAGTAGGTCAGCGAGCTACGGAACAGGCTGTATTCGGAGTTACTTTGAAGGATATGATCAGAAATGATGCGATCTGATGACGAAGCAAAGTCTAGCCTGCAGAATAAGCAAGCTGAAGTGGCAATGGGCAGGTTATATTTATCGCAGAACCGATGGTAATGAAAACAACTCATTGATAAGCGCAGCGTGGGTTGCCACCCTGACAGGTGGACCAATGACCTGGAAAAGGTAGCTGGAAGTGGATAGATGAGAAAGGCGGAGGACCGGGTGTGGCGACGTTCATAAAGAAAGGCATACGTCCAGCAGCGTGTAGCTCATAAAAGCATGCAACCTGTCACATCGAAAACAAAGGCATACATGTTACTGCGACCAATAATCTCAACATCAGCCTACATCTATGATCATAGCATGGCATGCATATGGGGTCAACAACTGATGCAGGATGGGGTGCGGAACGGGGACGTCCCACTTAATTGTCAACTAACTGTCGTGTGATAGCGACGTTGCGTCACAGCGTTTCGTAATAACTAGTGTCAAAGGATATTTACTGCTAGTGTCGAATAACTAGTTACATCGGTTTGAATTAATTTACATCTGTCCCTGGAAGTATTTCAATACGTAAAACACAGAGAAACAGGACCTTGTAGCTTTTGTATCACGTAAGTCTATCAATCTAAGAATGAAGGTTTTATAAATGATTTTTATTATTGCTAAAACGTTTGTCAAATTTAAACATAAACGTGAACGTGTGTAGATAAGTAGATATATGATTCGTTTAGACAAGTAGGGGCGTGAGGAAAAGGAATTTAGCTTGTAAAAAGGTGATTTTATATTTTGAAAAAAATAATAAAAAATCGTAACTTATTTTGGAAAAAACAATTGATTTAAATTTTTATAAGTTTTGAGTAGAATCTTTATAAATTAGGTTGTTAACATATTATACATATTTGTCACAACATATGTAGATGCATATCAAATGTAAGTTATTAAATGTATATCAATAATAGTATTTTACTTAAAATTTTCATTTTTTTCAGATTACAATGAAGCCCAAGGTGTGACAGTGTTTTTTTAATAAAAAAAATTTACAAAACAAAGTGTCAAAATGCACTTGACTAAATATCAATGGTAGAAGATGAAAGCGTGTCTGGACTTTGTGTCGAGAACTTTTAGAACCCAGCTATGTTTTGTGTTAGTGATATTGGTGACGACGAGAGCGTTGGCCCTCGATGGACCCAACGTGTGCATGGCAGAGCAGAAGTAAGTAAAATTATTTAAAAGCTACTTGGGAGCTAATTGCGAATCGTATCGAGCACAGGAATTAGAGAGAAAAATGAATGGACTATTTTTTCTGACTTGTCTTAATTGTAAACTTAAAATCCAGAAAACAGTTATTTAGGCTCAAATAAGAAAAAGTACTAACTAGAATATTATTCAATCCATCTGTTTTTATCCGATTGTGTTTTTGGATTTTTTAATATTTTGAGCATAAATTGCACAGAATACTTACCTACTTGCATATATTTTACTCTCGAATTTACTGGTCTGGGCCTAGTTTTTTTTAAGCTTGTAGCTCCCTGGTTTCTATACTGATAATTATTTTCCACTTCCTTTTTACGAGCACTAGCTTTAACTTAATTCTGTTATTCCCGTGGGATTTCTACGGGAACACCTTGATTAAACCAGGATAACATTTCATTTTGTTCTCTGCTCTTCCAGCTGCACTTAATACCATTGCCGTCAAAATAAGTTATGAAATGTTTGACCCACCAGGATGTCATTTTGTCGAATGAATAACAAACATAAAGCACAAAAGAACGGATGGACAAAAGTAAAGCTTCCTACACTATTTTATGTTTTTTATAAACACTCATAACACTCTCAGTAATATGTCGCTAGATTTTAACCTAGTGCCTAAAGTCAGTGTCAGAAATTTTTCATGACGCTCTCAGTACATTGGTCACTAGATTTTAAGCAATTGATTCTTAGTGCCTAAAGCCAGTGTCAAAAATTTGTCATGACGCTTTCAGTACAAATGTCGCTAGATTTTAATCAGTTGATTCCTAGTGCCTAAAGCTCATGACGCTTTAAATACATACTTTTTTTAGTGTTAACTTTCAACTTTCTTCTCCTTCTCCGCTCTAAGACTGTTATATCAGAATGATCCCCTGTAACTAACTTATTCGAAATATGATACTAAATTATTAGTTGTTTATTGCTGACGTTTCAGATACAACATAACAAAGCGCATAAAGTATCGCGCCCCGATGGCCGTGCGGACCTACGAGTGGTGCTTCTCGGTACCGCCGCGCTGCTCGAGGTGGACCACCGAGCTGAGAGACCTCACCAGACTTGAGGTTTGTCTAAAGATATCCAGTTTTGGTAAGTTAAACGAGATCCTGAGAATTTACGTATGGGTCAGCAAAGACCGCAGTCTCATGCAGATCTAATTTATAGGAACATCTCAATTGATTTAAAACCTAAATGTCTTAGAGCAGTGTTCATTGACATCAGGTTATTGGTGTTTCAGACATATAATAGTGGTTTGCATGAACCGAATAATTTTGGGTACGTTCACGCGAACTTAAGGTTTATATCTTAATAATATATGACAAACTATCACTGAAATTTAGTATCACTTTTCTAGTTTTTATTAGACTCTCAACTAAACGTGATAAAAGAAGTTCACAAATATGGTTTTTGTGATGCAATGGTACCTTCTTACTTATTCAGTAAAATAGCTTCGAAATAGCCAGACAAGAACTTAAATGTTATAGATAATAAACTCTTAAAAAAATTGTGGTTAAAAATGGTTTATCTTCTTTTAAAATCTCGATAATTTTGAATTACTATGAAAGCAGCAGCCTCCAGAGCGTTGCTAATCTGCGAGATGGAGATCAATTAAATAAGACCTAAATCTTAAGAAAACTCCCGCAAAACTGAGTCCTACTTCTACAATTTGTAAACTACTTTGTACGTTTTAAGTTTGAAGAAATGTTGAATGCAACTAAAAATATTTGCAATTTATCATTTCAATACAAATATTGATTTGCAAATATTTTTAATTGTACACAATAGTTTCATAAACGTACAAACATAATTTTCCATGATAAGTATCTACATTATTAATATATAGGTATGAACTTTTTTTTGGAAAATAAACATATGCCTGCATAGAAATAGCCAGCAAATACGGCTAATAGTTTTATTCCAATTTTAATTGAAATTGTTGTCAAACATTTTCAGACGGAGGAACGAACGGCAGAAGTTGCAGTTTGTTGTCCAGGATACAAAATGACTGATATATCTTGTGTGCCAATATGTCCAAATGGGAAAACTGGACTCGGATGCTCAGAGGGTGAGGAGGAACTTAAATACCGTGCACGGCCTAATTTGAGAATTATGAAAGTCAAATTTTAGTGGATAGTGGAAACCTGAAAATAAAATTAAATGCTAGTAATGAAAATATTAAATTTGCAAACTAATGAAAATTACATCAGTAGGTTATTTTTTTTTTATATTTTAATAAAACACAAAACTAAAAGCAGGTAAATATTCATATTTTTATCCTGAGATCTCAATATTAGGTCACATTATCCGGTCCTGTAGAGTTAAAATCTATTATTATTTATGTACCACTAAGTCTCAGTGTTTTGTTTTGAATCATAAAGCTTTATAAATTTCAAAATTCAGCCAAATCGGTTACATAAGTTGTTTTTTCGTTACTTACTGACACACACACACACAAACTTTAGATACCAATGAAATGTACTTTGAAGTACGAAATGCCATTAACAATTAAATATGTTATAAAGATCATGCTTCGTCATCAACTTAATTACTTTTAGATTGTCCTCCGAAGAAATGGGGGCCTAACTGCGTTAATGAATGTCCCAGTTGCAAAGGACATGGAACCTGTTCACCTGTCACCGGAAAATGTCGGTGCCAGGATGGATGGCAAGGTGAGAGGTGGGTTGCCACTTTTGATCTGCTTTGTTTGTAGTGAACATACAAAAGAATCGTCTTATTTAATTTAATATCAATGTCCCATAGAAAATTTGTGATATTTTTTATCAATACTATGAACTTCGTTAATTGTTTAAACCAATTTTGTTGTAGGTATGAATAAAAAAATAATATGTAAAATATCTTTTACAGTTGTGAAGTCATCATTACAACCACAATGTCAACTTCTTTGTTAGAAGATTTACTAGCATCTACTAATAATGTTTCAACAACAGCTAATGCACCACCTATGGTCATAACTCCAAGAAATGAAACTAGTTTGGTTTTTGTTACAACCAATAGATCTACTACTTCAACAAATCAACCTACATCTTCAACATTAGCTAATTTTGAATACCCAAGTAATAAAACTGATTCCAGCTTAAAATTATTTGGTTTAAATAATAAGACGACAACTATAAAGCATTTTAATAATAGCTTGACTTCAACTTTGAAGATTCAAAAATTAATAACATCAACGCAGAAAGCCACAGAATATATTGTAACTGAGCGTACTCCATTAAAAACATCTCAGTCAAATAATTCAATATCCACAATTAGTCCTATTCAAGCAACATCTGTAACAACATCTTCGATGCCAACTACCGAATCAAAAATAATAACAAAACCCACAACTACTACGACTTTATCTTACAGTCCTGAAGTCATAACTGTTCCAGTTTTAACGACTATAGAAATTAAACCAGAAGTTACAACTACGTATAAACCTGAAATAACTAACGTAGCACATCCTACTACAATCAAGTTTAAACCGAAAGAAATCTGGATAAGACCTGCACAAAAAGGTGAACATTCATCTTTAGAGACAAAAGCTATGCATAATCAAGAACAGACTCACTTAATACATAGAATTGTGCCAAGAAAGGAACTAACATCTACTATAACAACTCCAAAGACAATAGTTGTTTCTATTATCCCTACATCAATCTCATATACAACATTTAAGAAGATCGCTTTCACGACTTCACCTTATTTTTCTTTTCCAAACAGCGTTATAAGTGTTTTTCAAAATAAACCTACTGGGCAAAAATTTACAAAATCTATTATGAATACCACATACAATTCAACTCCTGAAGTAAAACAAGTGACATCAAAACCTGCATATTCCCACAGAATGTATTCTTCAACCACAACCGACTTTAGCAAGAACAGTCTCAAGATTCCCATACGATTTACAAATATGACCACTAAATCCGTATCTCCAAGTACCATTAAATCTATTGTATCAAAAAATCATACTAACAGCATGTTTTCTGATGCCATAAAACAAATTAACTCTAATTCTTCAATTAATCTAACAATTCCTACTATTATAACTAATGTGACTAAATCAGGGATAAAAGTCTTGTCAAATACATTTAATTCTTCAGAAAATATTTTAAATAAATCATCGAGAATGGTAACGCCTACTGTGACAACTGAAAGTAACAGAAATACTAAAAATAATATTAAACAGATAGATACGACAACCAAGTCTGAAGTAACTAAAATGAAAATAACAGATACAACAGTCAAAACAACCAGAACATTACAAAACAAAGCAACAGAAAAATATAATACTAAAATAAATGTAGAAGTAAATCCTAACATCAGTACTAACACGACAGCTCAACCATCAGATGAAGAAACTTTTCATATTTTGACAGAACCCGAGCACATAACCGCCGTGATGGGCGAAAATGGTACAGAAAAACCATCACTTGATCTTGTATCAGTTATAACTATAGCAGGGGGAGTAATGATGGCTGTCATTACAGTAGCTGTGGTTATAGTAATGATTGAAAGATGCAAGAGACCAAGATATGAAGAAGTTAGAAAGATAAGTGATATTCGTATGCAAGTTATGATCGACAATAATGATATGCCGCCGCCGTATGTGAGAAGCATTTTCCACACGCCTTTGCCAGGTAACTTTATTGTTATTTTTAAATAAATAATGTAAAATAGATTTACTAACTACAGCCAAGCACATCAACTGCAGATTCACTACGAACACACCAAATTTTCGTTTAGTTCATATTTTCTGTTGCCTATTTTTAAAATTTGATTTGAAAAAATTAATAATATAGGTACACAAAGAACGTTATTGATCGTAACTCACATATAACCTCGCATCCTAGATAGACACCTCCCCCGGGTTCAGAACCTGCAACAGGACGCAGCTCAGACGAGTCGAGTGCCACGATATCAAGTTGTTAGTTTAATGTTGTGAACGAGCCGTTGTTAATCTTCAATACGACATGTAAGAAGCAGATTGACGTAATTAACGAAGGTGCAGCGGCGTGTGTATAAGTGTCTTACCCATGTCTGACAATTACGGTTATCAAAGCTGATAGTGAATGTTATCAGTACTGTCTCTACGGTGCAGTTACACTAATCTTAATCTTGTATCACTAGCTACGGCCCGTGGCTCCACCCTCACTAGAGTAGTTCATGCGGGACCTGTTGAATTATCCGGGATAAAAGCTAGCCTATGTGTTAATTCAAGATATATAAACTATTCAATCTAAATATATTCCTAATTTCATCCAAATTCCATCCAGCTGGTACACGTGAAGGAGTAATAACTATCACACAAATTTTCGCATTAATCATACATACCTCATACCTCAATTGAAATCCCTTAAGTTTGTTACGTTAAAGAAACTTGAGAAGGTTGGTGTTGACAACGTAGCACCGATGTCACGCACAACAGTTAAATCTAGCCACAAACGACGATATATCCATGAAGCGTGGCGTGCTATTTGAAAACTAACGATGCAGATGCCGTCTTAAAAATAGAATGCAATTTTGATATTCACGAGCAGTTTTTTGAATGCACTCCATGGATTTGGAATGATGAACAGTCATCAGTAGTCACCTTAAAAGTTCCGAAAGGGCTTATTGATCCTACTTGGAGTAAGTTTCAAACGGGTATGTGTCGAAGCCAACGAACTTACTTCCCGAACAGCCCTCAAGCTGACGTCGATGATGATGAATTTACCTACTTTGCGTCAATCACATAATAACAACGGTAATAAATTCATGCTATTTTGTTTTATTTAATTACTTTAATAACCATAGAAAAAACAGGCAAAAATCGAATTTTTAATTTTTTTTTTCACATTTTGTTTCTCGAAATAAAAATATATGTAAGATAATGTAACGTTTTTTAAAATTTACTTACTGACATAATCAATACTTATTTTAGCCGATTCAATTGGTTTTAATATTATGGGTCTCAGACCCTTTGAACCATTGAATTGTATTCGAATAAAAAAATGATAAATAACTACACTAAAATATAAGAAAGTATATGAGCTTACACACCTATTATATTCTTAAATTTCAATTTTCTCTTCATTGGCCCATTAGCTCAGTTGGTTAGAGCGTCGTGCTAATAACGCGAAGGTCGCGGGTTCGATCCCCTCATGGGCCATATAGCTTTTTTATATATTATTTTTGTTCTTTTCAGATCCACCAACATCAGATAAGTGCCACTACCAACCAATATCGACATTGGATCGTAATTTAAAACAGTTTATGAGGCCAGTAGTAGTACAGGCTATTTCGCCAGTTATGCTAGAAAATTTCAGAGGTTTGTTCCACATTTGTTTACATTATTATGGGTAAATTTAAGGCTATAAGCAATCTTGATCTTTATTTTAAAACAATTTCATAATAAAAATTAGGGACCTACCACAATCTTACTAGTTTTTTCTAATTTAAGTACCTACAGAAATAAAGTCAAAACATTGTTATATTTTTTTGTATCTAAATAGTTAATGTATTTGTAATTAAACTAAAATTAAAAACTTAATGTAAATAAAAATAATTGTAATTTACAGATATCTTAGAATGTCACTACGATCACTTGCCTCGAAGAACTCAACATTTCGAAACACTGCCCACTAGAACTACGCGCTCCTCACTAGCGCCATCTATGAACGACACTAAAGAACTACGTCATCAGCGAGCTGTCTCTGTGGCTGAGTCTACAATAGAAGCATTAAAATGTGAAGCCAAGTTTGACGTCATTGATAGTACCACAGCTGAGCCTCTATATGCAGAAATACCTTGTTGGAGACCACCTTCCGAGCATGCTATAGAAGTGGTAACAGTAAACGGAGAAGCTGTTACTGAATTATGACCACGAAAGCATACTAATAACAACGTCAGTTTTTGAGTTAAATCATAGATGTCGTTGACAATCATGCTAGCAAATAGCTAACTTTAACATACCAAAGATATTGCTAATTTTAAGTATCCCTCAAATCCTTACAAAAATGTTCTCTCTATACCTACCTACTGTTCTTTTTACAGTTTAATTAAGTAGGTTACAAGTAGAGAAAGTGATAGGTTGATACCTAATTAAATTAATTTTGATTTGTGTTTAAGAAGTTGGCCTTTAGTAAATAACAAGAGAAACAAGCACTATAACAAAAAACAGACAATCCAACGCTTCAAACAGCGAAGCATTCATAAGAAGGTCGATCCCGTGTAGGGATCTGCGCCTAGGTCGTCAGGGAAAAAAACGGTTCCCGTAAAATATGAGGCTGCAATATAGCGTCAAAAATATAAATGGTTCGGATTTTTACTGTAAAAACAATATTTCTCCCATAAAGAATGATTTTACAGAAGAAATTTCTAAAAAATTATAAAAAACCTCCAAGTTTCTACAAACAGGTATCTTGTAATTTTCGCATCCAACAAACCGTATATATTATGACAAAAAGCGTTTCCAACACACACACTTCCCAGTGCCGCGCCAATTCAAATATATTATAGGATTCCCCGTCCCTCATCCTATCACGTGGGAATAAATTTCTACTGTAACCTCATGCAGAAAAAAATCCCTGCCGACAGAGGAAAAGTGGACACGCAAAACGGATACATTTACTAACATTCATCAATAGTAACTAGTAAGTAACTAGTGAGAACCTGGTAAGACCTGGTAGTTCTTAATTTAAGTATCGCGATCCTTCTGTTAGTCTACGTAGATATTTTATATGTTTAAGAAAAAAGTAGAAATAAAAGTGTCATATTAATTTGTTCTTTATTAATCATACTACCTGTAATAATAAATACGTACTTTTTATATTACTGAGGTGCCGAGCAAGCTTACGATCCACCTGATGGTAAGCGGAACACCTTACCAAGTCTTTCTCGCGCGTAGGCGACTTTAAAAATCTAATAACTTCCTTCTACAAACGTACTACAAACATTCTAAAGTTAGGTAAAACCCTACACCCACCTCTGCCACTGCCGGTGGACGTTGATAAGCTGATTATGATGATGAAGGAAGGAAGATGATGCGTTTTATTTATTTATTAATGCATCACGCTTTGTGTTAAGCTATGATCATATGAACTGAAATCTGAAGATATGCCGTAAGCTAAAAATTAGATTTATTTGTTACAAAGGAAAGTTAAACACTTCAGGTGCAAATGGTGGCCAACATTACAAGTAAAGGTCGGGTATCCCATACCCGAGAAGTTTTTAAACTCTGATTATATAATGTTATTATTGCCATGCGAGTCCTGTCGTTGCGTAGCTGGAGGTAAGGATATTTTGGATCATTTTGAATTAGGACTGTACTCAAAAACAGAAAGAAAAATAAAAAATAATGATTAAAAAAAAATTCAACTAACAATAGGTACCAAGTTTCGATAACTCAAGTTAGCTATTGTGAACATATTACTTACTGTATACCTAGTTTCAAAATGAACTTAGTAATAATTACAATACTACTACATTGTGTTAAAAAGGCATCATTGTCATATTCTATAAAAAAAAATAGGAGCTGGGCTGTGTCTAAACCACGGCCGCTTAACTTTTATTTGTGATGACACAATTAAAAGTATGGTCAAAAAGAAACCGGAAAAGTAGGAGTCGAACTCACGCACCGAGAGTTCCGCTGTCCGCAGCACCAGAGTATGCACGAGCTCGACTTGCACATGACCGGATTTTATTATTTGTTGTTCTACTATACATAAAGCTTGTATACACTAAAACCGTTTCAAGTTTAAAGGTTGTATAAGTTACCGTTTTTACGATAGATCTAAAACAATACTCAACATAAACATGTTTTTTATATGGGAACTCGCCCTAATTTTTTTTGTTATTTAATCAAAAGTGGTCTTAAAGAAAGAGTCCTATGAAGTTTGGATAGTCGTACAGACAACCAGACAGGTAGATAAACAGACAGACAGACAGAGGCCTTAAAATTTGGATATGTCGCAGGCAAATCGTATAATTCGCCGTTTTACAATATGCCTAGGCAGATCGTAAATTATGGAAAAGTAAGTTACGGAAATCGCACTGTATAAGTCATGTATTTTAGGTTAGGTTCAGTTACTCTTTTGTAAAAGTATTACGGAGCGAGCGAAGCGACCGGAGCGTTCCAGCCAAGCTTCATATAATAATCTGTTCAGTGATATGATAATTTCATTCCTTACTTTATGATCTGCCTAGGCATGTTGTAAAACGGCGAATTATACAATTTGCCTGCCGGGGGTTTGTTTTATGAATTCCCATACACTTCCTGATCTTATTTCGAAAGTCTCAATGTACGACTCTAAGATATCTCATTTTAGCAAGTCGGAAAAATTACGCTTAAATTAATATGCCTCACCTAGCTGTAACTTTCAGTTTTCGAGATCTGCTTGTCGCAACTTTTTGTAAAATACATATACATAGACATATACTAATATTGCGCATTTACAACAATATTACATTTTTGTTCATAGGGGCTAAAGTGTTTCAAGTATTATAATATAGTTTGTGATAGAACTAAACATTTGATTTACATTTAATTATGTTTTTGGCATTACTGAATATGATAAATTGTCTTAGCATTAGTTGTTAAAAGGCTAAGCAAACAATAATGTACCTGACTGACTTTGTTTTACTAAAGTTCTCATAATGGCACGCTCTATAAGTACTTACTTTGGTTTCACTAACAAATCGAAACTATTTGGTCTTTGTCGTTTTTATAAAAACAAATTATTATTATTTTCAGTAAAATATAACTTAAACAATTCAATTGGTCACTCCAATAACATGCAGTGTTAACGCATTTCGATATATTCGTATTTTTTCAATGACTCAGCGCAGCGGTGCTAAAAATTTTCGGTGTTGACAGATTGCTGTTAATGTTTGCAATCTACTTAATTGTTGTTAGGTACTTAACGTAATATTGAGGTTAAGTGATAAGTCGAATAAGGTCGAATGATAAGCTTGTTGATCATTTTCTCCCGAGAAATTAAAAGAGATTACGGTTTGAACTTTTGACATGATTATAGTTAATAAGAAATACTCCGAGAAGAGAAGAAGTTATTTCCGTATACAACTAAATCCCAAATTTTTCCCAATCACTTTAAAACCTGTAATGCAAAAAAGTTGTGCCGTTAAGTTTCTTGCATCTTGTGCCGCATTGCAATATAGTATAGTATATTACAAATAATATAGTATATATTGTACCACGGTATTACTTTACTTTACTTAATAATCTTAAAGCATAGGAATTATTCAATAATTGGCGACTTTCAAAAGGTTCTAAATGTTATAAAGAATAGTTAGTACTGTGGAGTGGCGGCAAAGAGGAGATCTCCTGCCAGGCGAGGTGTTATGCCTGGGGACCGCCGTGGTCCACTCAACTCGTACTTCGGTTTCTTTTATATACTGAACTGTGAAGGAAACTTCGATAGCGCGATGTAGGACGCGTGACGTCAGCCTTGTTTTTTTTTTTTTTTTTTTTTTTTTATACCACTAAGGTGGCAAACAAGCCTACGGTCCGCCTGATGGTAAGCGGTCACCGTAGCCTATGGACGCTTGCAACACCAGGGGCATCACTCGCGCGTTGCCGACCCTTCAGAAATCTAATTACTTCTTTTTTGAAGAACCCCATACTGTAGTCCTTAGAGAAAACCTTGGCAGGGAGCTCATTCCACAACCCAAGGGTTCGCGGGAGGAAGTTTCTCTGAAACCGCACTGTTCGCGACCATTTTGGTTCCAAAGTGTGAGAATGAATTCCCTGTCGATGGCGAGCGGTGCGATGGTAGAAAGTAGCCGTGGGCATCATTTCGAACAATTCCTCAGAACACAATCCATTGTACAAGCGGTAGAACACACACAGGGAGGCAAAGTCTCTCCTCAGACTTAAGGGTTCGATACCGCAAGTGAGTTTGGGATCGTCGACAATTCTCACAGCCCGTCGTTGAACCGAGTCAAAAGGGCCAAGCTGGTATCCGGGTGCACCCGCCCAGAGATGGCAGCAGTACTCCATATGGGGCCGGACTTGCGACTTGTAAAGTAGCAACCTTTGCCCCGACGTGAAGTACTGCTTCGCTCTGTTGAGTACACCAAGTTTTTTGGACGCCAGCTTTACCTTGCCTAGCAAATGATCTCGGAACTGAACATCGCTGGAGATGTCAACGCCAAGGATCCCAATGCTCTTGGAGATGGAGAGGGGAGTGTTCTGGAATTGTGGGACTACAGTGAATGGGGTTTTCTTAGCGGTGAACGCGCAGACTTGTGTCTTTGAAGGGTTGAATCGGACCAAGTTTTCCCGCCCCCAGTCAGAGACCTTGGACAGACCGATCTCGATTTGAGACACAAGTTCTTCACGCTTTTCCTCCACAACGGAACGTGGGATGCTTGCACGGCCCGTGTAATAAGCGTCTCCAGTACTGTCATCTGCATAGCAATGTATGTTGTTGATGTCCAACATATCATTGATGTGCAGTAGAAACAGCGTAGGAGACAGCACAGAGCCTTGCGGGACACCAGCATTAATGTCCATGCTATCAGAGCAACTACCGTCAACTACGGCTCGTATGCTTCTGCCGGACAAAAAGCTAGCCACCCATTTGCACAAACCCTCGGGCACTCCGTAAGAAGGCAACTTCGATAGAAGACCCCGGTGCCAGACCCGATCGAACGCCTTCGCTATGTCTAGGCTACATGCCAATGCCTCCCCCTGACTCTCAATGGCTAGTGCCCATCGGTGTGTGAGATACACTAGAAGGTCACCAGTTGAGCGACCGTGGCGAAAGCCATATTGACGGTCACTGATCAGGTCGTGTTTTTCTAGGTATCTCAAAAGCTGTGTGTTGATCACACGCTCCATCACCTTGGAGAGGAGAGAGGTTATAGCGATAGGCCTGTAATTCGATGGATCTGATCTATCGCCCTTTTTGGGCACCGGGTGCACATTTGCAGTCTTCCATGAAGACGGAAATTGCCTAGTGTGGTAGGAAAGCGTGAAGAGGCGCGTGAGTACAGGACATAACTCAGGAGCACACTGCTTAAGCACCACTGCTGGTATGCCGTCTGGCCCACTCGACTTATGAACGTCTAGGGAAAGCAACGCCCGCCGGACCTCGCGCTGTGTTATAGTGATTTCCGGCATGGTCTTACCGCACCACGGTAAAGTAGGTGGTACAGCGCCTTCGTCGTTCACATTCGAGTTAGAGGCAAAGAGACTGCCCAATAGATCGGCTTTCTCTTTTGCACTGTGGGCCAAGTCACCATCGGTCTTTCGCAGTGGTGGTAATGACGACTGGCAGAAGTTCCCCTCGGCAGCTTTAGCAAGCGACCAGAAAGCACGACTCCCAGAAGGATAGCTCGCAAGTCGCCCACCTATTTTGCCGATGAATTGGAATTTTGCTCTGGCAGTTGCTTTCTTACTGAACCTCGAGGCAGCATTTAATTTGCGTTTTAACTCAGAAATATTCGGATCCTTATTATTACGAGCCGTGGTCCAAGCCTCATACGCAGTTTGCTTAAGAATTTTAGCTTCTCTGCAAGGCCTATTAAACCACGGTCGTTTTTTGACGCCGGCAGCTACTCGCAGGTTAGGAATGAAACATTCCATACCAGCGAGGATTGTCTCAGTGACTGCGGCTGCGCAGACGTCAGGATCTTCTGAGCTATAGCAGATCTGCCTCCACGGGTACGATGCATAAAATTCTCGCAATCCATCCCAGTCTGCCGACTTATAATGCCACACACGACGCCAATTAGTTGGCCCAGAAGGATCGGGTTGTGTGCATGACAATCGAGTCCGGATGAGACAGTGGTCCGAGGAGCCAAGAGGCGCATCCACTGAGACGGAGTATCCATCCGGACGTGTAGTCAGCAGAAGGTCCAGTAAGGAGCTTGTATGGTCCTCTATATCTGGTATTCTCGTTGGAGAAAGTACCAGCTGAGAGAATCCATAGGTCAGAGCAAATTCATGAGCAGATATCCCTGCATAGTTATTGGTTCGAGAACTGAGCCACTCACGATGGTGGGCGTTAAAGTCTCCCAAAATAACTACTTCTGTTGTAGGATATTGCTCTAGAACTTTGTCAGTCGTCAAACTCAGGTGCGTGAAGAGTCGAGTTACGTCCGTGTCACTGCTATGAGACCTGTATAGGCACGCATAGATACGAGTGTGGTCCCCATGATCTACGCGCACCCACAATATCGACAGGTCCCTGTCTTCAAGGCTATGAAGTCGGCGACAGCAGATATCCTCCCGGACGAACATACATACACCGGCACGACTCAAAAAATTGTGCTCGAGTTTGTAGCCGGGATAACGAAGGTATGATGTGTCGGCCGGGCAGGATATCTGCGTCTCCGTTAGAAAAAGAATGGTTGGCTGCGCAGTCTCGAGATGGTGATGGACTGCGTTAAGATTTGCGTGAATACCCCTTATGTTGCAAAAATCTACATTATATGTGGATGGAGTAACCGCTGTCAAAACTCTTTTCTTTTTTCTGTTCCTGGCCATTTTGTTTGAAGTAACTTAGACTACGGATGAGGATTCACTGCACAGACAGCTTAGAAGACAAAAAGTTGCGGTACTAAGACTGCCGAAGCTCAACACAGATGATGCGGTTGCTGGCACGGCGGGCGGAAGGGCCCCTGATCCCCCTCTGTTGTAGTAGCCGGGTCCACTCCGGTCTCCTTCTCCGGCACGACTACTACTTCAGAGACTTTACACAGGTTGGCGGATCAGCCTCCCAGGGCGGAGATTAAGTGATCCCTGGGTTCGGGAACCCGTTCAACCTGCGGGCGGCCAGCGGTCAGCCGTTTCATCAGGTCTCCCTGACCGCCGAACCAGCACGCCGCGTCTACGCCGAGCAATGACAGCAACAAGCACCGTCGGTCCTCCGCTGTCCGCGCAGCGAATCCTCAAAGAGAGAGCTCTGGCAACCTTACTCACCGCCAGGAACACAACACTACTCAATGTTAGTGTTATTGTGGCCGCGGTTTTCTGTAAGCGGTACGATATGATCCGCTACATCACTCTCTTCCCAGACCGAAGGTCGATATTTCTTGCAGTGATGCTTGCGTACGATCTTGAAAATGCCGAGTCTGCGCCGTCCACAGTGAATCGGGAGGGCGTGTAGTGCATGCCGAATATCAGCAGTCTGCGGTAAGTCGAGACTGGTACTGGTTGCTGGCTGTGTGTCTGCAGTGAGTCGAGACACTGGCGAGTGCTGGCATGGAGGTTGCGTATGGCCACAGTGAGTCGGGTTCATAGAATGATTAGCTGTGTGTCACTTTGAATTGAGACAGACACTGGCCTGTATTAGCGGCAGAAGCGACGAGCAGAGAATGCCACGCTGGAGTGAGAGTACTCGACAGGGTGGTGTGATGCTGTACAGTGGAAGTGCCAAGCTGGAGTGTGAATCCTCAAACAGGTTGTGGAAGAATGCTGTACAGTTGCGTCGCCGGAGAGGAGCTGCAGGAGCTAGGAAGCGCTGAAGTGCTGCGATAGGTCCTGATGAAGGCTTCAGCTGAGGTGCGAAGCGTACGGTTGAAAACTGGTCCGTGTACCTGGTAGGAAGGAGTAGGCTGCTTGCTGCGGAAGGTTGCGTGTTCAGATCACGTCGGGGTCACCAATGTGGAGTGGCGGCAAAGAGAAGATCTCCTGCCAGGCGAGGTGTTATGCCTGGGGACCGCCGTGGTCCACTCAACTCGTACTTCGGTTTCTTTTATATACTGAACTGTGAAGGAAACTTCGATAGCGCGATGTAGGACGGGTGACGTCAGCCTTGTTTGTAAGCGGTACAATATGATACGCTACAGTACCTACCTATTGTTTATTTTTTAATAGGAGCAGAGTACAGTAGGTAGTATTTTTAAATTAGAATAAACTTATTGCCTAATATGGCCTTCAGTGTGTTCCTTGCTTAAGACCTATTTTTCGCACTCGCAGAAGTGAAAAGTTGTATCTTTCACACGAGAGCAAATTATTTTAGGCTACATGTCTTTAAATCCCTCGCTGTGCTCAGTAGTCTATATAGAAGACTATTTAAATCACTGTCTACGCTCGCGATCGAATTCTAAACTAATTTGCTAGATCGTAATTTAAAGTTGGCATATAAATTTTTGTTACGTAGGCATTTCTTCTAACGGCTGATGTCGTAATTCTTTGGAAAAGATGGATAAAACAATCATTTATTTATTTAAATATGAGTAAATGTTCACAGTAGATACGTAAATATGGGGACAGGAACAGTAACACGAATAGCACATAAAAGTTACGTCCAGTCCACTGACCAAACTACTGTATATGTTCTTTTTCTTCGTTCTTTGTCCTATTTTTTTAACTGGCAATGTTTCTAGTTTAAGTTATCTGTTTCAAACTTTACTAACCATTTTTCAAGCACTTGGTGGGATCCTATTGTGCTCGAATTTCGCATAGCTATGTAATCGCAGTGACTATTCCACAATATGGTACTAAAGAGCTGGTCTGATGGTGGAGCTCTTAGGTGGCTATAGTACCTTCTTAATTATGCAACGAAACCTTGTCGTGTATGGGGTCGTTAAATTTGCCTTGACTATTTACGTAGTAGACATACGAACTACTTCATTGACCATGCTACCTGCTATCTGTTTGTGCTCCATGGATTTGTCTCGACAAGTCATATAGCCCTAGATGGTGTCTTTGGTTTGATAACAAATGCGCTGCAACCTTGAGGCATAAAATGTCGTACACGAGCTACACCAGTAATGATAATCAGTGCTACTATGGTGGTAGAAATAGGTTATAATCCTCTACTGTTAGGCTGACCCACGTGCGCAGCCAGCGTAGTGAGAACGCCAGAGTCTACTACGTTGCAGGAAGCCCTCTCACTAGATACTCTACATATTACTTTTTAACATCTTTTATCCGTCCTTTATCATATTTTACTTCTATATCGTCTTATACTCTTAATATATCTTGTGTCTTGCACTTGACCCGTAACCTTGTTCTAAAAAGAGTCTACATAGCACATACGTAGAGGTCAGTGGGCTGGACGTAACTTTTACGTGCTGTACGTGTTACTTTTCCTATTCCTAGATTCACATGCCTTTAATAGACATAAACCCTTAATACCTACGTTTATTAGTACTTATTAATATTAAAAAAAAAAACGTTAAAAATAATAATTCAACACTACAGCTCAAAACAAGATTGCATTATCTCACCATTTCCGAAGAATTACGACATCACCGTTTTGTAGAATTAGGGATCAAAAATATACAAATAGAACCTTCATATAAATAATAAAACAACTTTCGTGACTATTTTTTCCTTATTATGAAATAAATACTTATATATTAACATTGCCATTACTTTAGTTTAGCCACGGTTAGTAATAAGCTACTTTCCTTTAATCATACATTTTTATGTAAAATACATACCAAAAATGCATGACACAACTTGTTTATCTATGTAATCTAGACTAATATAATAAAGCTCGAGAGTTTGTATGTTAGTTTGAACGTGCTGCTCTCTGGTACTACCAAAAAGATTTGAAAAATTCTTCTTGCATTCGATAGCAAGGCATTAGATACCAGTTTTAGGAAGGTTATAGGTTACTTAACATCATGCGACCCTTAGGAGCCGAGCAACAAGGTAAAAAGTGAGAAAGAAACCCGAGCAAAAACGAAGAAATAACGAGGGCAAGCGATGTAACTGGGGGTCGCGGGGTCTGCCAGGTCAGATAGATTAATATATAAACGCGCTAATCCTGGCTTAGATTGTTATATACACTCTTCCTTGAGGGAGGTTTTTATAACGTAACCACAGGCTAAATTATGAATGAAATTAATGATAAGGGATGTGCAACAACCCTTAAGAGTGGAGCAGTAATCATAAATGCCAATCAATGTACTCTTATAATTATATAAAAGTTGGTGAGTTTGTTTGTTTGAACGTGCTCATCTCAGAAACAACCAATACCAATTTGAGATGTTTTCGCTTCAAATATTCCAGTAATCGAGAAAGGTTATAGGTTATTCTTATAATCTCACACAAGGATCTGAAGGAGCAGAGCGGTTTCAGAGGATAATTTTTCCGCGAACGCTTAGGTTGTGAAATAAGCTCCCTGCGAAGTTTTTCTTTAAAGACAGCGGTATAAGTATGCGGTTTTTCAAGAAAGACGATTAGATTTTAAAGAGTTGTCAACACGCTAGTAATTATATATCCAAAACCTTTTAAATTATTTAACAAAAAACACTTAAACAGAACCCTCTCGGTTATTTAGTTTCACGCTTTGCACAAAGTTATGCCTGTACAGTACACTAGTAGGAAGGTCGACACAGCTACCATATCAGTTGAGCTTTAAACTGTAAGCGGATACATACACAGACTTGTTAGTGGAGTTAGTTAACTATAAACATAATTTGCACGGTAAGTAACTATATGTTTATTTATTATATTTTTATTATTCACAATAGTTACTTATTCGGGTTTCGGGAAAACTGTATATCTAGAGCGCGCACATAATTTGCGTTTCATTATCGATATCGAGGCGTTTCACTCGAAAACTATGCAATTTTGAAAAATTACTTATGTGACGGAAGTAATCGCACATTTTTAAAATGTTCAATATTATTTTTAAAATTAAAAAAAAAAAACTAGCGGGAAAACTGAATTTGTTATTCCGTAAAGCCTTTATCAATCTAAAATTTTTTGTTCCATAGTATTAGACTTTTGTAGTTTTTCTTTAAAATGCATAGATTAAAGTAAAATGTGGTAAAATATAGCTTTTAATATAAGGATTATACACTATATATACACGTAGGCCGTATAAGTATATACTATATAATTCCCCTAACGATTTTTACACGTTGTTTTCCGGAGGTCTAATCAGTGAAAGCCAGATCGGTACCACGAGCATAAGTTGCTCGTCGCACCCTCACCACCGGAATTTTAAAAAAACGTGTCCACCCCTTCATAAATCAGTTTCGTGATCAAATGTTCTATACTAATTAATTATCAATTTAATTAAATACTTACAGCAAAGATGCAGTCAAGAGATTAACTTCGGGCCAGGACTTGAAAGTGCAACTAATAACTATACTAATTATTTAGACTGTTTGTTTGTTTGTATATATAGACACTAGCATTTTTCCGCGATGTTATCCGCGTGGACTTTAAAAAAAAAGAAAACTTTTAACTGTACATGGTTTTACCTACAAGAAATCCAAATTCTCATACAAATTTTCATTGCCTCTTTTGCCCCAAGGGGATTCATTTTAAAAATTTTAAATTATTTTCATTATTTTCATTTTAAATAAATTTCAACCTGAAAGCCAAATATCAATATTTATGCATTTAGCCTAAAAATTAACAAATTTACATACAAACTTCCAACCCCCATTTTACCCGCTTAAGGGATACATTTTGAGAAATCTTTTCTTAGTGGAACCTTACGTCTTTATCTCCGGAATTATTCGATTGATTTAAAAAAAAGAGTTTGAAAGAACTTTTCTTCATACGGATATATACGTATCTATGCTTCTTTTTATTTCAAATCTTTAGGGTTCAGCTTGCTGGCTGGTAAAGCTGACAATCAACAACAGAAGGTATAATTAGTTATTTTTTTGTTGCTGACGTCATCACTCTGTCAATATAAACAGCAACAGAAAAAACGTGAATTTTAAGAGACAAAAATAAACTGATAATTCTGTGAAATCCTTTGTCCCTTCAAGAAGATAAATAGGTATCCTGTCATACTAAGGTTGTTTAAATATATTATAAAGTAATAAAATAAGCTACTATATAACATACATACCAATATTACGTCATTCGTGAGTCAATAACTTAGTGAATAACTTAGTCAAGGCCGAAACCCAACTTGAATTTGTATACTGAACAACGTTACTCACCATAGTTACTTAGAAATTTATAAAAATTTAACTTCACAATCAACTTATTCATACATTATTACTCACATACCTAGTTATTTTAACTGCATAATATGTTATATTAATATAAAATTAGCCAAAATAAACTTAGATGAATAATCATCTTAATTTTGTTTTCTAAGTTGATGGTTTGGACTATTCTTGGTATTTACTTGACTTTCATAGAATATCTAGCTTATTTCTATTTATCCTTACCAGTAGAGACGGTCTTACCCACCTGGGGAATACGTTGAGCAGTCCAAAAATATTTAATTTAGGAAGACTTTTTCATTAACTTATTGTAAGGAAATACAAAAGAAAAGAATAAAAAAATAAAAAAAAAGAAAGAAAAATAGAAAAGAGCTCATTTTAAGACCAAAGCGCTCGCGGGAGGAAGTTCATCTAAAACTACACTGTTTCCAATTGGTGATTTTATGGATCCAAAGTAACCACTAGTGGTGACGTGCTACTTATTCTCTTTCATTTTATCACCAGAAATAAGATAACTTTTACTACTGATGGTGATATGAGAATTCTATTTAGTAGGTGCCGAGTGGTCGCCACACCACCACACAAAAATCCAAGTGCTAAGTTACTGCTAGTCGTGAGATTTGATGGCAAGTCGGGCCAAAGTGTCCGGTAGGGGCCTTTATTTCTATGCGAATTATTTGTACGAGCCCTTATTTTCATAGGTATAATAATAAATGTACGGTATTATATGGTTCATATATGTGTATAATAGTATTACAGTAAATGACTTTCTGATTTACTTCAAAATTTAGATTAAGCGCTACTGACGATCGACTTCAAAATCTACCCTATGCCGATGTGTGCTTTTGAATTTTAGGGGTGAATACTACCCATAATTGTCAAAAATTGATGAATTCAAAAATATAGGCATTAAAGGAATGAAAAAAACGTATAAAGCTTTTGATTAATGATAGTTATATAGTTTTAAAAACTATTTGTGATTTTCCAACCCCTATTTTATTCCTTACGCCCTTTTTAAAACACCCTTTTTAAATAATATAAAAATAAAAAAAATATGTTTTAGAATGAAAGTGCTAAGTTTAATTTTTACGTATATGGTTTATTTTCGAAGTTAATATGAAAAAAGTCAATTTTTTTGAATATTTCAAAATTACCTAGTTCACTTTGAGGTTTTTTTTTTTTTCAAAAATAAGAATTTTAAATCGGTCAAACTTTTGGATCATATTTATAATGTCAAGATAAAGTCATTTTTACCATTTAATTCCAATTAGAGTAATAATGAGATGCTTTTCATTGTTGATTTTTCTCGTAAAAAAAATATAAAATAAATTTATTTTCGTCATAACTCCGTTCGTTTTTATGCAAGAGAACTTTAAAAAAACGCATTTTAAAGGTTTTCGAATGTACTTTAAAAAAGATTTGAGCACTATCATCGTAAAACGTACCGTTTATTCAAAATTCAATGTTGAAATCTGTTAATTTGTCGTTAAAAAAATAGGGCTTACCCTCAGTGAGCTATAACTTTAATTGTATTGGGTCTATATTAAAAAATAAAAAAAGAAATTCTTTGATTTTTCATAACCTACCATTTTTATGATTAAATTAATATTTTATGAGTTATATGTGAAAAATCGTCAAAAAACGGGGTTATTTTCGAAAAAAATTAACATAAGTAACGAATATCTCAAAAAGTATTGATTTTTCGAAAAACATTTTTAGCTTAAAATCCATTTTCCTATCGATTCCTGGAGTTTTTTTTTTAATTACCACCCCCTAGTTGGGGTGGTATTGACCCCCCCGCGAAAAAGCGAAAAATCATTCTTTCTTGAAAAAATTGCTAGCCAAAAACCGTCATTACGTACAATAATATGTACGGGCCCTTTCAAAGTTACAATATTAATAATTTTATCAAAAACCACAGAACTGTCTTATTTGTTTATATCTGTTAGGTACACAAAAAAGCCGAGTAGGTACCTATATCAAGGATAACGTACAGCTTTACTAGAGTATGTACTAAAGAGCAGGATTATGTGAAATACCTATCAACCGATGGCGACAACTTTGACCACAATCTTTTTTATTTGGTTTATTTTTACTTGTGTGTAAACTAGGTAAATAATATAAGTCTAGCTAGTCTAAGCTATTCAACAATGCCTATATATAGTAATGAATTTAATCTATCTCAGTTTAATGATTTTCTTGTTTATGTTTACAGATGGTTCGGCAGTACCTTGCGCTACTGGCACTCGCCCTGTTGCTTGCTGGGTGCTGGGGTTATGGCGATGATGACGCTCAGTACATAAAAGGGGTTAAAGGAGGTCACGGGGGAAGAGGGTGGTCTCAGGGAGCTAGTCTTTACAGGTATTGATAAAATGTTTCTTTTTTTTATGTATGTCAAATACCTACTTACCTAAATACCTACATGCCTAATAGTTATAGGCTACAAATATTAAAAATGTAAGTTATACGAAGATAGATTTTGTTAATAGAGGCTTAAAATTTTTTACAAATACCCAAATAAATCTGAACAAGCACGTTATTTAGGTAAGTAGGTATTAGACATACCTAGGCCTGATTTGATTAACATTTTAATAAGCTGTTTGTACAAAATTATACTTAATATATGAAAAAAAAAATACGTAAAAAATGTTTACAAACAATCTTTCATTAGGGTCGGTTATCTTTTAAGACTAGAGTACTTTTTAGACAAATCAAAAAAGCCCAAACTCGTAGCGTCGTTACATTATTCCTATGGTCACCTTCCAGCTCTATTGCATCATTATACTGCATTGTTATCCAATTTACGTGTGTATGAAAAATTTCAGCTCAATCGAACACTGGGAAGTCGGTCAAATTTAACTTACAAGACTTGACTAGGTACGGACACGGGACAGGTGAAACTAGATAAAAGCTTGAGAAGAGAACAAAACGTTTAATTTAACATTTTTCTCACAAAAAAAAAATGTTTTTTGAAAATTTATTTTAATAATCTGGACACAAAACTGTTAATAAACTTTTAAATCTGAAGCAAAATAGCAATTCTCTGTATATTTGATTATAATCCTTATGATCTGCATTGCCTGTTTTCTTAACATTCTTAAGAATGAAAGCATAGACTGTCGATGTTAGGCAGCAATGTAGGTCATCATCATTTCGGAACCGGATTTTTTTAAGTACAAGAATAAAAGCTCTGTTCCCTGCTTAACTCAAGTCAGGAAAAATAATAATACTATATATTTATTTATCAGGAATTCCCAGAACAGTTCCGAGTTTGGTTACGGCACAAGTTACGATCTGAAACACAACCTAACTGCTCAGGTTGAAGAAATTGGTGTATGCTACATTGAAGTTCCGTAAGTACCTACCTAAAATATATATTTTTCAAGCAAAATATGATCTACTAGCTTTTGCCAGCGGCTCCGACCGCCCTAAATTTGGTTATCGGTGAGGGATTCGTGCGGAAACTCCGTGAATATGCAAAAATTTGTTATAGCAAGCTATAGCTGCAGCTATAGTTCGTTTATTTCGTGGATTTCGGTTATAGTTTCTCCCGCGCGATTTTTATATTTTCCGGAAAACAGAAGGCTATTTCCTTCTCCTTCCTTTCGTTAACCTCTGGACAAAATTTCAGCTCAATTGAATGTTTTATTTAAGTACTTATGTGCAGTTTTATTTATAAAGTTTTTATATATTATTAAATTAATTGCAAAAGCAGTAATGATTTTTTCAAATGTCGAAAATTGTTTATATTTAATACAAATATAAGTTACTATTGTACATTAAAAAAATTTTTTTTTTTAATGCAGCGTATCGTAAGCGGGTTTCCACTTTATCTGCTTTCGATTGTGAACTAAAATGTTGGCTTGACTGCACCAATACTATCAATGTAGGTAGATAATAATATTTTAAGAAGCTCAGCGACTGTTAATGGTAAAAACTTGCATATTCCATATTCACATATACATATGGCAAAATTTCAGCTCAATTCGATTTTTGATTTAAGTACTTATGTGCACTGTTATTTATTAAGTTTTTATATATTGTTAAAAAAAATTACGAAGAGAAATAATGATTTTTCCAAATGACGACAATTGTTTTTGTTTAATACCAATATATATAACTATTTTACAGTAAAAAAATTAGCGTTTCATATAACTTATATCTATTTTAAACATATTACTAAATTAAAATAATCTTAAAGGAATCCCTAAAAAACTATAACATGTTGAAAATATAAGAGTGTTTTAAACACATAACATAAATTGAACTAATTTCGACTGCTTGATACATTTATTATATGAATTAATTATTATATTGTTAATTAATATTGTTTGAAAGACTAACTATAGAATTTATTGCTGGCTCTTCTTGTTAAAATCAGTTTGATATTACTCGCAAAGTAAAGCTAATGATAGTTTTAAAGATTTAAAGGTGTCTTTCCAAACCCTAGAGAAATAAAAATATTTTTACTTTGATTCCAGAACTGCAAGCTTAGCGCGAGATCGCTCTCACGTACCAGCTGGAAACGGGGTAAGACTATTCATTTTTTGTTTCACTCATACCTATATAAACAACCAGCAGCTAGCTATGTATATTCAGCCTCGCTATATAAGCTGTAGACCTCGCGAGCTGCTGAATAAATCTCCACCGCGCACTGATTTGATGTGACTCAGGGCTTTTTGTTTTTTTAATTTCCACATCTAAACATGTGATGTGCTACATTTTTTTTTTCTAATTACATTACATGTATTGTAATGTAAATGTTCCATTTTGAAAACTTATTACTAGACTTTGCCAGCGGCTCCGCCCGCCCTGAATTCGGTTATCGACGTGGAACGCCTGAATTATCTCCTTAATTTTAGTAATGAAGTTTGCTATAGGAAGCCATAGCTACATCTTTTGTTCTTTAAACTCTGTTATAGTTATTCCCGCGGGAACTTTTGAATTTTTCGGGATAAAAGTAGCCTATATGCTATTTTAAGACCTAACCTATGTGTATGCCAAGTTTTATCCCGATCCGTCCAGTGGTTGAAGCGTGATTGAGTAACAAACATCTATCCAGACATACAAACTTTCACATTTATAATATTAGTAGATTATATCCTAATGTTAGTATTTGAAATTTTAGATTTTATATTCTTTATATTGTGAACTACTCTTAGCTGACACAGCGAACGTTGTTTCGATATAGTCCCTCTCCCTTATAATATATATACATAAAAGTTGAACCTGCAAACGTTATATCGGTAAAGTCTCTCTTTCTTATACTATATATATATAATAGTTGAACCCGCAAACGATGTCAATCTCCCTTATAATATATATATACTAGTTGAACCTGCAAACGTTGTCACTCTCCCTTATACTATATATATAATAGTTGAACCCGCAAACGATTTCAATCTCCCTTATACTATATATATACTAGTTGAACCTGCAAACGTTGTCTCTCTCCCTTATACTATATATATACTAGTTGAATGTTTTCCTTTACAAAAAATAAAGATTAAAACTTATACTCATTCAAAATGGATTACAAAAGGTATTAGGAAGTCCTCAACAACGAAAAGACGATTAAAATACTTGTGCTACAAAAATAGATCAACCAAATCTATTGACATATAAAAAATATTGAAAAATTTTATTGTTACATCCAAAAAAAACATTAATTGTTAAACATATTTCAAATTCAAAAAATTAATGTAAGACTACCTGGGACGTCATAAAACAAAAATCAATTTGTACAGGCGGGATTACAATAAATAATCCGTTAAATATCGCTACTGCGTTCAACATTTTTTTTTTAAATACAACAAGTAATAATAACACAGCTACAAGAACCTTTCATAAAATTCTCAACGCTCGGAGTACGGGAAATGTCATGTTTCGACAACCTTGTCCCGAAAAAAAAGTTATACAGACTATTTTATTTGAATGCATCTCAACCCATATTTTAAAATCATGTGCCTATGAAATAGCTCCGGTGGTAACATACTTAATAAACCTTTCGTTCAGTCAAGGTGTATTTCCAGACAGATTTTAAAAAAAAACAAGCTACATGTTACTATGTGAAATTACCCAAAAAATAGATAGAAAACAAGCTGTAACAGGTCTGTTTTTTGATATGACGCAGGCGTTTGATTTTGTGCAACATGACATCCTTTTGCAAAAGTGTGAAAATTATGGAATTCGTGGTCCTTTATGTGGCTTACTGGCAACCTATAGAACAGAAAACAATACGTAGAAATTACTAGAATCAATCACAATCTCAAAGTCATACCGAATAAATCGTCAGATCAAATCAACAATTTTGGCGTACCGCAGGGCAGTATTCTTGGCCCACTGCTGTTCTTATTATACATAAATAACTTGCCGATGATCACCAAGCACAAGTGTGTGCTTTTTGCAGACGATATAGCCGTAATAGTGTCAGATGAGGGTAATAGTATTGACTATGAAAATAACTTGACCACTACTGTTAATTTAATTTTAGGGTGGCTAAATCAGAATAACTTACACGCAAATTTTAACAGTACAGTAAACAGTAAGTTAAAATGTTGCGCTTACTGCCTATCATGGCTATGTAGCCTAAGTACTGAGGTACGGCCTTTTATTATGGGGTAATTCTTGTGATATTAAAAAAGTGTTAATATCACAAAAGAAATTCATTAGGGCTATATGTGGCATTGGCCCCTTTGAGTCGTGTAAAAGACTGTTCCAAAAACTTAGAATTATGACTTTGACATCCCTATACATTTTTAAAGTTGTAACTTTTGTTAAAAAGCATCCACATTTATTTCCTAAGGTGGTTGATGACAGAACCCGTGACTGTGTCTGTCGGGATCCAACTTAACTTCAATAAACTGTGTGCAATTCATCTCTCTCTATGAAAAAAAATGTGCGGTAGTGTGCATAAAAATATATAACACTCTACCAAAAAGTTTTCGGGAACTACCCCTACGTAAGCTTCAAATGATATAAAAAATAAATTAGTTGAAAAAGCCTATTATAAACTGGATGTTTTTTTTTAAGGTTCGGGAATTCTGATAACACAGAATAATTTCTGAATTGTAATGTTCTTTTTTTTATTAAATTATCATAAAAAAATGTATGCTAGGACTTTTTACTTATTTTGTTTTCGACTGACAGACTGACATGATTCTTTTAATTTATAAATGACCTTATCTTACCATGATGCGAATGAATTGATTGATTTAATTTCATAGGTTGACATTCCTCTTTTTAATTCATTGTTGTTATTTATCTACTGTACCTTATTAATTTATGTGTGTGAATTTTTATTATTATTTGACATTTACAAATTTGTCTGCATTAAATAATAATTTATAATCAATAGTCTATCAATAGTAGTAATAATTTATTGTATTAAAGCGTAGTGAGTCTTGTGTAACTATTGCGAATAATGTAAACTTATAACTCACTAATAAATTGTACAGTGTAATCATATATTTTTGCAAGCTGTCTGGCCAAAATATGTTTGAACTTGAACTATATTACCATCTTTAATGTAACTACCATATTTCTAACAAATAAAATATTTCTGATTCTGATATATATAGTGGAAATCTTAACAGTTCACATTGTATCTTAAGGTAATTTTGTTTTCAAATGTTTTTTCAGTCACGATCTGACCTGAGTCGAATCAGAACATGTTGCAAAGGCTATGAGAGGAACATACATAATTATAGAAAATGTGACCCCATATGTACAACTGAATGCGTCAACGCATTATGCACTGCGCCAGAAACATGCACCTGCTTCCCCGACCATGTCAAAAACTTAGCCGGCTTCTGTGTAGCCACTTGTCCAATTGGATGTCAAAATGGCAACTGCGATGGCGGTAAATGTCTTTGTAAAGAAGGATATACACTTGACATAGATGGGAAATACTGCGTGCCACGTTGTAAGGATAACTGTGGTGGAGTAGGTGAGACAAATTATTCTTTGTGAATAAGACAGACTTTGAAATAAAACTTAACAAATGCTAAAAGTACGAGAGGGTATATTATTTTGATTAGTATTAGTAAATATTTATTTGTGTTATGTGCTAATTATAATGATACTTATGGTGAAGTAGGTAAGTCAAATTATTCATTGTAACAAAGACTTTGAAATAAAACTAAAAAGTCAATATTGTTAGGTCTTCATACAAATTATATCGCACTATAAATTTTTCTTAGCTAACAGTTCATAAAAGTTATAAAACAATTCCTTAGAACACATCCCATTGCACAAGCGGTAGAACACACACAGGGAGGTACAGTTAAGGGTTCCATACGGCTAATGAGTTAGAGATTGTCGACAATTCTCTCAGCTCAGCAAATAGTCCGATTTCAAGCTGTAATAATTGTTGGACTTTATGTTTTAAGTCGGCTTTAAAACCTACGACTGAGTTAAGTGACTGTTGTCATATGAATGCATAGCAGCATACCTCTACTAAGAAAGGTATTTATAAAATTCATCACGTTATGGGGTAATTTAGGTTGTTAATTTGTATAAAGTTCCGTAATTTTTCGAGTTAAATGTATGAAAATTGGATCCATTTGTTTAAAAATAAAAAATAGCAGTACATTGCTTATAGAAGAGTATATTAAAATATATACAGGATGAAAATATATCTATTAATCTCATTGACTATGTTGGTAAAACCATAAAATTTTGAACTGAGCCTTTGGTTAAATATTAAAAATAACATGTATCAACCTTTCTGGGAAATCATCCCTTTATGCAGTTTAATTTAGTTTTTGCCTAAACATAAAAAAGCTTATTTTAAAATCTAAGTGGTTAAGTCGTGAGAAAAAAATGTTCGTCAAAAATGTTGAAGAACTAAAATAATTTTTGGTGAATTGCTAATTTTATTTTGCAGTGTGTGTCAGAAATATAATTCCTTATTTTACTGACTCTCATATTATGTGGGTAATTATGTAAGTCATTACTGTTTATTAACCAACAGTACAACAGCTCCAGTTCTAGGAATATCACTTTTAGTTTTTTTACCACTCAATACATTAAATAAAAGCAATAAATAAGTTGTAAAGCAAAAAAGCACACAATGAGCGCAAGAAAAAAGCAAGTTTTGTGACATATATTTTTTACATTGCAGGTAACTGCACAGCTCCAAATGTATGTGAGTGCAAAAAACAGGGTTTCCATTCCACGAGTGATGGGTCGTGTAGAGCAGCTTGCGACCGGTGTGTAAATGGTGACTGTGTGGCGCCCAACCAATGTCGGTGTCGCCAGGGATATGACATGGACCAAAATGGAGATTGCATGCCACAATGTTATCAGTGAGTATTTCTTTTGTAAACCATCAACAGAATTAGTTAGGTATTTTTATCTGCCTAGGTTATCCTCCTCACGTATTAATAATTGGTGCTAGACTTTCATGCAATTTTTATTTAATTATACAGTTTTGTCATAACTGTTGTAACAAATTATAGGTGTTGTGACATGAATATTTTAATAAAGTACACGTCTTCATTATCACCTTCACACATTGGTGTATCTGCATACGTTGTTGGATATAGATATTTACCACAGAATAAAGTGTCTTTAATAATTAACTCCAGTTTATCACAACCAGCCATTTCCTATTCTTTTTAGTTAGTAGTTCCTTATGGTGGATGGGAATCCCTCACAGCGGTTTTGAATTCGTGGTCTTTCGTTTGGGACTCGTCTGCCCCAGCAGCCATCGGTTCTGCAACATGTGACCTCTCTATTGTCACTTCAGCTTACTAGTTATTTAAATTATCACTGTTACCTTAGATGTACATCTTTCTCAGATATACGAAATGTACAAAGTCAAAGTCAAAATGGTTTATTCAAATAAGGATTTTACAATCACTTTTGAATCGTCAAAGTTATAAAATATTATTTTTTGAACCCTCCCACCTTCGCGCCGGTTCACAATGTTGTTGATTTCTACCGAGAAGAATCCGGCAAGAGACTCGATAGTTACTCTTTTAAAAACACTATCAATAATACAAATAAACTAAAATACAATTAATGTTTTAAATAAAAGATTTTTAGTCGTACAATTTTATGTTATTTCCATTTTAATTTGGTTACATATTTCAGAATCAGTTGTATCTAGATTTTAAACTTGAGTATTTACTCAACTGTTGTTTTTTTACGTTTTCTTCGCGTCAATAAAGCTTTTTGGTCGAAAGTCCTCAGAAACGGCTCCGATTTGGAGTTTTTTATATTATTCAAAATCAGAAATATTTCAGAGAGGGGAAATAATTATTTGTATTGTTTAAACAATATGTAAATTATTTATATAAGGAAATAAGTTTTTGCATGGTTTTCGTTAAAAAAAATTGTCGTGTATTAACTTTGGTGTTAAGAATAGTTGTTAAAAGTACATTTGTTATTAATAATTGAATATTCACATCCTAAAAATTTGCTGTGTGGGTCAAAAAATATATCTGCGTTACGTGTATACTTTACATATATACAATAGTTTTTGCTATACATACACGTATATATGTTATTTTAACTATGAGCTGGCTCCTTACCCTCTTTCGCTTTTTTGATAACAGTGGTATGAGGAAAACTACGAAATCATTATACGACATTTTTCAGCAATATGAAACAGATGTTAATGATGTTACAAAATTTTTTTACATTATTGATGGTGATATGTTAGCACCTGGTCATAAAGAAATATTTTTCTTGAATCCAGTCAAAAATAATGTCTTACAACGAGTTTATTCGACAAAAAGCATATTAACAAAATATCTAAATAATACCAAAAATCATCTCTTGTTCATTCATGCATTCACTGAATGTGACACTGCATCTGCTTTTTATGATAAAGTAAAAAAATAATTTCATTAAAATTTTTAATAGTGATCAGAAATTACGTGCAGTAGCTGTAACTTTCATGGTACTTTTTAATGAAGGTATATATTGTATTCTCAACATGTATGGTGCTAAAACTGCCCAAAGCTTGAATGAACGGCGATGCAAGCGTTTTATAGCTTCAAAAAACAAGAGCGTACAACTAAGCTCGTTACCTCCGACAGTGGATGCAGCAAAACAACACATTAAAAGAGTTTACCTGCAAGTTCAACAATGGAAAGATAATGCTTCAATACCTCCCGAAGATTGGGATTGACAAATAGATAATTATTTGAAACCAATCACAATGGCACAACCCGCAGCACCAATGAACATTTTGAAAATTATTTTTTGCTCCTGCAAAACGGGATGCGGTTCAGCGTGTGGCTGAAAAGAACAGAAAACAGAAAAAGTGGTTTGCATTTTATGCAGGCGAAGTGACTGCAATAATCACCCACCACTTGAAGAAGATGATGGTTTTAATACACAAAAAATGATCCAAATTAAATGTTATTTTTGAAAATAATAAAAAAAATCACAAAATTACTTGTTCAGTGTTATTTTTTCCGCGTGTTACCCGTAGACCCACCGCCATGCCTACCACCATGCTGTGGTTGGACCACAGGTAATTTTTTTTCCCCGTAGTACCACTACACTAGAGATTGAATTATTTTACTCAATCTGATAGTTCCAGTGGGTCCACGGGTAAGTGAATTATTTTACTCAATCTGATAGTTCCAGTGGGTCCACGGGTAAGTGAATTATTTTACTCAATCTGATAGTTCCAGTGGGTCCACGGGTAAGTTTAATTAATTGTACAGCACTAATCATAAAGGACAGATATGATTTTTGTAAACAGCACTAACAGCCGCACTACTGGTAGTGAACAATCGTAAACAAAAATACTTACTATACGATTTGTGCCTCTTTTGATGGTTCTTGGATTAGGCGGATATGGATGACGAAGAATTAGTCTCGTAAAGATTTTTTTTTGTTCATTGTTTATTTATATTGTCAGTTGTCAAACTAGAAAGGGCTATATCTCCGTTAACATTTATTATAGATAAAGTTACTTGGCAAAAATAATAGATCTTATCAGGATCTTTATTTCGGATGACAGCTGCCAAACTAGAAAGGACTATATCGCCGTAACCATTTATTGTAGACTAGTGGTTTCTTTACCAAAATGATAGATCTCATCAAGACCTTTATTTCTGATGATAGCTTTCAAACTAGAAAAGGCTTTATCTTTGTAACTTTTGATCGTAGACTAGTAAATTCTCTACAGAAGTGATAGATCTCATCAAGACCTTTATTTCTGATGACAGCTTTCAAACAAGAAAAGGCTTTATCTCGTAAAATATTGATCGTAGACTAGTAGTTTCTCTACAGAAGTGACAGATCTCATCAAGATCTTTTTTTCAGATGACAGCTGTCAAACTAGAAGCGTCTTTATCTCCGTCAATTTTGGTCGAAGCCTAGTAGTTTCTTTACAGAAGTGATAGATCTCATCAAGATCTATATTTCAGATGACAGCTCTCAAACTAAAAACAGCATAATCTCCAAAACTTCATTTTAGAACAGTAGTTTTTTTTCAGAAGTGATAGATCTCATCAATATTCATTTCGGATAACAGCTGTCTATACTAAAAATGTCAGCAGTCCAGTTGCATTCCGCAACGAACTACTTATACTCAAAAGTCTCAATAGCTAAGAGTGACAGATGTCAAATATACAATCAAGTTTTGAAGATAATGCCGTTTCTAGTTTGACAACTGTCATCCGAAATGAAGGTCTTGATGATATCTATCACTTCTGTGAAGAAACTACTAGTCTACGATCAAAAGTTACAGAGATAAAGCCGTTTATAGTTTGACAGCTGTCATCCGAAATGAAGATTTTTATGAAATCTATCACTCCTGTAAAGTAAAATTTACAAAGAAAAAACCCGTGGGAGTAATGACACTGTTAACGAGCAAATGTTATAAAAAACTATCAATTATCTTGTTACAGTCATACTGGTAGAACCAGGGACAAAAATCATTGCCCTTGGTTACTACCAGTCGAACTACGCCGTTGGACCACGGGCAAAGAATGACAAATGGAGCTCATGAACTATTTTTTTATTTTTACAAACTTAAATTTTCATTTGAGTGAGTAAACCCGAACAAAACACTTGTATTTTATTCAATGGAAGAAGTGTGACATATATTTTTATCGATGGAGTAAGTAACAACACTATAGTGGTGTCCTGGGGACTAAAAAATCCCCTTGACACCAATAGTGGTGCGAGCCGGTGGTATCAGGGGCCCTAAACGTTATTTTGCATACCAGTGAAGTGAAACTTAGTATTTTATTTACTTTCAGTTACCTGTAAGCCCGCTGTAAAGCACTGGGTCTACGGGGAAAAAAATTACCTGTGGTCCCACCAGTGGGGCATGGCGGTGGGTCCACGGTTAAAACGCGGTTTTCAATAAATGATAATAAAATCTTATAGGCTAATTAAATTTATGACTTCGGCAAACATAGAAAACACAAATTACCATCATAAACATCCGAGCACCATCGAAAGGTAAAAACAAACCGTTACTTTGACCCACTCACGACGAAGAATACACACTTGCTTCATCTTGCAATCTACAGTAATAGTTTCGTCTCCACACGGTGCGAACGCAAAATGTTTTTCGACAGTTTATTTCTAAACATCTCCATACTCATAGTGTTAATTTTTGCATTAGTTTTTGATTATGTAACAAAAGTTGTATTAATACCCCGAAGCCTACGTTCACATGGCGCAATTTTTTTTTCGAATTTATCGAATTTGATTTTATCGAATATCGTAGTGACAACAAAATTTGTATTGCAACCATCGATATGAAAAAACAATAGATATGGTAACATGACACTGTGGTTCGGAAACCGGCGTAGCCGTTGATAGCGGGGGTGGAGTAGGTGAAGTGGGGCAAGAAAGTCAGAATTTTTAATCCAATTTAAACCTTATGTTCATTACATAAGGCTTACACGTTGACACTAGTGACATCTTGTGATGAGTAGCAGTACTTTAATTTTACATTAGACCCAGTGTTGTTCCTGTGGCGATATGAACAAAATTATCGATAGATTACTGTGATGCTTGATGATCAAAAATATCTAGAAAATTCAAAGTCCTAACTAACTATCAACACATATTTTTATATTATCGGTAGTAAAATCATTCTGAATCTATAAAATCGTTAATTAAACTGGCGATTTTAGGCTTTTTAAAAGTCTAATTTAATGAAATATACTTAAATTATAAATGAACCTAAATAATTTAATTCTAATTAGTTTGCAGTGGACATATAAAACAGCAAATAATATTGTGATTTAGATAGTACATAGTTGGAATAAAGATATACTTTACCTTACCTTACTTGTACCTTTATGCTTTAACTTAACTTTGTTTGAACACGCAATACGTTAAAACGGCTAAATTAGTTCAAAATTTAAACTTTACCGTAAGCTTTCGTTTTATCGAATTTTATTCATGCCATGAAAATATATAGATGAACGCTAAAAGTTTTATCATAAAAATAATAAATAATATGAGTTTTAATTTAATTTAATTTAATAATATGATTTGAAATTTGAAAAATAATCTATACTTACTATACTATTATAAAATAAATGTAAAAGTTTGTTTGTTCTTCCTTTACAACGCCCGAGAGCATCATATAAACCTAAAATTTGGCCCAGAGATAGTATAAAATACCGAGAAGTCCAAAGTACCCGTAGAAATAACTGTAACCAAATTACACGCGGACGAATTATAGTTTCAGCTGTAGCTTGCTATTGCAAACTTTCTTTCTAAAAAAAAGAAGTTTCCGTAGAAATTTAACACTGATAACCAAATGTAGTGCAGTCAGAGCAGCAGGCAAAAGCTAGTTGTAGGTTTTACTCCACATACACTACTCGTTGTATTATTTTCCAGACGTTAAGAAGTCTAAAAGTAAAAGCGAAATAAACACATTATCCAAGTCCATCATTAAATAAAACAACGAAACACTTCTATAAATCACAGGAAAGCTCGGGGCTAGACAAATTCTCTAAAACTATATTTACTTTGACACAATATTATACAACAGTTTCTTACTGACTAGATTTTGCCCAGCGGCTCCACCCGCCCTAAATTAACTGGTTATCGGCGGGATTTTTTACGAAAACTCCTTGATGGTACTATGAAAGTTTGCTATGTAAAGCTGTAGTTCATATAAGTGGAATTTGTGAAAAGTGGGGACGTGAATTTTCCGGGATAAAAAAATAGCCTATTTTCTTTCTATTCCAGGACTAAACCTAAATGTGTGCCAAGTTTCATCCCGCTCCGTCCAGTGGTTGACGCGTGATTGAGTAACAAACATCCAAACTTTCGCATTTAAAATATTATTCGGAAAAAAAGCAGTATTTTTAGATGTATTTTGCATTAAATAAGCGCGTTAAAATGTATAATTAAATCTTCATTTAACTGATTGTACCCACAGGTTGACAGAATTATTTAACTTTTTAAAAATAATTTAATTATTCGAACGCTATTGAAATTTTGAACGCAACCCTAAAACATTCCATTGACTACAAGCATCAATTCACTTCATTTCCACAGGTGTAAATTGATCACAACGGGTAAAAAACATCGATATTTTTATCTCATGCGTACAACACTAAGCAAATTAAGCTATTTCGCTTAGCGATATAGATATTAGTTTAGCTACTCACGGATAGATGGCGCATCAGATATTTAATTTATTCTTTATGTCATTGTAATACGGTTTAGATTAGGTCAATAATTTTTCGAAATAAAGACTCCACAACAATTTCTACTCAAATAGAGGTGAGGTACTTTATTGTCTTCGATTTATTTTCGTTGTGAATTTATGAAACGATATCCTAATAATCTTGAAAAACAGTCACAGTTCAAGTGTAATTTATTCTTTTTATCACAAATAAAAAGAAAGGTTTAAAATTATGCCATGAAATTGAAAAAATAACATTTTTTATGAACAAGATTACAGTGATGACTAACATGATTTCGATAAAAATAGTGCACCTCTATTAAAGTAATTTATTATAAATTAAAGTAAATCGGTTATTTATGAAAAAATAATACTAAAGTGTGTTAAGTTACGCTGGAACTCTTATTTACCTTTTTTTATAGTTTTTACAACTTTTTACAGCACAATACGACATTATTGAAATAAAACAAACAAAATATCTTTATATGTTCACTCGCCGAGGGTGACCTTGTGTTTGTTGCGTCAAATCGATGCGCTACTCAACATAGTCTAAAAATTAGACTATGGGCGGCTAGCCTGGCGGTGCTTTTTGGACATATCTATTGTTTTTTCATATCGATGATTGCAACTCTGAAAATCGTTCACACGGCATCTATGCGAGAAAATCTCGTATTCGAGAAATATTTTTTCCCGTATACCGTATGGTTTTGCCACTGGGAACGCGAGATTCTCGTAACGATTTTATCGAATGTGATGCTCAGTAGCGCTTATGTTTACGTGGATTGCCGAAAACGATGGAGTTATTTATCACGCCTATCGAGTATCTACCCATAATATGGTATAAATCATTAGACAACTATAAAAAAATGGCGTGCTCTCATCGACTGGCGGTGTGGCGGCTGGCAAAGCGTATCGAATAGACGCTGTGTGAACGGCGACCACGTAAGTCCGCATACGTGAAAAAACCGAATAGACCTCGCACCGTGTAAAACCGTATACGAGAAAATATCGTATCGAATAGTCGCCGTGTGAACGTAGCCGAACTGTGTTAAAAATGTGAAATGCCCATCTTGGCGATAACATCTTATCTTAATATCACCTACTGAAGTTGTTTTACTTTCTAAGAAATAAAAGAATCTTTCAGTTCTGTATTCTATCAGTTTAAATCCATCGTGACCATGGACATAACATATCTAGCCAATCCATTATAGTAAGTATTATATTATGTATACACGATTGTTACAGAAGCTGCGGACCAAATGGACGTTGTGTATCTCCTAATGTATGTGAATATTCATCAACTACAAAGAGACCAGATGTGCCAAACTCGTACCCGCATGGATATTACGTAACTCAATACCCAGGTCGTCAACCGCAATATCCTGCAAGTCAACATACCTATAATCATTCAAATCCCCGACAGCCTTCTCATCCGCAAGGTTATCCATCAGGATCTGCACAGTACCCTGTAAACTCAGAAAACTCACAATATCCCTATAATCCACAACAGAATTTATATCCGCAATACAATTCTTCGGGAACCACATACTATCCAGTAAATCCACAACAACCATCACAAGGTCAATATCCAACACAATATCCTCCTAACCCACAATATCCTCCATTTGCCCCTCAAAATTCCTCAGCTCCCTTATATCCACAACTACCTCCACATACTCAGTATTCTTCAGGGTCTCTTCAATATCCCTCATACCAGCAGTTCAATTATTCAGGATCTATACAACAATCCCAAAGCCAACAACAATCTGCAAACAGCGAATATGCACAATATGGTTCCAACACACAACAGATTCACAGTTCGTCAGTACCTTCGCCGCACCATCCACAATCATCTTCGCATACCCAATACATTCCAATAGGACCTCAAAATCCATCAAACCCCTCCTATCCTTCTCCCTATCATCAAAGTTATAATCCCTCAAATTCACCAAATCCCCAGGTATATCCCATAGACCAAACTTTAGAGTTTGATACACCTCAGTGTGCTCATCCATGTATAAATGCAACGTGTATTGAAGGGAATCGATGTGCCTGTAACCCTGGATATGTCCCTGATAGGAGCGATTATACGGAAAGCAGGTAAGTAATATTTATCTTGTATTTTATACTTTCTTCTTCTAATTCTTTTCCTATCTAGGCAAATGGAGGCTTACCATGTTTTAAAAAATAAAGATATTATCTGGAACTCTTTTAAGTTAATATTGTGATTATTAACATATCGTCGTCCTAAGATTAGTTTTTTTGATGACACTGTTTACGAGTAAGTGTGATGAAAAAGTTGCTTGCTGGTTACAGAACCGATTCTAAGGATTCTTTCACTTATAAAAAGCCACACTGCTCCTGACTTTGACGATTCAAAAGTGTTTGTAAAATCTTAATTTGAATAAAAAGATATAGACTTTGACTTTGATAAGCTATATTCAGTTTTGATTTAGATAAACTTTTAGTTTGAAATTTGAATATTAGTAAATGAAGTCTGTAGAAAAAACATACTATTCCCTAACGTTGTTGCCACGAAACTAAAGTGTGACCAGGATATTTGACGCAGTTTACAGTTTAATCTGCAGCGGTATTTCCTTTTCAGCCGATTGTATTGGAGGCTCACTTCCTCACTGCGTAAATTTAAAAACTGACTATGTGATATTAAATTTATAAATTTTTGTCACAACATGTTTTTGTTCTAGGTGTGAGCCATATTGCCCCGGAGGTTGTCAGAACGGTGTCTGTATTGCCCCATACTCTTGCGCTTGCATAGAAGGTTACCATAAGGAAACTCACGGCGTCAAAGGTGCAAGAGCTAGGTGTGTGAGAAGAGAAAGGAGGTCTTTGAATAGTGACAAAAAACAGAGATCTAAAAGGGAGATCAGTGTTGCTGATCGTTTGGTTTACATGATCCCTGATTATGATTGAGCTGGTTTATTCAGTGGTATTGTGAATGGTGTAAAATATTGTTATTAAACCTATACAATAAAATAGAATTAAAGTGTCTTATTTTAGAATTCATATCAATATCAAAGTGGAATACGTTATTTACACAATACCTTAGCATAAAACAGTTCTCAGACTTTTAATAGCTGCCTGGAATAGGGTTTGAAAAAGCAAAATTTCTTATCTTTATTTCATTTTGATATCTAAAAGGTATAGAGGGGAAAATAACTAACATTAAAATTTAAAATGATACGGGAACGCAGTCATGGACGGTAACTAGTTAGAAATAAGTAAATCCTGGATGTTTCAATTATTATTTTGAACCGTATAGAGGTCTGACTCCTCACAAATTTTATACAGATATGCATTTATAAGAGTTTATATTTTATTTAATTAAAAATTACTTAATTTTAGTATTTTATAAGAGTAAACGTTTCTACATTAAGAACAATATTTACGTACGATATATATACACCTTTATTTTTCTCTTGCCGTCAAAATGTTAACGCTTAAATATTTAATTTAATTTAATTAAAAGCGTGTTAAATTTTGACGACAAAGAAATGGATAAGGTGTAACGCGATTTTATTTTAAAAAATTGGCTATAATATACCTATAAAATGGTATAGTTCGTATCGTAATTTATCGTAATAAAAGCTTGTTTTAAAAAAATGATTTTTAATTATTTTTTAGTATTTATCATTCGGGATTTTCAATAATTTTGTTCCCACGAGTATATATGACATAAACGGTTCAACCCCCCAGAGGTACATTAAAGGGGGATAAGGGCTTCAGTACAATAGGGTTCACTCTGATACCCTTAGGCGCAAAGTTAGCGATATGACATGTTTCTAAACCCTCATACCATTCCGGCCTCGGCACGTGCTCTCCTTGGCATTGGGTCATCCATCTAATAAAAAAGAATTCACATTCATAACAAATAAATTTTCTTGAATCTGATGGGGTTGCATATGGATATTATCTAAAACCAAAGTACTCATCAAGACGATTCAAACGAGCCTAAACTCGATGCGGTTACATCCATTTATTACGGATATCCTATGACCACCTTTCAGCTTCATCATCAAATACTGCTTACCATTTAGGACCAAATTACTCGTCAAGACGAATTAAACGAACCCAAACTCGATGGGATTGTGTCGTTCAATTACGGACTTCCTATGGCCAACTTCCAGCTCCATCATCAGACTCTAGATACCATCTAGAGACAAGGTAATCGTCAAGACGAATCATATGAGCCCAAACTCGATGGGGCCATGTTGTTTTATAACGGAGTTCCTATGGCTCTCTACCAGATCCATCATCAGATCAGCTCCATGCCATCATAATATTGCATTTTCACACGATATATATAATTCCAATTCATCGGCAAAATAGGTGGGCGACTTGCGAGCTATCCTTCTGGGAGTCGTGCTTTCTGGTCGCTTGCCAAAGCTGCCGAAGGGAACTTCTGCCAGTCGTCGTTACCACCACTGCGAAAGACCGATGGTGACTTGGCCCATAGTACTAAAGAGAAAGCCGATCTACTGGGCAGTCTCTTTGCCTCGAACTCGAATATGAACGATGAAGGCGCTGTACCACCTACTATACCGTGGTGCGGTAAGTCCATGCCGGAAATCTCCATAACGCAGCGGGAGGTCAGGCGGGCGTTGCTTTCTCTAGACGTTCATAAGTCGAGTGGGCCAGACGGTATACCAGCAGTGGTGCTTAAGCAGTGTGCTTCTGAGTTATGTCCTGTACTCACGCGCCTCTTCGCGCTTTCCTACCACACTAGGCAATTTCCGTCTACATGGAAGACTACGAATGTGCACCCGGTGCCCAAAAAGGGCGATAGATCAGATCCATCGAATTACAGGCCTATCGCTATTACCTCTCTCCTCTCTAAGGTGATGGAGCGTGTGATCAACACACAGCTTCTAAGATACCTAGAAGTACACGATCTGGTCAGTGACAGTCAATATGGCTTTCGCCACGGTCGCTCGACTGGTGACCTTCTAGTGTAGCTCACACACCGATGGGCACTAGCCATTGAGAGTCAGGGGGAGGCATTGGCATGTAGCCTGGACATAGCGAAGGCGTTCGATCGGGTCTGGCACCGCGGTCTTCTATCGAAGTTGCCATCTTACGGAGTGCCCGAGGGTTTGTGCAAATGGGTGGCTAGCTTTTTGTCCGGCAGACGCATACGAACCGTAGTTGACGGTAGTTGCTCTGATAGCATGGACATTAATGCTGGTGTCCCGCAAGGCTCTGTGCTGTCTCCTACGCTGTTTCTACTGCATATCAATGACATGTTGGACATCAACAACATACATTGCTATGCAGATGACAGTACTGGAGACGCTTTTTACACGGGTCGTGCAAACATCCCTCGTTCCGTTGTGGAGGAAAACCGCGGAGAACTTATGTCTCAAATCGAGACCACACTGTCCCAGGTCTCTGACTGGGGACGGGTAAACTTGGTCTGATTCAACCCTACAAAGACACAAGTGTGCGCGTTCACCGCTAAGAAAACTCCATTCACTGTGGTCCCACAATTCCAGAACACTCCCCTCTCCATCTCCAAGAGCATTGGGATCCTTGGTGTCGACATCTCCAGCGATGTTCAGTTCCGAGATCATTTACAAGATAAGGTAAAGCTGGCGTCCAAAAAACTTGGTGTACTCAACAGAGCGAAGCAGTACTTCACGTCAGGGCAAAGGTTGTTACTTTACAAGTCGCAAGTTCGGCCCCATATGGAGTACTGCTGCCATCTCTGGGCAGGTGCACCCGGATACCAGCTTGGCCCTTTTGACTCGGTTCAACGACGGGCTGTGAGAATTGTCGACGATTCCAAACTCACTTGCGGTATCGAGCCCTTAAGTCTGAGGAGAGACTTTGCCTCACTGTGTGTGTTCTACCGCTTGTACAATGGGTTGTGTTCTGAGGAATTTTTCGAAATGATGCCCACGGCTACTTTCTACCATCGCACCGCTCGCCATCGGCAGGGAATGCATTCTCACATTTTAGAACCTAAATGGTCGCGTACAGTGCGGTTTCAGAGAAACTTCCTCCCGCGAACGCATAAGTTGTGGAATAAGCTCCCTGCCAAGGTTTTCTGCAAGGACTACAGTATGGAGTTCTTCAAGAAAGAAGTTATTAGATTTCTGAAGGGTCGGCAAAGCGCAAAAAAAAAAAAAAAATGCGTGTAAAATTTCAGCTCAATGAGAAACCGGGAAGTGTGCCAAATTTAACCTTACAGACAGACAATGGACAAGTGAAAGTAAATAAAAGCTTGTAAAAAACCTAATAATTAAACATATAATAATTTTTCCCGGCTGAATGAAAAGCCTGAAAACTGACGAGCCACGTTCTCATCAACTCGTTTGGACACAGAAGCGTTAGTCAATTGAAACGGAACGGAACGGAACGCCACTTTCTCATTGACCTGATTTGACACACGTATGTTTATCAAAAGAAACCGAAGAGCCTCGTACTCATCGACGGGCTTTGATGCACAGGCATTTACAAAACAAAACCAAACATCTATATTCTCATCGACTTGGCTTAATACACGAGCATTTATGAAACAAAACCGAAGGGCAATGTTTTTGTCGACTTCGTTTTTTACCTGTTTATCAAATGGAACCGAAGTGCAACGTTCTCATCGACTAGACTTGATACACGAGGTACGTAAATACCTCTTCAAATCGTCAAACGGCACTAAGCGAAATCCGTCATGTGGTTCTAATAAATAGTTTTCTGTTTGAAATTAAAGTTTTTTTATTTAATGCTGATACTGCTACTCAAGTACCTTGTTAAATGATATCTTGTAAAAACGACATGTTGACCGTACTAAAACAACATAAGATGCATGTTAAAACTATATGCAAAACATGTATCGTCTCGATACAAGCAAGGCTTGCGGTCACGCTTCCTACATCGCGCTATTAAAGTGTATTTGATAGAAACCTATACATATTTTACTCCCCCGACCGACCCATCCCCCCAACCCACTTTGGCACGGTTGAAAAACTATCGCTAGGCGGCCTCTGCACGTACTAACGACCCCAGACAACGATCTCGCTGTCCGGGTAGCGAGATTAGTCTTAGCAACGGGTTCGTCGGCGCACAAACGGATACACGAGTAACACGAGGTATCAAAGAGTGCTGGGCGCTTCTCGCCCCCACTCACTCGCAATCGCAACCGCGTAACGGGGAATTCCCCTCCTGGCACTGACTCACCTTCGGGTTCGAGGCTTCCGCCGATCGAAGGCCCCCAAGACCGACAACCTAAGCCGAGGCTCTCCCCGCGAGGAGCCCTTGAGCGTTAGACGCTATATGGGCTGAGACTCCTCCAGAGTCTCGCCCAAAAAGCCCGTTGGAGCAGTAATGGCTGCATCAGCCAACTGCATAGTCAGACTAGAATAAAGCAAATTATCTAATTCAATTTTATGTTGTAAATGTATGCTGGTAAGCATGTAAAAGTAACAAGATGAAATAACAAGCTGACTGTCGATTCAACAAGCTTGTAATGTTACAACGACTTGTGTAGCATGTGAAAACTACATGATAAACTTGTTGTAAATAAATGTTGAGCAGCTTGTTCAATCAATATGTCAAACTTAACTAGATCTAATTTATACCTTTTACCTAAGATCAGATTGGCGCTAAATCAACTAAAAAACTTGTTGAATTGACTTGAAAAATGGTTGGTTTTTCTCACAGCTAACGCTGTTCTTAATACCCAAATATATCGCGTAACATAAAATTATGAAAAAAAATATTTAAAAAACAGGGCAACGAGACAAATTGAGAACCTCCTCTTTTTTTTTAAAGTCGGTTAAAAAGAGTAAACTGACTGACTGATATATCAACACATAGCCTAAACTACTAAGTTTAGATACTTAAAATTTTTTTCAAACGTAGGTGAGCATTAAGACAGGACTTTGTAAAATTCATCCCCAACAATAATTTTACAACTTATCGGTACTCCTGTCTAGAGGGCGACTACACTGCGCTTAGCGATCCTTCCCCCGTCTGTTCCAACGGCCATCAATTCTGCAACAAATATGACCTGCACATTGCCAGTTAAGCATGTTTACTCTGTGGGCTATGGCAGTTGCTTCGTCATTTCTAATCATATTCTTCAAAATTACTCGAGGTTTATGTAAATACATAGCTTGCTGCGCTGGGGCCAAGTGTCAGCGTCCAATGGAAATATGTAGACGTTAAAAATAAACAAATTATTATTTGATATCTATATATTTTGCTTTTAACTGTCCAAACTACAGATTATATTCACCCGAAAAATTACATTTTTCGTCTAAATAAGATACACTTTTGAGAGTAACTGTTGGTTCCTTAACTCCTTCCTTGGTTGTTTCTAAAACAAATAATTGTGATGTCAAATACCTATCTGACTACCTTAAAGCTATCTGAGTATGAATATTCCATTACCATGTAAATTGCATCGTGGAAATTTATGACTAGGAAGTACTGTAATTTTTACTTGATATTGCTATCTAAAAGTAACAATAACGCTTATGGTCAATAAAGTCAGTCTAACCTCCAAGTAGGTTGCTTGCTTCTCTTTGGAGATAGAGCCTTACTAATACTTACTCCATTTTTATAGAAAGGCAGGTGGGGGTTAAAGTGTTCTTGCCCTACCCACCCCTACTGTGGGGACAGCAACAAAACCTACAACAACCCAACAAAAAAATTTGAATACAAACCTTTGCTTGTAGAAACTGTACTTGATCGACAACGTTTACCACAGACTAAGACTGCTGCAGTGGCAACTAGCACAATTACGATCGCTATGCCAAATCCCATCAAGTAAGTCGATAGCCTATAACAGAAAAGACAACGTTATGCTATTATATATATATCTGTGGCCACATCACTAGCAAAGTGCTTAAGATACTACATATAAGGTTGCGAAAGGCAGGCGTGAGAAGTGTGGTGAGGCAGCGAGGTAGGGTAGGTACGCTTACTGTGACACTCCATACACACCCGTGAAACCCTAATACTGGTTAACTTATAGATTATGGCAATGGTTAACGTAATGGACACGTTATTTTGTTTCATTTTTATAATGTTTAGACAACATTTGATAGCCCTAACCAAATTTTGAGTTTAAACTTGTTTAAAGTTGGTTGCAGTCGCCAGTATGTAAGATGATATTACTTACCGCGCGCACTATAAGTAATCTGTTACTAGTAATTGACTTGTCAGTTTTGCGTAATATTTTAAAATAAGTATTCCTAAATCATTGAAAAACCGACTCGTTTCGTTCGTTGCGCACACACACTAAAATAGGGTAAGTAGTAATAAAGTAAAGAAAGTTGAAAAACTTATGGATTGTTTTCTATCAATACAATTTGGCGTTGAAAATATTCATAAAGCTTTTTTTGCTTTATTTATGTAATATTTTTCAGATAAGGTAGTTTATTATTTTCTTCTTTACATGTATTTCCACAGATATTTTTTTACGAACATTGCAAACGTGATGATGATAAACAGTATTCGGTGTATTAGCTAAATAAAAAAACATATTTCCAGATATGAGTACCTAATTTTTAAGGGATTATAAGGGATTATATAATGACTTACCCATAGTTATTTGATATTTGCTTTCCCTTGCACTTATCAGTGCTATTTTCGCACAAAGTATCAGCTACCAATATTTGCTTTTTAGGGATAGTCGTCATTCTTTGTGTATTGTCTTGATCAAATAGTGTTGTTTCTGCATGTGTAGTTCGTTTGTTTCTATATGTTTCTGTTTTTGTTGTTTCTTGAAGCATTACAGTAGTTTCATTTACATTTATAGTAGGTGTTTCTGTATATTCATTTGTGGTACTTCCGTGTAGAGTTTGTTCTATTGTGACATCTAAAGAAAACACTTTTTTCATTTTATTTCGTTGATTTGAAACGATGTATTCGAAGGCATTTAAACTATCACATATGGATCTGTACCTATATGTGTTAGATATTTGGATAATTATGTAAAGTACTTAAACGAACATGTTTTTTTATTAAAAGGCAATCAAAGCTTGCTTCAATCCATCCTCGTTAAGTCTTAACTAAAGAAATAAAATTTAAGGTGAACTTTGTCTGAATTCCATTTAAGACTACCCTATTTCAACTATTATATATCAATATAAACTATAGCAACTCATATTAATATATTTTGTTGTATTTTGATTTAAATTGAAGTCAAATCAGTTGATATAGAAAGATTTGAAATACTAGTCGTTAAAGTAATGGTAAATACAAATCTGTTGATACTTCAAATAAGAATTAAGATTATTCAATCAAAGAATAAAGTGCAACAATCTAAATTGCTTACGGCGTATTGTTATACTCTTTATTTTCAATATCATGAGAAGACTTATTTTACATCGAATCAAAAAAAAAGCTGTAATAAAAACCTATTTATGTTTTATTTAATATAAATTAGTTAAAAATAAAACACTACTTTTTTATTTTTTTAGAATAGAACTTGTATCTAAAACTTGTCTATCTATATAGTAGACTCTAAAATTAAAATGAAAAGTCAGATTTCCAATAAATTCTTTATATTTGTTATTAATTATTAAAGGTTTTACAGATATTAAAAACTTGGATGGAAATTGTTGCGGTATAGCGTCAATTATGATATAAAGACGGTCGCATACCCAGAAAAAGTCTGATAAAATTAAATGAGGCTTTAAGGCTTTCCATCAGGCGGACCGTGTGCTTGTTTACCACCTTAGTTGAATAAATAAAAAAAAAAAAGATTTTTTTTTTTTTTGAAGTGTCTCTTATATTGGTCCAATAGTGGTCATAGACCCTGATAACTTCTATTTATATGTATAGGGTCAATAATAAATACACCATTATTGATTTTAACGACAATTGTTGATGATACAAAATGAATGATAACCTGAGTTAAAAAAAAAGCAAAGTTATTATTTATTACTTAGCACTGGGTTTAAGTTATTTATTATTTCTTAAGTAGTTTCAATAGCTATACCATTAATTAATAAATAATGAAAACGACTATGATGATATAATATGTGTTGGTGTACTTACATATTTCCGAGACGGTAGATCCGTCATTATTATCAAATGCCGATATAAATTTAGGTGTGCAGGTTTTATTATCTCCACTAGCAAATCGCTCCTGATTACAACTGCATATTTCTGGTTCAACACAAGTTCCTTCATTACATCCCTTAGAACAATAAGGGGCACAAATATGGTCTTCCACTTTAACATAACCAGTAAGACAATCACACTTATCTGGTGCTGAACATGTTCCATTAATGCAACCGGGTCCACATCGAGGCAAGCATTCGTTATCTGTTCCAGCATACCAACCTAGGTTACACCTGCAAGTTTCGGGCTCCACGCAGTCCCCATTCTTACATTCCTTTGAACAATAAGGAATGCAAATATGATTTTTTGATTTAACATGTCCCTCGTAACATTCACACTTGTTCGGTCCCAAACATGTGCTTTTGACACAGCTTGGCTCACATTTCGGAACACATTGCCGATCATTAACAAGCGTCCATCCAGATTCACAGACACATTTGTCTGGTTCAATACAAAGTCCATTTAAACAACCTCTAGAACAACGAGGAACACAAGTGTCGTTTGAAGATTTTTGGTAACCATTTAGACATTCACAAGTGTTTGGAGCAATGCATTCTCCGTTAACACATGAGGTAGAGCATATTGGTTGGCATATTCCGTTTTTTAATGTGTATCCAAAGTCACAGCTACAATGATTAGGTGCTGTACAGGTGCCGTGAGCACAGCTGCTTTTGCAGACTGGCAGACAACTGTGAGAATCTATAGGATTAAATTTATAGCCGTCGGCGCATTGACATTTATCTGGACTTTCACAATATCCATTTTTGCATGATGGATTACAAATGGGGTCGCATTTTAAGCTGAAAATAGTTATGTTTTATTAATATGGAAAATTCTTACAATCATTATATACTAGCTTTTGTTCGCGACTTCAGGCGTGCAGGTAACGTGTGCACTACACTCCTAATCCAATCCGAGAGCGACAACCCAAGCCGAGGCTTCCCCCGCGGGGAGCCCTTGAGCGTTGGGCGCTATATGGGCTGAGGATTAGATTTTTTATTTCTGAGCTGACTATGAAGTTGGCTGTTGCAGCCATTACTGCTTCACCGGGCTTTGGGGGCGAGACTCTGAAGGAAGGAACTTTGAAGGAAGCCCATATAGTGCCCAATGCTCAAGGGAGCCTCGGCTTGGGATGTCGCTCTTGGGGTCGTCCCTTCGATCAGCGTGAGCCTCGAACCCGAAGTTCCCCGTTACGCGGTTGAGCTTGCGATTGCGATTGAGTGGGGGCGAGAAGCACCCCAGCAATCTTTGATACCTCGTATACGAAGTAGGTCCGTACGTTTGCCGACGAGCCCGGGGACGTCGGCGTTGTGTGAAGGGGGATACCCTTTTAGGGGAGGTCGTTGAGACTAATCTCGCTATTCGGATAGCGAGATCGTCGTCTGGGGCCGTTAGTACGTGCTGAGGCCGCCTAACAATAGATTTTTGACCGTGCCAAGGTCGGTCGGGGGGATGATAGGTTGTGGATTGCACAATTAGTCGATTAGGATGATTTTTTGTACGCTCGAAAATGTGGACTGCCAGGTCTTTTAGATATTGGGGAATCGTGGGGGGGGAATTTTAATTTTTACGTCAAAGACGTCGAGATACATGCCTATGACATAAATATAATAAAAGAAAGTGAGGGTTTTGAAAACAGCGATTTTCCTATTAAGTTAAGGAAATATAGATGTCATACTAACTAAGCGACGGAGGCATCTCTAGAGTAGCCACTGCAACATGTCGGTCTCGTTTCTTTCTTCGTATACTACAAAAGCAAACAATTTTATGATTATTTACAACGATAATTTACCATGTTCTTTTTGAAGGACAATACTATGATAAATTAATCATACATTCATCTATCGGTGCCTTTCTGCATATACGTTTGTTCGCGTTCACCGATTGGTTTTCATTTGAACCACAAATAGGAATCGACTATGTGGCGAATTTCTGAATACAGTCTGGAAAAAATTGAGTGAAAAATTGTAATAATAAATGATTTATTTAGTAATAAACTATATCTTAAATACTCTTGTGGCTCAGTGTACATGCGCATGATATGACCTTGGAACCCCAAGATCTGTGGTTCGAACTGTAACAACCTTGATTGTTGATTTTTAGGGTTCTGTACCTCAAATTTGACAAAAGAGTTACTAAATTTACACCGCCTGTCTGTTTGTTCGACCTTTAAAGAGCTCTATCTTACAGATTAAATAAGGCAGATGACTGAATTTTTAACAGAATATATAACATTATGGCAGTTTTTTTAACATTTAATTAAAGGGGGTTACCATAGACACGGGTGTCATCTAACATTCATCGCATTTATCCACATTTGACGATTTACAAGAGTACTCAAAGGATCTATTTCAATAAAGATATTTTTATTTTTTCCTTTCATTTTACATCAGCGTGCGTATCTGTGTTGCTCTGTGCTTCCCGTTGTACGTACTCTATAAATATGTTTACTAAACCGGTTTGTTTGGAAAAATCTAAGTTGTCGATTTTGCGAGCAAACACATGTATGATGCATTACATTTTTATGAACAAGATAAATTACAACAGAAAATCAAAAATCTGACTGCATGGAAAAACTATCAACTGGACAGCGAAAAGACAGGATAAGAAACAAGTAATAATTTAAATAGATTCGTCAGTTTTTCGTCTCCGCGGACGCCATATTTAAATTTTATACCCTATGTCCCTTCCATAATTAAAACAAACCTAATGACACCTTATATGTTAAAATCAAACCGTTACCGAAAGTAAAAAGAAACAGTAGAAATTCGATGTATGTATATGTCTATATGTCAATGACTTATATTTATTTACTTATGCGGCTGCCGCAGATTCCGGTATGCACATTCTGCAACGGATTGGGACTCCAAGTAGTGACTGCGGAAAACGGCGAAGCTAGCAGACGGACAGACAAAAGCAAATTACAAGGGTCTTTGTATTTAATTATTTGGTTTAAAATCTGATAAAAGAATGTTTTCGTATTTGTAATATTTCAACTAACCTCTAATTTTGATTACCAGTCACTTAAACTGGTGCTCACTGACAGCATGGCACGGCATGGGGTGGCGTTGAATGAATCGGGATGCTAAGAGTTGAAGCAATGGCGACTCAAGCAGATTTGTACACTCCTCAAGAGAATCTATTTTTAAATACATTTTACCAGTAAGGTAAACATTTGTTTACTTTTAAGCTCCTTATTACTTCATATACGGGGTGGTCAAACATGCCGCATCACAAGATATCATCTCACGGTATGTCATAAGCTTCGCACCTGCCTTGCCATGACGGGTTGTGTCGTTTGAGTAAGTGAGCACCTATATTTAAGTCACTCCTTCCATTCCGTTCTTACTTACCGGAACGACACGATAATCTGTTTTGTATTCCAGTCTAGTTTTAATACAATCTTCATAGTCGTAGTAGTCGTCTGAATAACACGTATCCTGATATTCGTATATATAGGTATGAGTGTATGTCTCACGCCTCTGCATCGTAACACTGAAACATATCAAGGAACATATTGTTAGGCCACGGTTCCACTGCTGCCTTCTTCTTTAAAAATGTAGTCGGCTATCGGTATCATTCACTGTGACCCACGGCTACACTACGCACTGACGCGTGGCTTGATGAAGTTTCTAATAGAAATAGACCCACACAGCTACGTCTGTAGCTAATGGGTGCACGGCCTACGCAGCAATGAACTATAAATAACTTTGTTTAGCTGATTTGTGAATTTGAACGCGCTAATATAATGAAACCCCTGTCCAATCCTGACTTAGCGCTTATAGTTCGTCAGAAATTATGAATAATTATGTATATTAAGGTCTTAAATTTCACCACTTTACTTGAATGTTGGTAATTTACGACGTATTGGAAATGTATAAAACTACCTTAGTCAAAATTAACTGCATCAGGACTCATCACACATCATACGCAGGACTAAGTGGTGGGTGAAAGTGGTTGTCCACCACATTATAATGCGGTGTCCAGCCGCTGGTTACCCAATTCTACCTATTCAAATTTGAAAAATAATGCAGTTAATAAGCTGGCTGGTCATTAAAGAAGGTTCTAGGTTCTACTCATACTGGTTTTTTACCGCGAGTTCACCTGCCTTATATTAATGCTCTGCTCTTTAGGTCCAAAGTGTGTAGTTATAATATGGCGTACAACGTTTGGCAGTAAACGGGCTATCCCAAAGTATTATAGAACTTGTAGTTTCTGATGTAAGCATGTTCAACAACACAAACTCTAAGTAATTGAAGTAGGTGAAGGTAGAAAAAGTGAATCCACTAGAAATAGAAATATGAAACTGTAACTACGGGATGCGCCTGCATAACTAATTGGGGACATTTTTGGAATCATATTAGGTCCTTACATATAAAATTGATGTTTTATATGGAAAAAGGAAAACTAAATTTTTTTTTAACATTTTTTTTTATTTAATCAATCAAAGTAGGTACCGTTGTGATATGCACTTTTGCCATTTTATAGGGAGTTCATTGATTCCTTTGCTGCAAAAATTGCGGGAGCGAGAATCAACAAAATCTTTGAAGGTGTTTTGGACTGCCTTATCTGAATTGATTTTTTTCCAACTAAGAAATTATCCAAATACCGAAAAAAGTGGTAATCGGTTGGAACAAGGTCTGAGGAGTATGGTGGGTGACGGAGACTTTACAATCCTAGCTTCTCTGGTTTTGCCACCGTCTGTTGTGCAGTGTGTGATCTAGCGTTGTAATGAAGCAGCAGTGGACTAGAGCGGTTGACCAATCTCGGATATTAAACGGCTTGCTTTTCCATCATGGTTTCCAATTTCCGTAATCGTCTGATCAGATCTTAGGAAGCTGTAGTGGATGACACCAACGCTGTTCCACCAGACACTAACCAGTACCTTGTTTTGAGTTAACTTTTGCTTGGGGCAGAATTTAGCCGGTTCTCCTGGATTTAAACACTGGGTGAGAATTTCCGATTATCGTATAGGATCCGTTTTTCATCACAAGTAATGATACGATTAAAAATCCTCTCGTTATTGTGACGTGCTTAACGTAACGTGACGCAGCAGTTGACGCGTGTTTGTTGGTTTACTTCACTTAGTTCATGCGGTACCCATTTTTCAAGCTTTTACACTTTTCCAATTTGTTTAAAATGATTTTAAATGGTTTTATCACTCACTCCGAAGCCTGCAGCTAAGTCGGACGTGGTTTGATATGGATCCGATTCCACGAACACTTTTAATTCCTCATTGACAGCTAGGTTCTCCGGCCGTCCACAAGGTTGATTCTGGAGGTCAAAATTTCTAGAACGAAAGCGTTGGAACCAAAAACGTACTGTGTTTTCTTTTACAGTGGCTTCTCCGTGACCATAAATTTAACTCAAGGAAATATGCTGCATAGCATACGACGCAAGAAAACCGATCATAAAATAGTTTAGTATGTATATTGAAGTAAGAAAGAAAGAAAGAAAAATATTTATTTGGATTTAACAACACAATAAGGCCAAAAATAAACAATTAATATACATAATGTCTCTATGTGCTGCTTGTCACCAAAAGTCTCCCACTCAGCATAGTATCAAAGTATAGTATCATAAAGTACCAAAAGTAGTATCAAAAGTGTTTGTAAAAAACTGAAATGAAAACTTTGACTTTGACTTCAAATTAAGCGCGGATGGAGCCGCGGGCAAAAGTATGGAAAATGATATGTCCTTAATTGAGGATGCACACCGTGACTAATTTAATTATGAATTATTCCAATGCCAACTGATGTTTGTCAAATCTTTGCCTTTTAATATTGACGCTGAAACTGCGCCCGAGCCCATAGCCCCAAAACTCTTTAGGTAGGTAATATATTATTTTTTATTTATTGTCGTCACATCTATACAACTATTATTAAACAAAAGTGTGAGTTTGTTCGTTTGTTCATTTATATCAGCTATTGGTACACTTGCTCTGTCATTTATTTTATTATATACAAACCATTTAAAAACATTGCAGTTTATAAAACTACACGCCTTGCTTCGTAATCTCTACGCCGTAAAAAGTTGTGATATCCTATGTCGTACAAAGTCTGTAATTTTCCTGTCATTGAACACTACATCTTTTTTTTTGTAAATTAGGTATTTTTTTCAAGTAACAACCAATATTTGTGATTTCATTATTACAACACAGTTTTGTTTACAAAAAAACATCTTGAATTGGCAAAGGTACGGTACAAGCAGGTCGTTGCGTAGATATTTCTTCTCAGTCTGCTAAATAACTGTTATCACTATCAGGTTAGTACACAGGACGTTTTATTAAATATTTTCCCTTTGCTATGCGAAAACAATTAGTAAAGTGTCATACCAAAATCTTGATGTAAACACAAGCTTTCGATACATAAACAAGTACATTTTGAACAAAAAAAATTTAGACAACACCACTAGTGTTCTATCACAATTTATTGAACACTAGTTTACTATTACTTACATTTCTGTTTTTGTGCACACCTGACTTTCTACTAAAACAATTAAAAGAGAAAAGAAAGCTTCACTATAAAGCATAATTTTAATTTTTACCAAAAACATTACGTACAGTACACACAAGAGATCGGCCATAAAACAACAACACAAGAAGTTAAAAATTAATTGTAACAATTTTAAAATACTCATCTGACTGATCTGAATCACACTCTGTTCGTTGAAACGGAAGTTGATAAGGGCTGGTTAATCTTTAAGCGACATTAGGTAACTATTATAAATACATTACTGCTAAAAGCTGGCCGATTGCAAAGTTAGATCTATACTGAAGTTCCGTACCTATTATCTAGAAAGTAATTGTTTTTTTTAAACAAATTTACTAGCTTAATTTATGTGGATCACACTTGAACGAATTCAAATGAAACGCGCCTTAGACTTTAAGTCTAACCTATTAAATGGCGACATCAAAATCTATTAAGTAGATTTCGCATGATGACATCAAAAACAAACAGCCAAATTCAGATTTTGAGACTCACGTTCTCCACACTTGACTCATTTTACTTGACGGTGTTAACAATTTCAGTTGATTTTAAAAATAGCTCTTATTTAACTAATAATGACAAGGGCTCGCCATTTTGGGTTTTGCGACTAAATTCAGAAGTAGAAACCCAACTAGCAAAAACTAGCCACATAACAGCTTATAAAGTCAAAAAAAATATTCTTATAAAAGCTATATTATCGCTTATAAACGCGGTTTTGGCGTAATTTTACAAGGGCACAAACCTTATATCAATATAATGGTTTTTGATGTTTTCTAAACGCCCTTTTGAATTAGGGCTGTGGTGTGTGGCAAATGCCGTTAAAAAAATGCCTTGTCTTTATTTTTGCTGCAACATAGGCAAACGTTATTTACACAATCGTAATAAGATGTTTACAAAACCAAGACATTTATAAGAGTCAAATTAAATGTCATACTATCTCCATATTGAATAATTTTGGGGATCTCTATTCATCAAGAAAAACTCATATATTTACTGTTCAAATAAAATTTTACTGATATATCTTAAATTTCTTACAGTCTTTAAAAATTTTGAAATCCATTTTCGTTATCAAGGTCTACAATATGTTACACGTGTTCGAATGGTTGATTAGGTTCTATTAAATATAACAGTCTCAAGAATAATATTATTATAATGACTTTATTAGTAATCACTGATTACTTAAACACTTTTAAAGGTCATATAAACAACAAGTATTCATTTACTATATAAGTATCTTATAAATAACTCTTACAAAGCAGAAAGCGTTACAGGTACCCTAAGCAATGTGTTAATAAGATAAAATAGACTTTTAAAAACCTTTAATAAAGCTCTCAAAATTATATGGCTAATAAGCAATTTTTTAAGTAATTATTAGGACAACCTTACTTAGAGACCTTATTGTAGTCATATTATTAAGGTTTAATAAAGTTTATATAACTAAATTATAAGAATGATAACCATTTGAGCCAAATACCCTTTTAATAAGCATTTATAAGGTATATGACATACTCAAAATCTTTTTATAGCTATTACAAGAGTTGTGGCAATATAATTTTTTATTTATAAAGGCATTTTGCTTGTTCGGAAGCGGCATACCGCTATTTTTAATTATACAACACTGGAACGCCATCTATTTATGAGTAAGCGTCTCTACGACTGCACTTTTTAAAGTGTCCATTAAAAAAAACGTATTTTTTTGGTCTTTAAAATTAGTCAACCAATCAATTATTGTCTTTTTACGGTTTTTCTTGAGTTTTCTCAATCAATGACACGGGATTTTGTGCCTTTTTGTTTCGAGAGTACGCATGCTAAAAATGATCTTTTAATGTGGATTTTATAGATTTTTTAAAAAACAATCTTCAAACTGCATGAATAAAAAAAACTAATTAAACGAAGTGTCTCAATTGACAATATTGATATCACATTTTATAATATTATTAAGATAGATAGATATATATTATTTATTAATAAGATTAATAATACTTTTCTGTTGTTTGAATCATGTTTGTTCCTAATGACAATTACCAGATTGTCACAAACAGAAACACACACCGTTTTGTAACTTGTTATACGCAACTCTAAAAACGTACTGGATACTATCATTTAGTTCGTGATACTGAGATTTTTATGATGACATCTGGGTTTTTTAAATAGCAAATTAGAAAATATTGTGAAGAATTCTATCTGCCTTTAACTTATCTTAAGGAAATTGTAGGTTATTAATTTTCATATCGATGGTTGTTAAACATGGGATGTAAGTCATCAATTACACCACGAGATATTTAGACACACGAACGAGCGAAGCGAGCGAGGGTGCTTATAATTCAAGGGTGGAATTGATCACTGACACCTGACTTAACTTTTAATCACGTCTGCAAAGAAACTAGAGGAAACAAATATAGTACATTGTTGAGATATGAAAAACACATTTTCAGTTTAGGTTTGCTTTGCCACCAAACGAAATTTAACTAGTCATCTAGGAACTTGGGATTACACAAGTTCTTACCTGTACAATTCACACGTTTTTTTCTCAACATTTCAGGTTTAGTAGAGTGTATATGTATGTATCCTTGTACTAACCGTAACTGAGAAACAAAGAAGAGGGTGGACCACATCAAGGCAATAGTAGGCATTAGCATGAAAATGCAGATAATCAGGAGAAACTTCTGATAAGATTTTGGCTATCCAAACATGTTGGTAAGCCAAAAGACTGAAGACCTTATCGCATACAAACGGAACCCTTGGTACGCAAGACTGACTCACTTTTGATATAAATATTTTAAAACAATATATCTATCTTATATAAATGTTCCTTGACCTCTCATGCAGCGCTTTCCAATCCCGAACTAAGTAACGCTCATATAATGGGTACAAATACCAGACAACGGAAACAAATTTTTACATATATACTTTCTTTGTAAGTGTGATTGAAAAAGAATAAAAGAAATGGTTTCACAAAGAAAATAATATTGTACAGTAACAAATAATATTATGCATTTTTAAGTATAATATTATTTAACAAACACAAATGTTCATCATATAAATGGGTGTCCTGTGCGGGGATCGATTCTGCGTCCTCGGTTTCCTCCCAACTAAGCCACTGAGAAGGCAAAATAAAATGAGCATAAATTATATTATGTTTCTCCTTATCCATTTTTGAATGAGGGTCTTATGACAGTCACAAAAGTAATCTTGTTTTGGAATATATAATAAAGCTGGCAATTAATTAATTTTGCCAGCGGCTCCACCCGCCCTAAATTTTGTAATCGACGTGGGAATCTTACGTCAACTGCTTAACTATACTAATGAAGTTTGCTTCAGCAAGCTGTAGTTCGTTTGAGCTGGGTTATAGTTATTCCCGCGGGATCTTTTGAATTTTTTGGGATTAACATTCACCGGCGTGTGCATAACAACTCGCACCGAGTCCGACTCGCACTTGACCCTTTTTTCTTTGTCAGAAACCTTCCCCGGCGTGTGTTTAACAACATACTAAAATTTCATTACAATCGGTTTACCCTTATTGCGCGAGGCCGACTTGCACTTGACCCTTTCTTTTCGGATGCCTACGTCGTACAAAGAACACACCCTCCAAAGTTGCAGGTCTCTACTCTTAGCGGCTTAGGCTGAGCGTTGATCCGTCAGTCAGTTATTCAGGACAAAGCATTTTATATGTACCTATATATGAGTAGAAAAAGAAAACTATAAGTATTATTAAACACAAAAAAATAAAAGTGCATAACCTCTAAGCTTAGAAACCTTAGCTAAGTCTACCACTTAACCTTAGTACGGCGTGTTTTTTTTTTTTAATCCACTGAGTGAGCATCATTTCGAACATCTCCCTCACATCCCATTGTACAAGCGGTAGAACACACACAGGGAGGCAAAGTCTCTCCTCAGACTTAAGGGTTCGATACGGCAAGTGAGTATGGGATCGTCGACAATTCTCACAGCCCGTCGTTGACTTTAAAGACATGCCAATTGTAAAGAGTATTTGTTTATGTTTTTAAGTGATTCCATTTTTTTTAATAAAATTGGATTGACTTTTGACATGTGTCAAAATAAAATGAAATTTAAATCAAAAGCACTAAGGAGAATTGATATCAACTTCGAAGCAAATCACCGCCAAAATAACTTTCTACCCCTTTTTAACCCCGTTAGGGGATGAATTTCAATAAAATAAGAACCACGTCTTCCATCGATTCTGTTAAGAGGTTTATGCAAAATTTGAAGTGGATTAGACCAAGGAATCACGTTGTCTCATACAAACTTTGCCCCCCTTTTTCACCTTCTTAGGGGTAGAATTTCGAAAAATGCGTTCTTATCGGATGCCTACGTAATACAAAGAACACACCCACCAAGTTTCAGGTCTCTAGGATCAGCGGTTTAGGCTGAGCGTTGATCCGTCAGGCATTCAGGACAAAACATTTTATATGTATATAATTAGTTGCTACGGTTACCGGCGCTTGGATGACAACAACGCGGGCAGAAATGGACAAACTAACTCCATGATGTGGTTTACAATGTCTGCCTGTTTAGAAGACGGGCGTTAGCGCAGACCTCGCCATGGTGGCCTTTGATCCTGCGCTGACAGTTATCATATCCAAAAGTACATTTCGGTGGTAGGGTTGCAGAGAAAAATATCTTCTTTATTTGGTTGGCTAATGACATTTCTATGATTGTTATCCATCACTTGTTCAGGGCCTCAGGCACTGTTTAACTGCACTGTAACCAATTATACCCATTTTGGGGTTCTGTGGACTACACTATACTGTTATCTGAGCGTTTCTTACCCAAAGGGTGCCGACGGAGCCCTATCACTAAGCCAAGCTCTGTCTGTCTGACTAATAAAGTGCTCTATCTTTTAGGTTGAAGCCTGAATTTAACAAAATATGTGTTATAATAGAGGATTATCTAACCAATAATAAAAAGTTAAAAAAGTATAGGTATACTTGAAGAGAGTCCCCATACAATATATACTTTTTTGTTATTGGTACTCTATCATACAAACAGTAGGAAACACAAGTTCCAAACTTGTAAGTATAGCGTGAGCTCTAAAGTATAGCATCAAATAATAAAAACTGGCCAAGTGTGAGACGTGCCCGAGCCATTGCCATCTTGAATTACCGTGTCAGCGCCATCTAGCAAGTATTAAGAGTAACAGTGACACATTTGTTTGTTGGAAACGATATTTAAAGTTATGCGACGTCGGGCTTGGTCAGTCATTAGATAGGTGGCACACTTTTTGTTTTTGTTTCATAAATTACATAGTCGTAAGTCCAACTCGCACTTGACCGATTATTTTTAAATAATGTTCTCTGCTATATCTGAAATTACCTGTTTGTAGGAAGTAGGTCGTATCAAAATCGCATTTTGTAAAATCTATTTTTATTGTAAATAAGTAAAACTTTAATGTAAACTATAAGCTACAGGGAATAAATAGTGTCAAATATGTAATTTTATTTGATTAACAAAGACAGTAATTTGTTATAACTACAAATTGGAGTGACTTAAGAATTCATCTTTCTCTTTTAACATTGCAAACGTCTGAATATCCAGAGTTGCTGATTCACTGTGCTCCTTACTTGTATCTGAAAATAAAATTCATAAGTATAGTATTCTGATAAATTAAAAACAAACTACTAAGGTCATTCAAGCAACACCTAACACATTTTATTACCCGACTACTAAGAGTTATGATTGTAGCTGTCTATATAGGTATGTAAGTATGTTCATATGTACTGTTATGTCATTACAACATGCTAGACATTCATACCATTTATACAATCGGTCATTGCCTTTGAAGTTGAAAAATCCGACAACGTCTAGACAGTCGCACTGCACTTTATCATTGCTCTAACTAGACGCCTTCTATTGCCGACTGTGTGAATGAAATTAATGTTATTTAATGTGTTTTTCACACTTGTTTTTTATGAGGGATATGACGTAGGTATGACTAAATCTAATACGGTGGTGGATTTAAAATAATAGTTTTTCTGTAAGAAAAAACCAACGATGTTAATAAAATATATACTTTTGTATATATAATGTATTCTTCGTCGTTAAACATATTCTAAAAATCTAATAAAATTTAACCTTTGAAAACTAGTAAACACTACTACGAAATACCGTAGTAGGGTTTCGTTGTTTCGTTATTCAAATGGTGAAAATGAGACTCTATTACTAAGCCTGACTGACTCGCACATGGCTGGTTTTTATTAGAAAAGAAACTTCACAACTCGTGATCCGTCTATTTATGACGGAGTTATGCCTAAACATACAAAAAAAAAATACAAAGATTGAGAATTGAGAACCTCCTCCTTTTTTGAAGTCGGTTAAAAATCCTATGAAAAGTTCAAATTCCATTAAAAAACATGGATACAGAACGGATATCTATTTCTATGTACAGAATTACTCGAACATTTTCAAAAACAACACTTCAAAAAGATTATTTTCAGTCGGTAGCCTAAAAATCAAAAGTCATTTTGCACTTGCCATTTTATCATAAACTTTGATTTGTTTATTAATGATTTTAGAATAACAATGTGTTCTTTTATTGTTTTACCTAAATGTTCGGAGAGGAGAAATTGTGGCCATCTTGCGGTAACAATATATGCGGTAACCTGCGTAGGCGTGGTCAGTACATGGATTAATTAGAACCCAGTGGCACGTTTTTCTTAGCTTCTGCTTCAGAGAGGAAGTTAAATCATTGGTCCTGGCTGTTTGTCATATGAAATCCAGGTCTCATCAGCTCTCAGCTCACCTCACCTCATCTCATCTTATCTAATCTCATTTCTTTTGTTTTAAAGCCTACAACCCGAAATAAACTCCAATTAAGATGGGGTTTTAAAAATATTTTTATTGCTAGAGGTTCATACCAATTTTGTGAAATATTTTGAAGCCATTGGCACTATTTGTTTATTTTTTATTTTGCGAGTAAAACTTTTGTGACTAATTAGGCTTCAACGGAAATTTTAAAATGCTGACTCAATTTAGTATTATTCTATAAGGTCTCGTAGCCGAAGATCTAGCTATGGAAATACAGTTGCAATTGTGGCATACACACTATCGTTATTAATAGATCCGGGCACCTGGCAGCTGTTCAGCGGTGATGGTGACAGTAGAGGGGTTGTAAAAGCAATGGAAGGCGTGCATTTTATAGAGCTTTGGATTTAGTTTGGTATTATAGCTAATTATATATTTCATTCGAGTATATCATTGCGAGATTTGGTTTTGGTTGGAGTAAAAATAGTACCGGGTGACATCCAAGATGCGTTAAAAAGTGCCAAAGTCGTCTCGTTTATAGAGGTCTGGGCTAGCTTTTGATTAGAGCGAACATTCAAAATAGTGTGTGCAAAAAGACAGGCGCAAATATTTAGTCGAATACCCCGCAAGATGAAAAAAAAGAGCAAGAAATGCACGCGCGGTAGTCAATCAAATGCTGTTATAAAATCTTTTCTCACTAAAAAGGTAAAAATAATTAATAATTTCCAAAAATCTGATCTAAATTACAGTTTGAAGTTGATGCCTAATCTAACAGTTTATAACAACTTCAAGCTGTAATTCAAATCAGATTTTTTTGTTAAGAAGTTTTTATTTTTTATTTCTTTGCTATTAATTTGAAAATATACATGATCATGCATGTACACTAATTAGAAAGCGAGTATAAAGAAAATACTAAATTTCGTAACATTAACAAAGAAATCTCATGAAATAATCATTATTACTGATTGTTGCTGAGTAGTCATTAGGCCAATTCAGAACCTTATATGTGGCCAGGTCAGAAGTTAGACAAACTTCCAAATAATCATTTGAGATATAACATTTACGAACGTACAAGTTAAGAGATTACAGAGTAAATAAATATCGCACCTTTCTTTTTCAAAAGTTTTTCCTTAAAACGTCTTTTTACAACTATTACAGATAGTATAGCTGTTACTATGATAAAGACCGCAACACCACTTCCTAATAAACACCAAGTCTGTAACCTGAAACATAAGGATGAATTAGCTTTGCAAAAATAATACCCAAAAATATGTTTAAGCAATATGAGATACGAGACGAGAGTCCTTAACCAAATGAGAATTTGTGTTGAAACTCAAGTCTCTGTACGAGTTATTCAACTGGAGACGCAGAAACTTGGCAAGATTAAACCCAACGCAGACACAATTCAGCGCGTTTACCGCTAAGAAAATAGCATTTTCTAAAATCTAACGATTTCAGACATGCCCCTTACCATTTCCAAGAACTTAAGGAACCTTCTCAATACATCTTTCAATATTTTGGATATATCTCCAGCGACGCGACATTTAGTTCCGAAATTATTTGGAAAACAACGTGAAGCTGGGCACCAAGAAACTTAGTGTACTCAACAGAGCAACTTCACTTATGGGCAAAAGTTCCTACTTAATGAGTTGTAATACCCTGTATCCTTTCCACTCCAGAAGAACACATCTATTCTTCCAACGCAGTGCAGTTTAGCGGAAATAACGTATCTCTGTCTCACACCTTTCTGCAGATGGATTGGTGTCATGTTATGGTCATAACAGATATAGTGACTCTGTTATACGTGACTTCAGCATTTTGATGTACCGATAAATAGTCAATGTGGCACCTAGAGACACTGTAACACCCCCAGGTCTCGATAGAATCAAAGGCATTTTTATAATCGATGAACGCTACGCAATGAGGCCGATTATAATCCTCTGCCTTTTGTATAATCTGTCGGAGCGTTTGTATGTGGTGCATGGTACTTCTTCGGTCGTCAAAATTGTGTTCCATATGATTCGTAATGACCCTGGAAAACTGCTTATAGGCATGGCTCGGAAGTAAAATGGATCAATAGTGCTTCAATTAGGTGAGGTCTTTTTTTTTAAGGAAACCGATTTTTTTTTTCTGAGCTGACTATGCAGTTGGCTGTTGCAGCCATTACTGCTTCACCGGACTTTTGGGGCGAGACTCTGAAGGAGCCTCAGCCCATATAGCGCCCAACGCTCAAGGGCTTCCCGCGGGGGAAGCCTCGGCTTGGGTTGTCGCTCTCGGGGGCGTCCCTTCGACCGGCGTGAGTCTCGAACCCGAAGGTGAGTCACCGCCAGGAGGGGACTTCTCCGTTACGCGGGTACGATTGCGATTGAGTGGGGGCGAGAAGCGCGCCGGCACTCTTTGATACCTAGTGTATCCTTGTGGGCGCCGACGATCCCGGGGACGTCGGCGTCGTGTTTGGAGGGAGGCCCTATTCGGGGAGGTCGTAGAGACTAATCTCGCTATCCGGACAGCGAGATCGTCATCTGGGGACGAGGAAACCGAGCTACTGCCCAAGCTTCTGGTGCGGTGCCTCTGTTTTTGAAGGTTTTTAAGTCAGAGTTTCTGAGGTAATTCCATCAACGCCCACCACCTTATTATTTTTAAGCTGTTTCAAGGTAATTTTAATCTCATACAAGCTGACGTCCAGGATATCTTCGGTGTAGTGTCGGGTTTTGCCGCAATGTTAACAGAATCACGAGTTGAGGCGTATAACTGTCTATAGAAGTACTCAATCTCTCAGAATATTTCAGTTTTGGATGAAACGATTTTTCCAGTTTCAGTCTTCAGCCTCTATTTAGCTCTATTACGTTTAAGCTCTACACGTGATGTGTTAAAGTGGCGTATATCGCGTCGTATGGCTTTCGAGATTTTTCTATTGAGCCGCGTGTATTCGGACCTATCAGATTTGCGCTTCACTGTCATAAGATTGAGAGTTTGATCAGAGAATTATGCACGCGAGTAGCGCAGTACTACCGTTTATTCTGTGGTGCTAACTTACATACACAAAAAAATACAAGTTCGCCATATATAAAAATCAGATATACATGTAATAATAATAAAAGTAATAGTTACTCACCTGTACTCATTACTAACTCTCTTTTCGTTACAAAAAAGCGATTTATCATCACAGAGAGTATCGGATTGTGTTGTAATGTCTTCAGTGTACAACAAAGTTTCTGTATAAGTAGCCAACTCATCGCCATTTTTTGTAAAAGCTACAATAGAATTTGTCATAAATTTAGTAAATGAGTTAACACATACAACAAAGAAAAAAGTTTAAAATTGTTATGTAATGCAATGAAAAAGACTGAAAGATCTTGTTTTTTAGATTTTAAATAAAACAAATACTTAAATAATCGATAGTTTTTTTTGTTTATTAGTATTTTTAGAGTTAGTGACAATTACCTACAAATAATGAAAAGTTCATGAAATAAAAATTTAGAGGGGGGACCCCTTTACCATGCAAGAAACACGTTTTCGTTGTTTTTTCTCTATAGTAAAAACTCGAGCTATTACCCCCCAAATTAACGTATCATCGCCATCTTGCAGAAATAGTAGAATTAAGAGTTTTGGAAATTATATTTAAAGTTAAGCAACGTCGGGCATGGTAAGTCATTGGATAAATGACCGCTTCGCACACTTTTTAGATTTGTTTTGTGTTCGTAAATTAAGTACGGTACGCCACCCACGGCACGCGAGTCCAATTCGCAATTGACCGGTTTTTTTAATTCACGCCTACGAATCTATACAAAACGCTAGTTCATTTATATCACTGCTAAAATACATATGTAGTCTGTAACAAGAATACTTACACAAAATATCTTTAGTCAACGAGACGTCATCAGTTACGATCTCAATATCGTTTTCTGTAGTATACGTTGTTGCAATAGTTGTCGTGTGTTCATCATTAATATCTTCTAATATTTCATCAGTAAAGGCTATAATAATAAAACAATTTTACACTTTTATTGATTTAAAAAAAGGTTCTATTATATTCCATCAAACGGCTTAACACCAACCGACTTAGTAAAATTAAAACTTTTTAAGGCTCTATTTTGCAATTATTGGTTGCTTTATTAATTTACCGTCGAGCGACACGACACGGTTTTGTCGTAGATGATCAGGGCAAGGTCAGGCGAGCCGTGATTGGTGCGCACAATGACCTCGTTGCGCAGTTAGTGCACAGCGCAAAATCGAGTCATGTTTCTCGACGGTAAATTATAAAAGCGTCCATTCTGTTATTACTGTTTACAAATTGGTAAGTACCTTCTATTCTATTACGTACTCTTCGTCACTGAGAACTTTTTATGTATTTCAATCATCTTTTTAGTGTTCGTAGCTAAATGGTGGCAACGAAATCCTATTATTAGTTATTACGGTGGACGTCACGACAAATAATATAAAACCAAGAGTTAAAATTTAGGAGAGATAAACTAAAACACAATTATTTCAATGATTTTAAGGGCTTCATACGTCAAAAGGAAAAAACGGAACCCTTATTGGATTACTTCCTTTCTCCAGCAAACGATTAGGTTGTGGAATGAGCTCCCTGCCAATGTTTTCTCTAAGAACTACAGCATGGGCTTCTTCAAGAATCGTTAGAGTCCGGTTTGAAATTTACCGGTTTTTTTTTTATTTCACGCGTACAAATCTATTTATTCTAATATTTCTTCAGTAAAGGCTATAATTATAAAACAATTTTACACTTGTTTAAATCAATAAAAAGGGTCATGCTATATTTCATCAAACAGCTTAACACCGACAGACTTAACAAAATTAAAAAGGCTCTATTTTGCAATTATTGGTTACTTTAATAATTTACCGTCGAGCAACACGACACGATTTTATCGTAGATGATCAAGGCAAGGTCAAGCGAGCCGCGATTGGTGCGCACAATGACCTTGTTGCGCAGTTAGTGCGCAGTGCAAAATTGTATAATGTCGCTCGACGGTAAATTATAAAAGCGTCCATTCTGTTAATACTGTTACAAATAGGTTAGTACCTTCTATTCTATTACGTACTCTTCGTCACGGAGAACTTTTTATTTGAATCATCTCTTTAGTTTTCGTAGCTACATGGTGCCAAAAAAATCCAATTATTAGTTATAACGGTGGACTTCACGACAAATTATATATTATATATGTACATAACACGTGTTACAGAAATTCGGAACTTAGGTCAACAACCAGATTTAACATTCGAGGTAATGTAACATCCGTTTGCAAAGAACTTACAGAATGTTAAGTAAGGTTCTCATTTGTAAAGAGAACGACATATAGCTTTAAAAGTATCAGTGTGGCCCTAGTTCTATATAACGCCTATGTACGCAGTCTAGATAATCCTTCGTGAAGGTAGAATTATTTGTTTTATCTTACGCACGTGAGAGAGCCGGGAAAACGGGCTCGCACGACCGCCGACACGCGCTACTCGTCAGAAAAAAGGCTGACGATATGCTCGCTCATCCAGTGCAACGACAAAAGTTTTTGTAAATAAGTTTAGCGATATTACTATTTTATATCTAAGTTTAAACATGTAGCGTTTAGGTTAGGTCTTTAATTGTATGTTTTTATACTGATAAATAAAAAAAAAACTGTTAAGTACTGTACTAGTTTTGCAAATGATTTTTTTTAGCCAATATTTTGCAATAGCAATAAGATACATATGCATGTTTGCTGATGTTTATTTAGTAGGCATTGTATTTAAGTATGCTTCAGTGAAACCAAAAATAAAAAAATGTTAAAAGCATTAGGTAGATTTTTTTTTAATATTAATAAATTTAAATGAGCAAGTTCTAGAATATAAGCAAAACAATATAGTCGATAATAATAACATGTATCTTCCTTATAAGCTAAAAATACTTACACGTATCAGCCAAAGTGCATATTCCACCAGTACAAACAGTTGCATAATTATCAGGGCATTCTTGATTATCTCCAGTAATATACCTATTGTGATTGCAACTACAAATGTCAGGTTCTACACAAACTCCATTTCCACACCCCTTTGAACACAAAGGCACACAAATATTTATGTCTGTTCTTTTATAACCGCTGTAACATTCACACAATTGGGGTGCGGTACAAGTAGCATTTATACACTTAGGGACACATTGCGGTAAACATTCGCCATTCTGCAAATACCAGCCTGTTTCACATTGACATACATCTGGTTCAACGCAGCTTCCATGTTTACATCCTTTTGTACAAACAGGTATACAAATATTGTTTACCATTTTCGAAAATCCAATTTGACATTGACACGTATTGTGTGCAATGCAATTTCCGTTAATACATTCAGGGTCACACCGAGGTAAGCATTCGTTAGAAAGTTCATTAAAATTGTAACCCAAATCACAGATACACATTTCTGGCTCCACACAAGTACCATGATTACAACCTTGCGAACAAAATGGTACACATATATTGTTCTCTTTTTCTACGTAACCAGTATGACAGTCACAGGTATCTGGTGCTGTACAAGTTCCATTAATACAACCAGAGTCACATATAGGATAGCATTCAGTGCTTTCTACAGCATTCCAGCCAGGGTCACATACACAAGTCTCGGGTGCAACGCACACACCGTGGTTGCATCTATTAGAACAATGAGGTGTACAAATATTATTTGTTGATTTTACATATCCTGAGTGGCATTTACACGTATTTGGTGCAATGCATGACCCATTTAAGCAGCTGGATTCGCAGTTTGGGACACACTGCCAATCGCTGGCGAGTTTCCATCCGGATTCACAACTACATGTTTCTGGTCCGCTGCATGTTCCGTTTATGCAACCTTTAGAACAATAAGGTCCACATATATTGTTTACAGTTTTTTTATAACCTTTGGAGCATTCACAAACACCTGGTGCTATACAATTACCATTAGTACAAGTGGGTTCACATCTAGGCAGGCATTTAGTGTCTTTTCCAGCATACCATCCTGGGTTACATTTACAATTCTCAGGTGCCACACATGTACCATGGTTACATTCTATAGAACAGTGAGGAACGCAAATATTTTTCTCGGATTTTCTATAACCTTTGAAACATTCACAAACATTTGGTGCTGTACATATCCCATTTAAACAACCGGGTTCACATTTAGGTAGACAGTTAGATGCTTCATCAGCATACCAGTCCGGATCACATTTACAAGTCTCGGGTGCTACACATATGCCGTGGTTGCATCCATTAGAACAATGAGGTGTGCAAATATTATTTGTTGATTTTACATACCCTGAGTGGCATTTACACGTATTTGGTGCAATGCATGACCCATTTAAGCAGCTGGGTTCACAGTTTGGGACACACTGCCAATCGCTAGCGAGTTTCCATCCCGATTTACAACTACATTTTTCTGGTTCGATACATGTTCCATTGATGCAACCCTTTGTACAGTAAGGTCTACAAACAGTGTTATCTATTTTTTCGTAACCTTTTAGACATTCACAAGTGTTTGGTGCAATACATTTTCCTTTCGTGCATGGTTTATGACAAATGGGTTGGCAAAATCCATTTGTAAATTTGTAACCTAAGTTACAGGTGCAAACACCAGGTGAAGTACAGGTTCCGTGGGCACAACCACCACTGCAGATAGGTTGACAGTTATAGGAATCCCTTGGGTCAGCTTTGTAGCCATTATTACACTGGCATTTCCCTGGGCTTGCACAGTATCCATATTTACAACCTGTACTACAAACTGGGTCGCATTTTAAACTGAAAATAAAAAAAATAGAATGATAATGATAGAACTAAATATTTTGTTCCTCATGTGCACGTATTTAAGGCAAATTAATATTAATAAAGGGTATAATATATATAGTAGTTATAAAGGGACTGATTACCAAATAAAAGGACAAGTGTAAGTCTGACTCACGCACCAAGGATTCCGTACTAATCTGTGTGTAGATAATGAAAGACAAACTTAACTTTGTAGTTGGCAAATTACCTCCTATGCATATATACGACACAATCAATTCTCCAACTGCTGACGTACGAGTAATTTTGTAATTGCATTGAAATATTTTATCTGATACGACTACAGATTAACGATTTTCTGGTATTTTTATTACCTACGCTGTGCTAGCCTGTTAATTGCAAAAATTATATGATTTTGGGTCTGAAATTACCACCCATAAATCAGGTTTAAATTTATTTTCAAGTTATTTATGCAGCGTAATGGGTCATAGGTTTTGACTGTGTTGATTTAGAAGATTTTCTTTTACAAATCAAGGGACTGTAGATATTAGTAAGTATTTGATATTAATTTCAGATTGATACCTCCTCCACGCGTTTTTAAGAAATATGGCCTTGACAGACAGATCAACAGATGGACAACGAAGTAATCATATAAAATTGTTGATTTTATTCTTTAGAGGTACAGAGTACTTACAAACACAAAAAGTGTGCCGCTAACATCCCTCTAATTACTGACCAAGTCCGACGTTTTTGTAACTTTTAATATCGTTTCCAACAAACAAACATGTTACTGTTTCGCTTAATAATAACTAGATGACTGTAACGGTGATTCAAGGTGGTAAATGGCTCAAGCCGGTCTCATACTTGGCCGGTTTTTTACCATTTGTTGTTATAATTTAGAGCTTACACACACTATTGTATATTATAAGTCTGTACCTATACCACTAAACGCTGCGCTTGAATTCAAACGAAAATATTGTTATTAGTTTAGTAAGTGTTAATTCAGAATGTTATTATAGATTTTTCTTTTGTGTTGCATGGTTCATAAATTATATTTAATACTTGTTTAACACAAGTACCAACTTGATCTAAGTACCTTTTGATGGAATTTGTACGAAATTTTTACTAATCCAACTACATTGTTAAGTTGGTCGACTATTATTCATTAAGTTGTAAAGCCTACTTAGCTATGATAGTTTTCCCTTTAATTTCTATATGCTACTACTTTTTTATTTATAATATGGTGGACCCGGCAGACGTTGTCATGCCTGGAAAACCAGCTCCTTATTAAATATGACATTTGAAATTTAACATTTACAATGTTTAACAGTTGGCCAACGGCAAATTTAAGTTAGTCCTATCCTATTATACAGTTTACCTTTAACGGAACCATCGGTGCGTGAGTCCTAATCGGACTTGATCGGTTTTTATTTAATACCAACTTTATTCAAGTAAATTTCGTTCATTTTATTTTCGTTTTTTTTTTATTTTATTTAAGTTTTTTAAAGCTTTTTAAAGAAATATCATTGTGTTGAAACTACTGTTAAATTATAGATTATACTAACTAGGAGACTGAGTAATCTTTGACATAGTTTGAGCAGCATACCGTTGTCCTTTCTTTTGTTGTGTACTGCAATAAAAAAACAAAGTTAGAGTTTCTGCAAAATTAGGTCATTTATAATTTTTTATACAGACTGATTTAGATCCTCGGAACAATGTGAGTGTTTACACCTTTTTATATCCACATACTTCTAGTTCAGGGTAGTTGACAAGGACATTATACTTTTCACTTCTAAAGCTCGAAAAGTGTGTCATTATAGCACAGCGTAGGCAGACTAAAATGCATCATTAGTTTATGGGGGCTAGGTTTTTTTTTTATATTATTTTGATTTTGCCTTGTGGAAATGCCAAGGACTAAGACATAAAGCCACGTCTATTCTCATTTTATTCTAGATATTTGCAAAAGTGTTTTGGTGTAATTGTTATAAACTTTTGTATGTAATTTTGTTTTACTTTTTGATTATTACTTAAATTTCAAAAGACTTTTTAACGGACTTCACGAAAGGAGGAGGTTATATGTTCGACTGTATATTTTTTTTGTCATAGCAAGCATATACCTAAACGCAATACGTAAGGACAAAAATTAAACAAATTTCCTCCAAGTACATACAATGTTGGTGGCGCAAACTTGTAAATTTTAATATCAAGAAAAAAATATTTTCATTGGTGTTTCTAATTATATAACAATGACCTTTCATAATTATGCATAAAAAATTTAGGCAACTAGCAATGTTTTTTCAGTTCCACATTAGTATATCTCTGATCCTAAACCTGTCTCTAAGTATAATTGCGGGGTTTTAGTAACTTTAAGCTAGTATAATAAACAGTATAATTGTTGAATATTTTTATTTGTTGGAGGCAAGTACCTACAAATTTTACTAACATGACCTTAAAACGGCGAAACTAGAAAAATATGGACAGGCTACAGGCCTTGTTCTCAACGGCTTTTTGAGCTTCAAGAATTGAAGCCGATAAAATCATACATTGACACTCAGAACAATGACTAAAGCAATATAACTACATCTCTTTCTAACGCATTGTTAGGAAATAAAGGATAGATATGTTTCTTCATACGTTTAGTTTTATTCTTTATAAATTAAGATCTTATGTCATGCGGATTAAGTATATCTACAACACATTCATCAAATTAAAAAGGATTACTTTGCAACCAACATAGTCGACAGATATGCCTTATGTGATTCACGTCCAAATCGTGACTTTATGGTTAAACATGATTATTGTCATCCTATTTAGTCACGTCCTGTGTAATATAGTCATTAAATTATTAGCATATAAGCTAACGTATCTTGTATAACTGCATTCATTATCTAATACAAGTAGATCATACGATCACTCTACGAGTAAATATAAGATGTAAGTGTTGCATTCAATTATCACCGACGCAACCATATTTCAAACATGTACTGTGATCGTGGAGCTAGATTAAAAATTAAATAAAAAAAATTAAAAGTAAAACTGATTTACATTATTATTTTTGTTATTATAATGTAAATATATTATAATATTTGTATATACTATTCAAAACAGGTACTTATTTACTACAATTAAATTGTAAAAATTATTTACTACACAGATTATACAATACTATATAGCAACTAAAAGAAGAAATTTAAATTGAATACATACAATCGTATATACCTACACTATACAAATATTACTTTGCCGAGCAAAATAAAGAAAACCTAAAAATAATAGATTGGAAATCTACTCCACAAGATTTTTTGTAATTTTGTTCTGTCCATATTTAAAAAAAATTACCTATGATTGAGTAATTAATTTTCACATTTTATGTTCAGTGCAACAAAATTTTCTGACCCTCTCACCTTGAATGTTTGGTAGCTTGTGTCATTGTAAGTTCACATTTTAATAAGTTTTTGACCACTGGGTCAGAATAATACATTATGTATTAAGGGCGCTAAGGAGGACACTACTAACGAGAGGCTATTTAGAAGCCTAAGGCCAAAGGCCGAAGGCTTTCATAACTCGAGTTTGTAATTTTGGTAGCGCCCCTGTTACACACAATATTTTTCATCACATTTGCAAGTAAATAAATAAAAATATGAGGTGAAAAAACTTATATACTTAAAAATTTATTTTACAATTATTGAAAAAAACAATAAAAGTTATCAAGTTACTTTAGTGTGTAAATATTTATCGTCAGGAGCTTCATTAATATTTTTTTCTACATTTTTTCTCGTAAGCACCCATCTTCGATATTTGACTCACATATCCATCTTCGATATTTGAATCACACATATCCATCTGACTTCCTTTTCAAAAATGCTGTAATTTTATAAAGGTACTGTTCAATATTAATAGTATTTTTCAACTTAAGAGTTTTCTTCAACATAGAGTAAATTACCCATAGGGAAGACGATTTTTTTTTTTGCAATTTCCCCAAAGTAAGCTACTAGGACATTCTTTGAAAACAAACTCGTTTTCTTTTTGTTTCTCCAGGTAATAAAACTGGCTTATGCGGTTAAGTACCTACTTGTCTTTAGGATTCGGTGGTAACAGGTTCATATTTATTTCTTGAGCCCCATTAACAATGCGGTGATGCGGTGAGTTTAATATTCATCAGACGACGAAGACATTTTTTATTTCTTTTGTAAGTTATAAATAAAGAAACTCATCGAAATAAAACTGGTGGGAACAGAAATCTAGCGATATCTAGAGAACTTATAAATTACAAAATTTTTGCTGAAGTTAACTTTTGGTCGCTAGTGTCGTTATAAGTTCACATCATTTGAATATGGCGACTTTTGACAAACGAGTCAGAAAAAAATGTTGAACTATAATTGCTCGCTTGGCGTATTGTTCATATCTTAAACTACTGATGGCACTTTTGTAAATATTTGATAGAATAGATAAAACAGTACGTAAGGTCCACGTAATGTTTTATCGTACAAGTAGACCGCGCGCGGTGCCGGTGCTTTCAATTACATAATACGAGTAAATCAAATCGCCCTTGGGTTTTATAAACCCCCGCCTAGCCTTGAGGAAAAAAATTCAAAGAATAAGCCCATGGGAGTAATTAACTTCTTAGCACTTACTTTACCAGCACGTAATGACATTGTTTTAGTGTGTTGAAAAATTTTGTTGCAGTATATCTAAAAAAACTAACAGTTAAGTATAGGTAGTGTTTGATACTTTACCGTTGCGGTTCAGTTCCATATTTCAACACTGTACTTGTATGACGTATTTTTATTTTAAAAGTCTAATATTAAATATAATACTTACCGGGACCTGTTCATTAACTGTTTTGTATGACTGTCTAGTTTTGGAGCAACGTCGAAATTTCGTCCAACACCACGCTTCATAATATTCTGTGTAACTGCGAACACGCGGTACTGTTCTGTGACGAGTAACACTGGAATGTTAATAATTATTATTAATATCAATATGACAAATGTCTGAAATTTGTTTTATAATGTGGTTGAGTGATGGCTTAGTGATTTTGGAGGTGGAAGGTTCGAACCCGGCGTTGTCTTTTTAACCTCTGAAGTTCATAGTTTTTTTTTTATTATTGTTAACGATATTTTTACATTTTTATTACAATTCAAGTGATAAACATAAACCTAAGAGGTTTTCCCGAACAATAGAAGTCCGTCGTAAATAGGTATATAAACACTTTAGTATTGACATAATACAGAATGATGTATTTGTGACTTCTAATTGATTCTTTTGCTTTTAATTAGTGTGGGCCTAGTTCTATATCCGTATATATATTCATCTATACCTACATATAATAAAATTGTAGGAAAATCAAAACTGTACATTGAATATTTTTTTTAAAGAATACTTGGGGTGTGATCTACAATCGATACCGAAGCCAAAAATATAGTTTTAAGAATTTTTGTCTGTTTGTCTGTATGTATGTTCGGGATAAACTCAAAAAGTACTGCATGGATTTACTTCAAATTTGGCACGAATATTATTTAGAAGTCGGGTCAACATATAGGCTACATATTATCACGCTATCACCTACGGGGAACGAGCAGTGAACCTTAATAGTGCAGTCATTGAAGCGTTATTGGTCCGAATTTTTTTACTGTGAACCGATTTGCATGAAATTTTGGAATTAGGCTTATCTTACCCTTAACTTCAAAAGTGAAAATGATCTGAACTCCGCACCCACCCTGGTGGTGGTTGCCACCCCTTCTCGGTGGTGTAAGTTTTTTCTTCAAAATAATCTCCGATATCGATAGAAGACCTAATTTTAACAAAAAAATGTTCTATAAAGTTTTTCAAAAAACCCAATAGTTTTCAAGTTATAGGCAATTGAAAATTCGGAATTTTTCACGTTTTTGATCGGTTTTTTGCAAATATCTCCAAAAACGAAAAATTTTTGACGAACAAAATTGTAGCAGGTAAAAAACTGAACAAATCGGTTTTTTATAAAGTGTTCTAAGTGCAATATTAAGCCAGATATAAAAGATCAAAGCCGTTTTTTATTTTGTCTGAAATCGATGTATTCAATGCCATCTAGCGGTGAGCAGATACATTTTATGCATTCTAATGAATTAGGGTTTTGTAGTGCTTGAAATAAGATTCAAAATGAGCACTGTTAAAAGTCTTTTGCACGTAAAATGAGTGAGCTGTAATGCAAGAAATAAAGAGGAACATCTAATGGTTTTTTCTTTTAAATCAATGGGTTTCATAAGTGTCATTTCCACCAAAATTAAAATTAATCTTATTCCGTCTATAATTAACTTAAACATAAAGAGTTTGATGGATTCTAGCAGTTTGGCTGTTTAAGGACACATATTTTTCAAAAAAAATCACGATTTTAAGAAAAAAAAATTTCGAATTTTAACAAAAATCACCTTCTTTTCATAATATCTCAAAAATGATAAAAGATACGTATAAAAGAATAATAATAAAAAATGGAGGTCACAGAGACCCAAAACTATTGTCTTATATATATATATATATATTATAGACATGTATTTTGGAAACGTAGGCTTGAATACATACCAACGTTCATATATGTATATATACAAATTTGAATGAAGTTAAGTATGTGTATTGCTCGTAGTGGCCAACCATCATATATATTTACTGTTTTAATTTAGGGGTAGTTTTAAGGGTTAAAAGCTTGAGAATATGATAATCATTTTCGAGAATGTGGAATAACATTTAAATCCTTTCCATTTCATCAAAAGAAATTTTTTTAAACAATTTTTTATCAAGGGGTGTGTATCATGTTCTTAAGGGTCGAAAGGGGGTTAAAAATTCGATAATTAAAATAGAGAACATAAAATATTATTTACTCTATAACTATATATTTTTATGTCATACCAAAGTAATTTTTTGTGACTTTTTCAATTTAGGGGTTGTTTGCACGGGTTGTAAGGATTTCAAGGGGTTTAAAATGATTTTATTATGAAGTAATTGTGTTAGAAAGCACTTTACAATTTTACACCTTAATATTAAACACGTTTTCTAGCAATAAAATGGCTCTACGTCAATTTTTCCATTATGTAAACAAACCCCTTAAAAATAATAGGCGGAGCTCAGATCATTTTCACTTTTGAAGTTAAGGGTAAGATGAGCCTAATTCCAAAATTTCATGCAAATCGGTTTACAGTAAAAAATCGGAGGTAAGAATCTATTTTTTGCTCCAATGACTGCACTATTATTTCTTCAAAGCATTCTGTAACAACATGTAATCTAACCACGCATATTTGACTTGCTTCTTAATTATTAATTATTTTACTCACACATAGCCATTTATTTTATGTTAAAAAATCGTGTAGTCATAACTTAGATATGTTATAATTTTTCACCATATAAAAATGTTTTCTATTTGCTAACTAGATGGCGTCGGCGTCAAATTAGATCGCGCTATGGTTTCGTTAGTCGTAAGTGATGTAATAGTATAGCGTTCACGCAGACGACGTCGCTGGCAGCAGCTAGTATATCCATCTATATGTTTTTTGGTACAAGACTATAAATACAAAAGTAGGTTTAATACAACGTTTATAGTTCACACGCGAAAATATACTTACAGAGATAATCCCATATAGAATAAGAAGAATAATAAGAATATTCGTTCACAGCAATAGAATTCAGTAAAATAGAATATCGTGAGGATAGGCGGTGCCCCAGGTAGGGACGTATGAAGGTTGTTAAGGATAAGAATAAAGTCATAACATTTTTCTTGATTTCAGTGCATATAAACAATTTGTAACCTGACGTAAAACAAAAGGAGGAGGTTATCAACTCGACTCGTACCTACATTTAATTTTAACTTTTTACACAGTGACTCGATTCTGATAAAGCCCGAACAGGGAATTCCGCTTTTTGCAAAGTTACATTTATTTTCCGGCACATGAAAGCTAAAGTCAATCTAAATATATACGGCTATACAGAATTACGAGAGCTACTAAATACAACTTCCTGGAACATTATAGTCATGTAATTTTGATGTATTAAGCGACTATTGTTACAGATAGACCGGTAGACGGACTTTCCCCATAACACAGGGTAAGTAGCGATATTACCAAAAGAAAAATAGATAAAGACAATTTCTAAGTCCGTTAAGTTTTGCTATACGCTCAGGCCTGCGTTGCAGAAAGAGTCTAATATGGCGGGGGCTCTGTACACGTATGGATTGGCATCTCTTCGGAAGGTCGCACACAGTCAGTAGCCATAGAAAATGGCACTCTGACCGGGGTGAGATATGCTCAAGAGATCCTTAATAAGTATGTAGGACCATATCTGGTAAATATGGGTGATGGATCAATTCTAATGCAAGATCGAACACGCTTGGGATGAGCTCGGAAGGCTTATCAGACGATGCAGACGACCTCCTGTCACCCTCAATGATCTTAAACAGGCCCTGATGGAAGAATGGGAGAATATCCCCCAACATCGTCTGCGAAACCTCGTCTTCAGTATGCCAAACAGACTCGAAGCTGTGATCAGAGCCAGATGAGGCAACATCAGTTATTAAAAAGGTGATTTTATGACTACAAACACCTTTTTAAGGGTTTTTTAAGTTTTTGCCATTCAGTAAAAATGGCTACTTTGTGTTTTTAAAAGCTTTTATTTAACTTGCAATGTATGTTTGTTCCAGTGGAATCATGCTACTCAATTATGAAGGAGATATTTTCAACCGATTGAGCTGAAATTTTGTATACACGTTTAGTTTGGATGACAATACACGATAAGCTGACGTCATTCTAAATCCAATATGGCAGACTATCCAAGATGGCGGAATACTTAGTTATTTTAAGTGCATTTGTACAATATGGGTATCAAATGAAAGGGCTTGTTGAGATTAACCCGAAAATAATGTGACGTCATTCTAAATCCAATATAGCGGAACATCCAAGATGGCGGAATAGTTATTTTTTATGCACTTCTGTAATATGGGTATCAAATTATATAATTAGAAAAAAAAAATCTGACATCACTCTTAATACAATATGGCGGACTTTTGAAGTTTTTTATAATTTCTTATAGTATGGGTATTAAATGGGGGGTTCAACGAGAATAAAAAGGCAGGTTAAAAATTTGGTGTAGAGACCGCGATAATTGAGGTCTACTTCTCTGTTTCTCTAAGTTTAATAGTTTAGGAGAAAATTCAATTTAAAAACTGTTATACCTTCTTTTGCAGGCCAGTGTATATCACTTAAAACTCAAAATATCACAGAAAAAATACAGTACAAATGCATTGATATATAGAAAGAATAAAATACAAGTTGCTTGAAGATATCCAGTTATTATTCTCTTAACATATTTCTCTCGAATACGAAGCTTATTTTTTTTCTTTTAAGAAGTTAACATCAGTTTTAACTTATTTCTCATGGTTATGAAGTTTTTTTTTTATAACTTCATACCATTGTTGCAGGATGTTACCTACCCGGAAAATATATAAATGTTTTTAAGGAATAACTATACTATGTTTCTAAAAATAACTATACTTTCTTACAGAAAACAGTTTGTTTAAAATTTTTACTAAATTATGATTATCCACTTAAACCTAAACGTATGAGCGTACAATTTTTTTATTTAACTCGAAATTTTAACATGTTATGTACTTTCTGCAGGTAATTCCTTTTTCTATGCTGAAAACCCAATGAGAGAAGCATAAATGGTTTATCATTTGTACATCTGTACAATGTCTGTACAACTTGACTTATCGTCATAGCGATGCAATTTTATATTTTGATATAAATAAATTTATTTATAATTTTAGATTGCCACCGGGTGGTATGTCCATGCCTGTGAAATGTAGACGAGAAGTGACTACGTTGTTAGCTTGTAATAAACATGATTTAGATATAAGTAGTATTAAGGAGTCTATTGTACCTCTCTAGCCTTAGTGCTATGTCTTATAGTGCGGATGTTATAAGCTGCACCCAGTCAGTTCCTATTTTAGATCATACTTTAAACTGAGTTCTTTGAAAACAGACAATGCCTTTTTTTTTTATTTTGTTCATCAAAATATATAAGGCATGTCTCGCAATTCATTGGAGAAAGAATTATTTGCGAAAAGTCAGAATATGCATATGCTGTGTGTAAGCATTGGCTAAGTGAACATGAATTAATGTTTAGTTTCCTTATTCATTATTTGCCCAGTGCTTTTATTCGAAAAAATGCAATACGAGGAGGTTCATTGAGTCTGGGGTCAAGAAGGACCTTGCTCATTTGAGCAAAGCTAATTTTGACGTTTACTGATCAATTACTGTGAAATTTCTTAGTCATAATCCCAAGCCGAATACCTATGTCTGTGGTTTTCCAAAATGTAATACTTTTTTTTTATTAACCAGAAATCTTTTTTTAAACCATTGTATGAAAAACTAGAATCCTGTTTAACTTTTAAACTATAAAATTTCATAGAAATTTGGCGGCACACTACAGACCTAGATATTTATTACTAGAACATGTCTTCAAAATTTCGTTGTGTTTGATCAGCAAGAGTCAAAAATAAGTGAGAAATTCGTATTCTCTTAAGCGTAGTTAGGAGAATACGCCCGCCCACGTCACAATAATTTAAGACAAGTTAAAATAAATGTTAACTTATGATTTAAATTGATAAGTAATAACCAGGGTTGGAATAAGGTAGTGTGATTTAAAGAATTCATGCTATTATTATAAACGTAAAAGTGTGTTGGTGACCTAGGAAATGACGAGATTTCTAGCACAAGGATAGATAATGGGCTACTTTTTATCCCGATTGAGAGTTCCTACAGAAAAATTATTTTGCTATTTTTTAAGTAAGTGTTGCAGTTCCCATGGTTATAGCAAACTTTTTCACTAATCAAGGTGTTGCCGTAGGAATCCCACGTCGATAACCGAATTCAGCGCCGACACGGAGCCGCAGGTAAAGCTGGTAATTCCTTTAAATCCCAGGATTTTAGTCTCTATCTTTTTTTATTTATCTGATATATCGATACATCCCTAAACACTATTTCCTGTTGCCTGATTTTTGTATAATTTTTAATTACGTTTGCTACCCATTGTTAAACTAGTTTTATTTTCCAAATTTCAAATTATCCCTTTTACCACTATCTAATTTATAACAAACACACGCACAGATGTTGGTGTATATATATTATATGTAGGATATTTTGTGCTATGTATGACAGATGACCCCTAAATAAATTGGTAAAATATTTCAAAATCTCTATTTTAATTCATATCTATATACATAATTTTTATTTAAAATAAAAAAAACGAAGCCAATCTCAACGTCATATATTTTGACTACAACTAACTTTCAATAAAAATAAATAAAAAAGTTACGTCTAAATTCTTGACCTATCAATGTTTTTAATAAGCATATTATACACAATATACTATACTCAAATACTGATCAGAGTACAAATAATTAGTAGATACAACTGCGTATATATATTTAAAAAATGTGTCCTCTCACAATGACAACTTATATATTTAAAAGTATATATTCTATACGTCCTTAAAAACTAAAAGTGTTCCTGTCACAGTAAGGCATAGTTAAACCAAATACAGATTTAAAAAAAATTAGTTGAGTACCAAATACCGCACGCGCAATTTCTCTTGAGAATATTTTTTGCGTCTTTAAAAAAATCAGTTTTTAGCGATAAAAAATAAACCGCTGGACGAATTCTGCTCAAACTCTTTTCAGATCTAAGTCATGACGTGGTGCATCTGTCGCAGGCAAATAGTATAATTCGCCGTTTTACGATATGCCTATGCAGATCGTAAAGTATGGAAACGAAAGGTACAGAAATCGCACTATATAAGTCATGTATGTTAGGTTAGGTTCAGTTTCTCTTTTGTAAACGTAAATGCGGAGCGAGCGTAGCGAGCGGAGCGTTCCAGCCAAGCTTCATATAATAATCTGTTCAGTTATATGATAAATTATATTCCATTCTTATCCATCTGCCTTGGCATATTGTAAAACGGCGAATTATACGATTTACCTGCGACACATCGAGTGATATGGTCGGGAGAAAAATTGGTCCCTTGGTTCTGGAGATATCGAGAAGCAAGAAAAAAAGCTAACCTACATACAAACACACACACACAGACTCACACACTCTAAAGATGATGGCAAACGATTTTCCAGGTCTCAAAACGTAAAGAAAACGCAAATTTAGCGATTTCTAATTTCAGACGTATCCTAACTTCCCTCAAGAGAAGTTAAAAAACACTTTGTTCCAAGTACAAATTTACGTAGCGCAACTGCAGTGAGAGAGAAAATTGAGCTTCCAGGACAGGACATAAGGTTTGCAAATCTCGCCTCTATTATTTTTATATTGGATGAAAAAATTTTACTCGTATTTAGGTTTTTATTTTATTAAAAAAAAAAACTAAGCACTGAATCAAAATTCTGTTCAATTTTTTCTTTAATTTGTATAAATTTATTTCCAGTGCATTAAAAAAATAATATGATACTCATACAAGTATCGAGATCTACGACGAGTAAACTAATATACATCCTTATTCATGATTTATTTTCTTAAAATCTAATGTCGTTTTCAAAATGATGATCGACTTTTTCTTTAAATAAGTGCCACTTCCTTAATCTAGAATAAGTAAGATAGACCTTTTTCTGAGAAATCGCCGTAGATGGTCGTCTTTTATTGTTAATAATATACAGTGTAAAGACCGAAAGGATATAGTTGGCCTCTCACTTGAACGCATAATAGAATTGACATGTGTAGAACTTAATAATTATATTATCCTTTGTCTGTATCGCCCAAACTTATATTCAATCAGACGCTTAAACATTTAAACTAAAATGAATATCTTCATCCTCAACAATTTGGTTTTACAAAAGGGCGTTCTACAAGTGACGCAGGTGTTGCCCTTATACAACATATATTTGATGCTAGTGAACAGTTTCAAAATTCCATTAGCATCTTCTGTGATCTATCAATGGGATTGGCTGTGTGCAACATGAAACCCTTTTACGAAAAATAAGTCATTATGGTATTCCAGATTTGGCTTTTTAGCTTATCCACTCATATTTAAGTAGTAAAACAAAGGCTCAGAAGTAAAATTAGGTGTTCCTCAAGGTTCTATTTTAGGTCCTTTTCTATTTTTTTTAATTTACACAAATGATTTGCCTTACTTTAGGGAGAAGCTGTGCAAGATTGTACTATTTGCAGTTGACACTTCTCTTTCATTTAAAGTTCACAGAAATAAAACTAATTTTAACGACGTAAGTAGTGCACTTTCTCAGGTTCTTCAGTGGCTTACGGCAAATAACAAAAACAAAAAACAAAACAAATACCCATTATTGCACAGAATATACAAACTCAAAAATCAATGTTAAATATAAAATAGACGATCTTATTGCCAGATGGCCATTTCTGCCAGATAACCTTATAAAATGGAGAATCCGTTTTTACCTCTAAGAAAATTATTAATATTCGTCCTACAGTTCTGGAAGTATAAACTTTTTTTAGTAAACTTTGTCCTCTTTTTGAATATTTTTTTAAATTTCTTTATTAGTTTTTGAGATATTTGAACAAAACCAAACCCGCCTTTTTTCAGTAAATGGTTTATAACTTTTGCAATTTTTTCGAGCGGAACTATATCTATAGGCGATTCCGAATTGAATGACACCTAATTCATATTTTTTTAAGACTGCAAAACAAAAAAGCACTTGTTGACTAGACTATTAGCACAATTGAATGCTGCGTTGCGGCGTGATTGAGTAACAAACAAACAACCTCTGAAATAAAGTTACAAAGAGTGTAAAACTTCATTATACTAACAAAAACAATATTGTGTTTTAAATTAACCATTTGCCAACAATACTTATTCAAAAAAAAACAACTCAGAAATAACCGTTAGAAAATTGTGAAATAACCGATTAGAATATTGTATGCATAGGTATATAATCTGTAATTTGTAATAAAAATAAGACTTACGTTTGCAATTCTGTACACCACTGTTGTTGACTGTCAACTGAAGCTGTAAAAAAAACACAAACAACTCCACCAAATAATATAAAATTCATATATTTAAAAAACATTTTATATGAAAAATCGCACAAGAAATAATACACGCCAATCACTCACTAATTATCATAAGTACATAAACGTTAACATTTGTAATGATCGGTTTGTTTGAATCACAGCCTCTGAGTCTGCTGCAACGGAAGTTGATATCATTGAAACATTACTTTTTGTTATGTTAGGTAAATGCAATGAAGAAACATTTATATTGAAAAATAGTCCCAGTTTAGTGGTCCGCTATGTGACCCATCTACCTACCCACTTTAATTATTTAACCTACGAAGAGTTGCCCTAATCCTACTACTACAACTTTTGCCACTTTATTACTGTGGTATAGACAATAATATTACATTAATTTCGTTTTGTAGGAAAAAAAGAGGAAGAGAAAACTACGTGATAATTTTAAAACAAATAATTATATCAGTACGTAGTAATGGATCTTTTTTAATACCAATGATGTTTGTTTATTTAATTTAGTTTCTAGCAGTTCCCTCTATGGTTTGTGGTTGGGATGAAATGGATTTGCATGCTACGTCTAACCCAACTGCATTCGTGTCCACGCGTCCACTGTTAGCAGTATAATATTTGTGTTTTTTGTCTGAACTGTCTATGCAGTTGGCTGTTGCAGCCATTACTGCTTCACCGGGCTTTTGGGGCCAGACTCTGAAGGAGTCTCAGCCCATAAAGCGCCCAACGCTCAAAGGCTCCTCGGCTGGGGTCGTCGCTCTCGGGGGCGTCCCTTCGACTAGCGTGAGTCTCGAACCCAAAGGTGAGTCAACGCCAGGAGGGGAGTTCCTCGTTACGCGGTTGCCTTTGCGATTGAGTGGGAGCGAGAAGCGCCCCGGCACTTTTTGATACCTCTTGTATCCTTACCATTGGGTCCTATCACGAATGTTAAAATATTAATAGATTTAACAAAGCTGTGACGGTTGGTGATGTATCAGGTTCGTTTGGTAAATACATATCAAATACATAACCCTGCCTATTGGTTTTTGCCGCAGTTGGGTAAAAACCTTGTGCTAGGCCTTTTCTTTTACTCGTCAACGCGTTCGTATAGATCTACTCTTGTATATAAGTCATGTGACAACGATTGATATACAGGACGACTTTGAATTAATTAGAATCTGAACTATTGTCAAAGAGCAGCTGAGCTGGAAAATTTACCTTTGACTCATCTCGCCGAACTGTACTACCAGCACGATGATGTCTCAGCACATCTTCAAAGTGATATTCAAGCCTACCTTATTGAAACTTATGGTAAGCGATGGATTGGTCGCAGTAAACCCGTGCCATATCCGGCGCGATCACTCGATTCAACGTCCTTTGACTTGTACATTTCGGACTTAAATAAAAAAATCATTTATCAGCGTGTGAGTAAATCAAGAGAAATTTGGAAAACAAAATAATTCTGGCATTGAAAATGGTAAAATCACAAGAGTACGTGTTGACAGACTTCTTCTTCTCCATCTTCATCTTCTTGTGGCGGGCTGATTTCCGCACTTGCCACGCGTAGATGGTGGCTTTGTGCGTAGCAGATGGCTGACTATTGCAACCAACCCAGTTCCTTCCAAAATTTTCGTATGAGACCCACATTGCTGCAAGCCTCCTGGAACGTCCCCGGGGTACCCAGGTGTTTTCCCTTTTTGTTTTCCACCCCAGCACAATGTAGCATTACGTGGAACGGCGTTTCTTCGGCCCCCATGCATGCTCTGCAGAGGGACTTGTCGGTGGAACCTAAAAGAAACGTTGCCAGCTCTCTCTTTTGCGAGTTCTGATGCATTTCTTGTAATCGGTTTGTGCTGATTTGTAGGTTTCCCAGTCTTGTTCTAATCTTGTATTTTTAGCCCTATTGAAGAGCCTTCGTAGGGTTTGCCTCTCTAGCTGCGGGCACCACCAATGATTGGTGTTGTGTTTTTGTACCTTTGGCTTGGGGAGAGGGCAAGACTGATGATAGGAATCCAGCAACGACTGTGTCATCTTTGTAACCCTCTGTTCGATCAGGTCTATATTTATCAGTGTTCCCCCTGTGTTTGCATCGGTTGTGTCTAGGTTACGTTTTAATGCAGCCTTGAATTCCGTTATATTGGTTTTACGGGGGTTCCTTCTAGGCTCCATTATTATCTTCTGTAGTTGGATCTTATAGCAGATCCTTCTGTAGTCCGAACATGACAATTCGTTAGAGACGTGCCATCCTGTTATCATCAACAATAGTTTGGTACCGTGACGTTACAAACGTTGGTTCAGATCCTCTGTTGAGAATATTAAGATTAGTTGGAAATATAAATGAGACGCGATCCTCACCTCTTTTGTTTGTGTTTTCGCACCCCCAGAGTGCGTGGTGGGCGTTGGAGTCTGCAGCTATGATCAGATCCGCTTTGTTTTGTTTGCAGTATCTCACCAGTTCCACTAGTTCATGTGACGGAATGTTGACGTTCACAGACGCCGCCGAGCTGTATTATCTTGTTTCAATATTTCTTTATTTTATTAATTATAAAGAGCTTGCATCTTACTGGCATTCTGTGGCTTTATTTAATACCGTTACTAATTTTTTTTTACTTAATAATAATCCTAAATATAAAGAGAATAATGGGTAAATTTATGATAATATAATCGAATTCACCCTTTATAGTAATGACTGGATCAGTAAAATGGTCATCTGCCAGATAGGTATGTATATTGTATCCGTTTCTGCGATAACAGTACATGAGTAATCTGGAACAAAATATTTCTGTGTCTCTAGTGAAAAGGGGTTAAAGTAGACTAACGACCTTTTTGCGTTATATAAACCAAAATTCGTGATAAATTAATTAATTAATTTGCGCATCTTTTGGTGTAATCGGAGCTAAGTTATCTCCTAAAATGACGAAGATAGGATTGTGCGAATTATATTGTGAAAAATAGTGCAATTAAAGATAACATTTCTCAGTTTTGTATTTTGGTTGTATGGTACGAGAAAACTTAATTTTTATCTTTTGATTTATCCGGTGTTAAAAAATCAATGTTCACTTATAATATTTTATACTTAAGAGAATGTAAATTGACATTCATCTTTATTTACGTCTAAATGTTAAACATTATTGGTATAAGTCGGATTGCATCTTTTGAGAAATCTGGTGTTATGATCAATGTTTACTTATACCAATTTACACTAGCATTATACTCATTCTTCTTAAAAAGAAATCAACATTAATCTATACCCACGTTAAAATGTTTAGTTTTTATTAGATCAAGTCGACTTATACCACTCAATGTAAATAAATTTTATGCGACTAGCTTGAATGAATTATGATTGCTGAAAAAAGTTGCTTCGAATTTTCTTATTTCATTATTGAGTGAAACTATTTAGTTCTCGTAGTGTTAATGACTAATATTGGCTTTTTTGTAATTTTAATAATGAACAAAATAAAAAACAGATTTTTGATTTACAATGCACCTGAGAAAACAAATACAACTTCTAAAAAACCATTGTTAAAAGTATGATTATTCTAAATAAAGTGCGTGGTTAATTTATTGTGTGCAAAAAGGTAAAAGTCGGTTTTATGATGATTATCTCAGAAATCTTACAGAAAGGTATAGTTTTTTTTTATACTACTAAGGTGGAAAACAATTTTACGGTCCGTCTGATGGTAAGCAGTCACCGCAGCCTATGGACGCTTGCAACTCCTGGAGCATCACTCGCGCGTTGCCGACTCTTCAAAAATCTATTAACTTCTTTCTTGAAGAACCCCATACTGTAGTCCTTTGAGAAAATCAAGGCTAGGGAGCTCATACCACAACCTAAGCATTCTCTCGTCTGTCCTGACACTTAAGGATTCAATACGGCTTGTGGGTTTGGGATTGTCGACAAATACTCACAGCCCGTCGTTGAACTGAGTCAAAAGGGCCAAGCTGATATCCTAGTGCACCCGCCCAGAGATGGCAGCAGTACTCCACATGGGGCTGGACCTGCGACTTGTGAAGCAGCAACCTTTGCCCGGAGGTGAAGTACTGCTTCGTCCTGTTGAGTACTGCAAGTTTTTTAGACGCCAGCTTCACCTTGTCTTGCAAATGATCTCAAAACTAAACATCGCTAGAGATGTCAACACCAAGGATCCTAATGCTCTTGGAGATGGTGAGGGGAGTGTTCTTAAATTGTAAGACCTCAGAAAATGGGGTTCGCTTAGCGGTGAACGCGCAGACTTGTGTCTTCATAGGCTTATATTTTACCAAGTTTTTTCGTCCCCAGTCAGAGACTTAGGACAGAGTGGTCTCGATTTAAGACACAAGTTCTTTGCGCTTTTCCTCCACAACAGAACGAGGGATGTTTGCACGACCCGTGTAGTAAGCGTCTCCAGTACTATCGTCTGCATAGCAATTTATGTTTTTGATGGATAAGATGTCATTGATATGCAGTAGAAATATCGAGGACACTGCACAGAGCCTTGCGGGACACCAGCCGTAATGTACATGCTATCAGAGCAACTACCGACAACTTTTGCTTCAGAACGATAAAAAATTACATCAGTTACTAAACGTAAGCCTGACGCGATAATAAATCCATGATATGTAGTATGACTTATGTATAGGTAGGTACCTAATATTCGTACTTATACCTGCAACAAGAGTCGCGTCTGCCGGACAAAAAGCTAGCCACCCATTTGCACAAACCCTCGGGCAGTCCAAAAGATGGCCACTTCGATACAAGACCCCGGTGCCAGATCCGATTAAACGCCTTCGCTATGGCCAGGCTACGTGCTAACGCCTCACCTCCCCTTCTCGACCTTTCAATGGCTAGTGCCTATCGGTGTGTGAGATACACTAGAAACTAAAACGACTGGTGTCAGTCGAGCGACCGTGGTGAAAGCCATATTGACGGTCGCCGACAAGGTTGTTTTTTTCTAGATAGCTTAGAAACTGTGCATTGATCACACGCTCTCTCACTTTGGAAAGAAGAGAGGTAATAGAGATAGCCTGTAATTCAATGGATCTGATCTATCGCCCTTTTTGGCCACCGGGTACAAATTTGCATTCTTCCATGAAGACGCAAATGAAGACGAGTGCGAAGAGGTGCGTGAGAGACACCACTCAGGGGCACACTGTTTTAGCACAGCTGGTATACTTTCTGGACCACTTGACTTATGAAAGTCTAGATAAGGCAACTCCCGCTGTGTTATTAGATTTTAGACATGGTCTTACCGCACCATGGTATAGTACGCGGTACAGCGCCTTCGTCGGTCATATTCAAGTTTGAGGCAAAGAGACTGCCCAGTAGATCGGCTTTCTCTTTGGCACTATGGGCCAAGTCAACTATACCAAAGAAAATTATACCAAAATTCAAAACTCTACCAACTAATGTTTATGTAGCCTTAAAATGTATCTAATTTGACTGTAGTAAACGAAAAATAATAAATTCTGTCACAGTTGCACCAAATACAAATTTAAAAATAAAACACTTTGTTCCTGGCCCGAAATTACGTAGCGCAAAACACAGGCGTCATTGCAGTGTCCAAGACACGACTGCTGTAGACGAAGTACATAAGCAAGCTAGAGCCAATTCACACATGCCCACATAAGATTAAACATTGCAAATCACGGTTGTATTACTTTTATATTGCAAGAAATAATTTTACTCGTTTTTATTTCATTAAAAAAAAAACTAGGCACTGTATCAAAATTTTGCTTGGGTATTCCTTGAACATGTACAAATATCTTTCCAGTGCATTAAAAAATATCGAGATCTACGACAAGCAAACTTATTTAAAGCCTTTTTCATTTTTTTTTCTTAAATCCTAATTTTTTTTTAAACTTTGGTTCGATTTTTCCTTTCATTATGTCTTTCCCCAGCTCCTTTATTTTTCACAGCTCTATGATTAGTGCCACTTAAGTAAAATCGACCTTTTTGAGAATTCAGCGTAGATCGTCGTCTTATCACAGGAATACGTGTTGAACCGATGTAAAGATGTTTACAGACGCCGCGCCGAGCTGAATTCTGTACAATTCGAACATCTTTAAGTTTCCACACTATTGCCCAGATTCTAACTGACTAAATAATTTATTTCTTAAGCCGCTTTTTGTCCTCGGCGTATACGACGATAACTCAGTAATTGGCTCGGTGACCTGTTATCAAAAACATAGTTATTTCAACTTTTAAACTACGCATAAATGATCATTTTGTTATGGTGTTTATTATTGTTTAGCGTTGTTTTTTTGCCGTACTTTTGATCGTGCTAAAACGAAAATTATGAAGCGAAAGTTGGAATCAAAAAACTGTCGTTATCAGTGATCTTATCGGTCACAGTCACAGAGTCTGCCTGAGTCACGAGGTCAATGCCCTTAGACAACCTACATATAAAAGAATTACTTGCTAATACACATAATGTAATCACAACTTTTTGGCAGTGTGGGGTTTTATTTATTACTTTTTCTTAAATACGCCGTTACCAATTTTTTTATTTACTGTATAATAATCTTAAATATAAGTAAAATAATGGGTTTAATTTCTATTAATTTTATCGACTTCAACCTGTATAGTAATGACTGGATCAGGAAAATGGTCATGTCAGACATATTGTATCCGTTACTGCGATAACAATACACCAGTATTAAAAACGATCTAGAACAAAATATTTAGAAATTTGTTTTATATATTTCTCTTTTAAGTTATAAAGACACCTACAGCTAATGTAATATTTAATTTAGCAATATAAATATAATTATAAAATATGTAAATACGTATTGTATTTATACGTAGTTTAACAAAAAATTACATTTATTTTGCTAAATTTAACATTTCATTAGAGAGAGCTATGAGGCGTGCACTTTTTGATTTTCCAAATTTTTTTTAATACAGCTGTTAAACTGTTCTGGAAGTTGAATTAACGATATAACCTTGGTATTAGCGTCTCGAACTCTGCAATTACAATGGCGGAATTTGATAGAACAAGACGTGCATAAATCTGTTTAAGGGAGAGTGTGATAAAGTAGCGAAAGGAAATGTAGTGACAGTAATTGAGGAAGGTATGCTTAGTGCGTGTGATATGTTCACTGATCACGAACTGATTGCTACACACCTACTCGGAATCTGGATGAGTAAACCCCCGAAAAGTTCTCATTTAAATTTGGTCCAAAGAAACCCGAATAAGTTGAGATAATGTCTTTAATTCTTTTATTCGTAGATATGAGTATATATGGTGTACCGATGAAGACCTACTGAAAAATCTTTAGGTAGTATAAGAAGAAAAAGCTGATTTTGAAGTTTTCCTGTAATTTAAGAGGAGAGAGAGAGGAAAAATAAATTGAATGTGTTTTATCGCTTTGATGTCAACAATTGCAGTCAAGGTAACAGGTAACAATTTACCGTTTTACTGTTATAATAATGTTACACAACCACGAAAATATTGGGCTAAAAGAGTAAAAATTTGTCTTTTGGCATCCGACGACAAGGAGAAGAAAACACATATACGAGTCACTTAATGTTCTGTAGTAAGTGGTTTCAGAAGTATTTCTTTTCGAGAACGCTTAGGTTGTGGAATGAGCTTGTGGCTCACGTTTTCTCTAGTAACTACACCATGTATTTCAGGATGTAAATGATTAGATTTTTAAAGGTTTCGGCAACGCGGGAGTAGTGCCACTCTATTGCAAGTGTCCACAAGCTACGCTTATTGCTTAACTTCAGGCATACCGTAAGCTTGTTTGTCACCTTGGTGGTTAAAAACAAAATGTCTGCTTCAGAGGGTTATTTTGAATTTTTGGTGGAGTTTTTAAGTAGTATTCATTGTATTGAAATTGTATTCATGTAAGTTAGTAGTAAGTATGTTTGATATTTTTGTATTAAATTTCCTTTTTAGGGTTCCGTACCCAAAGAATGCCCCGGAGCCCTATTACTAATCCTACGCTGTCTGTTTTACTGTCTATTTGTCCGACTATTTAATTTCATATTTTCGATGGAAGTTGGTAAAAGCCTGTAATTTTCACGGAATATGTGTGTTTAGTATTTATCTAAATTTATCCATTCATTCATTGTGGCTCTCTTACGTTCGAACTTTCATATTAAGTGGAAACGCTCGTCTGTTTAAATCCATTTATATAATTCAATTAAACTTATTTTTAAATATCATTGTATAGTGTCATAATAGTAGAACAATATAGTGTTTGTGCTAATAATCAGTGTTCCATTTACAAAAAACCTAACAATGTGTTATAATAGCGGATTACCAAATACAAAATAAAAAATACAATAAGTAAAAATTTAAGGGGGTTCCCTATATAAGAAACACGTTTTCGTTGTCTTTGCTCTATCATTAATACAGTAATACATACAAGCTTAAAACTTGCTCTATATATAGTATAACAATAAATAATAAAAACTGGCCAAGTCTGAGACGGCATAAGCCATTACCATCTTAAATTTCCGTGTCGCCACTCTAGAGAAAATAGTCTTAATTATAAAGAGAAACTGGAAACGGTATTCAAAGTTAAACAACGTCGATTTTAATAATGATTATCTAAAGATCCCATCTTTGTTTTTGTTTATGTTTGTAAATTACGTAAATGGTGGTACGGAACCCACAGTCGTGGAGTCCGACTCGCACTTGAACGATTCATTTTGATTTCTTATTGCTTGAATTATTTTATTATATGTCAGGAAATACAGTGTGAATGCAATTTAGAAATAACTAGGTTTTGCCAGCGGCTCCGCCCGCTCTAAAGTTGGTTATCGGCGTGGAACCTTTTAATTATACTTAAGAAGTTTACTACAGCTGTAGCTGTAGTTTATTTAAGCTCGGTTATAGTTATGCCCGCGGAAACTGTTGAGTGGGATAAAAAGCCTATGTGTTATTCCAGGGCGTCAGCTACTTGCATACCAAATTTCATCAAAATTAGTCCAGCATTTGAGTGTGAAAAAGTTACAAACACACTCAAATTTTTTTGTTAATATCTTGCTTCCGTAATGTTGTGTAGTTGGGTAGACTGTTTGTATGTAGTTGTTTTTATACCGTTCATTGAATATTTTAAGTCAGTGTAATAATTTAACCAGCTAGTTTCTAGTTTTTAGCATTAGCATTTTCTAGTTTTTTTTGAGTTCATACAGACAGCATAGTCAAAAAATATGGTAAATCGTTAAAAAGTTTTTTTATTTACAAAGTAGCTAAAGTAAATAATATTAATTATAGTACGTTTACGAAATATCATAATATTTACATTCTCGTGTAAGTACAGATCAAAACTGTCTTCAACTATGAGTTAGGAAACAAAAAGCTAAGCTGATCATACAAAACAGCTTTTACTGGTGTGATTTGTACCTCGACGTCATGTCTTATGGTAATGTGTGGGCAATCGAATGAGCTGGGAATTTGATAGTGTTTAACACTGTGTCATTTAAAAACCAAGCCAAACCAGCCAACCTTTAGTCCGTCAAAATACTTTAAATGCATTCTTTTCAGGGGGTAGTGGTGATGTAAGTTGACGGTTAGATACCACCACCAGCTTGGTTAGTAGCAAATTAGGGGGCGTCCATAATGCGTATCGTTAGTGTAAATACGTTAACGTGTGCTTGATTGCGTTGGATACGTTTTAAAAAAAAACATAAGTTGCTACTTTGTAGCGTTAGGTCAGCGGAGATAATTGTAATTGTGTAGGATTTGGCGATATTTAACAAAGTTTTCTCATAATCCTATACTATATTTTGCGAAAAATAAAAGTGATATTTGGCCCGGCTCTATTCACTCCCTGCTAAACGCCTGACGAAAGTTTATTTGAGTATTCCTTAGACTCTGGTGATTAACTAATGGAGGTATGACGATTTCTTACCACAACTAGTAGTAGCCGGGTCCACTCCGCCTCCTTCTTCGACACGATTACTACTTCAGAAACTTTACACAGGTTGGCGGTTCAGCCTCCTAGGGCGGAGATTAAGTAATTCCTTACCTGCGGGCGGTGGTCAGCTGTTTCATCAAGTCTTATTGGCTAGGCGACGTATAGAGGTCGTCCCGCAAAATCAGTAACTCCCATCCATATATCATTTGTGCAAGAATATGCTGTGATGCTGTTATATAAAGATTAATGTTAAGTGTGGTAATAAAAATAGCCAGAAGGCGTTTACCTTAATTCCAAGAGGGATGGATCGGAAATAGCGCTATGATTTGTGGTGGATTATAAGGCACGAAATCGTCTGTTTTTTTTTTTTTTATTAAAGTTCCTAGATATTTGGTTCTTATTCATTTTTTTCATTGTTTATCATTGTTTATCATTTTAGGAATATTTATAACTGTTTGAGTCCTTTCTATATTTCTAAGAGCTTTGGTTTAGATAATGTGTCTTAGCAGATGAAGTGACTGTGAACGCTCGTTTGTTAGTTTTTATAACTTTGTGAGAAATGTCTCACTGGAATGTTGCACGAGTTATTTCGTAAAGTGTTTATTGGTATTCTTTTTTATTTATTTAATTTAAGTAAACACAAAATTCAAGCATCAAAGTGTACTGTTTCAGTTTCAGCTGATTAAATTAGACGAACTTAACGTTTCAATAGATTCGGAGGAGCTTGTACTGTTTTTAGTCGTAGTATATGCTTGGTACACCAGTAGTGACACATCTGCTGTATATGTTGGTGATTGTTCGTATGTACCATAGCGAGGATGGTTGTAAGAATGCATATTAGTATGTGATATGTTATTTGTTTATATGGACCGTGTGCTTGTTTGCCACCTTAGTGGAATAAAAAAAAAAAAAAAAAAAAAGGACTGATCTCTGAACTCACAAATTTTGTCTTTCATTCAAGTAAAGAAAGTGAAAATTTGGAGTCGGCATATACACGACTATTTTTTTTTTTTTTTATACAGATCTAAATGTAAATATAATATTAGGTAAGGGGCTGATTCAGCTGCTCAATTTTGGTGAGAGGAAGTTTTGGTGCGATAGATTTATTAAAAAAAATGTGCACTCTTTCATACTAAATGGCCGAACCATGTTATAAATTTCTAGATATTTCGTACAAAAGTGAAAAAAAAATTAGGATAAAAATCTACCGTAGGTACCAAAACTTGCTCTATTTGAGCTACTCTGTATTTGTATCACTTAGCAACGTTGTTTTGTTTTAGCTTTTTGTCTACCGGAAAAAATTTTAAGACTTTATTTATCCTACGATTATTTGATGGGACGATCGACTGTTGCAAAAATAATAAAAGAAACTTGTAAAGTACTTTGGAAAGTACTGCAATCACTTGAAATGCCCGAGGCAAGTTAGGAATCGTGGTTAAAAGTGGCAGAAGAATTCTATAAATACGCAAATTATTCATGCTGTGTAGGAGCCGTGGATGGTAAACATATAAAAATAATTAACCCTTACAACAGCGAATCTAATTTAACTATAATAAGGTTTTTTTCAATTGTTCTTATGGCATTCGCAGATTCTAATTATTGCTTCACTTCTATTGATGTTGGATCTTCTGGAAAAGAAGCTGATAGTAATATATTTAGAAGTTCAAATTTCGGACAGAAAATTTACCAAGACATGTTAGACCTACTCGAGCATGGAATAGCATGGGAGTATTTCCCAGGCACTACAAATAACAAGAAACATCTGTGCAATATTTGCAGATGTTGTAAATCAAACCCTTCATTTTTATAATAAAATTTGCTAGACTTATGTAAGCCGCAAAAATAGACATTACAAATGCAAGAGAATTATGTGTCAAGTTTTTTTGTAAATATTTACTTACTATTTAAAATATTATTGACACCGTTATCCTGTTGAATTACGTAGAAATAAATTGAAATTACCTAACGGAGACAAAGTGACAACATTGCGGTTTCAAATTATTCATAAATTGTAAAGTATCATCATCCAAAATATCTGACCATTCATGTTTTATAAATGATCTTTCTTAACCATATTTTAGATTTCAGCCTATTTATACTTAAAGAGTAAGAGTAAAGACTTAAATGTAATTTTTTTAAATTATTATAATAGTAGTAAACTTGATAATAGTAGAATATATAAAAAGTGAAAAAAAGGGAATTTAATTCAAGAGACTAAGTTGGATTCCGAGAGCAGTGAAGGATGCTAGAGTAGAATACCAGGCGTCGCGAGGGATTCTAGAGTAGAATCCTGAGCCGAGCGAGGGTAACAAAGGACCGAAATGGTTTTTTTCACTTGTGTATACTCTAATTTTTACCAGTGACTGCGAGAAAATAAAAAGTTCTATTATCAAATGTTGTTACATGTTTGTATATCGTTCACGTACAATAATCGTTCGTTGCTCTCAGGATCCAACTTAGTCCCTCGAATTAAATTCCCTTTTTTTTCACTTGTTGTGTAATCTGCTATTGTACCACCGATTAGCGTGAGAAAAATACTTATTTTCCAACCAGGTTTAAAATAAAATTTAAATATGGCAGAATCAAAAAACAATACTAAAGGTCTTTGCACACTACAGCCTCCCAAGTTATTTTTAAGACGACATAACTTATGAAACATAATATATATTTAGAATTTGCTTATCCAGACCTTCTATTCGAGTTTACCTTCCGAGTTGTTTAATCTATATTAATGTGCGATATTACATTTTATGTGACTTAATCTATATCCTATGACACGCGGATCACTAAGACGAAGCTTACCACAATAAAATATAATATTTGTCAAAATATGATGAGTAGCTGGCTTAGGAGCTTCACAAGAACATATAAACATGCTATGAAACATATATACACTGTTAAATTAATATTTTTTTATATACAAATTATACATTTTTGGTATCTCTAAATAAAAACTTTCATTTCATACAAAACTCATATTTTATAACTTAATTTTTTTTTAACTAGTTTTGCCAGCAGCTTAAATACGGTTATGAGCGAGCGGGATTTCTACTGTAGCTAAAGTTCGTTTCAGCTCGGCTATAGTTATTCCCGCGGGAACTTCTAAAATTTTTCGATGTGAAAAATAGCCTATGTCCTATTCCAGGACCTAACCTACATAAATGCCAAGTTTGAACCCGATCCTAGAAAAATGTCCTAACATCCAAACTTTAACAATTATAATTTTAGTAGGATGTATTAGTACCTACACATTTGTAAATATTGTGTTACATTGCTCACAGTACGTCTGTATTATGCAAGTTAAATCTGCCATGTTGGATTAAATGTGACGTCACATAACCTTTGTCAAAATACAATAAGAATCTAAATAGGTTCGCTGTAACAGATGAATACGCTAACATACATAGACTGCTAAAATCATAACCCTTCTTAGTAGTCGGTGTTTTAAACGACTGCTCCCAGCCCGGCAACAGTAATTCAAAGTACCGATAACCGTTTGGGGACATTATATTCCACAATTACGAAGTTCATGAAATTACAACGTTTTCCTCCAATTTTTCTACCGGAAAACCTTGTGTTTTTATTTTTACGGTTTTAGAGCAGGGTTTGGGTTTTTTATTGACTCTGATGTGATGAACTATTTTGAGCACTATTGTACAGGGAGGAGTTCGTGGCTAGTAAAAGATCGGAATCGGAAATTGACCAACACCTCAGTCATCAATGAGTGTCAGTTTGGAATCCGAGCAACAATCATATGCTCACAACAATTCTCACTCAACTAGTGTTTCACAAAAATGTAATGTTGATGACAATATAGTAATGTTTTGCGATGAAATGGGAAAAGGTGTTGGACACTTTCTCAGCTCAAGTGTAGGACAACCAGTTTTAAATAATTGTATGCCAAATGCCAATTATGTTAATATAATGAGAAGTTTAATTAAGTCTGACAAAATCACTCCATCCTCTACATTAGTAATATTTATCGGTAACAGGGGTAATGTAAATAAAAGTGAATTAAGACAATATTATAATAGTATAAGCGCACTTAAAGTAAAAAAAATTGGAATGTTTACATTTCCCTATTGTAAGGGTTTGCCACAGGAGGAAAACAACCTTAGATGTGAGTTAAATTTAGCTTTGCATACTATGTCTAGCAATAACAATAACTTTCATGTGATAGATACTAACAGTATTTTTAGACATAATTATATAAGGACAAGACATAAATATTATCTCACACACCATTGTACCAGAGTGTTAGCCTTGTCGCTATCATTTTATATTAATACCACAGCCAATAATTTGGCTAAACAATCTGCTTTTATTGAGCAGTGTAATTATAGTAGTGTAATTGACATTTCAGCCAAGTATTTGGCTAAACAACCTGCTTCTATTGAGCAGTGCAATTATAATAGTGTAATTGACATTTCAGCTAATCATTTAGCTAAACAACCTGCTTCTATTGAGCAGTATAATAATTTGGCATATTATATAATTCCATCATTAATAATGATTATATTAAACAATCTATGTCTACTCAAGTTTTATGCAAACAGAAACAAAAAAATAAACTTTGTCATACTAAAAATAATATTCAATTGAACCTGGTGCATCAGAATATACAAGGAATGTCTCAGAAAGAACTAGAAATTGAATTGTTCATAAACTACCAAAAGATTGACATTTTATGCATCACTGAACACTGGCTACGCAGCCATCAGTTGATGTTCAATTTCACTAATCACCAGGTGGGAAGTTCGTTCAGCCGAGTAAATGCTATCCATGGTGGCTCTTTAATTTTAGTTAATAAACAGCTAAAGTTTAAGGAACGTAAAGACATTGTGAGCCTCTCAGTTAAGCGAACTGCCGAGCTGTCCTGTATACAAGCCGCCTTGTGCAATTTATGATAATTTTGAATTAGTTATGGAAGAAGTGCTGAATAAAATCAGCAATTCCAATAAACAAATCATTGTTTGTGGAGACTTCAATATAAACATTTTGGAAAATAGCTCATTAAGCACCAGATTGCTTGCCTTATTTCAGTCTTTTAATTTAAATAATTTGTTTTGTGAACCAACTAGAATTGCTGTATCCAGTGCCACTTGCATCGACAATATATTTACTGACATAAAACCAATTCAGCCAAGTATTATAAGTAAAGTAAATCAATTATAAGCAATCTAGAGTCAGATCATTGTGGACAGTTAGTGGTTTTAGAAAGAAAGAATATTATTACTAAAAAGGAAATTAAATTTCTACCGATACCAACTAAACGGGTTGAATCATTTAAATCTAACTTAATGCATAAACTTCCAGATTTGCTTTATAATGGCGACCCAAATGATATGTACAATACTGTTCTTGACACTATTACTACAGAGTATAATAAAATATTTACTGCAAAAAAGAAACTTATTTCCAGTCGCTTTAGTTTTAGTGAATGGGCTACCCCAGGTATTCATAAAAGTAGGCGTAAACTGTATGAATTATATAAAGAAAAAACATATAATAATAGCCAAATATTTAGGGAATATTTAAAAAAATACTCAAAAACCTTTAAAAAGGTCTGTCTTGTTGCAAAAGCAGTTCGCCTCAGACATAAAGTAAAAAATTCAACAAACAAAATAAAAACTACATGGAACATAATAAATAATGAAACTGGTAAAGCTAGGAATTCTCGTCAGGACTTTGAGTTGATTGTAGATGATGCTAGTTTTAAAACAAATTCTGAGGTAGCAGTTGCCTTTGAACAGTTTTTTAGGAATATCCCATTCAAAACAACTGAACATCTAAACTCAAGTCCAATCTTAGCAGAAAGATTATTAAAAACTAGTGTTCCTGAATGTAACGTTCCCTTTGTATTTAAAAACATTAGTCCTACGGATATCATTAATACATTTAAAACATTAGAAATTAAAAACACCTCAGACCTTTGGGGACTTTCTGTAGAAACTATAAATTCAATTATTCATGTTATAGCACAACCCTTAGCCATTATATTTAATAGTTGTGTTGATAGTGGTGTGTTTCCTGATGAGATGAAACTTAGCAAAGTTATACCTCTTTTTAAATCAGGTAGTTCAACAGATCCTAATAATTTTCGGCCTATTTCAATACTACCTATACTCAGTAAAGTTTTTGAAAAAATCATACTTTGTCAAATGTTAAGCCATTTCTGTATTAATGAGCTACTTAGTAGTAAACAGTTTGGCTTTATGAAAGGCCGTTCCACAACTGATGCAGGAGTGGCACTATTAAAAAATATATATAACGCGTGGGAGGATTCGCATGACGCCCTTGGAGTGTTTTGTGATTTATCAAAGGCATTTGACTGTGTTCAACATGAAAATCTCATCAGGAAGCTACATCACTATGGTATTAGAGGCAAAGCTCTCGACCTTTTGACTTCCTATATGAGTAGGAGAGTACAGAAAATAGATGTCAACGGTGAAAGATCTCCGGGATCAGCAGTCACTATAGGAGTCCCTCAGGGCTCAATTTTAGGTCCTTTTCTATTTCTTATTACATTAATGATCTCCCATATAATGTAAAAAACCATGACATTGTCTTATTTGCTGATGGCACCTCTTTGCTTTTTAAAGTTAAGAGACGACAGACATGTTATAATGAATTAAATAATGCCCTTTTTAAAATTGTAAATTGGTTTAACGCTAATAATTTGTTACTTAATGAAAAAAAACCAAATGTGTTAAATTTACATTACCAAATGTTAGTCAGAGACAGACATGTATTAATATTAATGGCGAGCAATTAGAACTTGTTAATTCAACAGTCTTTCTTGGCATAACGCTGGACTCCAAACTTCAATGGGGTCCTCATATTCATAACCTAGCCAAAAAACTTAGCTCTGCTGTGTATGCGATCAAGAAAATAAGACAATTGACCGATGTCGACACTGCAAAAATAGTATATTTTAGCTATTTCCATAGTTTAATGGCATATGGTATCCTATTGTGGGGTAGCGCTGCTGATGTAAATACAATATTTTTGTTACAAAAAAGGGCAATTCGTGCTATTTATAAATTAGGATCTAGGATATCTCTGAGGGATAGGTTTAGGGAAGTAAAAATTTTAACTTTAGTGTCGCAGTACATATATGAAAATCTTTTATATGTACATAAAAATATCAATAGTTTCAGCAAGAAAAGTGACGTTCACATATACTTACACAAATACTAGAAGTAAAAATAAGCTGTTGGTGCATGATACACGTCTACACAAAATAAGTAACTCTTTTATGGGGCAATGTATACACTTTTACAACAAAGTTCCCAATAAAATTCAAAATCTATCAATAAGTAAATTTAAATCTTTTATCAAGCAGGTACTTTGTAAAAAAAAAATAAAAACGCATACTACAATATTTCAGACTATGTAAATGATAAAAATCCTTGGGACTGATGATGTTCAATTACAGGATGCATAGGTAAACCAAATTAAAATGGAAATAACATAAAATTGTACGACTAAAATTTTTTTATTTAAAACATTAATTGTATTTTAGTTTATTTGTATTATTGATAGTGTTTTTAAAAGAGTAACTATCGAGTTTCTTGCCGGATTCTTCTCGGTAGAAATCAACAACATTGTGAACCGGCGGGAAGGTGGGAGGGTTCAAAAAATAATATTTTATAACTTTGACGATTCAAAAGTGATTGTAAAATCCTTATTTGAATTAACCATTTTGACTTTGACTTTGACAACTCCTTGGTGTTGACATCTCCAGCGATGTTCAGTTCCGAGATCATGTAGAAGACAAGGTGAAGCTGGCGTCCAAAAAACTTGGTGTACTTAACAGAGCGAAGCAGTACTTCACATCGGGGCAAAGGTTACTGCTTTACAAGTGGCAATGTGCAGCTCCATATGGAGTACTGCTGCTATCTCTGGGCGTGATCTCACCCGCACCCGGATACTAGCTTGGCCCTTTTCACTCGGTTCAACGAGGGCTGTGAGAATTGTCAACGATCCCAAACTCACTTGCCGTATCGAGCCCTTAAGTCTGAGGAGAGACTTTGTACACTGGAATGTGTTCTGAGGAATTGATCGAAATTATGCCCATGGCTACTTTCTACCACCGCACTACTCACCATCGGCAGTTAATTCATTCTCACACTTTAGAACCGAAATGTTTGGCGAACACTTGGGTTGTAGAATGAGCTCTCTGAAAAGGTTTCTCTAAGAAGTGCAGTTTAGGGTTCTCCAAGAAAAAAGTTGTTACATTTCTGAAGGGTCGGCAACGCGCGAGTGACATCCCTGGTGTTGCAAGCGTCCATAGGCTAGCGATTATCTGATATTACCATCAGGCGGGCCGTGAGCTTTTTTGCCACCTTAGTGGTAAAAAAAAAAAAAATCCATATATTCGGAGTTTGTCATATGATAGCAGTCGCTAAGCCAATTCAGTGACATCATGGGTGGGTTTTAAAAACTCTAAGAGTTGAATGGCTACTACTAGCTCGACAACGACCACCAACCTTCAATAGGCCAGCGTTATGGACTATGGCCTTAGCTTCCTTCTTCAAGGAGAGACCTGTGCCCTTACAGTGGGACGTGTAACGGCTAAGACAGATTGTATGGGTAGTCGTTGCTTTTTAGCTTAGTTGGCTTATTGCGATTTGATTTGTTATATATGTTTGTTTTTTGTTTTTTATAACCGCGAAAGTTTATAAAGTTATTTAAGTGACTATTTCTCTTAGGTGAATATTTTGTTATTAGTTTCCAAATCCTTTAATTTTGTTTTCCCTTGTTTAACTAGGTACACTTTTCGAGTATCTGAAAAAAATAGCGATAAAATGGCCTGAAAATACTTTAAATAAACTGTTTACATATTATTAGGATGTCCGCAAAAAAACTAATACTCATTTAACACGTTAGCTGCTATGTCAGTCACCAGAGCCTGACAGGCATGGTTCTCAATAGGGCCGTGTCAGTCACCTGTGCCTGACATCGAGGCTTACAATTCGATTAACTTCAGGGAGCCGTCCAACACTTTAAGCGCGTACTTTTCTTTGTGGAATGACTGACATGGCCCCAGACAATATATTTTCACATTGGCCCAAAACATTTTCAGTTACAACTAAAGTTATAGTGCAATTTCTAAGGATAATAAAGAATGCAAGTTATATAATTAGAAAAATGTTTATTTATTGACTGAATAATCAAATCAACACGTTTGTTAGTACAACTTTTAGTAATAAGGTAATCTGAAAAATATAAATAATTAAATGTTTGATTATTTATGTTCTTTGTTGAAACAATCAAGGCATAAATGTGGTTCACTGTGGCATTGAGGGCACTACGTGGTAACTTGCTTAGTCTTCTTTCTAGCATAAATTCTGTCTATTGTTTGTACCTACATTTATTTTATAGCATCTTGAGCAGTAATTACAATTTTCTTTTACTGGCCCTTCTTTCTTTGTCAGCGTATATTTTGGCCTTTTATTTTTTACCATCAACGTTTCTGATTCAGACTTTTCTATATCTGACTGGGTTAGATATCAATTTTTTTTCTGTAATCTACCATACTTGTCTTAGACTTCGTAGTTTCTTTCTAAATAATGTAGGAATTCAATAAAGCTTTGTTCAACAGCAACTCAACCGCCAGTTTTCTATACCACTTTACGGTTTTTCGTAAAGGTGTAGAATAGGCTATCATCATGTCTGACACGAGTAAGTCTACAACAGCTTTTGCGTTGTTGCAGTCAATAACAATTTTTGTTTTTATAGTCTTTTTATCTCTTTTAAAAGTCCTTGCAAACCCGATAGAATGTTTTGTGGAGAGTAAACATACATCCTTCCTATCTTTCCATTTCATGCATGTGATTACTGTCTTTATTCTCTGTAGCTCGAAACTCTCCCATCATCTTCAGCAGATGTTTTCTATTTTTACGTATGGTACCAACGAGATGAGTATCTTCTCCTAGAAGCTTTCGCCCTAAGTCTATGCTAGTATACCAGTTGTCAGTATAAAGCGTATGGCCTTTTTGTAGATTGCCTTCCATCAGTGTCATAACGGCGTTAATAGGGGTAGTATACTCGGTTTTGTGTCTTTTGCCGGCATATATCTGAATCCTGTTTGTGTAGCCTGGGTTAGTACATAATTTAATCCATTTTATTCCGTATCTCTTCAATTTGATGTATTGACAGAATATTATTCGCCCTCAAAATGGAACTAAGGTTTCATCAATACACAGATTTTCTTGCGGATAGTAATGTGCTTCAAAGCTAAGATTCAATGCATTAACTAACTCACGGATTTTGAACAAACGGCCGCCATTCTTTTGGTTCTCATTTTTTTGTAAAATGAATCATACTTAATAAAATCTCGCACCTGTTACGAGACATAACAGTTCGTGGGAATGATTGAGGGAACATTGGATCCGTTGTCCAATAATCGGCTAACTTGGGCGATTTGACAATTCCGAATTCGGCTGTTCCTGCGCCCCCGCAATAGCAGACAGATGTGTGTAATTTTGCGCGCAAAAGCGAGCGCACAAATACACGAAATATATATAATGTTTTGCAGCGTCACTGACAAAATGCCTGACACGGCGCTAGAGCTATGTTTAATGCCAATTGGGCCGTGTCAATCTTTATGCCTGACAAATTATAATTTTAGCTTTATTTTAGAAAATAAATACGGGAACTAACTCTAAATAGGTATATATTACATTTAACATAAATATAAATACGTAAGTGAAAAAATTCAAATTTGGCGTCATTGCTCTGGCAGCTAACGTGTTAATTTGTGTAAACGTGTTTTTAGTATGTATCTGACCATACATTGTAATCGAGAAAAATATGTAATATGGATCATTACTTATCTATGGCCTTGCCCTCTAGCATGTAACATAGCTATAGATAATTCATTATTTGTCCATGGTGTATCGCCACATCGCAATTAATATCGTGGTTTGCCAGAATCCCTTATCCCTCACGTACCAATATATATATTTATGTTGTTGTAGTAGATAATTAGTATATAAGAAGACCTATATTGTAATATAGAAATTACTCTCTCATTAAGTATTGACAGTGAATATACAAGTTTTTAGACAATATGTCTTGCCTTCAAACCGCCTACGACCCGCCTTACATACTTTATGTCAAGCACCTCCGAATAGTTTATATATTACTTGTATGTACATTATTAATATAATACTAAATTAACATAGTAAATATGTTTTACAGATAAAATATTCAGTAAACCGCAAATGGTACCACCGTTACGATAATGGGGAAGATTAGACCAGTCCAGTGCTCATGGGTTTGCCCCCTCCCCTCGCTGGTTCTCAATTTAGCAGTTACAGTTCCGTAACAAATAAGTTTCAGTATTTAATACAATATTACAGGAAAACACGGTAACATTCAATTAATGGCTCTGAATTGAATATTGTGTGTAAAATGAAGAGTGTACTTCGTAGGATTTTAATACTTATGGTAAGTGTATTTAAATAGTAAATCCATTTAATATTTTTTTTTAAAAAAAAGGTACTTTAGTTGGAATTATTTATTTATCTCTTTATTGAATTTGATTTTTTTTTTATTTGATAAATATTAAACATTATTTTTTATTTCTATCAAATCTGATATGATTTAATGACTAGTTTTTTTTTTACGAGTGAATTAGTTAATTACCATCAGGGTGCACTTTTTTAAATTGCCACACAACTGATAGCGGATAACACATACAGTTAAGTTAGAACATATGCGAGTAGTAGTTGATCTACTAAAATATTCTAAGTAGTATATGTAGCATCAGATATTACAAAAAAAACTGAAGAAGTACGACTCACTAGTACTCTTACACCGAGGGCTTTGCAAGGTAGGGAGGAGCTAATTAAGCAAATTTATTTTCTTCTCAAATTACAATGAAATGGTTGGTCATAATAATTAATGATTAATTTTACTTAAATAATTAATTAATGTATGACGATAAAAGTTTTGTTAACAAAACATTAAATACTAGGACGTTTTCTAGTACTAGTATTCACTACTTTGAAAAATAAAAACAAAACGCAAATTTTAGAGTAAATACTATAATTTAATAGCGTTTACGACCAAAAAACCTTTGAACCAGACAGACGGTCACATAGCAGAGTGAACGCAAAGGGGTCCATGTAAGCCTTTGGGTACGGAACCCCTTAAATTAGCTCTACAAAGACAAATCATTGACATAAGTATACAAAAAGAAATCGGTGCAGTACTTAGTGTTTTTTTTTGTCCAAAATATTTAATTGTCTATCCATTGTATTCTTATATTGTTTTAAGAATAGACCCCGATATCCTAGAGTGTGTTTACTGTACAATAGGTTCATCTGTTGGAAAAGGTTGTCACTCCAAGGCATTTTAATACTGTAAATTGTTCGCGGGCTACAATAAGATACGTGGTTTAGCGGTTTTTAACTAATTTGTAAACTGCAAGAGTCAATTCGCAACACTAGGCCACTGTAAAGGTTCAATTTGCACTTTTTATGAGAAGTAGGCATGGCCTACAAAATTACAGTACTATTGCCTAAGAAATAGGTAACGGCGTAACAGATACTTTGCGTGATCTGACCCTGTTAGGTACGCAACCCGCCTCAAGCAGTCCGTGTCATAACTACCGGCTAAGTTCCGTTTCTTAAATCGAAGATATGTAACACACTCGTGCAAAGTGGCTTTGGGCATTATAAAATAGGAGTTTAAAGCACTTTGAGCTCGGACTTTGGTTGAAAAAAAGAATCAAACATGTGTTTACCTTATAGAGCATTCAGTTTTACATTTCGTACAAGTTTTAGCTACCTACTGAAATTTTGTTAAAATTCTATGTTAGGACTCTTACACTTACACTAGGTAGGTAGGTATATGTTAAAACGTGAGTTCTCCAAATGTGCTTATTTTTGGCAAAAAGCTAAATGAACGTAGAATAGAACCACAACTTACTACGGCTCCTCATGGTTTAAGTTTATTAGAATAAGGCATGTTAGTGAAATTAATTCACGTGTGTAATAATATCCTTCGCCAAGATGCAAGCTATCTCTCTGCTAAATTTTAACAAGATATTTTAGGGTTTAACCATTTAAAGTTAAGTGACAGACAAAGTTACTGTTGTCAGGTTGCTGATGGTGGGAATATAAATAATACTTCCACCGCACCGGGCGGATAGCTTGCATCTTTGCGAAGTATTTTATTTCAATAACAATAACATTCCTAATCTCCCGTGAGTTTAAACTACTATACAGAGTAATGAAATTTAGTAAATACATTGGGTGGTGACGGCGATGACCTTCGGCTGATATATTGTTATCAGCATTCGTAACATAAATTACCTACTATACTATGGACACAGATTCATACGTAAATCTGTATGTCAATAGTGTTTTTCAGTATCGAGCCTTAGGAAAACATCGTAAGTGACCAATCAGCATATTTAAGTTAAATTTCTTTCTTTTTTCCATTCTATTGGTTCCTTGGATCATTATAATGTGGTGTATGAAACTTTAGATTGTTTATTATGTTCCGGGCTAACCACGATTGGATTTGTTGAGTTCCCGATATTTTAGCTCGCAGTTTCATGCGCCATCTTCACGGGCGAAGTGGATTGGTGTACACACGGCTAAGGAGGTTTCTTTATTAGTAGAAATTGAAATGGCATAGGCAGCGATGCCCGCTTACTATCGGGCGGACCAAAAGTTTGTTTTCTACCTTAGTGTTTAAAATAAAAAGGCAGCGTGTAAGTCGTTTTAAGATAAGGTATTAAAAATCTATGGGTTTAAAATCTTTCGTTTAAAAATACAAATCAACTATTAACGCTACGGATCTGAAATTAAGCTTCATGTATTTTGAAACCTTTTTTTAAATTTATCAGCTCAGAAACATGATTTGATGATTTTGGGTCGTTTCCATTAAGGTAAAGTAATAAAATTGTTTTTTTTTTTAAATTAAAAAAAGAAGTTTTGCACGTCAACCATTTTGCTTACGGTTGACAGTTTTTTGACTCAGACTCTGTGCTCTGAGGCTATAGCCATGTGTGCATGAATGCGATAGCAAACAAAAAAACGCTATTATAGGGCTGAATAAGAAAAAAAATATTTTTTATCCAGTTCCTACCTATCAAGTATCCTTTCGATCGTTTCTGTTGTTCACTTGGTTCGAGACTTTGTTTGTATGTTATTAATCTGTAACATTAGTAATCGCGCTCGGGTCGGCTGTTGACGTAGTGACGACATGAGACGTGCGATGTGGCAAAGTGGTGACAGCTCTTATTTATTCTATGGTGACAGTGACACACTACATAAGTCGACCACTGCCGAAATTAGACCTCATCGATAGAGTCACTAGAGTAAGCTAACCACTGCTGAACTAAGCATTCTCGAGAGAGTCCCTAGCTCCCTAGAAAAGCTTGGATACTCGAGGTGGTTAAAGGACGGTTTATTGATATGTGACTACCAGGGGCTCTAGATATGTGTGCACAAAAGCGATATTGTTTATAGAAACGCTGATACCCGACCTAGTAAAGAAGTTATTTAATGTATTACTTCGCCAAGTAATCTGCAACTTATATACTTTATCGAAACCTTACGTTTCTATAATCGTTTTTGTTGTTTTTCTTACTTAGCTGGAGATTTACATTTTTGGCAACTTCAGGCCCAGCGAATTTTCAACCTTGCGTTTAATTATTATAATTAGTTTTTTTTTTGTTTTCTGGCTTATACATTATATATATATATATATATATATATATATATATATATGTCGGCGGCCGATCGTAAAATCCGGCAGATCACGAAATTCCTAGGCAGATTTTAAAGTATGGAATAAAAATTATCATATAACTGAACAGATTATTACATGAAGCTTGGAATTTAGATATACTTATCAATGCCTTGCCATAACGAATGAATAACCATAATTTGAAATATATAAAATAAAACAATGTTGTTAAAAATTTAATAACAATTTTTTATTTAAAACATAATACTCTTTTTTATTAGTAAAACTATAATTTCGAAAAAAATATTTTTAGGATTATTTTTTATTTTTTCTACACATTGCTGGTATATTTATTGACAGGTATTCTACAATGTCTTCGCAGCCAATAAAGACGACACCAAACACCGCGTTGGTACATGCTTGGAAAAAGCAATAAAATTCAAGCACAGAGTTTTAAATGGGTTAGTAAATTTATTAACTCGAAGTTTATTAAGTCAAAGAATTTATTAAATTATTATTAATACTAGGTGTGCCCCACGGTTTCTCTCGCTGAAAAACTTATTGCGGTGGGAAAACTCGATTAAAATAAAAATATTATTTGTAGTTTTCTGTGACAAAAATCAATTCAACTGTGTACAACTTAATGACTTGAGGAATGGGGCTACAAAATACTTTTATTACTAGTCTATGTTAAAGGCGTTTATAACTACTGGAGGTTAGGGGGTTAGGCGTTATGAGCACAAACGGGATCTCATTTCTCAAATATTAGGATTCGGCCATATCATTAATTAATCTAATTTAAATTTAGATTATCACTTTGAAATGTCCATTGTTTTCAATGAAGCATCCACTGCTCGCGAGTTTCGGTAATTTCCTTCCAGTATTATATAATAGAAAGGTTTTATTGTATTATATGTTATGTTTAGTGTAGTCACCAATTGCCAATACTTACTGCAAAAGATTTGAATTCGCCGATGTCTCATATATTTCTCTCCCACAGCCCGCAGCCCGCAGCGAGGCAAAATATCTATAAATAGAGGCTATTTGTACTTGCATTAAAATGAGTCCTGTGCAATACAATTTAAAGCAAAAAATTTACATAAGAGAAAACTATTATTACGTAGGTATATGTTGGACCTACGTATTTCGAAAACCAAATAATAACTAGAAACTTTAAATCTACCATGACTGTAGGTCAAACTTTATGTGAGTCGTAAACAGAGGGTGTCATTATATTATAATTTAAAAGTTTTTGTACGCAACAGTATGTACGTATGTCTACTTTTTCCCCATACGTAGTTAGCTATTATTTTCATCTATCACGTCTGATTAAGCTATCATTTGTTAATGACATCTTTTTAGACGTGCGTTTTCCTTACTGTTATAGTAGATTGTATTAAAAGGTAGCAAAATATATTTTTTACAGCTTGGGTGCTATTTTGAATCGAGAACGTACCGAAGGATTCTAGAATAGAATCTCGAGCATGGCGAGAGATTCTTAAGTAGAATCCTGAGGGCGCGTTCGTTTTGGGATGCAGAATCATTATTTCAGTACTTTTGTCACCTGTCATTCGTTCGTTTACGATATTTTTGTTATTTTTGTCACTTTTGCCACCGAAAAATTAAACTTTAGACCCATGTCTAGAAGTGGGGTTTTTGTGTTAATTTGTCAAGCTGCCTATACATATTCATTGTTTATGGTAGTGTGTGTGTGTTTTTACCGTAGTGTGTGTACGTCAACCGTTCGTTTTGCAAGTTTTGTAACCAAAAATTTTGTTAGTAACGTTTCAAAGCTACACGAGCGACAGGTGTCGGTGGCAAAACTGGCGTTATCAAAAGTGTGAAATGTATCATTTGTGGGAACTCTTAATCCCAGAACGAACCCGCCCTGAGTGTAGTGAGGGATTCCATATGCCTCGCGCGAGCTAAAAATATTTTTTGACCAAGTCATACGTTCGCGCGTTTTTTTTTAACATACAGTCACGTAATTAGCGCGTGTCAGCCATTTTATTTTTTATAGAACATAAACACACCAAAAAGGTTGCGATTAGTGCGGAGCAAGGGACTAAGGCTAGGTTGGGGTCGCTTAGTTAGAAGGAAACTTATGTGCTCCTAGAACATAATTGATTAAAGTTTATAACTTTAATTTTTTACTTCCTATCGTCGAACCGCGGCAGGGAATTCATTCTCACACTTTAGAACCTAAATGGTCGCGTACAGTGCGGTTTCAGAGAAACTTCCTCCCGCGAACGCTTAAATTGTGGAATGAGGTCCAAGGCTCCTGCCAAGGTTTTCTCCAAGGACTACAGTATGGAGTTCTTCAAAAAATAAGTTATTAGATTTCTGAAGGGTCGGCAACGCGCGAGTTATACCCCTGGTGTTGCAAACGTCCATAGGCTACGGTGACCGATTTCCATCAGGCGGACCGTAAGCTTGTTTACCATCTTAGTGGTATAGTTCTGTATTCTCCATTACCAGTGGACTAGCATAATAAAAAAATAATAATACACTCCGAGTTCGAATTCGCGACAGCAAATGTATTTCAAATACCTACGCTATTTCTGTATAAGCTTGGTTCAGATGTTTCCTCTTAAGTTGCCATCATGCTATACAAAACAGTTAAAACCCCATATTTTATTATTTATGTGTTTCTTTTTTCAACAGAAAGTTACAACTGTCGTTCAACGCCGATAACGTCAAAAACGATATCAAGGAATGTTACGAGTAAGTAAACCACTTATATGTAACGATAAGTAAACATATACTTACAAAAAATATATATAAAATATATACTTATATGTTATTTTAATATTCAACGAAAACAAAAGTTTATGAGCTTCACACAAAATAAATACTTAAAGTGCTCTCTAAATATTTTTTTTAGGGTTGACAATACGTGAAAAATACCTCTTGTTTTGCAAGCGTCCATGGGCCACCATAGATTTTAATATCCAAAACCTTTTTTTTTTATAAAAGTAAATTCATGGTTACCAACTAGTATCTTAATCCTTTTAACACGTTTCTCAGGTCAAGTGGAGCTTTAAGTGAATTGGAAGTATTGGACCACATGGAAAAGGTATGTATTTTAATCACACATTTCAGGGTTTTAATATTTTAATATACATTTGTATTAATCATACATTTAATATGTTAAATTTATATTTAACGAAAATAAGTTATATATGACATAATAATTTTATTTAGAGTAAAATTTGGGACATATTATGTACACACACATTATACCCGCTATAAAAATATGTGACAACATTTCAAATAGTAGATTGTATTACAAGATAGCAAAATTATATTTTTACGGCTACGGCGCAATTTTGAATTCTAATTCAATATACCTTTCCCGAGCTAATAATATTAAGTAACCGAGTGATACACTGTACTTTTAATTCCTCTTCATGAGAAAAAGGGGGTTTTTAGATAGTTATATACGCATACGCCTCTTTTCTGGAGGCTTGGGCCATATAGAGTCAGTCTACCGCACTGACTTAGTGTGTGTCTTAGCGGACGTTTGTCGAGCTAGTGCCGCCCTCTACTGCAGAGGCACAGGCCTCTTTTCTGGAGGCTTGGGCCATATAGTCAGTCTACCGCACTGCCTTTATTTGGACTTTGTCGAGCTTAGCAGCTATTCTCGCCTTTAGCTGATTATACAGCGTTATGTTTAATTATAATTGTTATGACTATTTAACGATCCTTCTTAAACATGGAAGAAAAAGCGGTCACCCATCCAAGTACTGACCACGGTCGACGTTGCTTAACTTCGCTTATCGTTTCAGATAGACGAATGCGACTGGGCCACGAGCTTTTCAATTCTCAGAAAATAATTAACTGTAGGTTTCTCGCATAAACTGATACTAATTTGACGCACAAAACACTACAATAAACAATTATTTAAAATTAAATGCCAACACGAAATCCTATGAAGGACAGTGACGAGTTTCATTCAATTTTAAAAATGCAGGTATTTACTTAAACGAAAAGAAAATTCGTTCAAAGCGATACTAGCTGATTAATTTCAACGAAAATGTTTAATATTTTAAAGCAGGTATTTTATTTGTTTCGACTAAAACAAGAATTTCATTATTTTCTCTAATTCAAAACAATATTATCTTAACTGAACATTTCACTGGCTTTGATTTAAGATACAATTATTTTCATCGAAAGATATAGTTTTTAATAAGTGACGTCGCAGATTTAAGAAAACCATGATTTTGGCGCAAAATAAATTATATCAAGGCAAAATTATTTTTTGTTTGAAACGAAGAAAAATAAAATGTTGCATATAAAAATGTATTTATTTTATACAAGAACATTAACTGTCTTAGGGTCATTAATTTAAGTTTGGTTGATCTAAAACGTACATTTATTTGGTTAAAAAAAAATTTGTTCATACGAAAAGAAGTTTATCAATTTCGATTGATAAAATGATTTTTTTTCTGGGAAATAATATTGCCTTCTGTGAACAAAATATGTCCAAAATAGTTGGATTTCTTGACTGAATGCAAATTATTTTGGTGGAATAGAACTTGGAAACTCTTTTTTTTCTGTGCATATTAACACAAACATTACATTACAATAAAAGGTACACTTAGCCAACAATACAGTTTCCTAAAAGAATTCGTTCCTTTTAATAATGTAATTGTTTAATTTTTCTAGAAAAAATGCGAAGCAGCTGTTACACTTGACGAAAGGTAAGTTTATTTAACAATTAATTAGTATTATCAACTTTAACAATTAATTAGTATAACTCCAGCCGACACTGCACCAACCCGGATCGATGCCGAAAAATTTCAAATGGAACTTTGCGATCTATCGCGTTGTTGGAAACCACTGAGGCCGTTAGTCAGAAATACAACAACATCGCGACTATCATCTGTGAAAAGGGGCCGCCAATTTTGGTACCAAGCGCGAAAGAGTAAAGATTCCAAAGTATCCAGGGTCACAATGTCATCCTCTAAACAAGCGAGGCGAAAAGCAAATACGCTTCGATATCCGCCGCTCTACACACGCTCCATTGAGGAAGCGATTGAGAAAAACAAAGCATCGAAAGTATTTACGAAACATTTAGGACATCTAATGGGAACCGTTTCCTCTACGCCCGAGATACTTGCCAAGGTCGAAGGGTTTTATAAGTATTTATACTCATCAACCGCGGCTCAACATACAGGTGATAGTCGTCCCTCATTGGCCAGCTACTACCCTGAGAGCATTCCAGATATGGACGTAGGCGACATTAGGATAAACTTTGAGCAACTCAAGAACAACAGAACAACAAAGAGCCAAATGAAGACGGTTTCACAGCGTAGCCTTTAAGTGCCAGTGGAACCTCAGTTCTGTCGGTAATGCGGGAGCTCTTCTGCCTGCACAATGGAACAACGCCTGAAGCCTGGAGTATAAATGTCGTTGTTCTATTCTTAAAAAGAGATTCTTTCTAAATGGAGATAAAATGCTTTTAAAGAATTACGGACCGATTTCACTCCGCTGGCTGGATTTAGAATAAAAGGATATAGTACTGTAGACCACATTCATACACTGTGGCATATACAGAAGACCGAAGAGTGTAATAATCTTCTTAGTAATATCCTTGTGAACTATTTAAAGGCCTTCGATATCATCTTAATCAAGACTGTACGAGAATCCTTGCAGCAATGCAAAGTCGATTTAAAGCTGAGATATTTAATGTTCCTGAAATTTTTTATCATCGCACTAGAGGATGTCTTTAAGACGCTGAACTGGAAGAATTGTGCCATTTCTGTAAACTAAACCTAACTAAACCTAACTTCGACTCGTGGACGAAATTGTAGTAATGGTTAAATCGTTGCAGATCAAATTCTGAAGGTCTCAATAATGTAGAAATTACGAAGGTCATGCCTAATACACCAGACTGATTTGAGACCGGTGGCCGTTAGAAAAATAATTGGACAGACGAATTGATTTGGGATTTCTGACTCGGTATTCATACATCAAAACTACAGTCACCATAATAAAATGCTAGAAACTTACGCAACGTCGGTTACAGACACCGGGTAAGAAAAGTTTGTTGCACTGTTCATGAATGTATTTTCGACTAGAATGCATCTGAGATTACAACAACAAAGCACCATGAATAAAATACCTCCTTTCGTGTCCAATTTATAGGACGAAAGAAGAGACTCTGAAGGTCTCCAGCATTAGCAAGTGCGCTAGTTATCATAAAATGTCATACAGAACCCTAAACAGTAAACATTTAACTGTTTTATTGTATGTTACTTCTTCAATTTTAAACCGATGTAGGGGTGTCATTTTTATTTGGAAGAAATTATAAAAATAATGAAAAAGATGGAATTATAAATAATTTTATGGAATGATGAATGTAATGAGGAAACGTAAATGAAAAGAGTATATTTTATTTCAGGGATATGATGTAACAAATTCATTGCACATACAGTGCAACGAACTTTTCTGACCCGTTGTCTGTCGATACTGATGCGTAAATTTACATTATAATACAGTAACCACTGGGTCGAAAATGTTTGCTACACTATGATAATTTGAACACGGAAATAAAAATATAAAATTAGGTAGTTTATAAAAAAGTCATTTATTTACAGTGTTCTTAGTAACTTTAAAGTTTAACTTAGAATTTAAAAAACGTATAACTTTGCGGTTTTAATCTTATAAGATTTATAACCAGTATCACGGGGTCTTATCCCAAACAAAACAGAAATGATTTAAATTCATATCAATAGATGGCTTTGTGTGTATCGATTTGTTATTTAGGTTGTTATTTTATTGAAAAAAAAAAGTAACCGACCATTAAAAAATATTGTTTGAATCTCAAAATGTCCCTTAAGCTAACAAAAATGAAGTAATGGGCACCTTTATTAAATTTTCGAAATTTAACATAAATTGAATGAGTTCGTTATACTTTAAGCGGCAATAAATTGAACTACGTGCAGGTTTAGTTAATAAATTTTCACTATTGATTGATAGATGACTGTTCGCATGTTCTGAGTTTGACAGCGACACACAACAGTGTATAATAAGAATAGGTTTAGGTACTTACCAATCAAATTAAAAAAAAAAATTGGTATCTACCCACCTTAATACTCTAATATATTATAAAACCAACGCACGCAAGCGTGAACTTCGACCTCAGTACAATTTGTTTCTTTTAGTTTTATCCTGGGTCGAATGCGTCTAAGTTCTTAAACAATTGTTTTGTGAAAAGGACACTTTTGAAGAACAGCATGCCATCGCACAAGTACACCTACTTTAGAATTGAAAACACTTCAGATAATAGCGCTAACATTTTTAACAAATTTAAAAAAAGGGAGGTTCTCAGTTTGACCCGTATGTTTGTATGTATGTTTGTCCGTGATTATCTCGCGTTTGGCTAAACCGATTTTAATACGGTTTTCAGAAAAGTATTTGTTACATTTTGAAGAAGGTTTTGGTATACAACAAATGGATACCCCGTGACATTGTCGTTTGCATCGATCCGTTAATAATTAAGCGATGCATTAGTTTAACTCGACCGATTTTTGACAAAATTTTAGTAAACTAACGAGCATAAACTATTTAGTCACTTACATAAACGACGATATTTCATAAACTAGTAAATAAAAATTACTAATCTAAATTAATCATAAAAAATTAAATACGCTTTAATCTTTCTTTGACTTCACAGATATCATGAGTTGTTTAGGATATATTGTCGTCTATTTAAGTGACTAGTTATTAATCGACTTCAAAAAAGAAGGAAGTTCCTTACTCCTCGAAATCTTTTTTTATGTATGTTTTCCGATTAATCGAAGTCGCCTTGACCGATTCGGAAAATTCTCGTTTGTTTGAAAGAGTATACTTCCCAGATGGTCCCATGGTCAGGATATAATGATGGAATCCTGGAGAAAACGAGGGAACTTAAATTTTTATAGGCACACTTGAAGCGATTAGTGTACGAGAAAATAAGCCAATAGTCACTTAAAAGTAGGGATGTTCCGACTAGTCGGTAAAGCTGACCATCCGGTCACTTTCGTAGTCGGCGACAATTTGGCGACTATTCGGCAAAGAGCGCCGACTAGGACTGCGACTGGGAGAAATTGTCTGTGGTCCATCGAACATTTAATCATAGAACCTAGCTGAGGTATCAGGGTTGGTTGACATTATTGGTTGTTCATACTCGTAGTATTTTCTGTTTTCCCCTGCCCACCATGAGAAATTATCATTTGGCACGGCTTACACTTGATTTAAATGAAATCATTGTACAATTGTTCCAAAAAAATCAATACATGAAACTTTCTTTTACACAAAATCACCGCAAAAGCAAAAATCAAGAAACAATGCGAAGTCACAGATTATAAAATATTATACCTACTAGGCGAAGTAAACAAAACATGTTTCGTTCGACTCCCTGGCAGGCAGCGTAGTCCTTGGTGTACGCAAAATTAAACCGCAAATCGATGTAGAGTTTAGCCGTTTGGCACACAGGTACTTTAGGGCAAAACAATAATTTTGAGCCGCAGTTCCTCAAAATATTAAAAGTTGCCCTAAAATACTGGCAAAACAATAATTTTGAGCCGCAGTTCCTCAAAATATTTCCCTTAAGCAATTTGGAAAATATTAAAATTTAGTTTTTTTTTTGAATTTTTGAATATTGCAATGTGAGACGGTTCCTTAAACTTCAGATCTTTATGAGACTTATGTGGAACTGTACTGTACCCTGCTGGCACACAGTGCCAAACGGCTAAACTCTACATCGATTTGCGGTTTTCGAGCGATATTGCCGTTGTACATCTGCCACTAGCGGTTGCGACTTGAAGTCAGTTATTCTTAACTTGGCTGTCAGATAGAAATGCATATGCATAGCATAGGTAAATGTTGCTTACTAGACCCCCTAACCACATGACTAAATAACCCACCAGACTGATAGCTTAGAACAACCTTTCAAGAATCATTCCTAAGCTAGTAATGTTTTCAACTGACAAATTTAGTAAATTAAATCAAGTGATAGCTGATATCGATTTCGTACCTCAGTTTAATATATGGAGCTACCCCTAAATATTTTTTCTTAATTTCATTACAAATCTGTTTGGTGGTTTACATAAGACTTTTCTGTAAAATTTCATCACAATCTACATATGCAAAGATAGCGGAATTATAACGCTGTGACATACGAATAGACGGAAATATATGATTTAGGTATAAGGGACCTTTTTGCCATTTGGCTATGGAACCCTAACAAAGATCTCTAATTTATTTTGTATTCAATAGGGAGGTACCAATAATATAATTATGCATATACAATAATATATACATGTTTTTATGTATCATTATTATCGTAGGTACCTACCTACGTACCTATGTTTTTTAAGAGTCACCTTCCTAAAGTAATTATTGAGCCAACTTAGAATAAAAAAATATAGGTATTTACCCGTCAAGATCTTTTAGGTATGTAAAAAAGGAAATTTCCTTTTGATTCCTTTTTCCACTGACGCGCGCCGTGTCAGTGCAAGTCACGCAAACATACCCGTGCTTGTAGTAGTGCTCTCGCTAGCGCCGCCGGTTGATTGAATCTATCTGTAGGTGTAGTCATATGCCCTAACCAAATGTGCATTTTGACGATAGCTACGTTATTTTACGGAGTCACGGGCTAGTAAAAATTTCTCAGGAATTTTAGATACCTAATCATTCCTTTTGGTCTCCGTATCACGAAACTTTTGTACGTATTATTACATATATTTATGATAATACGAATTCATTTTAAAATTTTAATCTGAACACCCACTAAATACTAGCACCTAACACAAAAACATAGGATTTTCAAAAAAGAATTTGATCACAAAACATCTGTCATTTAATAATAATTTAAACTTTGGGTTTTTTACATCCGTGCGTTTGGTGAGAATCTTTTCATTAATTAACTATTTTAAATTATAAACCAGCCCAAAAAATTGTTATAAAATGTTGTGCGGACAGACCCTTCGATATCTGTGGCACAAGGTTTTGCCCGTGACAAAGAGTTTCTTCTTAGGCGCTTGAGATATTAAAACGCGTATATGCACACAACAGACCGATTTTATTTTACTTTACTTATGCTTCTAATTCTTACATTCTAGCTTAAATTCTAACACATATTTACATTATTTCACTTTTAAACATTATATTAGTATCTGATGGATACCTTTTGAAGCTTCTTGATCGACTGAATACAAATCAAAATTCGTTCTATATTTATAGCAAAAATGAAAAACCCCATCAGAGGGAGAGGTTGTTCCATAGAACCTTCTAGATTTAGTACTTAACTTATTGTACTTACTGTGGTGACTAAAAATCTAGCCCACACAAAAACTTAGTGAAAGACAACATATAGTAGTCGATATAGACATATATCGAAAGTGTAGGTATATCTACCTAGCTATAAATCGCTACTTACAGTTGGGGTTTCTATCGGCTATTGCCATCACAGTCGCACGATTTGCGGCTTGACTATAAAATAACACTGTTTTACATTTTTAGGTTTTATAGCCAAACGGTAGGAGCTATAATGACGATTTAGGTGTCCTAAGATAGATCTTTCGGAGGCGGTTCTAATGACGCATAGTGGTATGTTCCATCGTCTACGGTTAGGCCGTAGTGAGAGAAGAGCTGAAATTCTAGCTCTCAGGGCTTTCTGCCTACACTAGATGACTACAGACTTTGTGCTATAAGTCAAAAAATGGACCTAAAATTCGGACATACCTTTCAGTGTTTTTGGTGTCTGTCAGTATGTTAAATCATGAAAAAATGTGTGATATAAGTTTTCAGGATTTTCCTTGTGCTCCTGTACTTCAGGGCTTAAAGTTACCTGTATGAAACCTATTTATCTTGGTAGATGCCTATGAAAGGTATCTAGTGATATATTTATCTTTATCATATGTAACCCGGTTACTCAGTTATAAGCTATCGTATTTCATAACTTTACACGTAATTTGTGCCCCAATCATACTACTTATCGTAACGGTATAGATACCTATGTGTAGGGGCAAAGGTGTGCTTTTAACCTGTTATGCTAATTTTAGGCATAGCCTAAGGACTTAATGACCCTAGCCAGGTAAAGTTTTAGACAGTCTTTCTCTTTTTTACCCATAGACCCATCCCTTTTGTATCTCTATCGCAGTCTATTATCAAAGGAGTGAGGGAGAAAGAATGTACAATACTCAACACGCTAACTATTTTCACCTGTAACTTATTAACCGTACATACGGCCTATATAGAACTTTACATGGTAGTTCTGTACAGTTTTGCACAACAAATGGCATATTTTTTACAAACATATGTTAAACTAAATTTCCCGCTTTTTTGGGGATAGTCGTGCGTACAAGGTCGACAACATGTCGGTACTCACACAATATTATTTTTGAAATCAACAAATAGTAAAGAGGGGAAATGAAACAAACCTGCTCTACTTTTACCTAACTTAATACAATTTTACAGTTATTGTTATTACAAGTTTTAAATCTAAACTAGTCCCTATTAGGAAAATAGTTTTTATTGTGTAAATATATACTTAATATTAACTTATTATTACGAACATTATATGACAATTTTTTTTTTTTTTTTTTTTTTTTTTTCTGAGCTGACTATGCAGTTGGCTGTTGCAGCCATTACTGCTTCACCGGACTTTTGGGGCGAGACTCTGAAGGAGCCTCAGCCCATATAGCGCCCAACGCTCAAGGGCTCCCCGCGGGGGAAGCGTCAGCTTGGGTTGTCGCTCTCGGGGGCGTCCCTTCGACCGGCGTGAGTCTCGAACCCGAAGGTGAGTCACCGCCAGGAGGGGAGTTCCCCGTTACGCGGATGCGGTTGCGATTGAGTGGGGGCGAGAAGCGCCCCGGCACTCTTTGATACCTAGTGTATCCTTGTGGGCGCCGACGAACCCGGGGACGTCGGCGTCGTGTTTGGAGGGAGGCCCTATTTGGGGAAGTCGTAGAGACTAATCTCGCTATCCGGACAGCGAGATCGTCATCTGGGGACGTTAGTACGTGCCGAGGCCGCCTAACAATAGTTCTACGACCGTGACCGGGTCGATCGGGGGGACGATACGTTGTGGATTGCACAATTAATCGATTCGGATGATTTTGCGTACGCTCGAAAAAGCGGACTGCCAAGTCTTTAAAATATTGGGGAATCGTGGGAAGTTCGAAGTCTCTGTGTAGGTCCGCATTGCGAACGTACCAAGAGGCTCCAGAGGCCGCTCTGAGAAAGCGGTTTTGGAGGGTCTGGAGTTTGTGGAGAGTGCGCTTGGACAGCGCATAGGCTACGCTAGCATAAGCTAGTATGGGGCGGATACAAGTTGTGTAAAGATTTAGCTTATTTCTAAGCGACATCTTACTATACTTGCCTATCATGGGATAGAGACGACCGAGTACAAAAGCGGCTCGGTCTCTAACTATTTTGGTGTGAGCTTGGAAGTTCAAACGACTATCCATGGTCACACCGAGATATTTGGTCTTATTTTGCCAGGGAATGGCACGACCGAAGAGAGAAAGGGAAGTTGGCCGCGGAGGGCGGCCTAAGGAAAAGAGGACGGCAGAGCTTTTGTCGGGATTCACCTCGATTCTCCATTTCCGAAACCACTCGCCTAGGGCGGTGATAGCGGGTTGGAGTCTCTCAGTGATTCGACTCACTTGCCTATCTGTGGTATAGATAGCGGTATCGTCCGCAAAGAGGGCTAGTTGGGTACCTATCGTTTTAGGGATATCGTTAGTGTACAGAAGGTACAAGATGGGGGCGAGCACGGACCCTTGCGGGACTCCTGCTTCTATGGGACGGGGGGAAGAGAGAGTGCCTTCGACTTTGTAGCGAAAGCTACGATTCGACAAATAGTCTCGTATGATGAGCACGAGACGATCCGGCAACTGAAAGTTGTACAGTTTAAAAATTAAACCGTTGTGCCAGACTTTGTCGAAAGCTTTCGCTACATCGAAGAAGACAGCGCCCGTGTGACGGGTCTTACCTAACGCTGGCTGAAAGCCTGTAAGAATATGTTCCGTTATGCGGAGGACTTGATGGACGCATGAGTGTTTGGCACGAAAGCCGAACTGCTCATCTATTAAAATGCCTCTGGAAACTATAGTGTTCCGTAGGCGAGCAAGGAGGAGGCGTTCATAGAGTTTACCAAGGGCCTTTAGTAAACTTATGGGGCGATAGGAGGACGGCTCGGTACGAGCTTTACCTGGCTTATGGATGCCTATAACAATTGCATCTTTCCATTGAGAAGGAAAGATGCAATGTTCCATAGCAGCGTTAAAGATCGCTACTAGGAGGCAGATAAGGGGAAGAGTGAGGCGCTTTAGGATATCGTTAGAGATACCGTCAGCGCCGGGGGCCTTACGGGGGCGTAGGTCTTTGATGACCTGTACGACTTCGTCGACAGTGACAGGGGGCAGGGGGTCTTGTGGAGGCAGAGAAGTTCTGCGCTCCACTTCGCCGTCTACCTCGCGCACGTGGTCGGGATCGAAGGGCTGTGTGCTTAAGGCACATTGGGCTTGGAGGCTAGACGCTAGGCAATCCGCTTTTTCGTCGTCGTTGAACGCGGGAACGTTGTTGTTGGGACGAGTTAACGGAGGGAGAGAGTTCGCGGTTTCGGTTTTTAGAGCTCTGGCTAAGTGCCAATAAGCTTGGTGAGAGGGAGAAATGTTCTCCATAAGATCGTCGAAACGTTGGGCGCGGAGCTCAGCTACAGCGGTTCTTACACGGCGGTGTAAGTCGTTGAAGCGAGCTTTATTATCGATAGTGGGAGCGCGATCGCGAGCGCGGCGGGCCGCGTTACGCTCAGTCATTAGCGACCTGATGTGCTGAGGCAGGATTAGGTGGTGATAATCACCAACCGGCACTTGTCGTGAGCACTCGCCAACGGTGGCGGTCAGGTGGCTAGTGAGAGAGTCGATAGCTACGTTTAGATCGGTCGCGGAAGAGATTACGTTTGGAACGCGGTCTAGATGTGGCGAGCTGGGAATTTCGAGCAATTGCCCAAATTTATCCCAGTCCGTCACTGTTCTAGTGTCGGGAGGAGAGTCCGAAGGGAAACCTAATCGGAGGACGACAGGGCGGTGGTCCGAGTCAAGTTCGTCAAGCACCTCTATAGAGCGAAAGCTTAGCCTTACGTTCTTTAGAAGTGCTATGTCCAGTACGTCGGGGTTGTTCCTAGTATTGTGGGGAAAGAAAGTGGGCGTCATGGGAGCGATAATGTCAAAGTTTAGTCTGTCAACTAAATCGTCGAGGAGTCTGCCTCTTTGTGAAGTTACAGAAGAGTTCCAGCGGCGATGCTTGCAATTTAGGTCGCCGGCAAGAATGACGGCGTCGCCTAAACTTAAGAGCGACTGAAGGTCGCTCTCGAGCAAGTCTTTTAGGGGAGAGAGATAAACCGATGCAATGATGATCGGCTGATGGCCGGTCATCGCTAAGCGGCAGACGGATGCTTCTAAATTCGTAAGCGGTGGAGGATCGATAGGGGAGCAATGCAGGGAGCGCCTGTAATAGATGAGAGTGCCTCCGAGATTGGAGGAAGTTCTATCATTACGGACGGTGCGATAGTTCGCGATCGAAGGGGTACGGAAAGCGGGCTTTAGGAACGTTTCCTGGATGAGGAAGACGTCCGGTTTTTGGGACGAGAGGAATTGCGATAATTCCTCTCTTTGGTTGCGGAGACCGTTGGCGTTAAAATAGCCTATGGAGACGGACCGGGGTTTTTCGCGCGCGGTTGTGCAATCCATTTTGGTTTTAAGGTTTTGGAGTTACCCTGCGGAGGACGACGAAGAAGTCGCGATGCTTAGCCATGAAGCTGAGCATTTGATGGGAATTTGTGATTTGTACGTACTCGGCGTACACGATCTCGAAACAGGCAGGGTCGCAGGCCCAAGAAATTCCGGAGAGAATGTCGAAATGCTGCTGCTCGGCCGTCTGAGCGGCGTTGCGGGGCAGCGCGAGAGAGGGCCGCGGGGGGGCAAGGCGCGTATGCGCGAGAGGTGCGGGTGCACTTCTCATAGGCGCTGGGCGCGGAATGTCCCGAGACATAAGAGGGGCGGGGTAGGGAATACCCGTAACTGAGACGGGCCCGGGGAGAGTAGACAAAAGTTTGTCAGTCTCCTTTGATTTGGACGCGACGACTAGCGCTGGAGGACGGCTCCAGGCGTTGACAGTAGGGAGGGGAGCAGGCACGAGCGGAGCCTGTTGGCGGGGGGCGGAGGGGCGCGATTTACCCTGTTTGGGTTTACGCGAGCTCTGTTTGGGAGCTTTGGGGCACCCACGGTAATTCGCTGGGTGGCCTTCACTCCCACAGAGTACGCAAGCGACCGGGTCGGATGCGTTTGAGCGATCGCGATCACAGTCCGGAGTGGCGTGATCGCGTAAACATTTGACGCAGCGCGGTCTGCGTCTGCAGTTGCGCTGCGCGTGGCCATATAGCTGGCATCGGTGGCATTGACTCGGGTTCGACCGCTTGTGCGGAGTCTCGACCCTGATGCCTTTGAGGCTGCAAACATCTTTAATGTTAAAGATGGCTTTGCCTTCTTTTGTTAGGTCTAGTACAACGAGCACCATGTCGTAGCACTCGGACTTATTTCGGCCATTGTACATACGATGTACTTCCCGTACGGGGAGGCCTTGGACGATTAAGTCGTCCTGGACAGTCTTGGTGGAGAATTCCCTAGGGACTCCCCTTATGACTGCCCTTAAAACGCGCTCCTCGGCCAATGAGTACGTGTGGTACTCATATTTTTGAGCCGTGAGGAAGGCCGTCAGATTTCGGAAATCTGACGGTGTCGGGACCTGCACTTTGATACCGCGCTCGGCATCATTTCGGGCGTGCGTATAGTTAATCCGCTTGGCCTTCATAGCGTTCGCTATATTTGGCCAGGCCCCTTTGTCTTTGATGACAATGGGCGGCGGAGATTTTTCCTTCCGTCCCGAAGTGGGATAGTCGGACTGCGAAGAGGTGGCGGCGGGGGGCGTTGTGTCCATGGCGGCTAGCTCAGGGCTGGCCGCCGAGGTGGACGGGGACGGGGACGCGGAAGCGCTAGGCGCTTTGAGGCGCTTAGCCTCGGAATCAGAGGGGGGAGGAGTAGAAGACTCCAGGGCGGATGCCGCCGAAGCCTTTTTGGACTTGGCGGACTTCTTCCGCTTTTTACCCTTTTTGGTTCCCAGGCCAACCACTTTAAAGCCTTCGTCGTCCTCAGACAACGCCGACTCAGCGGACATTACGGCTGCTGGAGACCGGGGTGCGGTTTCGGAGGTTGCGGGGGGCGGGGTAGCGAGAGACCGAGTAAGGGTCTCATCGGCTACCGGAGTGGGAGGGCGAATGGGCTCAGGGGCCCGAAGAGCGCGGCGAGCGACACGCGGGTCGCGATGGCGGGGTTCGCGGGAGAGAGAGCGCGAGCGAGTGCGTGAGCGAGAACGCGAACGGGACGGGGCACGCGGCGGCGAACATGGCGGCGGCGAACATTGGGAGGGTACCGAATTGTCGGACGTTTCGTGGGCAGCCACAGCCTGGTAAGCGTAGGCTCGGACCAGATCTGAGTGATCACGAAGGCATAACCTTATGATCTCCCCTATCTGGTCCCGGGACATGCCAGTGAGTAGTTCTTCGGCCATCGCGGGAGTGGCCGAGGTGTAGCTTGTGAATACCTAGTGACTCCCCACCATTGCTGGCGAGGAGCAAGAATACCTAAATGTGGCCAGGCGCCCCGCAGTGCTACGGATTGCCTGGTGTGTACCTAACTCCTACTCCTACGGCCGGGGTTACGTTGTCACCGTTAGGTTTCCCCCCAGCAACGAGACGTTTATGAACGAGAAACTTTTAGGTAGACCGCAACTCTGAAAAGAGCTATACGATCTCACCCACCAGCCCTTGAGCACTCGGAACTGGATTTCTACAAACTAAAACGCAATCGACACTTAAAACGCGAGAATGCACGGAGCGGCGAAGCAATTTCCCAGCCAATACACACTGCCGAGCAGCACTTCAACACACAGGCCGATTTTCCAAGAATTGCGGGCAATAAACCAAACAACAATTCGAGGTCGTCAGCGCTGAGGCAAAACACCACACAGGAATGCGCACCAGCTGAGTCACCACTGCACGAGGCACACTAAGAGCACTTGACGCTCGAAAACACGACCGCACAACACGAGAGTCGAATCGGGAATGTGTATATGACAAAAAAAAAAAAAAATTATGCATTTTTATATAAATGTTTATAGATGCAATTTGTGTTGCATTCTTGCAGCGGTGATAACAAATGTTATGCCCCTAAAATATATTTTTTTTATTTAATTTGTGATTTTCACATACCTACACTTAAAACTAATTAAACCCACCTTTTGGCCCCCTTCCCATCATTACATATTTTTAATCTTAAACCTCAATACCAAATTTCCTGTAAACTACCTTGAGAGGTAAGATGTACTTCCATTTACATTTACATTCCCCAGAAAAAGGCAAGATCCGAGTACTCGAGACTTTTTCGCAATAAACTTCCTCGTCTTCCTACTTTATGATAAAAATATGTAGGATCGCGATACGCGATGTTTTGTATGGCTCGATATGTAGCTAGGTATTAGACCGCCATCTATTGACTTCAAAGAACCAGTTACAAGTATAAAAGTAAGTATTCAACGAGAAACGCTAGATGTCGTTAGCTAATATTTTCGATCCGCTGTTACTTACGGCATCTAGCGGGTAAACAAAATAGCCCGAAAAATAGCCCGAGTTACGGCGGTCCCATTTCATTGTATGGGATGAGGCATCTGTACTAGTATAGTATTATATAATCTGTGCCAGTATACACATCCACATAATGTAAGGGGCATACTGTTTTTAGCAACCACTTTAGTCCTGCTACTGTTCCGCGTTGCAGTTCATTTGGACTAGATTGAGTTGGCTTTGAAAAGCTTGTCCCACAATTATGAAATCACGATCTTCACAGGAATAACTAGTAAAATGGAAGAACTGGAAAAGAATAACATACCCATTTAGCCAATTCTGATGGACGTAGAATAAGATGTAAGTCAGGACCGTACGTACATATGGCTTTCATTCAATTCAATTAATAAAATATTATCGTAAACGTCCTTTTATCTTGTTTTCATTAGGTTAAGGTTATTGACGTTGTATTAAAAAAAAATTTAAACATACTATGTTTGCCACATACGTTGTAAGTTCAAGTTTATAAGCTCAATAGTTATGGAGGGATCTTTGATTGAATTATTTAATTGTATTTTACAGGAAATTGGACATAGACGTTGAGCAGATTTACTTATGTGCACAAAAGTAAGTACTATGTTACCAACAAAAAATCAATTACTTAATAATACAACATTGAATTTTTTTTTACATGCATAAATTATCCTGTTTCGTTCACTGCCTACATATATTTCGTATATATACGGCCATTGACGGCATCTAGACAGTGAGAATGGGTCGTTAGAATAAGTCCGATTAATCTAAGATTCTTAATAATTTAAAATAAGTAACGTAACCCTTACAGGATATTCAAGTCCATTAAAATAATGAAGAACCTTATATAGTTCTCATGACAAAAATATCATTTAGTAAAAAGAAACTTAAGTATTATAAAAACTTTACAATTTATGTAAACATATAACAAATTTGATAAAAGTATTATCTGAACTTTGTTTTGTCCGACAGCCCCAAATCAGAAGAGTCAAATGGCAGTGAATCAGCAACAGAAAGTAAGTTTAACTGTTGAACTACTTTAAATCTCAACAGGCGTAGCGAATTCGCTGCAATTTTACAAGAACGTTCTCCGGACGCAGACTTTTAGCTGTAGTGTCATAACTCGCAGCATCATGCGTTTACGTGTCAAAAAAGTCAAGATATATAAGCGACGGTTGCGTCCAAACAACACGCGTATGTAATCGCGCTGGATCCGCTACGACTGCACAAAGACTGAAAAAACCGCTACCACGATCCATTACTTAAAAGAAAGCATGTAATTACAAAATAAGTTGTTTTCTTATTTCTCAAAGCTTCCACTACATGTTAGAAATGTTTTGAATTAATAATAAAATCAGTTTCCAAGCAGATTTATTTTTCAAACTACGTGCTTTCTTATACTATTTTCGAACAGTCTTATCAAAATTTTACCGAATAAATTTCGCGTTATTTATTTGCTAATCTTATATTTTACAAGAAAATATTTTCAGCTATGAAAACAATTTTATTTCATTTAAATACGAACATACGTCTCATTTATAGATGATATTTCTACGAATACCAATGGAGGTGAATCGACCAACTCTGAAGAGCATAAAGAAAAACTTACGGAAAAGACGAAGTAAGTTGTTAGTTACAATACTAATTTTTGATTAAAAGTTCTAAAGGTTATTAAGAAACTAACGTATTAAACTATTTAGAAGTAACATATAAAAGATTTCTTTGGTGTCGAACAATAAGTAAGAAAACTTCACATTGCCGGGATTCTATTTCTGGTGGTCTAAAACGAACACCGTAATTAAAGCATCACCAGACAATAAATACAGAATGTTGTGGACATTCATATTGAATGAAACGTTGTAATTTATATGAAATAATACTTTTTTAGAATTTCGTGATTCAAAAGAAAATAAATTTATAATAAAGAAAAAAATCTAAGATTATTTTGTTGCATGCCTGCCTATCTCTCAAGAAGCTTTTTCTCCACAATGCGTAAAGTTATTAAAGGTGTCATATTGAATATTTAAATCTATAATATTAAAATCCAGGGTACATTCATTATGTAAAATATGTAAGATTCAAAATTGATGTCATAAAATCATGCAGCCCTTATTGCCTCATATTCATATTCAGATATTTGTAAGTAAATAAAAATCAAAAGGGTCCTTTTTTCACTAGAACACTGAATCTAGGTAAAATGCAAAGTCTTAGCTCACAGTACGTGTGAACAAAAATAATTAAAATTTGTCAATTTGTAGATATGTCTCATTAAATTTTTCGATTCTAAACCTTTTTTTTACACTTGAAAAATTGACCGTGTCCTTTACTTTTTAATTCAGAAGTTTTTTACTATAAAGCTAAGTTTCTACCTGAATATCTATAAACATAAAAGTTTCTGAATGCGTTAGTCAGCCGCGCCCCTATCCGGTTTGTGCTTCTTTGTTACAGATCAGAAGCTCCAGACATTGATAAAATTGCCTTTCGCGACCGTTTTACATCTCGACTTAGGAGGAAATAGCACATGCTTATACTTAAAAAATAAATAAAAGCATATAGTTAATTATGCTTGCGTGATGCAGATTGTATGAACAACGTTAATATTATTCGTAACAAATCGTAATATAGGGTCGTTAGAATAAGTCCGAAAATAAAATAACGAAACCTTTACAGGATATTCAAGTCCATTAAAATAATGAAAAACCTTATATAGTTCTCATGACAAAAATATCATTTAGTAAAAAGAAACTTAAATATTATAAAAACTTTACAATTGATGTAAACATAAAATAAATTTGATAACAGAATTATCTGAACTTTGTTTTGTCCGACAGCCCCAAATCAGAAGAGTTTAATGGCAGTGAATCAGCAACAGAAAGTAAGTTTAACTGTTGAACTACTTTAAATCTCAACAGGCGTAGCAAATTCGCTGCAATTTTACAAGAACGTTCTCCGGACGCAGACTTTTAGCTGTAGTGTCATAACTCGCAGCATCATGCGTTTACGTGTCAAAACAGTCGAGATATATAAGCGGCGGTTGCGTCCAAACAACACGCGTATGTAATCGCGCTGGATCCGCTACGACTGCACAAAGACTGAAAAAACCGCTACCACGATCCATTACTTAAAAGAAAGCATATAATTACAAAATAAGTTGTTTTCTTATTTCTCAAAGCTTCCACTACATGTTAGAAATGTTTTGAATTAATAATAATATCAGTTTCCAAGCAGATTTATTTTTCAAACTACGTGCTTTCTTATACTATTTTCGAACAGTCTTATCAAAATTTTACCGAATAAATTTCGTGTTATTTATTTGATAATCTAATATTTTAAAAGAAAATATTTTCTGCTATGAAAACAATTTTATTTCATTTAAATACTAACATACGTCTCATTTATAGATGATATTCCTACGAATACCAATGGAAGTGAATCGACCAACTCTGAAGAGCATAAAGAAAAACTTACGGAAAAGACGAAGTAAGTTGTTAGTTACAATACTAATTTTTGATTAAAAGTTCTAAAGGTTATTAAGAAACTAACGTATTAAACTATTTAGAAGTAACATATAAAACATTTCTTTGGTGTCGAACAATAAGTAAGAAAACTTCACATTGCCGGGATTTTATTTCTGGTGGTCTAACACGAACACCGTAATTAAAGCACCACCAGACAATAAATACAGAATGTTGTGGACATTCATATTGAATGAAACGTTGTTATTTATATGAAATAATACTTTTTTAGGATTGCGTGATTCAAAAGAAAATAAATTTATAATAAAGAAAAAAATCTAAGATTATTTTGTTGCATGCCTGCCTATCTCTCAAGAAGCTTTTTCTCCACAATGCGTAAAGTTATTAAAGGTGTCATATTGAATATTTAAATCTATAATATTAAAATCCACGGTACATTCATTACGTAAAATAAGTAAGATTCAACATTGATGTCATAAAATCATGCAGCCCTTATTGCCTCATATTCATATTCAGATATTTGTAAGTAAATAAAAATCAAAAGGGTCCTTTTTTCACTAGAACTCTGAATCTAGGTAAAATGCAAAGTCTTAGCTCACAGTACGTGTGAACAAAAATAATTAAAATTTGTCAATTTGTAGATATGTCTCATTAAATTTTTCGATTCTAAACCTTTTTTTTACACTTGAAAAATTGACCGTGTCCTTTACTTTTTAATTCAGAAGTTTTTAACTATAAAGCTAAGTTTCTACCTGAATATCTATAAACATAAAAGTTTCTGAATGCGTTAGTCAGCCGCGCCCCTATCCGGGTTGTGCTTCTTTGTTACGGATCAGAAGCTCCAGACATTGATATAATTGTCTTTCCCGACCGTTTTACATCTCGACTTAGGAGGAAATAGCATATGCTAATACTTAAAAAAAAAAAAGCATATAGTTAATTATGCTTGCGTGATGCAGATTGAATGAACAACGTTAATATTATTCGTAACAAATCGTAATATATGGTCATTAGAAAAAGTCCGATTAATCTAAGATTCCTAATAATTTAAAATAAGTAACGAAACCTTTACAGGATATTCAAGTCCATTAAAATAATGATAAATATATCATTTAGTAAAAAGAAACTTAAATATTATAAAAATTTTACAATTTATGTAAACATAAAATAAATTTGATAAAAGTATTATCTGAACTTTGCTTTGTCCGACAGCCCCAAATCAGAAGAGTCAAATGGCAGTGAATCAGCAACAGAAAGTAAGTTTAACTGTTGAACTACTTTATATCTCAACAGGCGTAGCAAATTCGCTGCAATTTTACAAGAACGTTCTCCGGACGCAGACTTTTAGCTGTAGTGTCATTACTCGCAGCATCATGCGTTTACGTGTCAAAAAAGTCGAGATATAAAAGCGGCGGTTGCGTCCAAACAACACGCGTATGTAATCGCGCTGGATCCGCTACGACTGCACAAAGACTGAAAAAACCGCTACCACGATCCATTACTTAAAAGAAAGCATATAATTACAAAATAAGTTGTTTTCTTATTTCTCAAAGCTGCCACTACATGTTAGAAATGTTTTGAATTAATAATAATATCAGTTTCCAAGCAGATTTATTTTTCAAACTACGTGCTTTCTTATACTATTTTCGAACAGTCTTATCAAAATTTTACCGAATAAATTTCGCGTTATTTATTTGTTAATCTTATATTTTAAAAGAAAATATTTTCAGCTATGAAAATAATTTTATTTCATTTAAATACTAACATACGTCTCATTTATAGATGATATTCCTACGAATACCAATGGAGGTGAATCGACCAACTCTGAAGAGCATAAAGAAAAACTTACGGAAAAGATGAAGTAAGTTGTTAGTTACAATACTAATTTTTGATTAAAAGTTCTAAAGGTTATTAAGAAACTAACGTATTAAACTATTTAGAAGTAACATATAAAAGATTTCTTTGGTGTCGAACAATAAGTAAGAAAACTTCACATTGCCGGGATTCTATTTCTGGTGGTCTAAAACGAACACCGTAATTAAAGCATCACCAGACAATAAATACAGAATGTTGTGGATATTCATATTAAATGAAACGTTGTTATTTATATGAAATAATACTTTTTTAGGATTGCGTGATTCAAAAGAAAATAAATTTATAATAAAGAAAAAAATCTAAGATTATTTTGTTGCATGCCTGCCTATCTCTCAAGAAGCTTTTTCTCCACAATGCGTAAAGTTATTAAAGGTGTCATATTGAATATTTAAATCTATAATATTAAAATCCAGGGTACATTCATTACGTAAAATAAGTAAGATTCAACATTGATGTCATAAAATCATGCAGCCCTTATTGCCTCATATTCATATTCAGATATTTGTTAGTAAATAAAAATCAAAAGGGTCCTTTTTTCACTAGAACTCTGAATCTAGGTAAAATGCAAAGTCTTAGCTCACAGTACGTGTGAACAAAAAATAATTAAAATTTGTCAATTTTTAGATATGTCTCATTAAATTTTTCGATTCTAAACCTTTTTTTTACACTTGAAAAATTTACCGTGTCCTTTACTTTTTAATTCAGAAGTTTTTAACTATAAAGCTAAGTTTCTACCTGAATATCTATAAACATAAAAGTTTCTGAATGCGTTAGTCAGCCGCGCCCCTATCCGGGTTGTGCTTTTTTGTTACGGATCAGAAGCTCCAGACATTGATATAATTGTCTTTCCCGACCGTTTTACATCTCGACTTAGCAGGAAATACCATATGCTTATACTTAAAAAAAAAAAAGCATATAGTTAATTATGCTTGCGTGATGCAGATTGAATGAACAACGTTAATATTATTCGTAATAAATCGTAATATATGGTCATTAGAATAAGTCCGATTAATCTAAGATTCCTAATAATTTAAAATAAGTAACGAAACCTTTACAGGATATTCAAGTCCATTAAAATAATGAAAAACCTTATATAGTTCTCATGATAAATATATCATTTAGTAAAAAGAAACTTAAATATTATAAAATCTTTACAATTTATGTAAACATAAAATAAATTTGATAAAAGTATTATCTGAACTTTGTTTTGTCCGACAGCCCCAAATCAGAAGAGTCAAATGGCAGTGAATCAGCAACAGAAAGTAAGTTTAACTGTTGAACTACTTTAAATCTCAACAGGCGTAGCGAATTCGCTGCAATTTTACAAGAACGTTCTCCGGACGCAGACTTTTAGCTGTAGTGTCATTACTCGCAGCATCATGCGTTTACGTGTCAAAAAAGTCGAGATATATAAGCGGCGGTTGCGTCCAAACAACACGCGTATGTAATCGCGCTGGATCCGCTACGACTGCACAAAGACTGAAAAAACCGCTACCACGATCCATTACTTAAAAGAAAGCATATAATTACAAAATAAGTTGTTTTCTTATTTCTCAAAGCTTCCACTACATGTTAGAAATGTTTTGAATTAATAATAATATCAGTTTCCAAGCAGATTTATTTTTCAAACTACGTGCTTTCTTATACTATTTTCGAACAGTCTTATCAAAATTTTACCGAATAAATTTCGTGTTATTTATTTGTTAATCTTATATTTTAAAAGAAAATATTTTCAGCTATGAAAACAATTTTATTTCATTTAAATACTAACATACGTCTCATTTATAGATGATATTCCTACGAATACCAATGGAGGTGAATCGACCAACTCTGAAGAGCATAAAGAAAAACTTACGGAAAAGACGAAGTAAGTTGTTAGTTACAATACTAATTTTTGATTAAAAGTTCTAAAGGTTATTAAGAAACTAACGTATTAAACTATTTAGAAGTAACATATAAAAGATTTCTTTGGTGTCGAACAATGAGTAAGAAAACTTCACTTTGCCGGGATTCTATTTCTGGTGGTCTACAACGAACACCGTAATTAAAGCATCACCAGACAATAAATACAGAATGTTGTGGATATTCATATTAAATGAAACGTTGTTATTTATATGAAATAATACTTTTTTAGGATTGCGTGATTCAAAAGAAAATAAATTTATAATAAAGAAAAAAATCTAAGATTATTTTGTTGCATGCCTGCCTATCTCTCAAGAAGCTTTTTCTCCACAATGCGTAAAGTTATTAAAGGTGTCATATTGAATATTTAAATCTATAATATTAAAATCCAGGGTACATTCATTACGTAAAATAAGTAAGATTCAACATTGATGTCATAAAATCATGCAGCCCTTATTGCCTCATATTCATATTCAGATATTTGTAAGTAAATAAAAATCAAAAGGGTCCTTTTTTCACTAGAACTCTGAATCTAGGTAAAATGCAGTCTTAGCTCACAGTACGTGTGAACAAAAAATAATTAAAATTTGTCAATTTTTAGATATGTCTCATTAAATTTTTCGATTCTAAACCTTTTTTTTACACTTGAAAAATTTACCGTGTCCTTTACTTTTTAATTCAGAAGTTTTTAACTATAAAGCTAAGTTTCTACCTGAATATCTATAATCATAAAAGTTTCTGAATGCGTTAGTCAGCCGCGCCCCTATCCGGGTTGTGCTTCTTTGTTACGGATCAGAAGCTCCAGACATTGATATAATTGCTTTTCCCGACCGTTTTACATCTCGACTTAGGAGGAAATAGCATATGCTTATACTTAAAAAAAAAAAAAGCATATAGTTAATTATGCTTGCGTGATGCAGATTGAATGAACAACGTTAATATTATTCGTAACAAATCGTAATATATGGTCATTAGAATAAGTCCGATTAATCTAAGATTCCTAATAATTTAAAATAAGTAACGAAACCTATACAGGATATTCAAGTCCATTAAAATAATGATAAATATATCATTTAGTAAAAAGAAACTTAAATATTATAAAAATTTTACAATTTATGTAAACATAAAATAAATTTGATAAAAGTATTATCTGAACTTTGCTTTGTCCGACAGCCCCAAATCAGAAGAGTCAAATGGCAGTGAATCAGCAACAGAAAGTAAGTTTAACTGTTGAACTACTTTAAATCTCAACAGGCGTAGCGAATTCGCTGCAATTTTACAAGAACGTTCTCCGGACGCAGACTTTTAGCTGTAGTGTCATTACTCGCAGCATCATGCGTTTACGTGTCAAAAAAGTCGAGATATAAAAGCGGCAGTTGCGTCCAAAAAACACGCGTATGTAATCGCGCTGGATCCGCTACGACTGCACAAAGACTGAAAAAACCGCTACCACGATCCATTACTTAAAAGAAAGCATATAATTACAAAATAAGTTGTTTTCTTATTTCTCAAAGCTTCCACTACATGTTAGAAATGTTTTGAATTAATAATAATATCAGTTTCCAAGCAGATTTATTTTTCAAACTACGTGCTTTCTTATACTATTTTCGAACAGTCTTATCAAAATTTTACCGAATAAATTTCGCGTTATTTATTTGTTAATCTTATATTTTAAAAGAAAATATTTTCAGCTATGAAAATAATTTTATTTCATTTAAATACTAACATACGTCTCATTTATAGATGATATTCCTACGAATACCAATGGAGGTGAATCGACCAACTCTGAAGAGCATAAAGAAAAACTTACGGAAAAGATGAAGTAAGTTGTTAGTTACAATACTAATTTTTGATTAAAAGTTCTAAAGGTTATTAAGAAACTAACGTATTAAACTATTTAGAAGTAACATATAAAAGATTTCTTTGGTGTCGAACAATAAGTAAGAAAACTTCACATTGCCGGGATTCTATTTCTGGTGGTCTAAAACGAACACCGTAATTAAAGCATCACCAGACAATAAATACAGAATGTTGTGGATATTCATATTAAATGAAACGTTGTTATTTATATGAAATAATACTTTTTTAGGATTGCGTGATTCAAAAGAAAATAAATTTATAATAAAGAAAAAAATCTAAGATTATTTTGTTGCATGCCTGCCTATCTCTCAAGAAGCTTTTTCTCCACAATGCGTAAAGTTATTAAAGGTGTCATATTGAATATTTAAATCTATAATATTTAAATCCAGGGTACATTCATTACGTAAAATAAGTAAGATTCAACATTGATGTCATAAAATCATGCAGCCCTTATTGCCTCATATTCATATTCAGATATTTGTAAGTAAATAAAAATCAAAAGGGTCCTTTTTTCACTAGAACTCTGAATCTAGGTAAAATGCAAAGTCTTAGCTCACAGTACGTGTGAACAAAAATAATTAAAATTTGTCAATTTGTAGATATGTCTCATTAAATTTTTCGATTCTAAACCTTTTTTTTACACTTGAAAAATTGACCGTGTCCTTTACTTTTTAATTCAGAAGTTTTTAACTATAAAGCTAAGTTTCTACCTGAATATCTATAAACATAAAAGTTTCTGAATGCGTTAGTCAGCCGCGCCCCTATCCGGGTTGTGCTTCTTTGTTACGGATCAGAAGCTCCAGACATTGATATAATTGCTTTTCCCGACCGTTTTACATCTCGACTTAGGAGGAAATAGCATATGCTTATACTTAAAAAAAAAAAAAAGCATATAGTTAATTATGCTTGCGTGATGCAGATTGAATGAACAACGTTAATATTATTCGTAACAAATCGTAATATATGGTCATTAGAATAAGTCCGATTAATCTAAGATTCCTAATAATTAAAAATAAGTAACGAAACCTTTACAGGATATTCAAGTCCATTAAAATAATGAAAAACCTTATATAGTTCTCATGATAAATATATCATTTAGTAAAAAGAAACTTAAATATTATAAAAATTTTACAATTTATGTAAACATAAAATAAATTTGATAAAAGTATTATCTGAACTTTGTTTTGTCCGACAGCCCCAAATCAGAAGAGTCAAATGGCAGTGAATCAGCAACAGAAAGTAAGTTTAACTGTTGAACTACTTTAAATCTCAACAGGCGTAGCGAATTCGCTGCAATTTTACAAGAACGTTCTCCGGACGCAGACTTTTAGCTGTAGTGTCATTACTCGCAGCATCATGCGTTTACGTGTCAAAAAAGTCGAGATATAAAAGCGGCAGTTGCGTCCAAACAACACGCGTATGTAATCGCGCTGGATCCGCTACGACTGCACAAAGACTGAAAAAACCGCTACCACGATCCATTACTTAAAAGAAAGCATATAATTACAAAATAAGTTGTTTTCTTATTTCTCAAAGCTTCCACTACATGTTAGAAATGTTTTGAATTAATAATAATATCAGTTTCCAAGCAGATTTATTTTTCAAACTACGTGCTTTCTTATACTATTTTCGAACAGTCTTATCAAAATTTTACCGAATAAATTTCGTGTTATTTATTTGTTAATCTTATATTTTAAAAGAAAATATTTTCAGCTATGAAAACAATTTTATTTCATTTAAATACTAACATACGTCTCATTTATAGATGATATTCCTACGAATACCAATGGAGGTGAATCGACCAACTCTGAAGAGCATAAAGAAAAACTTACGGAAAAGATGAAGTAAGTTGTTAGTTACAATACTAATTTTTGATTAAAAGTTCTAAAGGTTATTAAGAAACTAACGTATTAAACTATTTAGAAGTAACATATAAAAGATTTCTTTGGTGTCGAACAATAAGTAAGAAAACTTCACATTGCCGGGATTCTATTTCTGGTGGTCTAAAACGAACATCGTAATTAAAGCATCACCAGACAATAAATACAGAATGTTGTGGATATTCATATTGAATGAAACGTTGTTATTTATATGAAATAATACTTTTTTAGGATTGCGTGATTCAAAAGAAAATAAATTTATAATAAAGAAAAAAATCTAAGATTATTTTGTTGCATGCCTGCCTATCTCTCAAGAAGCTTTTTCTCCACAATGCGTAAAGTTATTAAAGGTGTCATATTGAATATTTAAATCTATAATATTTAAATCCAGGGTACATTCATTACGTAAAATAAGTAAGATTCAACATTGATGTCATAAAATCATGCAGCCCTTATTGCCTCATATTCATATTCAGATATTTGTAAGTAAATAAAAATCAAAAGGGTCCTTTTTTCACTAGAACTCTGAATCTATGTAAAATGCAAAGTCTTAGCTCACAGTACGTGTGAACAAAAATAATTAAAATTTGTCAATTTGTAGATATGTCTCATTAAATTTTTAGATTCTAAACCTTTTTTTTACACTTGAAAAATTGACCGTGTCCTTTACTTTTTAATTCAGAAGTTTTTAACTATAAAGCTAAGTTTCTACCTGAATATCTATAAACATAAAAGTTTCTGAATGCGTTAGTCAGCCGCGCCCCTATCCGGGTTGTGCTTCTTTGTTACGGATCAGAAGCTCCAGACATTGATATAATTGCTTTTTCCGACCGTTTTACATCTCGACTTAGGAGGAAATAGCATATGCTTATACTTAAAAAAAAAAAAGCATATAGTTAATTATGCTTGCGTGATGCAGATTGAATGAACAACGTTAATATTATTCGTAACAAATCGTAATATATGGTCATTAGAATAAGTCCGATTAATCTAAGATTCCTAATAATTTAAAATAAGTAACGAAACCTTTACAGGATATTCAAGTCCATTAAAATAATGATAAATATATCATTTAGTAAAAAGAAACTTAAATATTATAAAAATTTTACAATTTATGTAAACATAAAATAAATTTGATAAAAGTATTATCTGAACTTTGTTTTGTCCGACAGCCCCAAATCAGAAGAGTCAAATGGCAGTGAATCAGCAACAGAAAGTAAGTTTAACTGTTGAACTACTTTAAATCTCAACAGGCGTAGCGAATTCGCTGCAATTTTACAAGAACGTTCTCCGGTCGCAGACTTTAGCTGTAGTGTCATAACTCGCAGCATCATGCGTTTACGTGTCAAAAAAGTCAAGATATATAAGCGACGGTTGCGTCCAAACAACACGCGTATGTAATCGCGCTGGATCCGCTACGACTGCACAAAGACTGAAAAAACCGCTACCACGATCCATTACTTAAAAGAAAGCATATAATTACAAAATAAGTTGTTTTCTTATTTCTCAAAGCTTCCACTACATGTTAGAAATGTTTTAAATTAATAATAATATCAGTTTCCAAGCAGATTTATTTTTCAAACTACGTGCTTTCTTATACTATTTTCGAACAGTCTTATCAAAATTTTACCGAATAAATTTCGTGTTATTTATTTGTTAATCTTATATTTTAAAAGAAAATATTTTCAGCTATGAAAACAATTTTATTTCATTTAAATACTAACATACGTCTCATTTATAGATGATATTCCTACGAATACCAATGGAGGTGAATCGACCAACTCTGAAGAGCATAAAGAAAAACTTACGGAAAAGATGAAGTAAGTTGTTAGTTACAATACTAATTTTTGATTAAAAGTTCTAAAGGTTATTAAGAAACTAACGTATTAAACTATTTAGAAGTAACATATAAAAGATTTCTTTGGTGTCGAACAATAAGTAAGAAAACTTCACATTGCCGGGATTCTATTTCTGGTGGTCTAAAACGAACATCGTAATTAAAGCATCACCAGACAATAAATACAGAATGTTGTGGATATTCATATTGAATGAAACGTTGTTATTTATATGAAATAATACTTTTTTAGGATTGCGTGATTCAAAAGAAAATAAATTTATAATAAAGAAAAAAATCTAAGATTATTTTGTTGCATGCCTGCCTATCTCTCAAGAAGCTTTTTCTCCACAATGCGTAAAGTTATTAAAGGTGTCATATTGAATATTTAAATCTATAATATTTAAATCCAGGGTACATTCATTACGTAAAATAAGTAAGATTCAACATTGATGTCATAAAATCATGCAGCCCTTATTGCCTCATATTCATATTCAGATATTTGTAAGTAAATAAAAATCAAAAGGGTCCTTTTTTCACTAGAACTCTGAATCTATGTAAAATGCAAAGTCTTAGCTCACAGTACGTGTGAACAAAAATAATTAAAATTTGTCAATTTGTAGATATGTCTCATTAAATTTTTAGATTCTAAACCTTTTTTTTACACTTGAAAAATTGACCGTGTCCTTTACTTTTTAATTCAGAAGTTTTTAACTATAAAGCTAAGTTTCTACCTGAATATCTATAAACATAAAAGTTTCTGAATGCGTTAGTCAGCCGCGCCCCTATCCGGGTTGTGCTTCTTTGTTACGGATCAGAAGCTCCAGACATTGATATAATTGCTTTTTCCGACCATTTTACATCTCGACTTAGGAGGAAATAGCATATGCTTATACTTAAAAAAAAAAAAGCATATAGTTAATTATGCTTGCGTGATGCAGATTGAATGAACAACGTTAATATTATTCGTAACAAATCGTAATATATGGTCATTAGAATAAGTCCGATTAATCTAAGATTCCTAATAATTTAAAATAAGTAACGAAACCTTTACAGGATATTCAAGTCCATTAAAATAATGATAAATATATCATTTAGTAAAAAGAAACTTAAATATTATAAAAACTTTACAATTTATGTAAACATAAAATAAATTTGATAAAAGTATTATCTGAACTTTGTTTTGTCCGACAGCCCCAAATCAGAAGAGTCAAATGGCAGTGAATCAGCAACAGAAAGTAAGTTTAACTGTTGAACTACTTTAAATCTCAACAGGCGTAGCGAATTCGCTGCAATTTTACAAGAACGTTCTCCGGACGCAGACTTTTAGCTGTAGTGTCATAACTCGCAGCATCATGCGTTTACGTGTCAAAAAAGTCGAGATATAAAAGCGGCAGTTGCGTCCAAACAACACGCGTATGTAATCGCGCTGGATCCGCTACGACTGCACAAAGACTGAAAAAACCGCTACCACGATCCATTACTTAAAAGAAAGCATATAATTACAAAATAAGTTGTTTTCTTATTTCTCAAAGCTTCCACTACATGTTAGAAATGTTTTGAATTAATAATAATATCAGTTTCCAAGCAGATTTATTTTTCAAACTACGTGCTTTCTTATACTATTTTCGAACAGTCTTATCAAAATTTTACCGAATAAATTTCGTGTTATTTATTTGTTAATCTTATATTTTAAAAGAAAATATTTTCAGCTATGAAAACAATTTTATTTCATTTAAATACTAACATACGTCTCATTTATAGATGATATTCCTACGAATACCAATGGAGGTGAATCGACCAACTCTGAAGAGCATAAAGAAAAACTTACGGAAAAGATGAAGTAAGTTGTTAGTTACAATACTAATTTTTGATTAAAAGTTCTAAAGGTTATTAAGAAACTAACGTATTAAACTATTTAGAAGCAACATATAAAAGATTTCTTTGGTGTCGAACAATAAGTAAGAAAACTTCACATTGCCGGGATTCTATTTCTGGTGGTCTAAAACGAACATCGTAATGAAAGCATCACCAGACAATAAATACAGAATGTTGTGGATATTCATATTGAATGAAACGTTGTTATTTATATGAAATAATACTTTTTTAGGATTGCGTGATTCAAAAGAAAATAAATTTATAATAAAGAAAAAAATCTAAGATTATTTTGTTGCATGCCTGCCTATCTCTCAAGAAGCTTTTTCTCCACAATGCGTAAAGTTATTAAAGGTGTCATATTGAATATTTAAATCTATAATATTTAAATCCAGGGTACATTCATTACGTAAAATAAGTAAGATTCAACATTGATGTCATAAAATCATGCAGCCCTTATTGCCTCATATTCATATTCAGATATTTGTAAGTAAATAAAAATCAAAAGGGTCCTTTTTTCACTAGAACTCTGAATCTATGTAAAATGCAAAGTCTTAGCTCACAGTACGTGTGAACAAAAATAATTAAAATTTGTCAATTTGTAGATATGTCTCATTAAATTTTTAGATTCTAAACCTTTTTTTTACACTTGAAAAATTGACCGTGTCCTTTACTTTTTAATTCAGAAGTTTTTAACTATAAAGCTAAGTTTCTACCTGAATATCTATAAACATAAAAGTTTCTGAATGCGTTAGTCAGCCGCGCCCCTATCCGTGTTGTGCTTCTTTGTTACGGATCAGAAGCTCCAGACATTGATATAATTGCTTTTTCCGACCGTTTTACATCTCGACTTAGGAGGAAATAGCATATGCTTATACTTAAAAAAAAAAAAGCATATAGTTAATTATGCTTGCGTGATGCAGATTGAATGAACAACGTTAATATTATTCGTAACAAATCGTAATATATGGTCATTAGAATAAGTCCGATTAATCTAAGATTCCTAATAATTTAAAATAAGTAACGAAACCTTTACAGGATATTCAAGTCCATTAAAATAATGATAAATATATCATTTAGTAAAAAGAAACTTAAATATTATAAAAATTTTACAATTTATGTAAACATAAAATAAATTTGATAAAAGTATTATCTGAACTTTGTTTTGTCCGACAGCCCCAAATCAGAAGAGTCAAATGGCAGTGAATCAGCAACAGAAAGTAAGTTTAACTGTTGAACTACTTTAAATCTCAACAGGCGTAGCGAATTCGCTGCAATTTTACAAGAACGTTCTCCGGTCGCAGACTTTTAGCTGTAGTGTCATAACTCGCAGCATCATGCGTTTACGTGTCAAAAAAGTCAAGATATATAAGCGACGGTTGCGTCCAAACAACACGCGTATGTAATCGCGCTGGATCCGCTACGACTGCACAAAGACTGAAAAAACCGCTACCACGATCCATTACTTAAAAGAAAGCATATAATTACAAAATAAGTTGTTTTCTTATTTCTCAAAGCTTCCACTACATGTTAGAAATGTTTTGAATTAATAATAATATCAGTTTCCAAGCAGATTTATTTTTCAAACTACGTGCTTTCTTATACTATTTTCGAACAGTCTTATCAAAATTTTACCGAATAAATTTCGTGTTATTTATTTGTTAATCTTATATTTTAAAAGAAAATATTTTCAGCTATGAAAACAATTTTATTTCATTTAAATACTAACATACGTCTCATTTATAGATGATATTCCTACGAATACCAATGGAGGTGAATCGACCAACTCTGAAGAGCATAAAGAAAAACTTACGGAAAAGATGAAGTAAGTTGTTAGTTACAATACTAATTTTTGATTAAAAGTTCTAAAGGTTATTAAGAAACTAACGTATTAAACTATTTAGAAGTAACATATAAAAGATTTCTTTGGTGTCGAATAATAAGTAAGAAAACTTCACATTGCCGGGATTCTATTTCTGGTGATCTAAAACGAACACCGTAATTAAAGCATCACCAGACAATAAATACAGAATGTTGTGGGTATTCATATTAAATGAAACGTTGTTATTTATATGAAATAATACTTTTTTAGGATTGCGTGATTCAAAAGAAAATAAATTTATAATAAAGAAAAAAATCTAAGATTATTTTGTTGCATGCCTGCCTATCTCTCAAGAAGCTTTTTCTCCACAATGCGTAAAGTTATTAAAGGTGTCATATTGAATATTTAAATCTATAATATTAAAATCCAGGGTACATTCATTACGTAAAATAAGTAAGATTCAACATTGATGTCATAAAATCATGCAGCCCTTATTGCCTCATATTCATATTCAGATATTTGTAAGTAAATAAAAATCAAAAGGGTCCTTTTTTCACTAGAACTCTGAATCTATGTAAAATGCAAAGTCTTAGCTCACAGTACGTGTGAACAAAAATAATTAAAATTTGTCAATTTGTAGATATGTCTCATTAAATTTTTAGATTCTAAACCTTTTTTTTAAACTTGAAAAATTTACCGTGTCCTTTACTTTTTAATTCAGAAGTTTTTAACTATAAAGCTAAGTTTCTACCTGAATATCTATAAACATAAAAGTTTCTGAATGCGTTAGTCAGCCGCGCCCCTATCCGGGTTGTGCTTCTTTGTTACGGATCAGAAGCTCCAGACATTGATATAATTGCTTTTCCCGACCGTTTTACATCTCGACTTAGGAGGAAATAGCATATGCTTATACTTAAAAAAAAAAAAAGCATATAGTTAATTATGCTTGCGTGATGCAGATTGAATGAACAACGTTAATATTATTCGTAAAAAATCGTAATATATGGTCATTAGAATAAGTCCGATTAATCTAAGATTCCTAATAATTTAAAATAAGTAACGAAACCTTTACAGGATATTCAAGTCCATTAAAATAATGAAAAACCTTATAAAGTTCTCATGATAAATATATCATTTAGTAAAAAGAAACTAAAATATTATAAAAACTTTACAATTTATGTAAACATAAAATAAATTTGATAAAAGTATTATCTGAACTTTGTTTTGTCCGACAGCCCCAAATCAGAAGAGTCAAATGGCAGTGAATCAGCAACAGAAAGTAAGTTTAACTGTTGAACTACTTTAAATCTCAACAGGCGTAGCGAATTCGCTGCAATTTTACAAAAACGTTCTCCGGTCGCAGACTTTTAGCTGTAGTGTCATAACTCGCTTACGTGTCAAAAAAGTCAAGATATATAAGCGACGGTTGCGTCCAAACAACACGCGTATGTAATCGCGCTGGATCCGCTACGACTGCACAAAGACTGAAAAAACCGCTACCACGATCCATTACTTAAAAGAAAGCATATAATTACAAAATAAGTTGTTTTCTTATTTCTCAAAGCTTCCACTACATGTTAGAAATGTTTTGAATTAATAATAATATCAGTTTCCAAGCAGATTTATTTTTCAAACTACGTGCTTTCTTATACTATTTTCGAACAGTCTTATCAAAATTTTACCGAATAAATTTCGTGTTATTTATTTGTTAATCTTATATTTTAAAAGAAAATATTTTCAGCTATGAAAACAATTTTATTTCATTTAAATACTAACATACGTCTCATTTATAGATGATATTCCTACGAATACCAATGGAGGTGAATCGACCAACTCTGAAGAGCATAAAGAAAAACTTACGGAAAAGATGAAGTAAGTTGTTAGTTACAATACTAATTTTTGATTAAAAGTTCTAAAGGTTATTAAGAAACTAACGTATTAAACTATTTAGAAGTAACATATAAAAGATTTCTTTGGTGTCGAACAATAAGTAAGAAAACTTCACATTGCCGGGATTCTATTTCTGGTGGTCTAAAACGAACATCGTAATTAAAGCATCACCAGACAATAAATACAGAATGTTGTGGATATTCATATTGAATGAAACGTTGTTATTTATATGAAATAATACTTTTTTAGGATTGCGTGATTCAAAAGAAAATAAATTTATAATAAAGAAAAAAATCTAAGATTATTTTGTTGCATGCCTGCCTATCTCTCAAGAAGCTTTTTCTCCACAATGCGTAAAGTTATTAAAGGTGTCATATTGAATATTTAAATCTATAATATTAAAATCCAGGGTACATTCATTACGTAAAATAAGTAAGATTCAACATTGATGTCATAAAATCATGCAGCCCTTATTGCCTCATATTCATATTCAGATATTTGTTAGTAAATAAAAATCAAAAGGGTCCTTTTTTCACTAGAACTCTGAATCTATGTAAAATGCAAAGTCTTAGCTCACAGTACGTGTGAACAAAAATAATTAAAATTTGTCAATTTGTAGATATGTCTCATTAAATTTTTAGATTCTAAACCTTTTTTTTACACTTGAAAAATTGACCGTGTCCTTTACTTTTTAATTCAGAAGTTTTTAACTATAAAGCTAAGTTTCTACCTGAATATCTATAAACATAAAAGTTTCTGAATGCGTTAGTCAGCCGCGCCCCTATCCGGGTTGTGCTTCTTTGTTACGGATCAGAAGCTCCAGACATTGATATAATTGCTTTTCCCGACCGTTTTACATCTCGACTTAGGAGGAAATAACATATGCTTATACTTAAAAAAAAAAAAAGCATATAGTTAATTATGCTTGCGTGATGCAGATTGAATGAACATCGTTAATATTATTCGTAACAAATCGTAATATATGGTCATTAGAATAAGTCCGATTAATCTAAGATTCCTAATAATTTAAAATAAGTAACGAAACCTTTACAGGATATTCAAGTCCATTAAAATAATGAAAAACCTTATATAGTTCTCATGATAAATATATCATTTAGTAAAAAGAAACTTAAATATTATAAAAATTTTACAATTTATGTAAACATAAAATAAATTTGATAAAAGTATTATCTGAACTTTGTTTTGTCCGACAGCCCCAAATCAGAAGAGTCAAATGGCAGTGAATCAGCAACAGAAAGTAAGTTTAACTGTTGAACTACTTTAAATCTCAACAGGCGTAGCGAATTCGCTGCAATTTTACAAGAACGTTCTACGGACGCAGACTTTTAGCTGTAGTGTCATTACTCGCAGCATCATGCGTTTACGTGTCAAAAAAGTCGAGATATAAAAGCGGCAGTTGCGTCCAAACAACACGCGTATGTAATCGCGCTGGATCCGCTACGACTGCACAAAGACTGAAAAAACCGCTACCACGATCCATTACTTAAAAGAAAGCATATAATCACAAAATAAGTTGTTTTCTTATTTCTCAAAGCTTCCACTACATGTTAGAAATGTTTTGAATTAATAATAAAATCAGTTTCCAAGCACATTTATTTTTCAAACTACGTGCTTTCTTATACTATTTTCGAACAGTCTTATCAAAATTTTACCGAATAAATTTCGCGTTATTTATTTGTTAATCTAATATTTTACAAGAAAATATTTTCAGCTATGAAAATAATTTTATTTCATTTAAATACTAACATACGTCTCATTTATAGATGATATTCCTACGAATACCAATGGAGGTGAATCGACCAACTCTGAAGAGCATAAAGAAAAACTTACGGAAAAGATGAAGTAAGTTGTTAGTTACAATACTAATTTTTGATTAAAAGTTCTAAAGGTTATTAAGAAACTAACGTATTAAACTATTTAGAAGTAACATATAAAAGATTTCTTTGGTGTCGAATAATAAGTAAGAAAACTTCACATTGCCGGGATTCTATTTCTAGTGATCTAAAACGAACACCGTAATTAAAGCATCACCAGACAATAAATACAGAATGTTGTGGGTATTCATATTAAATGAAACGTTGTTATTTATATGAAATAATACTTTTTTAGGATTGCGTGATTCAAAAGAAAATAAATTTATAATAAAGAAAAAAATCTAAGATTATTTTGTTGCATGCCTGCCTATCTCTCAAGAAGCTTTTTCTCCACAATGCGTAAAGTTATTAAAGGTGTCATATTGAATATTTAAATCTATAATATTTAAATCCAGGGTACATTCATTACGTAAAATAAGTAAGATTCAACATTGATGTCATAAAATCATGCAGCCCTTATTGCCTCATATTCATATTCAGATATTTGTAAGTAAATAAAAATCAAAAGGGTCCTTTTTTCACTAGAACTCTGAATCTAGGTAAAATGCAAAGTCTTAGCTCACAGTACGTGTGAACAAAAATAATTAAAATTTGTCAATTTGTAGATATGTCTCATTAAATTTTTCGATTCTAAACCTTTTTTTTACACTTGAAAAATTTACCGTGTCCTTTACTTTTTATTTCAGAAGTTTTTAACTATAAAGCTAAGTTTCTACCTGAATATCTATAAACATAAAAGTTTCTGAATGCGTTAGTCAGCCGCGCCCCTATCCGGGTTGTGCTTCTTTGTTACGGATCAGAAGCTCCAGACTTTGATATAATTGCCTTTCCCGACCGTTTTACATCTCAACTTAGAAGGAAATAGCATATGCTTATACTTAAAAAAAAAAGCATATAGTTAATTATGCTTGCGTGATGCAGATTGAATGAACAACGTTAATATTATTCGTAACAAATCGTAATATATGGTCATTAGAATAAATCCGATTAATCTAAGATTCCTAATAATTTAAAATAAGTAACGAAACCTTTACAGGATATTCAAGTCCATTAAAATAATGATAAATATATCATTTAGTAAAAAGAAACTTAAATATTATAAAAATTTTACAATTTATGTAAACATAAAATAAATTTGATAAAAGTATTATCTGAACTTTGTTTTGTCCGACAGCCCCAAATCAGAAGAGTCAAATGGCAGTGAATCAGCAACAGAAAGTAAGTTTAACTGTTGAACTACTTTAAATCTCAACAGGCGTAGCGAATTCGCTGCAATTTTACAAGAACGTTCTCCGGTCGCAGACTTTTAGCTGTAGTGTCATAACTCGCAGCATCATGCGTTTACGTGTCAAAAAAGTCAAGATATATAAGCGACGGTTGCGTCCAAACAACACGCGTATGTAATCGCGCTGGATCCGCTACGACTACACAAAGACTGAAAAAACCGCTACCACGATCCATTACTTAAAAGAAAGCATATAATTACAAAATAAGTTGTTTTCTTATTTCTCAAAGCTTCCACTACATGTTAGAAATGTTTTGAATTAATAATAATATCAGTTTCCAAGCAGATTTATTTTTCAAACTACGTGCTTTCTTATACTATTTTCGAACAGTCTTATCAAAATTTTACCGAATAAATTTCGTGTTATTTATTTGTTAATCTTATATTTTAAAAGAAAATATTTTCAGCTATGAAAACAATTTTATTTCATTTAAATACTAACATACGTCTCATTTATAGATGATATTCCTACGAATACCAATGGAGGTGAATCGACCAACTCTGAAGAGCATAAAGAAAAACTTACGGAAAAGATGAAGTAAGTTGTTAGTTACAATACTAATTTTTGATTAAAAGTTCTAAAGGTTATTAAGAAACTAACGTATTAAACTATTTAGAAGTAACATATAAAAGATTTCTTTGGTGTCGAATAATAAGTAAGAAAACTTCACATTGCCGGGATTCTATTTCTGGTGATCTAAAACGAACACCGTAATTAAAGCATCACCAGACAATAAATACAGAATGTTGTGGGTATTCATATTAAATGAAACGTTGTTATTTATATGAAATAATACTTTTTTAGGATTGCGTGATTCAAAAGAAAATAAATTTATAATAAAGAAAAAAATCTAAGATTATTTTGTTGCATGCCTGCCTATCTCTCAAGAAGCTTTTTCTCCACAATGCGTAAAGTTATTAAAGGTGTCATATTGAATATTTAAATCTATAATATTAAAATCCAGGGTACATTCATTACGTAAAATAAGTAAGATTCAACATTGATGTCATAAAATCATGCAGCCCTTATTGCCTCATATTCATATTCAGATATTTGTTAGTAAATAAAAATCAAAAGGGTCCTTTTTTCACTAGAACTCTGAATCTATGTAAAATGCAAAGTCTTAGCTCACAGTACGTGTGAACAAAAATAATTAAAATTTGTCAATTTGTAGATATGTCTCATTAAATTTTTAGATTCTAAACCTTTTTTTTACATTTGAAAATTGACCGTGTCCTTTACTTTTTAATTCAGAAGTTTTTAACTATAAAGCTAAGTTTCTACCTGAATATCTATAAACATAAAAGTTTCTGAATGCGTTAGTCAGCCGCGCCCCTATCCGGGTTGTGCTTCTTTGTTACGGATCAGAAGCTCCAGACATTGATATAATTGCTTTTCCCGACCGTTTTACATCTCGACTTAGGAGGAAATAGCATATGCTTATACTTAAAAAAAAAAAAGCATATAGTTAATTATGCTTGCGTGATGCAGATTGAATGAACAACGTTAATATTATTCGTAACAAATCGTAATATATGGTCATTAGAATAAGTCCGATTAATCTAAGATTCCTAATAATTTAAAATAAGTAACGAAACCTTTACAGGATATTCAAGTCCATTAAAATAATGAAAAACCTTATATAGTTCTCATGATAAATATATCATTTAGTAAAAAGAAACTTAAATATTATAAAAATTTTACAATTTATGTAAACATAAAATAAATTTGATAAAAGTATTATCTGAACTTTGTTTTGTCCGACAGCCCCAAATCAGAAGAGTCAAATGGCAGTGAATCAGCAACAGAAAGTAAGTTTAACTGTTGAACTACTTTAAATCTCAACAGGCGTAGCGAATTCGCTGCAATTTTACAAGAACGTTCTCCGGACGCAGACTTTTAGCTGTAGTGTCATTACTCGCAGCATCATGCGTTTACGTGTCAAAAAAGTCGAGATATAAAAGCGGCAGTTGCGTCCAAACAACACGCGTATGTAATCGCGCTGGATCCGCTACGACTGCACAAAGACTGAAAAAACCGCTACCACGATCCATTACTTAAAAGAAAGCATATAATTACAAAATAAGTTGTTTTCTTATTTCTCAAAGCTTCCACTACATGTTAGAAATGTTTTGAATTAATAATAAAATCAGTTTCCAAGCACATTTATTTTTCAAACTACGTGCTTTCTTATACTATTTTCGAACAGTCTTATCAAAATTTTACCGAATAAATTTCGCTTTATTTATTTGTTAATCTTATATTTTAAAAGAAAATATTTTCAGCTATGAAAACAATTTTATTTCATTTAAATACTAACATACGTCTCATTTATAGATGATATTCCTACGAATACCAATGGAGGTGAATCGACCAACTCTGAAGAGCATAAAGAAAAACTTACGGAAAAGATGAAGTAAGTTGTTAGTTACAATACTAATTTTTGATTAAAAGTTCTAAAGGTTATTAAGAAACTAACGTATTAAACTATTTAGAAGTAACATATAAAAGATTTCTTTGGTGTCGAACAATAAGTAAGAAAACTTCACATTGCCGGGATTCTATTTCTGGTGGTCTAAAACGAACATCGTAATTAAAGCATCACCAGACAATAAATACAGAATGTTGTGGATATTCATATTGAATGAAACGTTGTTATTTATATGAAATAATACTTTTTTAGGATTGCGTGATTCAAAAGAAAATAAATTTATAATAAAGAAAAAAATCTAAGATTATTTTGTTGCATGCCTGCCTATCTCTCAAGAAGCTTTTTCTCCACAATGCGTAAAGTTATTAAAGGTGTCATATTGAATATTTAAATCTATAATATTTAAATCCAGGGTACATTCATTACGTAAAATAAGTAAGATTCAACATTGATGTCATAAAATCATGCAGCCCTTATTGCCTCATATTCATATTCAGATATTTGTAAGTAAATAAAAATCAAAAGGGTCCTTTTTTCACTAGAACTCTGAATCTATGTAAAATGCAAAGTCTTAGCTCACAGTACGTGTGAACAAAAATAATTAAAATTTGTCAATTTGTAGATATGTCTCATTAAATTTTTAGATTCTAAACCTTTTTTTTACACTTGAAAAATTGACCGTGTCCTTTACTTTTTAATTCAGAAGTTTTTAACTATAAAGCTAAGTTTCTACCTGAATATCTATAAACATAAAAGTTTCTGAATGCGTTAGTCAGCCGCGCCCCTATCCGGGTTGTGCTTCTTTGTTACGGATCAGAAGCTCCAGACATTGATATTATTGCTTTTTCCGACCGTTTTACATCTCGACTTAGGAGGAAATAGCATATGCTTATACTTAAAAAAAAAAAAAAGCATATAGTTAATTATGCTTGCGTGATGCAGATTGAATGAACAACGTTAATATTATTCGTAACAAATCGTAATATATGGTCATTAGAATAAGTCCGATTAATCTAAGATTCCTAATAATTTAAAATAAGTAACGAAACCTTTACAGGATATTCAAGTCCATTAAAATAATGATAAATATATCATTTAGTAAAAAGAAACTTAAATATTATAAAAATTTTACAATTTATGTAAACATAAAATAAATTTGATAAAAGTATTATCTGAACTTTGTTTTGTCCGACAGCCCCAAATCAGAAGATTCAAATGGCAGTGAATCAGCAACAGAAAGTAAGTTTAACTGTTGAACTACTTTAAATCTCAACAGGCGTAGCGAATTCGCTGCAATTTTACAAGAACGTTCTCCGGACGCAGACTTTTAGCTGTAGTGTCATAACTCGCAGCATCATGCGTTTACGTGTCAAAAAAGTCAAGATATATAAGCGACGGTTGCGTCCAAACAACACGCGTATGTAATCGCGCTGGATCCGCTACGACTGCACAAAGACTGAAAAAACCGCTACCACGATCCATTACTTAAAAGAAAGCATATAATTACAAAATAAGTTGTTTTCTTATTTCTCAAAGCTTCCACTACATGTTAGAAATGTTTTGAATTAATAATAAAATCAGTTTCCAAGCACATTTATTTTTCAAACTACGTGCTTTCTTATACTATTTTCGAAATGTCTTATCAAAATTTTACCGAATAAATTTCGCGTTATTTATTTGTTAATCTAATATTTTACAAGAAAATATTTTCAGCTATGAAAATAATTTTATTTCATTTAAATACTAACATACGTCTCATTTATAGATGATATTCCTACGAATACCAATGGAGGTGAATCGACCAACTCTGAAGAGCATAAAGAAAAACTTACGGAAAAGATGAAGTAAGTTGTTAGTTACAATACTAATTTTTGATTAAAAATTCTAAAGGTAATTAAGAAACTAACGTATTAAACTATTTAGAAGTAACATATAAAAGATTTCTTTGGTGTCGAACAATAAGTAAGAAAACTTCACATTGCCGGGATTCTATTTCTGGTGGTCTAAAACGAACACCGTAATTAAAGCATCACCAGACAATAAATACAGAATGTTGTGGATATTCATATTAAATGAAACGTTGTTATTTATATGAAATAATACTTTTTTAGGATTGCGTGATTCAAAAGAAAATAAATTTATAATAAAGAAAAAAATCTAAGATTATTTTGTTGCATGCCTGCCTATCTCTCAAGAAGCTTTTTCTCCACAATGCGTAAAGTTATTAAAGGTGTCATATTGAATATTTAAATCTATAATATTTAAATCCAGGGTACATTCATTACGTAAAATAAGTAAGATTCAACATTGATGTCATAAAATCATGCAGCCCTTATTGCCTCATATTCATATTCAGATATTTGTAAGTAAATAAAAATCAAAAGGGTCCTTTTTTCACTAGAACTCTGAATCTAGGTAAAATGCAAAGTCTTAGCTCACAGTACGTGTGAACAAAAATAATTAAAATTTGTCAATTTGTAGATATGTCTCATTAAATTTTTCGATTCTAAACCTTTTTTTTACACTTGAAAAATTGACCGTGTCCTTTACTTTTTAATTCAGAAGTTTTTAACTATAAAGCTAAGTTTCTACCTGAATATCTATAAACATAAAAGTTTCTGAATGCGTTAGTCAGCCGCGCCCCTATCCGGGTTGTGCTTCTTTGTTACGGATCAGAAGCTCCAGACATTGATATAATTGCTTTTCCCGACCGTTTTACATCTCGACTTAGGAGGAAATAGCATATGCTTATACTTAAAAAAAAAAAAAAGCATATAGTTAATTATGCTTGCGTGATGCAGATTGAATGAACAACGTTAATATTATTCGTAACAAATCGTAATATATGGTCATTAGAATAAGTCCGATTAATCTAAGATTCCTAATAATTTAAAATAAGTAACGAAACCTTTACAGGATATTCAAGTCCATTAAAATAATGATAAATATATCATTTAGTAAAAAGAAACTTAAATATTATAAAAATTTTACAATTTATGTAAACATAAAATAAATTTGATAAAAGTATTATCTGAACTTTGTTTTGTCCGACAGCCCCAAATCAGAAGAGTCAAATGGCAGTGAATCAGCAACAGAAAGTAAGTTTAACTGTTGAACTACTTTAAATCTCAACAGGAGTAGCGAATTCGCTGCAATTTTACAAGAACGTTCTCCGGACGCAGACTTTTAGCTGTAGTGTCATAACTCGCAGCATCATGCGTTTACGTGTCAAAAAAGTCAAGATATATAAGCGACGGTTGCGTCCAAACAACACGCGTATGTAATCGCGCTGGATCCGCTACGACTGCACCAAGACTGAAAAAACCGCTACCACGATCCATTACTTAAAAGAAAGCATATAATTACAAAATAAGTTGTTTTCTTATTTCTCAAAGCTTTCACTACATGTTAGAAATGTTTTGAATTAATAATAATATCAGTTTCCAAGCAGATTTATTTTTCAAACTACGTGCTTTCTTATACTATTTTCGAACAGTCTTATCAAAATTTTACCGAATAAATTTCGTGTTATTTATTTGTTAATCTTATATTTTAAAAGAAAATATTTTCAGCTATGAAAACAATTTTATTTCATTTAAATACTAACATACGTCTCATTTATAGATGATATTCCTACGAATACCAATGGAGGTGAATCGACCAACTCTGAAGAGCATAAAGAAAAACTTACGGAAAAGATGAAGTAAGTTGTTAGTTACAATACTAATTTTTGATTAAAAGTTCTAAAGGTTATTAAGAAACTAACGTATTAAACTATTTAGAAGTAACATATAAAAGATTTCTTTGGTGTCGAACAATAAGTAAGAAAACTTCACATTGCCGGGATTCTATTTCTGGTGGTCTAAAACGAACATCGTAATTAAAGCATCACCAGACAATAAATACAGAATGTTGTGGATATTCATATTGAATGAAACGTTGTTATTTATATGAAATAATACTTTTTTAGGATTGCGTGATTCAAAAGAAAATAAATTTATAATAAAGAAAAAAATCTAAGATTATTTTGTTGCATGCCTGCCTATCTCTCAAGAAGCTTTTTCTCCACAATGCGTAAAGTTATTAAAGGTGTCATATTGAATATTTAAATCTATAATATTTAAATCCAGGGTACATTCATTACGTAAAATAAGTAAGATTCAACATTGATGTCATAAAATCATGCAGCCCTTATTGCCTCATATTCATATTCAGATATTTGTTAGTAAATAAAAATCAAAAGGGTCCTTTTTTCACTAGAACTCTGAATCTATGTAAAATGCAAAGTCTTAGCTCACAGTACGTGTGAACAAAAATAATTAAAATTTGTCAATTTGTAGATATGTCTCATTAAATTTTTAGATTCTAAACCTTTTTTTTACACTTGAAAAATTGACCGTGTCCTTTACTTTTTAATTCAAAAGTTTTTAACTATAAAGCTAAGTTTCTACCTGAATATCTATAAACATAAAAGTTTCTGAATGCGTTAGTCAGCCGCGCCCCTATCCGGGTTGTGCTTCTTTGTTACGGATCAGAAGCTCCAGACATTGATATAATTGCTTTTCCCGACCGTTTTACATCTCGACTTAGGAGGAAATAGCATATGCTTATACTTAAAAAAAAAAAAAAGCATATAGTTAATTATGCTTGCGTGATGCAGATTGAATGAACAACGTTAATATTATTCGTAACAAATCGTAATATATGGTCATTAGAATAAGTCCGATTAATCTAAGATTCCTAATAATTTAAAATAAGTAACGAAACCTTTACAAGATATTCAAGTTCATTAAAATAATGAAAAACCTTATAAAGTTCTCATGATAAATATATCATTTAGTAAAAAGAAACTTAAATATTATAAAAATTTTACAATTTATGTAAACATAAAATAAATTTGATAAAAGTATTATCTGAACTTTGTTTTGTCCGACAGCCCCAAATCAGAAGAGTCAAATGGCAGTGAATCAGCAACAGAAAGTAAGTTTAACTGTTGAACTACTTTAAATCTCAACAGGCGTAGCGAATTCGCTGCAATTTTACAAGAACGTTCTCCGGTCGCAGACTTTTAGCTGTAGTGTCATAACTCGCAGCATCATGCGTTTACGTGTCAAAAAAGTCAAGATATATAAGCGACGGTTGCGTCCAAACAACACGCGTATGTAATCGCGCTGGATCCGCTACGACTGCACAAAGACTGAAAAAACCGCTACCACGATCCATTACTTAAAAGAAAGCATATAATTACAAAATAAGTTGTTTTCATATTTCTCAAAGCTTCCACTACATGTTAGAAATGTTTTGAATTAATAATAAAATCAGTTTCCAAGCACATTTATTTTTCAAACTACGTGCTTTCTTATACTATTTTCGAACAGTCTTATCAAAATTTTACCGAATAAATTTCGCGTTATTTATTTGTTAATCTAATATTTTACAAGAAAATATTTTCAGCTATGAAAATAATTTTATTTCATTTAAATACTAACATACGTCTCATTTATAGATGATATTCCTACGAATACCAATGGAGGTGAATCGACCAACTCTGAAGAGCATAAAGAAAAACTTACGGAAAAGATGAAGTAAGTTGTTAGTTACAATACTAATTTTTGATTAAAAGTTCTAAAGGTAATTAAGAAACTAACGTATTAAACTATTTAGAAGTAACATATAAAAGATTTCTTTGGTGTCGAACAATAAGTAAGAAAACTTCACATTGCCGGGATTCTATTTCTGGTGGTCTAAAACGAACACCGTAATTAAAGCATCACCAGACAATAAATACAGAATGTTGTGGATATTCATATTAAATGAAACGTTGTTATTTATATGAAATAATACTTTTTTAGGATTGCGTGATTCAAAAGAAAATAAATTTATAATAAAGAAAAAAATCTAAGATTATTTTGTTGCATGCCTGCCTATCTCTCAAGAAGCTTTTTCTCCACAATGCGTAAAGTTATTAAAGGTGTCATATTGAATATTTAAATCTATAATATTTAAATCCAGGGTACATTCATTACGTAAAATAAGTAAGATTCAACATTGATGTCATAAAATCATGCAGCCCTTATTGCCTCATATTCATATTCAGATATTTGTAAGTAAATAAAAATCAAAAGGGTCCTTTTTTCACTAGAACACTGAATCTAGGTAAAATGCAAAGTCTTAGCTCACAGTACATGTGAACAAAAATAATTAAAATTTGTCAATTTGTAGATATGTCTCATTAAATTTTTCGATTCTAAACCTTTTTTTTACACTTGAAAAATTGACCGTGTCCTTTACTTTTTAATTCAGAAGTTTTTAACTATAAAGCTAAGTTTCTACCTGAATATCTATAAACATAAAAGTTTCTGAATGCGTTAGTCAGCCGCGCCCCTATCCGGGTTGTGCTTCTTTGTTACGGATCAGAAGCTCCAGACATTGATATAATTGCCTTTCCCGACCGTTTTACATCTCGACTTAGGAGGAAATAGCATATGCTTATACTTAAAAAAAAGCATATAGTTAATTATGCTTGCGTGATGCAGATTGAATGAACAACGTTAATATTATTCGTAAAAAATCGTAATATATGGTCATTAGAATAAGTCCGATTAATCTAAGATTCCTAATAATTTAAAATAAGTAACGAAACCTTTACAGGATATTCAAGTCCATTAAAATAATGAAAAACCTTATAAAGTTCTCATGATAAATATATCATTTAGTAAAAAGAAACTTAAATATTATAAAAACTTTACAATTTATGTAAACATAAAATAAATTTGATAAAAGTATTATCTGAACTTTGTTTTGTCCGACAGCCCCAAATCAGAAGAGTCAAATGGCAGTGAATCAGCAACAGAAAGTAAGTTTAACTGTTGAACTACTTTAAATCTCAACAGGCGTAGCGAATTCGCTCGGACGCAGACTTTTAGCTGTAGTGTCATTACTCGCAGCATCATGCGTTTACGTGTCAAAAAAGTCGAGATATAGAAGCGGCAGTTGCGTCCAAACAACACGCGTATGTAATCGCGCTGGATCCGCTACGACTGCACAAAGACTGAAAAAACCGCTACCACGATCCATTACTTAAAAGAAAGCATATAATTACAAAATAAGTTGTTTTCTTATTTCTCAAAGCTTCCACTACATGTTAGAAATGTTTTGAATTAATAATAAAATCAGTTTCCAAGCACATTTATTTTTCAAACTACGTGCTTTCTTATACTATTTTCGAACAGTCTTATCAAAATTTTACCGAATAAATTTCGCGTTATTTATTTGTTAATCTAATATTTTACAAGAAAATATTTTCAGCTATGAAAACAATTTTATTTCATTTAAATACTAACATACGTCTCATTTATAGATGATATTCCTACGAATACCAATGGAGGTGAATCGACCAACTCTGAAGAGCATAAAGAAAAACTTACGGAAAAGATGAAGTAAGTTGTTAGTTACAATACTAATTTTTGATTAAAAGTTCTAAAGGTAATTAAGAAACTAACGTATTTAACTATTTAGAAGTAACATATAAAAGATTTCTTTGGTGTCGAACAATAAGTAAGAAAACTTCACATTGCCGGGATTCTATTTCTGGTGGTCTAAAACGAACATCGTAATTAAAGCATCACCAGACAATAAATACAGAATGTTGTGGATATTCATATTGAATGAAACGTTGTAATTTATATGAAATAATACTTTTTTAGAATTGCGTGATTCAAAAGAAAATAAATTTATAATAAAGAAAAAAATCTAAGATTATTTTGTTGCATGCCTGCCTATCTCTCAAGAAGCTTTTTCTCCACAATGCGTAAAGTTATTAAAGGTGTCATATTGAATATTTAAATCTATAATATTTAAATCCAGGGTACATTCATTACGTAAAATAAGTAAGATTCAACATTGATGTCATAAAATCATGCAGCCCTTATTGCCTCATATTCATATTCAGATATTTGTTAGTAAATAAAAATCAAAAGGGTCCTTTTTTCACTAGAACTCTGAATCTATGTAAAATGCAAAGTCTTAGCTCACAGTACGTGTGAACAAAAATAATTAAAATTTGTCAATTTGTAGATATGTCTCATTAAATTTTTAGATTCTAAACCTTTTTTTTACACTTGAAAAATTGACCGTGTCCTTTACTTTTTAATTCAGAAGTTTTTAACTATAAAGCTAAGTTTCTACCTGAATATCTATAAACATAAAAGTTTCTGAATGCGTTAGTCAGCCGCGCCCCTATCCGGGTTGTGCTTCTTTGTTACGGATCAGAAGCTCCAGACATTGATATAATTGCTTTTCCCGACCGTTTTACATCTCGACTTAGGAGGAAATAGCATATGCTTATACTTAAAAAAAAAAAAAGCATATAGTTAATTATGCTTGCGTGATGCAGATTGAATGAACAACGTTAATATTATTCGTAACAAATCGTAATATATGGTCATTAGAATAAGTCCGATTAATCTAAGATTCCTAATAATTTAAAATAAGTAACGAAACCTTTACAGGATATTCAAGTTCATTAAAATAATGAAAAACCTTATAAAGTTCTCATGATAAATATATCATTTAGTAAAAAGAAACTTAAATATTATTAAAACTTTACAATTTATGTAAACATAAAATAAATTTGATAAAAGTATTATCTGAACTTTGTTTTGTCCGACAGCCCCAAATCAGAAGAGTCAAATGGCAGTGAATCAGCAACAGAAAGTAAGTTTAACTGTTGAACTACTTTAAATCTCAACAGGCGTAGCGAATTCGCTGCAATTTTACAAGAACGTTCTCCGGACGCAGAATTTTAGCTGTAGTGTCATTACTCGCAGCATCATGCGTTTACGTGTCAAAAAAGTCGAGATATAAAAGCGGCAGTTGCGTCCAAACAACACGCGTATGTAATCGCGCTGGATCCGCTACGACTGCACAAAGACTGAAAAAACCGCTACCACGATCCATTACTTAAAAGAAAGCATATAATTACAAAATAAGTTGTTTTCTTATTTCTCAAAGCTTCCACTACATGTTAGAAATGTTTTGAATTAATAATAAAATCAGTTTCCAAGCACATTTATTTTTCAAACTACGTGCTTTCTTATACTATTTTCGAACAGTCTTATCAAAATTTTACCGAATAAATTTCGCGTTATTTATTTGTTAATCTTATATTTTACAAGAAAATATTTTCAGCTATGAAAATAATTTTATTTCATTTAAATACTAACATACGTCTCATTTATAGATGATATTCCTACGAATACCAATGGAGGTGAATCGACCAACTCTGAAGAGCATAAAGAAAAACTTACGGAAAAGATGAAGTAAGTTGTTAGTTACAATACTAATTTTTGATTAAAAGTTCTAAAGGTAATTAAGAAACTAACGTATTAAACTATTTAGAAGTAACATATAAAAGATTTCTTTGGTGTCGAACAATAAGTAAGAAAACTTCACATTGCCGGGATTCTATTTCTGGTGGTCTAAAACGAACACCGTAATTAAAGCATCACCAGACAATAAATACAGAATGTTGTGGATATTCATATTAAATGAAACGTTGTTATTTATATGAAATAATACTTTTTTAGGATTGCGTGATTCAAAAGAAAATAAATTTATAATAAAGAAAAAAATCTAAGATTATTTTGTTGCATGCCTGCCTATCTCTCAAGAAGCTTTTTCTCCACAATGCGTAAAGTTATTGAAGGTGTCATATTGAATATTTAAATCTATAATATTTAAATCCAGGGTACATTCATTACGTAAAATAAGTAAGATTCAACATTGATGTCATAAAATCATGCAGCCCTTATTGCCTCATATTCATATTCAGATATTTGTAAGTAAATAAAAATCAAAAGGGTCCTTTTTTCACTAGAACACTGAATCTAGGTAAAATGCAAAGTCTTAGCTCACAGTACGTGTGAACAAAAATAATTAAAATTTGTCAATTTGTAGATATGTCTCATTAAATTTTTCGATTCTAAACCTTTTTTTTACACTTGAAAAATTGACCGTGTCCTTTACTTTTTAATTCAGAAGTTTTTAACTATAAAGCTAAGTTTCTACCTGAATATCTATAAACATAAAAGATTCTGAATGCGTTAGTCAGCCGCGCCCCTATCCGGGTTGTGCTTCTTTGTTACGGATCAGAAGCTCCAGACATTGATATAATTGCCTTTCCCGACCGTTTTACATCTCGACTTAGGAGGAAATAGCATATGCTTATACTTAAAAAAAAAAGCATATAGTTAATTATGCTTGCGTGATGCAGATTGAATGAACAACGTTAATATTATTCGTAAAAAATCGTAATATATGGTCATTAGAATAAGTCCGATTAATCTAAGATTCCTAATAATTTAAAATAAGTAACGAAACCTTTACAGGATATTCAAGTCCATTAAAATAATGAAAAACCTTATAAAGTTCTCATGATAAATATATCATTTAGTAAAAAGAAACTTAAATATTATAAAAACTTTACAATTTATGTAAACATAAATTAAATTTGATAAAAGTATTATCTGAACTTTGTTTTGTCCGACAGCCCCAAATCAGAAGAGTCAAATGGCAGTGAATCAGCAACAGAAAGTAAGTTTAACTGTTGAACTACTTTAAATCTCAACAGGCGTAGCGAATTCGCTGCAATTTTACAAGAACGTTCTCCGGACGCAGACTTTTAGCTGTAGTGTCATAACATTCTTAAGCAAAATGCATATGAGGCTTGGACCACGGCTCGTTATAATAAGGATCCGAATATTTCTGAGTTAAAACGCAAATTAAATGCTGCCTCGAGGTTCAGTAAGAAAGCAACTGCCAGAGCAAAATTCCAATTCATCGGCAAAATAGGTGGGCGACTTGCGAGCTATCCTTCTGGGAGTCGTGCTTTCTGGTCGCTTGCCAAAGCTGCCGAAGGGAACTTCTGCCAGTCGTCGTTACCACCACTGCGAAAGACCGATGGTGACTTGGCCCATAGTGCTAAAGAGAAAGCCGATCTACTGGGCAGTCTCTTTGCCTCGAACTCGAATATGAACGATGAAGGCGCTGTACCACCTACTATACCGTGGTGCGGTAAGTCCATGCCGGAAATCTCCATAACGCAGCGGGAGGTCAGGCGGGCGTTGCTTTCTCTAGACGTTCATAAGTCGAGTGGGCCAGACGGTATACCAGCAGTGGTGCTTAAGCAGTGTGCTCCTGAGTTATGTCCTGTACTCACGCGCCTCTTCGCGCTTTCCTACCACACTAGGCAATTTCCGTCTACATGGAAGACTGCGAATGTGCACCCGGTGCCCAAAAAGGGCGATAGATCAGATCCATCGAATTACAGGCCTATCGCTATTACCTCTCTCCTCTCTAAGGTGATGGAGCGTGTGATCAACACACAGCTTCTAAGATACCTAGAAGTACACGATCTGGTCAGTGACCGTCAATATGGCTTTCGCCACGGTCGCTCGACTGGTGACCTTCTAGTGTATCTCACACACCGATGGGCACTAGCCATTGAGAGTCAGGGGGAGGCATTGGCATGTAGCCTGGACATAGCGAAGGCGTTCGATCGGGTCTGGCACCGCGGTCTTCTATCGAAGTTGCCATCTTACGGAGTGCCCGAGGGTTTGTGCAAATGGGTGGCTAGCTTTTTGTCCGGCAGACGCATACGAACTGTAGTTGACGGTAGTTGCTCTGATAGCATGGACATTAATGCTGGTGTCCCGCAAGGCTCTGTGCTGTCTCCTACGCTGTTTCTACTGCATATCAATGACATGTTGGACATCAACAACATACATTGCTATGCAGATGACAGTACTGGAGACACTTTTTACACGGGTCGTGCAAACATCCCTCGTTCCGTTGTGGAGGAAAACCGCGGAGAACTTGTGTCTCAAATCGAGACCACACTGTCCCAGGTCTCTGACTGGGGACGGGTAAACTTGGTCCGATTCAACCCTACAAAGACACAAGTGTGCGCGTTCACCGCTAAGAAAACTCCATTCACTGTGGTCCCACAATTCCAGAACACTCCCCTCTCCATCTCCAAGAGCATTGGGATCCTTGGTGTCGACATCTCCAGCGATGTTCAGTTCCGAGATCATTTACAAGATAAGGTAAAGCTGGCGTCCAAAAAACTTGGTGTACTCAACAGAGCGAAGCAGTACTTCACGTCGGGGCAAAGGTTGTTACTTTACAAGTCGCAAGTTCGGCCCCATATGGAGTACTGCTGCCATCTCTGGGCAGGTGCACCCGGATACCAGCTTGACCCTTTTGACTCGGTTCAACGACGGGCTGTGAGAATTGTCGACGATCCCAAACTCACTTGCGGTATCGAGCCCTTAAGTCTGAGGAGAGACTTTGCCTCACTGTGTGTGTTCTACCGCTTGTACAATGGGTTGTGTTCTGAGGAATTGTTCGAAATGATGCCCACGGCTACTTTCTACCATCGCACCGCTCGCCATCGGCAGGGAATTCATTCTCACACTTTAGAACCTAAATGGTCGCGTACAGTGCGGTTTCAGAGAAACTTCCTCCCGCGAACGCTTAAGTTGTGGAATGAGCTCCCTGCCAAGGTTTTCTGCAAGGACTACAGTATGGAGTTCTTCAAGAAAGAAGTTATTAGATTTCTGAAGGGTCGGCAACGCGCAAGTGATACCCCTGGTGTTGCAAGCGTCCATAGGCTACGGTGACCGCTTACCATCAGGCGGGCCGTAAGCTTGTTTGCCACCTTAGTGGTATAAAAAAAAAAAAAAAAAAAAAAAAAAAAAAAAACTCGCAGCATCATGCGTTTACGTGTCAAAAAAGTCAAGATATATAAGCGACGGTTGCGTCCAAACAACACGCGTATGTAATCGCGCTGGATCCGCTACGACTGCACAAAGACTGAAAAAACCGCTACCACGATCCATTACTTAAAAGAAAGCATATAATTACAAAATAAGTTGTTTTCTTATTTCTCAAAGCTTCCACTACATGTTAGAAATGTTTTGAATTAATAATAATATCAGTTTCCAAGCAGATTTATTTTTCAAACTACGTGCTTTCTTATACTATTTTCGAACAGTCTTATCAAAATTTTACCGAATAAATTTCGTGTTATTTATTTGTTAATCTTATATTTTAAAAGAAAATATTTTCAGCTATGAAAACAATTTTATTTCATTTAAATACTAACATACGTCTCATTTATAGATGATATTCCTACGAATACCAATGGAGGTGAATCGACCAACTCTGAAGAGCATAAAGAAAAACTTACGGAAAAGATGAAGTAAGTTGTTAGTTACAATACTAATTTTTGATTAAAAGTTCTAAAGGTTATTAAGAAACTAACGTATTAAACTATTTAGAAGTAACATATAAAAGATTTCTTTGGTGTCGAACAATAAGTAAGAAAACTTCACATTGCCGGGATTCTATTTCTGGTGGTCTAAAACGAACATCGTAATTAAAGCATCACCAGACAATAAATACAGAATGTTGTGGATATTCATATTGAATGAAACGTTGTTATTTATATGAAATAATACTTTTTTAGGATTGCGTGATTCAAAAGAAAATAAATTTATAATAAAGAAAAAAATCTAAGATTATTGCATGCCTGCCTATCTCTCAAGAAGCTTTTTCTCCACAATGCGTAAAGTTATTAAAGGTGTCATATTGAATATTTAAATCTATAATATTAAAATCCAGGGTACATTCATTACGTAAAATAAGTAAGATTCAACATTGATGTCATAAAATCATGCAGCCCTTATTGCCTCATATTCATATTCAGATATTTGTAAGTAAATAAAAATCAAAAGGGTCCTTTTTTCACTAGAACTCTGAATCTAGGTAAAATGCAAAGTCTTAGCTCACAGTACGTGTGAACAAAAATAATTAAAATTTGTCAATTTGTAGATATGTCTCATTAAATTTTTCGATTCTAAACCTTTTTTTTACACTTGAAAAATTGACCGTGTCCTTTACTTTTTAATTCAGAAGTTTTTAACTATAAAGCTAAGTTTCTACCTGAATATCTATAAACATAAAAGTTTCTGAATGCGTTAGTCAGCCGCGCCCCTATCCGGGTTGTGCTTCTTTGTTACGGATCAGAAGCTCCAGACATTGATATAATTGCTTTTCCCGACCGTTTTACATCTCGACTTAGGAGGAAATAGCATATGCTTATACTTAAAAAAAAAAAAAGCATATAGTTAATTATGCTTGCGTGATGCAGATTGAATGAACAACGTTAATATTATTCGTAACAAATCGTAATATATGGTCATTAGAATAAGTCCGATTAATCTAAGATTCCTAATAATTTAAAATAAGTAACGAAACCTTTACAGGATATTCAAGTCCATTAAAATAATGATAAATATATCATTTAGTAAAAAGAAACTTAAATATTATAAAAATTTTACAATTTATGTAAACATAAAATAAATTTGATAAAAGTATTATCTGAACTTTGTTTTGTCCGACAGCCCCAAATCAGAAGAGTCAAATGGCAGTGAATCAGCAACAGAAAGTAAGTTTAACTGTTGAACTACTTTAAATCTCAACAGGCGTAGCGAATTCGCTGCAATTTTACAAGAACGTTCTCCGGACGCAGACTTTTAGCTGTAGTGTCATTACTCGCAGCATCATGCGTTTACGTGTCAAAAAAGTCGAGATATAAAAGCGGCAGTTGCGTCCAAACAACACGCGTATGTAATCGCGCTGGATCCGCTACGACTGCACAAAGACTGAAAAAACCGCTACCACGATCCATTACTTAAAAGAAAGCATATAATTACAAAATAAGTTGTTTTCTTATTTCTCAAAGCTTCCACTACATGTTAGAAATGTTTTGAATTAATAATAATATCAGTTTCCAAGCACATTTATTTTTCAAACTACGTGCTTTCTTATACTATTTTCGAACAGTCTTATCAAAATTTTACCGAATAAATTTCGCGTTATTTATTTGTTAATCTAATATTTTACAAGAAAATATTTTCAGCTATGAAAATAATTTTATTTCATTTAAATACTAACATACGTCTCATTTATAGATGATATTCCTACGAATACCAATGGAGGTGAATCGACCAACTCTGAAGAGCATAAAGAAAAACTTACGGAAAAGATGAAGTAAGTTGTTAGTTACAATACTAATTTTTGATTAAAAGTTCTAAAGGTTATTAAGAAACTAACGTATTAAACTATTTAGAAGTAACATATAAAAGATTTCTTTGGTGTCGAACAATAAGTAAGAAAACTTCACATTGCCGGGATTCTATTTCTGGTGGTCTAAAACGAACATCGTAATTAAAGCATCACCAGACAATAAATACAGAATGTTGTGGATATTCATATTGAATGAAACGTTTTTATTTATATGAAATAATACTTTTTTAGGATTGCGTGATTCAAAAGAAAATAAATTTATAATAAAGAAAAAAATCTAAGATTATTTTGTTGCATGCCTGCCTATCTCTCAAGAAGCTTTTTCTCCACAATGCGTAAAGTTATTAAAGGTGTCATATTGAATATTTAAATCTATAATATTAAAATCCAGGGTACATTCATTACGTAAAATAAGTAAGATTCAACATTGATGTCATAAAATCATGCAGCCCTTATTGCCTCATATTCATATTCAGATATTTGTTAGTAAATAAAAATCAAAAGGGTCCTTTTTTCACTAGAACTCTGAATCTATGTAAAATGCAAAGTCTTAGCTCACAGTACGTGTGAACAAAAATAATTAAAATTTGTCAATTTGTAGATATGTCTCATTAAATTTTTCGATTCTAAACCTATTTTTTACACTTGAAAAATTTTCCGTGTCCTTTACTTTTTAATTCAGAAGTTTTAATCCAATTCCATTAAAATAATGAAAAACCTTATATAGTTCTCATGACAAAAATATCATTTAGTAAAAAGAAACAATCAACACGCGTGTGAAATCGCGTTGGTTCCGCTACGACTGCACAAAGACCGAAAAAACCGCTGCCGCGATCCATTATTTAAAAGAAACCATATAATTACAATATATTAAAGCTTAACAAAATATTTCTCTAAGCTGGAGTGTACATGTAGTGGATACATGTTAGAATTGTTTTGAATTTATAAAAGTTTCAGTTTCCAAGTAGATTTATTTTTCAAACTGCATGGTTTTTTATACTTTTTACGAACAGTCTTATCAAAATTTTACTGAGAAAATTTCGTGTTATTTAGTTGTTAATCTTATATATTAATCTAATAAAGAATCTAATATTTTCAGCTATGAAAACAATTTTATTTCATTTCAATAATAACATACGTCTCATTGATAGATGATATACCTACGAATACCAATGTAGGTGAATCGACCAACTCTGAAGGGAAATATAGAACAACTTCCGGGAACGAGGAAGTAAGTTGTTAGTTACAACACTATGTGTTGTTTAAAAGTTCTAAAGGTTATTAAGAAACTAACATATTAAACTATTTTGAAATAATATATAAAAGATTAATTTGATGTCGAACAATTACTCAAAAAACTTCACATTCCCGCGACTCGATTTCTGGTAGTCTAAAAAATTAACCGTTATTGAAGCATCACCAGACAACAAATGCAAAGTGTCATATTGAATGAAACGTTGTAATTTAAATGAAATAATTCTTATTTAGAATTGCGTGATTCAAAAATAAATAAATTAATAATAAAGAAAGAACTTCTAAGATTATTTTGTTACGAACAACGCTTAAGTTGTGGAATGAGCTCCCTGCCAAGGTTATCTGCAAGGACTACAGTATGGAGTTCTTCAAGAAAGAAGTTATTAGATTTCTGAACGGTCGGCAACGCGCAAGTGATACCCCTGGTGTTGCAAGCGTCCATAGGTTAAGGAAAGTTATAATGTATACTCGTTCAAAGTTATTTAACAAGCTTTTAATGGTCAGTAGTAGAACCTAATCACATAAGGTGATTCGTTACCCTTAACATGTAGAAATTAGAGCTATCTATGTTACAATATAAGAACTACTTATCAATACAGAACGATAGATAGCCTACCTTCACAGATTTCTAAGTATAAGGTTTGCAAAAATATATTAAGATAGAAAGTACAATAACGTTCTTCGGCCTAGAGTCCGATCGGCGATATCTTCCACGACGCCCACACCCAGTAGGTTTCCGCTGCTAGAGTAGTTTGCCGCGCACGGGACTGATTTTATGTGACCTTAGGACGTGTGGTGAGTATTGTTAATCCAGAGCCTTAGTGAGCAGGCGCAATTTTCCATGAGACCAAGTCTCGTCGAAAATTTTCTACTCACACGACATTTTTCCGCGATGATGTACAACTTCTGGTATCACTCACTTTCATTCAACCTAACAACAAAACCCAAAACCCTTTCGAAGTTCGCGTTCAGAATATCTGAAAGTCTCATTATGAACTTTCAAACCCTTATGTACGTTGTGAACCAACCAAACCACCAAGTGAAACCAAAATATTTAATTAGTATTGGTTTCTTAGTTGAGTTTCAAAGAAACTATTTAAATATTTACAAAGTTACAAGAACGTATCTGTATCAGCAACAACTAGAGTTGGTTGTTCCAAAGATCAAAACTTCAGATTATAGACTATGTTCATATTTGACATAAGACTTATAGAGTAGTAGTCGTTTTCACTTTTACGAGACTACTATTTTGTCTCATAAAAAATTTGCATAATTAGCAATGCTTTGTAATGAAAAGATGAATGACTATGTTATCCTAACCTAATACAAATAATCATATAAATGACTAATTGCCGGTAATTATCATTAATTACCTATGCACTTACAATATTTTATATGCCAGCGGCCAATATCTTTGTTATTCTTGTCTACGGGTTCGTAAATTAGAGGAGAAACTTTTTTTACGACATTGCAACGAGTAAACTTTTTAGCTAGCTTAGCCGAATGATATTTATGTCCAACACTTTGGTTGTAACATCTTTTCCACACACAATCACCGACGTTAAATGACATATCTCTACGACGTAAGTTCTTTCACCTCGTCGACGATAGGGGCAAGAAACCCAACGTTATCTGCGAACTCCTCCCTAGGAGACATTATGGTTTCGTCGGAATTCTCGTTGTTTTTGTAGATAGTGCCACAAGATACCAGTTCTCTCCCGAACACCAAGAATGCCGGAGTATACTTAGTAACCTCATTTACAGATGATAATGAGTTAAATAGAATTGAAAATAATTCAGAGCAGGATTTTTTCATCCACGCAAAGGAGATAAACGTGTGGAAGTATGGCATGACACAAGTTGTCATTCGCAAAAAAAGTAAATCCAGTCTCCTTATTTGAAACCTTTTAGAAGTTCAGTGACTTAGGTAAGGATAGAAACTTCCATGGATTCTAACATCGTCCGGTCGTTTACCGGAGACGGACAACCTAAAACGGCTGTTCCGTTATAACTCTTGAGAGTCAGGGAGGGGCACAAAACTAGCTTTTCGCATACTAAGTGGGGAGGGGGGCGAAGGGCCCCACCCGTAGGCAACTTAGGAGGGTTCAAAGGTGCTCGAATTTGAGGGCGACCCCCACCCGAGGCATGCCATGCCCCTGGTGTTGCAAGCGTCCATAGGCCACGGTGACCGCTTACCATCAGGCGGACCGTGTGCTTGTTTGCCACCTTAGTGATATAAGAGAAAAAGAATTAAAAAAAAGAAAGCCACTGTCCCTTACCCGAAAAATGGCCACAGTAGTAATACTTCCACTTAATGCCGCTGTTTCTCCAAATGCGCTTAGGGGGTGCAAAACCACCCTTGACTAATCTGCATAATAACTGGTGGTAAGGATCCCCACAATCGGCGCATCGTACACCTGGTACGACAATCAGGCATCATATGCCCTCACTCCAAACACACGATACAGCGGTGCTTATAAATCACCCTTTGCTTACGATCGTGGTCCGATGCCTTCAATAATGCAGGGCGCCAAGCCAAAAGGTGGTTCGGCCCACAACAGTAAAAGTAGCTTGGCTGAGGTGGTGTTTGTTTGGCCGCTGTACCAATAACCCTCAAAATTAGTGGGCAGGGTACAGGGGGCAGTTGCCGTGGTTTTTGTGTAGCTCTGCGTGGAGGTGGTTGAAGGAGAGCAGCGGGGAGAGGGTCAGAAGGAAGACTCTTAGCCCTCCGGCATTCATACTCGTAGTAGAAAGGAACAACTGTTATCTACTTAAAGCCCTAATCTCTAGACACTAAAGGATGATTTACACATAGAGAGCGATGAAATATAGTAGCAAAAGCAAACATGGTGCCCCGAAGGTTCTTACGGTTTATTTATGCAAGTCAAAACAACATTGCTAAGAGCATATCGCTTAACTTTCTACACGTGCAGCTTCCGGGTACATTTCATGCAAAAAATATACAGCGCGTTGCGTGTGCAACACAACAACACTTTTAGAATACTTTTTGGGATGCCTTGCTTCTGTAGCGCCTTGACAATGTTAACAGAAGGAAGCACGAGACAGTCCCAACTGTGTTTGCAGCAGATAGCTAGGAGGATTGAATTGAATTGAATTGAATTGAAACTTTTATGTAAAGAAGTGCCCCATATAGATTAATAGTTAATTACTGCCGTGGTCTGTAATAATTGCGTTGCTGGCAGCGCTGATGATTGCAGTCTTTGCCTTTATCCCAGCTTGTCCATCAAGGGCTAAATTGATGACCAAGCTTGAAGGCCGAGAGCGTAGCTAAGGTAAGTTCGAGGGCATCTTGCGTGGCCAGCGGCGCAGTCATTGGATTACTAAGCGTGTATAGTGCTTAATTCAAACAATGCGAGTAAATTAAATAAAACCATTTGAGTAAAAAAAATTTAGTCATTGTTATAATAAAATTGTAAGTTAAATTATGGTTTTATTGATAATTTTTTTTTTTTTTTATTGTCAAATATAATATTTATAATAAATATAGATAAGTAAAATTGTTATATTGATAGAAATTTATTATATATTTTCCTATTTTATTTTTTTCAGTGTAACTAGTGAAAAACAGACAGCTACCGGCTCCGGGACGTCGACAGTGACCACAGTAGTTATACTACTCTCGGCCCTTGCGTTAGCTTTCTCGGTCATAGCTTTCAGCATAGCCTTATACAAGTGTCACAAAAAAGGATCCTATGGTAATCTTGTATCTAAAAATAACACATTATATAATATTTGTACAATTTTTCGCAAGTCATATAAAACGCTTGAGTATTGGGTTCTTACACAGTCAACTCCATTATTCAGCCTGAAGTCCCGCCTGGTGGGTAGTGACCAAATTAAGTCACTTGTATTTCTATAAATAAGGCACTTATATGTTTCCTTCCGAGTTAGTCAATTACATAACTTCATTAATATCAGGCATGGAATATGTAGCGCTGAAACCCAATTTTTTTATTGTTTATATACCCGGGTCTAATCCAGTACATTACTCCCCCGTCTCCAATCTTGATTCACTTATACTACTCTGTCCCTGGTCAGTACTAATACTATTTAATAACGGAGTACTCTTAAATATCTGAATTCCTTCACACTATTGAACATATTTAACGCTACACATGGTGCGCCCCCTATGCTACATAAAAAGAAAAAATAAAATAATTGTCATTTATTTACACAACTTTGTTTTTAACTTTACTAACTTATTTATATTACTAACTGTTTTACTAACTTACTTATATTATTAACTGTTTTACTAACTTACTCATTGGTACTTTTAGAAACGTAGGTAGGTAATTAATTTTATAGCTTAATTATTTGTTCATACATTTTTTCGATGCTACCCCATCCTACCTTTAACAACTGACGCCATTGGGTTTGATGCTCATCCGTCTAGCATCATTTTCGGGAATTAAAACGCGAAAAGTATTTAGTTTCGCGCGCCAAGCAAATCAGCTACTCAACAAGGGAAATAAGGAAACAAGGAAGCAACCTGGCCAGTTTTCAATCGACGAGCCTAACTTTCGAACCAGCGACGTGGCTACGAAAATTCGAGGTACATAACCAATGTCAGTCCTTCTTATCCTTTTATTTTCCACTTATATTATTAACTGTTTTACTAACTTACTTATATTATTAACTGTTTTACTAACTTACTTATTTACTTGTTTTACTAACTTATTTATATTACTAACTGTTCAACTAACCTTTTTTTATTACTAAGTGTTTTACTATAGATTTTACCAACCTATACCTGTTAGTTGATTGATAAAGTTTTGTATTATTACTTTAAAATAGTTGAGTTTCTTGTCCCGCACATTATGATGTGTGTGTGTGTGTATCCAGCCAGTGGTCACCCCCTTCTCGGGTTAAGCACCGTAAAGATATATACAATCATATATATCCATACAGATATTATAAATGCGAAAGTTACTCTGTCTGTCTGTCTGCCTGACTGTCTGTTACCTCTTCACGTCTAAACCGCTATACCGATTAAGATGAATGTTAGCATGAAGATAGTTTAAGTCTCAAGAAAGGACTTAGGCTACTTGAAAACGTCAAATGTGAGACAGTTTTTTTTTCTATAATTGAGGAGTTGCTGTTAAAATCCTACACCGACAACCGAATTTAGGGCGGGTGGAACCGCGGGCAAAAGCTAGAACATTATAAATGAAATAACTGTTATCCAAATAATAATTATAATAAAAAGTGTTAAATTGTAATTGATAGATTCGAATTTAAGGTGAAAAAAAAATGTTTTATTGACAGCCAAAATTTAACCAATAGGTTCAAGAGTGAACTAGGTCCATGATAGGGAAAAATGTATATTTAAGTACAAAAATACACTGTCTCAGGTCTCTAGTTCGATTCCCGGTTGTCTCGAGTTCCGTTTGTGCTCACTACGAGTACCTTTCACGTTTGTATGATAAGGAATAAAATCGGTGAAACATGGGTGCTTAGAGCACATTTATGAGTAATCTCTCTGATCACCCCTTGGAGGAGAAGTATCGTGGTAGTAATATTACTATTAAATATTATGAATAACAATAAATTTTCCTTTTTCGTTTCAGTGGTCCGTAGTCCGACGTCAGCGACACCAGTCAATATAGAAATGGGCGACTCAAGATAACACGATATTTAATATTATTTATGATTTTTAGATTTTTTTAATAAAATTTAATAGTTGTGAAAAAAAACTTTCAGTAAATTATATTAAATTCATACAACCGAACCAATAAAAGGAGTAGGTAACAGTAGGTGTGTAAGGAGAAGGAAAACTGAGATGATTGTACAAAAATTGAGATGACTATCCAAAAACTGAAGTTATTTGTACAAAATTTCACAGAAGATATACATTTTAAAAGTTTGAGTTTCTTGAATGTTAGAAAGTCGAATGAGCTGATTGATAGTTTTAGAGTTCCGTAATTAAAAATATATTTAGCCCTGATAGCCGTATCATTTTGTTCAATGCAATGGTGTGAGCATAGTTTTACTACTATATCTCAATTTTGACGAACAATAAACTGAAATTCTCAATCTCTTTCATTGAGAGTTCTATGCACACTCTCCTTAAAGCATCTAAGCCCTTTTTAATAAGCAGGGGTTTTCTAGATATTGATTTATAAAGTAGATGGATATATAAACCATACACGGCATACATCTCGCTGAGATCTATTTAATTTTCTTCCCCATACTCTCGCCAATCATACATCGACAAGCGTAGAAACTTGTAATATAAACATAGGTAGAAATACTATGGTTGTTGTCCTTTTTTATCAAAACTGTGAGAAAGTTTTTAAATTAATACTTGTTTTTGCTTATGTGTGTTACTACAAAAACTCTCTAATTAAACTAAAAAGAATTTATATTTTTTTCTGCGGATAAATTTACTCCCGTGAGAATAATCATTTAGACAGAAAAGTATTCAATGTACAGTCAGTTACAAAAGTATTCAATGTACAGTCAGTTACAAAATTCCATACACAGCTTAAAGGCTAAAACCACGACAAATACTATTCTATTTACACAACCGTGTGCAAGCGATTCTGTGAATTTCTCACACACATTCACGATACGATCTGACAATGATATCAGCTATTCGGTTTCACAAATAAAATTAAATTGAACTTAAATCTAAAAAAAAACTGTAACATTATCGCGAACTGATTTGTTCGAAACTGTCACATTGTTATCATAATATTCATTAATTAAATATAGTCGTTTATTTGTTAAAGGTTATAAATTCCAAGACCAAATTTTTTTTCTGACTTACTATGCAGTTGGCTGATGCAGCCGTTTCTGTTCCACCGGGCTTTTTGGGCTAGACTCTGAAGGAGTCTCAGCCCATATAGTGCCCAACGTTCAAGGGCTCCCCGCGGAGTCGCTCTTGCTGTCGTCCCTTCGAACAGCGTGAGCCTCGAACCCAAAGGTGAGTCAGCGCCAGGAGGTGAGTTCCCCGTTACGCGGGACCAAATTAGACCGTTCGAATATTCTAAAAAAAGGTTAGTGTAGCTATACCGTAGTGTTGTTAAACGAAGCTTTCGAACGCAGCCTTGGAGAGTTGCAGTACAAGAGCTTTCGAACGCAGCCTTGGAGCGTTGCAGTACAAGAGCTTTCGAACGCAGCCTCGGAGCGTTGCAGTACAAGAGCTTTCGAACGCAGCCTTGGAGCGTTGCAGTACAAGAGCTTTCGAACGCAGCCTCGGAGCGTTGCAGTACAAGAGCTTTCGAACGCAGCCTTGGAGCGTTGCAGTACAAGAGCTTTCGAACGCAGCCTCGGAGCGTTGCAGTACAAGAGCTTTCGAACGCAGACTTGGAGCGTTGCAGTACAAGAGCTTTCGAACGCAGCCTCGGAGCGTTGCAGTACAAGAGCTTTCGAACGCAGCCTTGAAGCGTTGCAGTGCAAGAGCTTTCGAACGCAGCCTCGGAGCGTTGCAGTACAAGAGCTTTCGAACGCAGCCTTGGAGCGTTGCAGTACAAGATCTTTCGAACGCAGCCTCGGAGCGTTGCAGTACAAGAACTTTCGAACGCAGCCTTGAAGCGTTGCAGTACAAGAGCTTTCGAACGCAGCCTCGGAGCGTTGCAGTACAAGAGCTTTCGAACGCAGCGTTGGAGCGTTGCAGTACAAGAGCCTCAACTACGTCTCACTTGTATCCTGATTGTATGCTGCATAAACTGGTCTTTATAAATATTCAAATATTCAATTGTGATGTTTAGATCTATTTATAACAGTAATATAACCGATGGACCCATAAGTACATGACTTGTTATCGGCATCCGCTTTGTGTTCACACTCAGACATGCTGTACATTTAGTGATTCACATGACCCAGTCACTGGACTTCTTCATAAAAAAAAGTTTATTCATTAATAAATATTTACTTTTTTTATTGATTTTAGTGTTTTTGCGATGAAAGTGAGATGTATTTTCTTAGTTTACGGTGGAATTTTATTAGGAATTATTCACGTTATGGTTGAGAGTCAAGTGTGTACGGAATGGGGACTGTAAGTATACTGCCCTTTAATGATGTTAATTATTGAAATTGGTATATTTTATACGTCAAAAAAAACCACAATAATTTTAGTGTAATATAGAAATCTTACTGACAGACAACGCACTGCCTAAAACTATGGGTCCAAAAGCAAATTTCCTTAACGTAAGTGACTATAATATTCAGATTTTTAAAAATTCACCCTTTTATTGTTTAATAGGAAATAAAAGTTTGTCGTTTTTAATAAAAACTCTGATATTATTGTCAATACTCGTTAAACCATAAGCAATTAAAAGCTTTCTTTTTTTGTCCAGAGCATCTGGCAAGTTCTTGTGACTTGGAACTTAGCACTCCATTCCCGTGCCTAAGGATTACAGTAAAAAACCATTTATTCCAAATGTATTCCAGCTAGCTAAACCATAAAGAACCAGTTCAGCATATCACACCTCTATTACGAAACCGACACGAATCAAAAAAACTGCTTTTTGAAATGAAAATTGTGACAATTTCGTAAATCCTCTTTGATTGATTTCTTCGTTCCTATTTTAGTATGTATGTAGTATGTAATGAAATTTTGGTATGTCATCATGGGAAACTCTGGTACGTAGAAACCTTTGACCTCGAGGACCCTGTGCTAACTTGAGGGGGCGTCATAGGCGTAATATGGTATTGATCAGAACATAAAGTATGCAATGTACTTCGAAATCCCTCGAGTCATCCTTGTACTAAAAAATCTGGTCACATCGGAGCTCCGTTGCAACTGAAAGGATAATGTCTCTCGATATCACACTTGGAAATATCAATCGCTGTGAGAGTTCCCTAACGGTATAAAATAGAAGATTGTATCACGAGGGATCAAAATATTTTCTTTACGGCGAAGGCGCTATTTTAAATCCAGAGTGGAGCAAAGGTTACTAAGGTAGAACCCGGAGCGCAGCGAGGGATTCAAAGAACGGCGTACGAGGTAAAATAATTTTGCGACCAAGTGTGTATCACTTATCACACTCTATGACAAAAGAGATAAATGTAACGTATAAATAAGAATAGTACATTCTTTTTATAATCACAAATTGAGGAAAACGCACTATTATTTTAAAAAAGTATCATCATAAATACGAATTTGATTAAACAACTACAAAGGCGAAATAAATGACGGTTCAACTGAGGTAGGGCCTATACATTTTACGCGGTTTTTAGGGTTCCGTACCTAAAGGGTAAAAAACGGGACCACATTACTAAGACCCCGCTGTCCATCCGTTCGTCCGTCCGTCTGTCACATCGACATTGTTATAGTTAGACAGTTAAAATTTTCACAGATGATGTATTTCTGTTGTCGCTATAATAACAAATATTAAAAAATAGAATGAAATAAATATTTAAGGGGGTTAATATATACAACAAACGTGTTTTTTTTGCTCGTTTTGGCTCGATATTGATAAAGGCAACAGGTAGACCCTTGAAATATTCAATTATCTATAAATATATATTAAATAAATAATTAAATTAAAATAAAATATAATCCCACACAACACACGTGATTTTCTTGCCGTTTTTATAGATAATGGTACGGAACCCTTAGTGCGCGATTCCAACTCGCACTTGGCCGATTTTTTTATGTTTTTAACAATAGTAATAAATATTTTTGTACATTACACAGAGCGCCGTCTGGCCCCAAAGTAAGCAAAGCTTGTGTTATGGGTACCAGACAACGGATACAAATATATAACCATTACTTTTTTTTGTAAATACATACATATCATACATAAATACACCCAGGCTCAAGACAAATACAAATGATGACATAAATGTTTGTCCAGTGCGGGAATCAAAGCTCTGCACAGCAGCTGGCCACACTACAAAATAGGCTGCATAGGAGTTTTTATTTTTTTTATTAATCCTAACACTGTATTCCACGTATTCGACAATTTAAACCCATCTTTTCGATTAAAAATTCTGTATTTTAATTGCCTCTTTGATTAGTCCAGGTACGTAGTAGTAGTGGTTTTGTCAACAGTATTTGTGTATTGTGAAATTCGATCCAATGGTTAGTGCCCGACTCCAGTAAATTTTGGGAGCTTATATCCTCGGCTGATCACGGTAAGAACCCCGTACAACAATATGTTTAATATTAATAAAACTAGTAGGGTTATTACCATTATATTTATATTTTTGCACAATCATATATTGGCAGTGGTCCAGGGCGGAGCCGATGGCAACAACTAGTACACATATAAATATAAACATAAAGAAACACATAATATGCAATCCACCATCATCCGCCCAGCGCCAGATAGGTGAGAGGGCGCATCACCCAAACATGCACACATACCCATATGCATATCATATCACGAAGTAGCCCAGCTCTCACACGACAGTTCGGCAACAAATGCACACCGTTTAACTTACTGTCACTACAGAAAGGAAAACGTAAGCCTATGGAAAAGGAAGTGACTAGAAATTTTCCGGGTGTACACCTGTTTGTTACCATCAAACGGAAGAAGTCACCAAAACACACAAAATCTATGCTAACATTTGTAAACACACATACAACTACACATCTAAGCGCCACACTCACCGCCTTTACTTTAAAGCTGGCAATTAACGACGCGTGGGATATATGTAAAGCCACCTTAGTCCAGATACACTGCGTCAGGAGCAGTGTTGCGGCGACAGGACTAAAGTGAATGATGCAAAGAGCCTTCCACATTTCGATGTGAGTGTGTATCCAGCCCTGGAAACCCCCTTGTAGGAATTAAAACCTTGACAATATACATAATTAGGTAACCATGACATGCTATTTATTCATTATACTAGACTTTGCCAGCGTGCGGAGGCCCACACTAAATTCGGTTATCGGCGTGGAACTGTTTAGTTATACTGATGAAGTTGTAGCTATATTTCGTTTAAGCACGGTTATAGTTATTCCCGCGGGAACTTTCGAATTTTTCAGAATAAAAAGTAGCCAATCTCCTATTCACGACCTCATACTATTCCGTTCAGTGGTTAAAGCGTGATTGAGTAACAAATCCAATCCATCCATTTATACAGACATACTTAAACATCTAATATAAGTAAAAATTAGGATAGTATATTATTATATAATATATTGTAGGATAGTATTTTATATATTTGTAAGAAAGGAAATAATTATTTAAGATAATTTTTAGTAGGTTTTTACTTTAATAATTATTGGTATTGTTTAGCCAATACCAATAATCTATCAACAAAGTTTTTTTTAGATTTAACTACTTTAAACCACTACAGTGGCAAAAAAGCTTATGGTCTGCCTGATGGTAAGCGGTCACTGTAGCCTATGGACGCTTGCAACACCTGGGGTATCACTCGGCATCAAAGCATCAAATCTAATAACTTCTTTCTTAAAGAACCCCATTTTCACCGATAGGAATAGTTCAGCATTTTAAATTGATATTTATTTATTTAGCTCTTACTTATAATATAATATTAACAAAATGATTATTATAAAATGATTATTACAGACTTATCGCATAATACGATTTCTTTTGATCATTTTTCAAAAAATTGATTAATTTAAATTTAAATAGGTAGAGTCCGAACGAAAAAAAAATAGATAAACTAATTTCAAAAATATGAACACTATAATTACATATACATAGTCATAAATACATATATAATATTACTACATAATATATACTGGTGTACATACCTTGGGTATACCTACCAACTTACTAATAGTCAAGGATATAGGCAATCCCAGTATTATATATTTTTTTATCTTGATGTTTGAACAATAAATACCAATTTATTTGTAGGGCCTCCCACTGGGAACCAAAAACGTTAAGACAGCCGTTTACTGAATTTTATCGAGGATGGTGTTTGTCTGCCAGATGCGTCAAGACTAGAACTGCATACAAAGTATTGACTGAAAAACGACAGGTATATAGACAATCTATACTATTTATGTCGCTTTTAATATACATATTTTATATTAATCATAAGTATTTCAGCCGAAAGATATCCACTATTAGACGTAAGTAGATATGTTATTTCAGCCGTGAGGCATAACACTGAGGAACGTTTGTAAGAGTACGTTATTTCAGTTGCAAGACTCCTACTGTTGAACAAATGTTTTTCAACCGGAAGACAGTAACTATTGAACTAATTTTATTTCTTTTCCAAATATATGTATTCGCAATGACATAACGAGGTAATCAGTTTACCTGATAGGATATCGTCCCACACTGCCTCTGTGCTAAGCACTCCCTTCCCTAATTTATTTAATGAATATATGGCCTAACCCAGTGGGTCCCAGATACCAGATTGTATTACCTACAAGCTAAACGTATATATATTTGTAAATACATTTAGTTAACCGTTAGTTACCGTCTATACCATTACAAAGCATACTTGATATGATGATAAACATGATTACACCGTTAATATAATGCGTCGTCAATTTTTGTACATGCAGATGTGAAAAAACTCCTAGATAGTATTCAAAAGCACAACTAAATTTATAATAACTTTATATAGAACATAAAGAGGTGCCATATTGATTAGAGAGTAATTTAATTTAATATTTCTTATACCTTTTAGTGCTTTTCTACATTTGTTTAAATTACAGAGCAGAAAAGTGCTTTAACGCTTCAAAAATAGACAATCTCGTTTAGTTAATACTATTGGGGCTCTGCTCAATTATTTAACTGTGGAATGCTTTTCTAGCTTTTGCAAATCTGTTTGAAATTATACAAGTCAAGGAAAAGCAACAACGACACTTAAACTTAAATCTAAGGTATTTTTTGCTACACTCATAACAAGCAAATTCCATTTTCAGGCTTACAGATTAGACAGAGTGCAAAAATGTTGTTCAGGATACATCCAAGATGATACCGTCTCTGCTTAGTAAGTATGCGCTGTACCGTTAGTTACATTATATATGTCATATTTGAGCAATAAGTTATACCAAACTGTCTTAAGCTGCATTTATGTAGTCACATTGTAGTTGAATTACGTCGACTAGTTTATATTGATCATCACAAAAAAAAAACTATTGTCATAACTATAGTAGGATCGACCATGAAAGATTACAATTATCGCATGGTTCGTTCAATAATTCCATACTATCGACGTTGAAGAAATCTGATTGCCATTGTATTTTGCATGGTCGATAGGATCGAATAGGAAATTAAAAATTATTCCGAGATTTTTAATTAATCTAACAGTCAGATATCAAAATTATTTTGTGTCTTTATGTTTATGGTTGTTTAGGATCCTAATTACAAAAACAAAAAAACTTTGATAAAGTATTGCCTTAAATATTTACAGTTCATATGATAAGTTTATTCTAGGACTTTTTTAGGGTCAATGTGATTTATCGCAGATTTGGAACTTTCAATATTTTTATGCTTCGACCTATAATTAAGAACAATATGAACCCCATAAAGACCTACATATGTACGATACAGAATGAACAACAATGTTTTTAAATATATAATAGAATTATCGTCAAAAACAATTATGTATTATGCACACTTTTTTTCAGCTTAAAGTGTAATGCGGTGTGTTCTCCTGTCTGCAAAAATGGCTACTGTGAGATTCCAGGTAGATGTGGATGTAAAGCTGGCTATAAAACTGATCCTAACGACTCCCATAATTGTTTGCCCATCTGCAGTAATGGCTGCAGTCATGGATCTTGTACAGCACCTGAAACTTGTAGCTGCAACTTTGGATATGAAATGAAAAACAATGTTTGTCAACCAATTTGCAGTGAACCCTGTCTTAACGGAACATGTGTCGCACCAGAAAACTGTGAATGCTTTGACGGCTACAGAAAATCAGAAAATAATATCTGCACTCCTTATTGTTCAAGAGGTTGTGCGTATGGAACATGCTATGAACCAGAAAAATGTAGTTGTAGTTTGGGATGGCAACATAAAAGCGAAGATGATTGGCAATGTATACCAAAATGTAATCCTCAGTGTATAAATAGCACATGTGTTGGACCGGACACGTGTGATTGCAATGCGGGTTTTGTCAAAATATCTAAAGCCAATATTTGCTCACCCAATTGTTCTACTGGATGTATACATGGATCTTGCGAAGCACCCGAAGTTTGTAATTGTGATAAAGGATGGCACTCTGATAGAATAAATGGTGAATGTTTACCTACATGTGTTCCTGATTGTATGAACGGAACATGTACTGCACCAGATACGTGTGACTGTCATCAAGGTTATTTAAAAGAATATACCAATGTCTGCAAACCCTTTTGTTCAAAGACATGTAATCATGGAACTTGTGTGGAGCCAGAAACTTGTAGTTGCGATCCCGGTTGGTATGCAACTGACACCAAAAGTGAATGCGCACCACGTTGTGAACTACAATGTATTAACGCTACTTGTATAGCACCTGATAAATGTGAATGTTATTTTGGTTATACAAAACTGGAAGATGCAAGTAATATATGCATTCCGTATTGTTCAAAGAAATGTAGTCATGGAACTTGTGTAGAGCCAGAAATGTGTAGTTGTGATACAGGTTGGTATGAAACGGATATTGAAGGTGAATGTTTACCACAATGTATTCCTAAGTGTATTAATGCAACCTGCTCAGCACCAAATATATGTCAATGTTATCCTGGTCATACAGTATTAGAAAATAATATTTGCGAACAGTTTTGTTTAAATGGATGCAATGATGCGACATGTGAGGAAACAGACTTATGTGATTGCAATCAAGAACAAGTTTATTGTATACGAGATTCATGTAAGTATTTGTCAAGTGAATGAAGTTTTGACCAGAGGTTATTCAATACCTATAACATTTATAGTCATCTTTCTTATTATTCTTAGTTTTCCATACAACCGTAAGTTTAAATGATTTCGAATCAGTTCACATTTTGATATGATTACGTTTTTTGCTTACATAGTAGGAGGTAATTCAAAAATCTGATGATAACAAAATCGGAGGATACAGTTTAGTCTTGCAGCTATATATGTACACATTTTGCTACACCACAAAGTATCAAAAAAATCGTTAAGTTGACAGAGGACTGTGACGTATCGCGTGCGGTAAAGAGGGAAGGACCTACAATTTTGAGGTCGTTTGAGTGACAAGAAGCTACGATGTTTAAAACATTATTGTGAAATAGTGATAATGAATATATATGGTGTTGAAGTAACACATTTAAATAAATAATTCAATGTCGGCCCATACTCGTCAAAATGCCAAATAGAAATATAGAGATACTGTGGGAAAGGGATTCTCACACGTATTCACGTAAAACATACAGCGTGTCCAAGACACATCCAAGCTTATTATTTTTCAATAATTTTTTTTAAGCTTATAATTTATTTTTGTAAATATAAGGTTTTCGAAGCTGTTCTTTTTAAAAACATAAGTTATGACAAATTGAAGTTTAAGTGAAAGAATTACGCCTAAAACGACCTTTTTTTATCTTCCTCTTTTAAAAATGATTCTTCTTCTTTTTCTTGTGGTGCCTCTCCACTACTTTGGTTGGCCGTCAACTCCGCATATCTCTCCTCGTCCATCGGCAAACGAAAAGTTCGTCTACGTTGGCGATACCGGTCCATTGTCTAATGTTTCGGAGCCAAGACATTTTTCTTCTTCCGACGCGTCTTTTCCCCTCAATCTTTCCCATCATTATTGTCTTTAGAAGATGATAACGCTCATGTTTTAATACATGTCCGAGATAGGCTACTTTTCTTCTCTTGATATTTTTCATGAGTTCTCGGGATTTCTTGACACGTCGAAGTATTTATTCATTCCTGACTCTATGAACCCAGCTTTTTCGGAGCATACGTCGGTAAAACCAAATTTCTAAGGCCCCTAGATTTTTGCGCATGTGCTATTCAATGCTCCTTGCCTCACAGCCATAAAATACTATTGGCCAGATGTAGCACTGAAGCATTCGTACTCTTAGATTTACGTCAAGCTTTTTATTGCTAAATATATTTTTCATTTTACTTCAATCCGGAGCTTGATCTCATTGTCGGACTCCCATTCTTCATTGACCCATGCGCCTAGGTACTTGTATCTTTGGACTCTTTCGAGAGAGGCTCCTGCAACTGTTATGTAAGTATTTAGGGTTTGCCTCGCAATATCACCATGTATTTTGTCTTTGATATGTTTATAGAAATACCAGCAGATCAGACATGATAACAATCATTATTATTTTTTTACATACAAGCATCGTAAATATTATGATTAATATGTAATTATTCTAGAAGCAAAATTTATTATGAATTTAATTTTATAAAATGTAGAACAAAATATAACAAAGACACTTATCAAAATAGGATGTTGCTGTTAAGTAACAAGGTAGCCAGAAGACAGGTAGCTACGCTGTACGTTTGCTACGCTGTATGACAACGCTTATTTGTGGACAAAAGTATAAACCAGTCTGCTGATTTTTGGAAGTGTAGATCAATCGCTTCTCTTTTTTTATAAGAACGATGGATTCTTAGTCCCCAAAATCTCATGTTCTCTTCTCCAAAAGCATCAAAAATATAGCCGTTACCAAGGGCTGCATAGTTTCTACGCCTGAGATGTTCTGCCGATTTTAATACTCGCGTCTATCTTTAGGCTTACCCTTGTTTCTAATGTGTTTTGAAAAAAAGGATACTGAAGTGACCTAATAATCCAAAAAATATTTCAGATTCTACAGAAGATGTTAAGTAACAAGGTAGCTAGAAGAAAGGTAGCTACTCTGTACGTTTGCTACGCTGTATGACAACGCTTATTTTTAGACAAAAGTATAAACCAGTCTGCTGATTTTTGGAAGTGTAGATCAATCGCTTCTCTTTTTTTTATAAGAACGATGGATTCTTAGTCCCCAAAATCTCATGTTCTCTTCTCCAAAAGCATCAAAAATATAGCCGTTACCAAGGGCTGCATAGTTTCTACGCCTGAGATGTTCTGCCGATTTTAATACTCGCGTCTATCGTTAGGCTTACCCTGGTTTCTCATGTGTTTTGAAAAAAGGGATACTGAAGTGACCTAATAATCCAAAAAATATTTCAGATTCTACAGAAGAAAATCTTGAATATGACTTTGCAACAACTGATTCCTACAATACTAAAAATATTAATGAAGATCTTACTGACACACAGACAGTTTTATCTTCTGAAAAGACCATAGAATTAGGCAGTTCTTTTTGTTCTAACCAGACATTCGAGTGCAGAGGAAAACAAGTTGGAAATTTCGCATGGTAAGTAAAAGTATCTTTAAGATCTTATGATAAACGAATACATCATCATCAATTCCGCAGCTGGACATAGGACCTTAGACTTTTATAACCAACGTGACTGATTTGTTTCCATCCAGCAACTTTTTCGACGAAGTAACTACGTCGTAAGTCTCTTTTTTATGCCACTAAGGTGATAAAATTGCCAACCTTTTAGAATTCTATACAACTTCTTCTTTGCAAGAACCCACCAGAAGAAACCGCACTGTGCGTGATCATTAAAGTACTAAAGTAAGTATAAATAATCAGTTTTGTTATGGTACCACTCTGTGGGAATAACCTCCCAGCCGATGACTGGTAACAGAGCCGTAGTCAGGATTTCTCTTTGAGGGGGGTACAATATTTTTTTGAGTGTGTACCTATAGTTTTAAATTTACGACGAATAACGTGTAGTTAACGTGGCATATATTTATAAGTTTATTTTTTATTTAAGCTTAGATTAAAATTGGAACTGTTGAAACTTTCAGATAACTTTGAAACCCCTTTGTCTACGTGCATGGCTAGTATAGTATGGCCTGGTCTGGCCTGGATATTGCGTACGATTTATGATAAACGTGATTTCGACAACCGCTTTGCGTTGTGATGGGCTGAACGCAGTTTTTTAGTGTATTATTTTAGTTTCCTTCATTTTTTATTATCATGAGCTACAAGAGTAACATAAGATGTCCATATAGACATAAGAATGGGGTATAACATCAATGCTAAACATTATTTGAGTCATTGCAATATATCTTGAAAACGACATATGAGCAAAACGTAGTCTGGAAAATGAAGTTCATTTGCATTTCACAACACAACAATACTCTGCTTCATTATATTCAAATCTTTAAAATTCAGCAATTGTTGTCACATTTATTTACTCATTGTTTTTTCACTAGCCTCAGTTAGTCATATAACTATAATTCTTGCTAAGTTTAAGACCAGACGACTTGTTCAAACATATTATATAACTATTTTTTCCCGCGGCTTCGGTCGAGCTAAATTCGATTATAGGCGTGGGATTTCTACGGAAATTACTTGGTTACAGAGCGAAGTCACGTAGAGTTTGTCTATATTTGATCCTGTATTTATGGCCATGAGAACGAAAAAGAAAAGAGTTTGTACAGCGGCTACTCCATCCACATATAATGTGGATTTTTGCAACATCAGGGGTATTCACGCAAATCTTATCGCAGTCCACCACCATCTCGAGACTGCGCAGCCGACCATTCTTTTTCTAACGGAGACGCAGATATCCTGCCGACACATCATACCTTCACTATCCCGGCTACAATCTAGAACACAATTTTATGAGTTGTGCCGGTGTATGTATATTCGTCCGGGAGGATATCTGCTGTCGCCGCCTTCATAACCTTGAAGACAGGGACCTGTCGATATTGTGGGTATCGAATCTACGCGCAGATTACGGCAGCCACACTCGTATCTATGCGTGCCTATACAGGTCTCATAGCGGTGACACGGACGTAACTCGACTCTTCACGCACCTGAGTTTGACGACTGACCCCCATAGGTTTTCTATGGGATTTAAATCTGGTGATTTTGCAGGCCAAGGAATAACATTAATGTCCGGGTGTTGAGTAAACCAATCCTGCACTATATGCGCTCGATGCACAGGACAGTTATCATGCATAAACTGTATTTGTGGCATATCAGCTAATGGATAAACACACCGCGCTGTTGGCAACATGATCTCGCCAAACACTTCCACATAATGTGAAACTCTAGCGCGCCCTGCTATCGAGATTAATTCACCAGGACCAGCCGCAGTCATCCACCCCTACATATTTAGTGATATCCGTCTAGATTCCATATTTGGGACAACATTGTATTCTGCATAACGGGTTCCATTTCTGCGCCACAAATAAAGCCTCCCGTTTTCAGATGATACGTAAGACTTTTCATCAGTGAATAATGTCACCAGTCAAAATCTAAATACTCCCTTGCAAACAACAATCTATTTTTTTTTATGGGTATTGGTTAAATATGGTTTTTTAGCTGGCTTTCTATGATGCAATCCTTCAATATGCAGAGCTTGACGAACTGTGTTTGAAGTTGTATGAAACATAAGTCCAAACACAGCAGTCGGTATGAAACCATTGTTTCTTCCAACTCCCCTCCTCTTGGTTGCGCGAGACCCAACGCTTTACGGTAATCCACTAAAAACCAAATAGCCAGATAAAAATAAACATTTTTCAAACTACTGAAATTATATTTTAATTTTTTTTCAGAACTAACAACAAAGTGTGGTATTAAAAAAAAACTGGTTGCCTGTAAAGTCGGTATACGGGCGAAAGTTTTACGTGACAACTTGTGCCTTTCACTTTTTATGTCTGTCTCTCTCGCTCTTAGGCGGGCTAACCATGCCGCGTGCCTCTCACTCGCTCTCATTGTGAGCGCATAACGTGAGCGGAGCGTAACGCAGTTTCTTGAAGTGTCACCCGGCAAACCAATTTATAAGACGTTGTCACGTCAAAATTATGATATAACATTAACATCAAATCCAATACTTACGGTAAAACCAGTCTCATTGCAAATTTGAGATATATTGTAACCCATAGTATGTAGTTCTATAATACGCATCCTCTCTTGAATATTAATATTGGCCTGCATATTATTTTTAGCAAAGAAATTTAATAAAAACACATAACAACCTTATCAACACAACCACCTTCAGTAACACATCCACAACGACAAAATGGCTACGACCCTTAATTACCGCATCTAACTTAATAGCTTAATGAAAACACCAAACAAACTTGTCAGCACATACCCCCAGAAACACATCGGCAACGAACGTGAAACATTAAATGTCTACCTACAAGTCTAGGACTTAATGGCTATAAGAAAATTGGTCTAAGCTGATTAACTAAACAAAATATTCATAATTCGTAAAATGTAACAAAAACAAAAAGAAAGGCATAAGATGAGATTCGAATCCACAACCACTGAGTACACGTATTAAGATCTGATACGTCTATCCACTGATAGGCTACGGATACGATAATTTTCTTAGTGGAATTATTATATAAAATATTAAATGCAACTAATATTACTCAGGTTCTACAAGACATATTACTTTATTTCTTTAAGTGTGTGAGTGACTACGCCTCGCTGCCATACTATTTTGTTTTGAAACTCTATATACAGTTCTGCAACTGACCGTACATAGGCGAACTTTCTACTAGTTAACCATTGGTAATGTAGATATAAATAAGGGGTTGTGCACTGCTTGTTGTAGTAGATCGTAGTAGCTTCAATAATGATAATAGATTTAGTGAAAAGATAGTATATAAAAAAAATGTCATAAAGTATAATATGTAAAGAAGAAGGTGGATAAATTGTATATAATTTTATACATAAACAGTCAAATATGTATATATATGTCACTAGAAAGTACCAATACCTGACATATATATTTTGTATGTCGATATAGTACCGATGCAGTAAAGCTTTAAAGCTCTCTAGTGACTTTGCATTACGAATATATACTGAAAAATAATTCCAGAAACGAACTATTGTGACTGAGAACGAATCCGAATAAAATTTCGTATTTTATTTTTTTACTGACCTCGGTAACATGATGTGACCAAGAAAGGTCATTTGCTATTATAAAGCCTATATATTTTACCTGCTGGCAATAATTAAGTTGTACCCCGTTGAAACTTAAAGGTCGTAGATTTTTTTGTTCAACTTTTTTTAGGAGTGCTTTATTACCTAACATAGTGACTTGTGTTTTAGCAGGGTTAAGAGAAAGACCATATTTTTCAGTCCAGTTTATTATAGATTCAAGATCTTTATTCATCATTTTTATACACTCTATAACTTCGTCTACCCTAAAAGATCTGTAGAGCTGAAGATCATCAGCATAAAAATGGTAATGGCTGAAATTGATTACTGAGCCAGAAGTGCTTATAAATACTGAGAATTATAAAAGGGAAGGTACGCCAGAATCATCATTGCACCAATCAGAGTAAAACTCATCTATTCGTACACGTTGTTGATGCCCCTGAAGATATGACTGAACCATTGCGCCGCTGATTGTGATATATTTAGGGAGCGAAAGATTACTGAAATCAAAAAGACAAGTAGAAGTCGAATGTCATCACTGATATTAATTGGGGCCGTTGACGTACTATGTGCTGGGCGAAATCCAGACTGAAATCTATTTAAAAGATTGTTGCGATTTATGAAAATTGAGAACTATGTGCCTAGTGTGAGTTTTTAACACTACTATTGCGTCAGCGTCAACGAAATACATGTATGGAAATGAAGAAGCGCCTCTAGCGGACGCTAGGGTTACGCTGAAAATTGACTTAAGGTTTAAGTTTTGGTGTTTTGAGTTTGTATAAAGCAAATGTTAGGTCACGATGAGAGAAGCCAGGCGCAGCAATCTGTCAATAGGAAGAAATACGTTCGGGTTGGAGAGTGAGGATAAGATCTAGTTTGAGGATACTCGTGTTATTTGTGTTACACAATGTTTTCAATTTATTAGACCTTGTGTCATTCCGTAACAAGCAGGTATTAAAGTACCATATTGTACACAGTGTTTGTACCAAAAATCAGCTCATCGGTTGGTTCGTTGCGTTACCAAAAACAAACAAACCAACTTCACAAATATATGTTTTTTATTTTTATTAATCGACTCCTTTTTATTACAGGTCTTTGTGGACATATATTATTGTAGGTTGTGTGTCAATTTTGTTGGTAGTAATAGTCATTACAATTATCGTAGTAGTAAGAAAAAGAATCAAAAGAGAAAGTAAGTTGTTGGTTTATTTCTCTTGTATAACAATTTAAAAGCACATTTTATAATATTTTAATAACCGTTTTTTCCAGAAATAACTGTTAACAGATGTGAATCGTTGGAGGTGACGACGAATACCAGATTTTCTGAACATCACAACGACTATGAAAGTCACACTACTTTGTAATCATCATTTAATGCAATGTTGCATATATATAAAAGTCATTTATTTTTAAATATATTTAAAATATTATTTTTATATATTGTATTACATTTTTTCACGTCAATCATCAAATGAACAATGTGGTAAGTCTCTTAAATCTAGATGTCACTTCATTTTCAGATTTCATTGAGAACAAGTACAGTCAGCATCAAGTTGTATGTCACAATTATGAATTTTAATTTTAAAATTAGGGTTAGATTGTGTATTATTGTACATAGAGAAACGTATATAGTGTGTTTTATTAGTATTTAGTGTTAATAAATTATTACTTAACCAGTTTGCTATCTTTGCTAATCCTGTTTCAGCAGATTAGTACATCATTCCATGTTTTTCCAGTAAAGACAATAGCTGTGTCATCAGCGTAGGAAAATATTTGACCATCATTAATTCCGAGATCACAGAGCTAATTTATGTAAATTAAGAATAGAGTGGGTCCTAGTACGCTGCCTTGGGGGACTCCAAAGGTAACATCAACTTCCTCACTTATACTTTTACTCGTTGTTTACTCTCATGAAGATAGTCTTACAGCGAGCGACTTGGAACCTTAGCCTGATTAGTGCTATATTGGTGGACTATTATTATTTTTGGCCGGGCGCTAATATTAGAGGCTTGGACATTTATGTTGGGTGGAGAGCACAGATATTGTCACAGCGAACAGCGCTTTTTGGAAGTGTTACAAAGCTGGAGGCAAAGCAAGCAGGTGACAAAATGTACCACGCACCTTTTTTTTTTTTATACCACTAAGGTGGCAAACAAGTACACGGTCCGCCTCATAGTAAGCGGTCACCGTGGCCTATGGACGCGAAGTATCAACTATATGCGCTCCTCCTTATGGGCCAAAAAAAATGCCAATTTATGATGCGATTTGCAGACACTACTTTTCAACCCATTTATTTCTATTGTGCAAAATATCGTTTAAAGAAAAAATAATAATTGAAGTGCGTGCGCGACCAACTCTCTGGGATAAACGAAAAGTTGACTACAATTCATGTTTAGATAACCAGTGGAGTATTGTTGCAAAACATCAGAATAAACTAAAACTAGTATACTACGAATGTTAAATAATAACATAAACTTTGAATGCGGTTTTAAATTAAATTAAATTCCTAAACCAAATTTGAGATTAAAAACCTTTTTTACATAAAAAGAAACAATCGGCTTCAAAAAGATGCACTAAAAAAAATTACTTACTGCCAAAAACCTGATCGGAATTACATTTTGGAGTTATTGCCGCTCCTGCTGATGTCATCGACTTGCATTAAGCTCGACAAAGTCAGCTAACCCGCATTTAGTCAGTGCGATACACTAATGCCTAGCTCCAAGAAGAGATCTGTGTGTCTGCAATGAGGTATACAACGGCTAAGGACGTTTACAGAGGCGTTCATAAGTATCGAGGGTGATTCAATCGCCACTGTATCCCACGTTACGTGTAAGGTTCTCTGTACTCGACGATTACGTTGGTGAAAAAAACAGATCTGTGTCTTGCCGGAATTTGGCTAAAGACAGTTGACAAAACGAGATGTTCCAAATCCAACGAAAGCGTCTTTTCTGTTTCTTTAGAGAGCTTACACTGCACAGCCAGAGCCAAGTCGTCTGCGTAAAGAAAGCGTTAGGTCCGTAAACCATAGGTCTTACAGTGAGCAATTTCTGGCGTCGTCAGCGGCTTCTCGCCGACAAAAGATGGAATTGGAATTTGCGATTGCAGAGCAACTCACCGAGAATCCGAATAAAGCTTGGATCTTGAGATACTTTTGCAACTTTGATCAGCAGGGTCTTGATTGTGTGACTGTATTGTAGGTAGGCCGACAAACGCTTCAAAACATATAACTAAATAAATATACTCATTATATATACTGTTTTTTTAGTCCATAAACCAAAATATAAAACAATAAACACAGAAACAGTTTTTCCCGGAAGCAAAATTGATGCAAACATATCTTGTTTGTTGGTGATGTTAGTATTTATACGTTTTCGTATTATGTTATCTGTAGTATTTGAAAAATCTTTAATAGATACCTACACATAGTCTCAATGTCACTTTATTTTTAGCACCTAAAGCCTTGTCTAAATATGTATCATTTTCCCGTATCGCCGTATAATCGACGACTCGTATCAAGCTCCGTATCCTAGTTATTATTGGTTTGGATTTATCCGTATCATTTTGATGATCGCGTATCAAAATGCCATATTGTCAGTATTGTATCGTATCCGTATATTTTTTAATGATCGTACGAAAACCGATCTGAAATAGAACGGGCAGTATCACATATTTTATCAAAATGGCGGGTCGAGATCGCGCATCATGATTGCTTATAGCACCCGTCTTCATGCGATAATGATATGCGTCGACGATACGTATACGGTGATCGGATCGGGCACACGATACAATTATGGACAAAGCTTTATGTTTTTTCATGCAGATAATCCTATCTTCTTCCTGCCTCAGCATGATTCAGACATTGTAATTTAGATGTGAGGTTAGAGAACATTGTTATTACAATGCTATTTTAATAACGAGTGTCTCACATTTTTTATTTGCTATATTGTTTTGTTCAAGATGTTTTTAAAAGAAACAAAATGGTTGTCATTTTGTGTATTGTATTTTGTCATTTTTATCAGTGCAGTTGAAAGTCAAATATGTACGGAATGGGGATTGTAAGTATTTTATCTTATATCACGTCTTTATATCACGTCTTTTTTCCAACGTTATATCACGTCTGTTTTCCGAAATAAAAGGACCAAAGCCTTCCAACTGCTACGATCTTAGCACACTTCTTTTGCTGCATTTACTCGCATTAATGTTTTTATACACCGAATGTGTAATGATTTTGAGTACATTTGTACCGTTGTAAGGCACTACGCCACCTTCTACCCTTCCATTTACTTTTGTCTTATAAATTTATACAATTTCGGGAACCCTTAAAACAACAGATACCTACATCGAGACTGAGTACGTATAGAAGTTTCGTTGCATAAAGTTTTGATCGTTTCCAGAATATCATTTTGGGAACCACATACAATCTCGTTCCCTTATTTAGGAACATACCAAGGAGAGTGTTCTAGAGGTAAATGCAATAAAACTAGAACATCATTTAAAACGGAAATTGAGAATCGTTTGGTAAGTACCTATATTATAAGCATAACCTAACTACATCCTATCTCACTAAGACATTTCCATACTGACACACCTTGGACACTTTATACAAAGAGTGTTATACGAGACTGCAAACACTACGAAAAGAAATGACGTGTGTATACGTCCAAATGTGTGCGCTTTCTATAAGAACGATAAAAGGGTTGTTATAGAGGGGAAATGAGGTCGTCAGCGAGCGAGCTCTTGACAGCGAGTGGCCATACTGAAGTGCTATTACCTATACTGTTCAACCTTACTGGAGATCTACCGCATATCTATAGGTGGTCCGTCCCCTGGCCACCAAACAATCGATCTTCTTCTTCCCGCAAGATTTATTTTATCTTAACTGCATACCGGGACGGAAAAGGTTGCTACGATTCAAGTGTGCGCGTTCACCGCTAACAAAACCCAATTTACTGTGCAATCACTGACTCTATACCATCTATAAAAGCACTGGAATCCTGGGTTTTCCATGGAGTTTCCTGGATTTACTCACCAGAGAAAAGCAGTAGATACATCACTTAATAGAAATCATTGGAGAAAGGTTTCAACTTTATAATTCACAAGTACGGCCAATAATTAAATACTGCTGCTGTCTGTGGGTGGCTGCTCCTAGATACCAACTTGATCATTTTGACTCAGGACAAAACACGCCGTGAAAAAAGTTGTCGATCTCAAAACCTTACCCAATATATATATGCATATACCATCTTAAATGTTCTAACATTTCTTCTGACTTCATTGTAACGGGATTTAAATTTATATTTCAAACAATTATCTTGGTCAGTTATTGTTTTTGATAATATTTCAGGTACACATAATAGGTGTTCTGCAAAAATGTTGCAAAGGATACATCAGAGATGAATTCGATACTTTAAAGTGAGTTCATAAAATATTAAGTCTAATGTGATTAAACAAAGGTTATATTCGCGAATGTCTCTATCGTATGAGCATTTTCTTAACTTGATATAGAACCTTATAGGATTTTGCTGTTTAAAAGACTACAAAAGCTCCATTTTTTTTATTTATTTATAAAGCCTAATATATAAAAGCTGGTTAAGGTCTAGGTGTTTCTTTGGACAAAAAAAGGAATTTACCGGAAAGCCGGAATATCTTAAGTTACGGAAGTAGCTCAAATAGTTAGCAAACTAGATGTAGCAATGCCTGTCTCGCCACATTGCTCATCGAACCGAAAACTGAAGGGTAGGTAAGGTTCTCGAGTGCGACCATGGATCGGAAGATGCAGTGTTGGTTAGCCACTTACCACGCTAATGGGCAAGGGTACTTCAGGACCAGCCATTTCAGAGAGAGACTGTATGAGAGACGTTCTGCATTGTTCAATGTTACGACTGAGATGACGACGATGCATACTGTGTGATATTTCGTACATCAAGTAAATTTGGTTATGTTACGGCCCGCCTGATGGTAACCGTAGCCTATGGACGCTTGCAACACCAGGAGTATCTCACGCGCGTTGCCATCCCTTTCAGAAATCTTATAACTTCTTTCTAGAAGAACCCTATGGGGTAATATAGTATGGTATATTCCTTGGAGAAAACCTTGGCAGGGCGCTCATTCCACAACCCAAGCGTTCCCGGGAGGAAGTTTCTCTGGAACCGCACTGTGCTCGACCATTTCCCTGAATGCCCTGTTGATGGCGAGTGGTTTATACCTGAGTCGTAGATCCTATAAAGTTAACTTAAAACTCAAAAAATATAAAGCACAAAACAAGACACGGGTATTGGCATTAGAATAATGACTTACGTGTTGGTCAAACGGAAATGTAAATGAAAGGAAACATAGATATTTCGGACTAAACATGTTAAGTATATATTTACGTGCACAGTGAAACAAACTTTTTTGACCTTCTAACCTTGGGTTTTCGCTATTGTCATTGTAAGTTCACAACATTTCAATATGGTAGCTTTGATTTGTGGGTCAGAAAAGTTTATTGCACTATAGGTATAGTCTGGTTGATATAATTAGATATAGGAGGGTATCCGGAAAGTATTCCGAAGTTAATGAAATCACAAAATGTAAAAAAAACAGAAAAAAAACTAGGGTGTTTACCCCTTAACTTTTTATTTTCACCACTTCCAGGTGAATCGTGTTAATTACTCATCAATATAAATAACTCACGAGTTTTCTCTTCTTGGAGCTCTTGTTATATATTTACTTAACATGAACACGTTATAAAATTTATTAAAAACTTGTTTGTTATAATTTTTTGAAGTAAATAAAAAATGCAATTTTTCTAATTTTTTGTTGATTAACTCCTCTTGAGGGAAGTTATAATAATAGGTCCGAAAACCGAAATCGCTAAATTTGCGTGTCCTTTACGTTTTGAGACTTGAAGAATCGTTTGCCATCTTTTTTAGAGTGATGTTTGTGTGTGTATGTATGTAGGTTCGTTTTTTTTTGCTCCTTGTTATATCAAGAACCAAGGGACCAATTTGTCTCGTGACCATATCAATCGATACGCCACGTCATGACTTAGATCTGAAAAGAGTTTGAGCAAAATCGGTCTAGCGGTTTGTTTTTTGTCGCTAAAAAACTGATGTTTTTAAAGACGCAAAAATATTCTCGTTCGGTACCTACTTGCTACCCAACTATTTTTTTCAAACTTTTTAATTAACACTTTTAATTTCAACAAATTAAAATTTAACTTTTACTAACTTTGATATTTTGGTTTATGAGTGTATAAGAAGACCTCCAAGAAGTGAAACATTTTTAGAGCTATTATTTAAACATTTATGCTGTTAATGTTTAATGAAGGCAGAATTTCAAAAAATAAATAACAAAATGCCTATTTTTTTATTAAATAAACTTAAAAGATTTTGTAAAACGCAACTTTATTATTTCTTATGCGTATAATATACCATAATCTGTTTAATTTTTGTGCTCTATTTAGACGCGGCGCACCCATGAAGGATTTTTCTTCAGAATTTGATCTGTTGTATCTCAGTTGTTTTTGAAACTAAACATACGTTAGAGTGGTGAAAATTAAAGAAAATTTCAATATTCTACAACCTTCTCAAAGACATAGTACACATACAAAACACTTGGTTTAGGTGATATAAATATTGTATTGTTTAAAGGAAAAACTAAAACAAGTCCGACAATTTAAATTTTTTCTGCCCCCTCTCAAGTTAGCACAGTGTCCTCAAGAACAAAAACGGATCTAATTGGAAATTTCTGCAGAAAATTTTCTTTTCTATATCTTGATCTTGAAATTAGGAATTATTGTTTCATGACGATTTGGAATTTTACATGACGTGAAAAAATTTTAAAAATAAAAATTATAAGTTTATTTCAAATTGCAATTTTCAAAAATAGTTTGAAATTTCATGTATGCTTATAAAATAGTAAGTTTAAATTGAGCATACTGGGATAGCATTCTCATACTAACTCTTTACTCCAAGAAATTCTATTGCTTTGTCAATATTAATCGTACGTTTTCGTTCTCAGCAATACATGCAATGCGGTCTGCTTTCCTGCTTGCAAAAATGGCTATTGTGATAGCCCAGGACAATGTAAATGTAATAATGGCTATGAACGAGATTCCAAAGACACACATACCTGCTTGCCCACTTGCAACACCAGCTGTATCCATGGCATCTGCACATCACCCAACAATTGCAGTTGTAGCTTTGGTTATGAAAGAATAAACTTACTTTGTCAACCAATTTGCGATGAACCTTGTCTTAATGGCACATGTACAGCCCCAGGAACATGTGAATGTCTTGATGGTTACAGAAAAACAGATAATAATACTTGTATGCCTTATTGTTCCCGAGGTTGTATCCATGGAGTTTGTTCTGAACCAGAAAAATGTACCTGTCATTTAGGATGGCAACATCATTTAGGAGATGATTGGCAATGTATACCAGAAGGTAAGTTAAGCTCTCCAAAATGTTCTATGAGTTCAGTAGAACAGCATTCATACAATTGGCGAGACATTACTTCATTTTTGATAGACGCGAATTCCACATCATAGTGTGAGAGACCGCTTGTTTTCACTAACAAGCTCTTACTGCTCAGTCTATTCTGGGTGAAAGGTGGGGTGAAAGGTGAAAAAAGAAGTCAAGGTGAAGGTAGCGTCTTAAAAAATAGGTGTACTTAACAAAGCGAAGCAGTACTTCACTTGAGGGCAAAGATTTTACGTAAATATTTTAGCACATTACGCAATGCACCGTCTGGTCCCAAACTAAGTAAAGTTTGTACTATTGGTACTGGACCATATATAATAATATATATATGTATATATTCATTTTTTGTAAATGTATGTAAGTCGTACATACCAGCGTTATAGTGAAAGGTAACAAAATAAGACAGGACACAGAATAATAAAACCCCATTGACAATTCTAGACACACGATTAGAAGTAAGTGAAGAGTGGACACAGTTTTTTTTAGTAAATACATATGTAGAAAACACCCAGTCTCAAGATAAACATAAATAATCAGCACATAAATGTTTGTCTTTGTAAGTCACAGGCAGTGCATCCGGATATCTGCTTGGCCCTTTTGACTCGGTTCAACGAAGAGCTGAGAGAATTCTTGAGGATCCCAAGCTCACAAAGTATGAATGTACATGTGTATTGAACCCATAAGGCTGAGGAGAGATTTTGTGTCCCTGTTTGTGTTTTACCACTTGTATAATGGTCTGTGTTCTAAGGAATTGTTCGACATGATGCCCACGCTTACTTCCTATCATCACACCGCTCGCCATTGACAGAAAATCTCATCAGTTGCGGTTTGAAAGGTACTTCATCCCACGTTCTCTGCTACATAAGGTTTTTTCTACGGACTACAATTTGGGGTTCTCCAAGAAAGGAGTGATTCCATCACTACATTGAACTCTTAACATCAGGCGGCCTATAAAGTTGTTAGCACCATAGATGTAAATAAAAAATAATAATGAATAAATAATAAGAAACCCGACTGCTGGAACATTAAGATCTAAACATAAATAAAAACAAACTAAATATTTAACTATAAGCAGACTGGACTCATTTTGATGTAACGGTACATTATTCGCATCAAAAATCCGCCATTTTGATTTCCATTAATTATAATACAGCCTATGAAACTATCTAACCACGTATAATACATTCAAATCGGTTTGGCCGTTTAGTAGTTGCGAGGGAACATAGAGTCGGACATACATATAGGTCAAACAACATTGAAACTGCAAATAGGACATATAACTGTAGGACATACTCAATGTCATATTCATCCATAATTTTAATTTGTAATAATCATATATTTGCTTATTTTATTTTTATTTTGGCCTGTCATCAATATTATTGTATATTCAATAATTAATTTAAATTTAATTTAAAATAATTAATTAAATTTATGATCTTTTGTATTTTTTATAATTTTTAATTTATAAACCACAGACATAATATTATATTCATTCTATTTTAATTATCTAGTAGTGTATAAATGTATTTATATAATCATGTTTGTAAATGTTTGGGCGCTAGACCGTTAGTTTACAATTTAATAAAGAAATAAATAAAAACTTCGTTTATTATTCGTACAAAAGTCGAAGTATAGGTATCAGCCTTAATCTACTGGTTAGTCCGTCTGATTTAATTATGATGCCCCTTTCAGATGGTGAACTTACTACCCAAACAGATGGTGAACTTGCTACTCAAACAGCAACGCAAAGCAATGGTACTGATAATACTGAACGCAAAGGGGTCAACGAGTCAGTAAGTCTAAGCAAATAATAAAAATAAGAGTAACAGCACGTTATACTTCTAAGCCTGTTTGTCTCAGGCTGCCTATCCTGGAAGAAAAAGGCTTAGTGTACAGTCCACCGCGCTGGCTCAGAGCGAATTAGCAGAGCTAGAGGACACTCGACTGTCACATTATCAAGCCATCCATTAGGCCTTTGACTTAGCGTAACGACTGCTATCCTGTTATGACAACAGCCAGGACCAACGCTCGACGGTTTAACGTGCCCTCCGAAGTTTAACTTTTTCTCAGAAGAGCAAAATTTACTACGAGGCTACTTACTATGCCCGTCGTTGCTTGTCTTCGCTTATCGTTCCCGACAGACCAATACCACTGGCTCATGAGCGTCTCGTTTAAGAACTTGATCTGTCTATATGTTAAAAACATACTATTAAATATAGTCACCTTAGATTTGGTGCATAGCGGCCTAGGAGTTTCAATTTCGCCTCGTGCCCTGAGTAGGGATTGCAATCCCGCATCTTTGAAATTATGTTATAAAATCAAATTAAAGCTACAGATTTTTGTGTAAACATGAACTTTTATCAAACATTTCTTACATTAAGCAACAGAAATTATTTCTTTTCTATTAATTAAGTATAAGTTATTAGTAATCTCTTTTCTTAGATTCATATTTAAATGTTTGGCATAGTTAATAAATTTTGTTTAATTTTACCCTTACTCCTAACAACAGTTTTATATTTTTAATTAAGTCTTATAATCAAATAATCAAATCACAATTTTCTTTAGATGCTATTACTATGATATCAACGTATGGTGACAACTTTTGAATATACACTCTTATAAAGCAAATGGCATTTATTGTATCGCTATATTAAACGCTGGACGGTGAATACGAAAACAAAACACTCGTCACCTACAGAAACACGTGCGCAGGCGCAGCGCAGTGCCATTTATGAACACCTGAAACATCGCACTGGCGATTTGCGCCATAAATGTTTTAGCGCCAAATTTTTAATTTTCGGGATCCGCCAATTCGCGCTTTGAAGGTGCGGGATCCAGCAGATTAAAAAAAAGCAGCGGGGAGTTTTGCGGGATTGCAATCCCTAGTCCTGAGGGGCGGCGTTTCGAGCCTGGCGTGTAGTATTTGCTTAATTTCTCAAACAAAAAAACATTGCGAGGAAGCCTGCATACGACAAAAAGACGTATGAGAAGTCTACATTCCACACTGAGCCAGCGTGTGTATTATGGCCCAAATCACCCTCGGTGTGGTTTATGCCGTGTGAATGTAGTTGTTTTAACAATAATTATTTTGTTGACTTTATTAATTTTTGTACTTTTTTCGTGCAGTGTCTCGTGATAAAGTGATGGAGTGAGTTAATTAGAAACAGTAAGAATTAAATACCTAATAATTTTTTTTTTCAGTTTTTTTTTGAGTTACGGATTTTACATCATTTTAGTGTTCCTGTGTTTAGCACTCGTGACTGCACTTATCGTCATTGCAAGAAAACTAATTACAACACAAGGTATAAATTGTAATTACACTCTTTTTAGCTATTTCGCAATAAAAAACCGGCCAAATGCTAGTCTGGCTCACGCACCGAGGGTTCCGTACAAACTAATTATATGTAGATAGTTCTTCCATCATGAGATCAAGTCTAATAGGTTTATGCCTTAATTACCAGTTTTTGGATTTTATCCTATATATGTGATTTAACATCTTGCTTTTTGCCAAATTTTGAGATTCTAAATCAACGGGAAGTACTTCATAAGTTTTGATTTATTCGTGTACCATATGCGAAATATTTTAGGCATATTTTTTTAATTACATTGACTAAGAAGCTTGATTATTTTTCAACAAAAATACCACAAACTTTATAATTTGATATTAATTTCAACTTGATATTTTCACGCATTCTTGAGTAAAAGAGCCTTGACAGACAGACAGAGAAACTTTTTTTTAAATGTGTTATTACTACAAATTAACAAATTCCGGATTTTTCCTATATTTGTGATATGAGTAAGACCTTGCTTTGTGGTGAATTTCATGATTCTATGACAACGGGAAGTACCCCATAGTTTTTATTTACTTGTCAATGCCAAAATATGCAAAAAAAATTATAGTATTTCGGCCGTATTTTTTTATTGCGTTGATTTTGAAGCTTTACAGCTTCACTGCAGACTTTAGTATTTGATTTTAATTTCGACTTGATGCCTTTACGTTTTCCTGAGACAAAGAGTCTTGACAGACCGACAAGCGGACGGACAACAAAGTGATCATATAAGGGTGTCTTATTTCCTTTTGAGGTACGTAACCCCAAAAATATGTAAAACGTCTCTTTGCATTAGGTATATTAATCCACAAGTCAAAAAGTTATATGATTTGGTAAAAAAACTTACAAGAATTTTAACATAAATATTTTTTTTAAAGATAAATAATAAAGAATTATAAGAACTTTGTAAATATAGGATTTTTTTATTTTTTTTTAATAAATAACATTTCTTATATCAAAAAACTATAATTACATATTTGTTCGTGCGTTTCGTAGAGTTCATATTATATTTTTTATATAAATAGGTATCTCCTAAAAATCGAGCAAAAAAATTTACACAGGAATAAAAATAAAATCTTTTATCATATTATCTCTTCATGCCTCTTGTACCCTCCACCCCTCACATCATTTAACTTTTCACATCGATCAATCAGACCTCGCCTGGATTTCACGCCTTAGGAAGATCCTATTGAATTGAATCCATTAAAAAAAAAAATCAAAAGCTTTTTATTCAAATGGGTTACTAAGAACACTTTCGAATCGTCAAGTAAATTAAACAACTAGCTTTACAAACTAATTACAATACTGTATTATTGCGTGCGTCTAATAGGTAATCTTTGTAAAATCACAAACGAAACATAAAATTATAGTGTATCAACTAATAAATCCATGTTTTGTATTGAAACATTAAATAAATAAGATTTACAATGTAAATAGTTTGGTTTTAAAAAAAAAACAATCAATATTTATGTAATATTTCAATTGCGTGTTGTTTTTCAGATTGCATAGGGGGGGGGCACCATGTGATACGTTAAAAGTTTTCAATTATTCTGTAACGGGATTTAAAGTAACTCCCGAGAAAAATATATTCATATAATAACAAGAATACAAAGAAGTTTGCAAGAGCAGACCAGCCTCCACAGGCGGCACCCGTTCACAAGTATGACACATGAATCAGCCATCGCTTCGCTCAACCATGTTTTAGGGAACGTAACGACTCGACACACACGCCACCACAGCAGAGACACTTTGAGAGAGCATGACACACTCAAGCAACTCCAATAAAACTTCGATTGTACTATATTCATATAACATATAATATTACACAGCAGACGTACATATATATATATATATATACACATACATATTTACATATTCATATATATACACATACAGACAAATATTAATACATATATATAAATTTACAATATATATAAAAGATAGAAAATAAAACTATATGTAAAAGAACTTATAGGTCCTATCTGATTCAATCCTCGTTCGGCCGCCCGACAGCGGCAGGGCTCCGAACACGAGCGGCTGGTACACACAAACACGCACATATACATAAATGCACACACATATTCAAACAGACGTTGCACACCCGAAAGTGGCCCGGCCCCTACACAACAGCCCGGCAAAAATGCACATCATTTTAACTACCATCACTTCGGAAACTAGCCTAAAGGGAGAAGAAGTGACAAGAAACTCCCAGATGCACACCTGTTACCAATCAGTCACCAAGCCATCAAGTACACAATATCTATCCAAACATGAATATACACACATACATGTACGTACTCGTGCGCCTCACCCCCACACATCCAAAGCCCCACCAAAACCAGGCAACCAAAGGCGGATTGCACATGGAGCATCCCCTGGTAGCTCGCCACCAACCACTATAAAGTAAACAACAGAGACATAACATCGTTACTTAGCTTGGTCTTTAGAGTGCTCCTTTAACTTATCAAACCTAAATTATTTAAGTTTGAATAGAAAACCTAACATTTATTTTGTGTGATACTAGGCCATACAATTTTGTAATTCAAATATTCATCTACATTATAATATGCTTTCTTACATAGCAGATGTTTAATATAAAATTTAAACTGTTTGTCACCTAAGTTAAGAGTTTCTACAGTTAACTTATTATAAAATTTTACACCGCTTCCCATAAATGATTTGTTGGCTTTAGTAAGCCTAAACTTTGGCATAGCAAATTTATTTTTATTTCTCGTATTTAAGTTGTGCTTATCACTGTTCCTCGGAAATTGGGATATATTTTACGGACAAACATAATATTTTCATAGATATATTGACACGGTACCGTTAGAATATTTATTTCTTTAAAAACATCCCTGAGAGAGTCTCGGCTTCCTAGCTCATAAATGCTTCATACTGCCCTTTTTTGTAATATAAATATGGTTTGAATATCAGCAGCAGAACCTCATAGCAAAATACCATATGACATGACACTGTGGAAATAAGCAAAGTAAACAAGTCTTGCTGTGGTTATGTCAGTCAATTGCCTGATTTTCCTCACCGCAAAAGCAGCAGAAGAAGAAGAAGTTTACCTGCTACTGTAATTTGTGGACCCCACTGCAATTTTGAGTTAATAGGTATACCTAAGAAGACAGTCTTATCAACTAATTCTAATTATTCATTGTTTAATACCAGATTTCTATTAATTTCGATTACATTAGGTATTGAAAACTTAATGAATTTTGTTTTATTAGCATTAAGTACAAGATTATTAACAGTAAACCAGTTTGAAATTTTTATAAAGTGTCTATTTATGTCGTTCGAATTGTCGTGTTTCCTGTTTACTTTAAACAATAATGAAGTATCAGCTGCAAATAATACTATCTCTGTAAATTTTTGCACCATAAAGGGTAAGTCATTTATATATACTAAAAACAGGAAAGGCCCTAACATTGACCCTTGTGGTACACCTAGTTTCACTAGAGATCCCTGAGATTGAGCACCATTTATAACCATTTTTGAATTCTATTGCTTAAGTATGATTCTACAAGTTCAAGGGATTTATTTCTAACACCATAATATTTTAGTTTAGCTAACAACGTATGATGATCGACACAATCAAACGCCTTCTATAAGTCGCAAAAAACGCCAACTACATCCTGGGAACTCTCCCATGCCGCGAGAATGTGCTTCATAAACAAGGCTCCAGCATCAGTAGTTGAGCGTCCCCTGGTAAAACCGAATTGTCGATCATGAAAAAGTTCCTGTATACAAAAATGTGAAAGCAATTAATTTAGCAAGATTTTTTCAAATATTTTACTAAAGACAGGTAGAACAGATATTGGTCTAAAATTTGAGGGATCTTCTTTGTCACCAGATTTAAAAAGAGGTTTCAATTTACTGCATTTCATGAGGTCTGGAAATACACCATTATCAATGCATACATTAAATGTATCAGCAAGATAGGGAGCAACAACTGAAATGATTGAGCTAATTAATTTAACAGACATCCCCCACAAATCTTCAGTATTTTTTAGATTAAGTGTTTTAAATGTTGTGATAATTATTTGGGGATCCACATGTTTAAATTTAAAGTTAACATAACACTCAGTAACACTGTCCTTCAGAATAGATTCAGCAGCTTGGCAAGATGAAGTTAAGGATTCAGTTATTTTTGATGGTATTTCACCAAAGAAATTTTCAAATATTTGGGCAACTTTTTCTTCATTATCAATTAAACCAGAGTCTGTTTTGATATTAAAGGTGTGTTCACGAGCCTTTGATCTACCAGTTTCATTTTTGATCACATTCCAAACAGTTTCCCGGATTCCCGGATACCAGCTTGGCCCTTTTGACTCGGTTCAACGACGGGTTGTGAGAATTGTCGACGATTCCAAACTCACTTGCGGTATCGAGCCCTTAAGTCTGAGGAGAGACTTTGCCTCACTGTGTGTGTTCTACCGCTTGTACAATGGGTTGTGTTCTGAGGAATTGTTCGAAATGATGCCCACGGCTACTTTCTACCATCGCACCGCTTGCCATCGGCAGGGAATTCATTCTCACACTTTAGAACCTAAATGGTCGCGTACAGTGCGGTTTCAGAGAAACTTCCTCCTGCGAACGCTTAAGGTGTGGAATGAGCTCCCTGCCAAGGTTTTCTGCAAGGACTACAGTATGGAGTTCTTCAAGAAAGAAGTTATTAGATTTCTGAAGGGTCGGCAACGCGCAAGTGATACCCCTGGTGTTGCAAGCGTCCATAGGCTACGGTGACCGCTTACCATCAGGCGGGCCGTAAGCTTGTTTGCCACCTTAGTGGTATAAAAAAAAAAAAAAAAAAAGTTTTATTTACATAATTAGATGATTTAATTTTACTGCTTACGTGATTAGACTTTGCAACATGACAGACTGATTTAAAAGATTTTGAATACTTTTTGACATGTTCATTAAGGCTTGGATCGCGCATAAGCGATTTTAGTGAATATAATTAATAAAGTCTATCTCTGCTTATTTTAATTCCTTTTGTGGGCTACAATAATGCTAATGCTATAATGCTAATAAAACAAATCGTTAAATTGAGGCCTGTTATTGCATCTTATTGTTTTAGTTTTATAAATGTTGTTGAAAGTTTTATTCACTGACTGGAAAAAGTTTTTATATAAATTGTTAACATCTTTTTTAGGCCCAAGAGCGGGCAAGATAGTTTTTAATTTTTCTAAATAACTATTGATCCGAGGAACAGTGATTGGCCTACATATAATCTCCTTGTTTAATTCCGAACAAGTTATGGTAAAGCTAGCACTTTGACCACAATGATCCGATTTCAGACAACTTATAATGTTTTTATCTAAATATTCACAGTTACAGAATATGTTATCTAAACATGTTGCAGTTGTTTTAGTTATTCTTGTAGGCTCTAGAAAGAGATTTTCAAAGTTAAATGACTTAATTAGACTAATTAAGCGAGTACTTAATGAGGAGTTTATAAGTAAATCTACGTTAAGATCACCACATATTATTACCTTTTTTTGCTTCTAGTGACTAGCTTTAGAACATTCTCCATTACTTTTTCAAACTCAGAAAAATTTGTAGAAGGTGGCCTATAGACACAGACAATTATATATTTTTCAAGTTCTACACTAGATAATTCAATTAATTTTTTAACTGAAAGTGCAACAACATCTCTACGTTCTTTTATTTTGAATTTACTATTGACTAGAATTAATGAACCTCCTCGAATATGGTTTTGTCTGTTGTAACAACTAGAAACTTGAACATTTTTAATATTAAACAACATCTCATGTGATTTTAACCAGTGTTCTGTTATACATAAGATGTCTATATTGAATTTTTCAATAAATAATTCAATTTGTAAATCTTTGCCGAGAAAGCCTTGAATATTTTGATGAAATAATTTAAGTACATTATGCTTCCTCTTTGTCACTGAAGTCAGTTTAAAGCATTAAGAGCCAGCTCACTATTAGTAACACTACTAACAGTATCAGTGTTGTCCAAGTAGATATCTACAGAAGAGGTAAAAATATTATATGCTAACAAAGTAGCCAGTCGTTGCTTACAATACTTAGATAGATACAATGTACCTTTAGTTAATATAAAACTAGAAATTAAATTATTTATGTCAAACAAATAAAAATTATCATTTTTACATGTCAAATTGTACAAGACATTATTTAATTTATGGACATTATTTAAAATTAATATAATATAAATTAAATATTCCTACCTCCATCTTCCGAATCATCGCGATCTTCCCTATTGAAGTTATTTACGCATTTCTTATTTCAATACACCACAAAAAAAATGTCGACACCAAAAAAAAAACTGTTTCTTGTATCCTTGCGTCAAGTAAATTTTAATTGTTTAAGTAAAAGTAAAGAATTTCTCCGGATTTGACGAGTAGATCTGACTTAAATTTAATAACTAAGTTTTTTTTGGATATGGACAAATCCCGACAAACGTCAAAACACGATTTATTAACTTTTGCTCAAAAAAAACTTAGCGGACCCCTTTTCACTCTCTTTTTAAATGTTTTGGCAACGTTCTAAAATAAAGTGCCTGAAACCCTTCCAAAAAGGATTTTTATATACCACTGATGTATAATAAGCTATTAATTTATTTCTTATATTTCAATAAAAATCTCAGTGAGTTGAGATGCAGCTGCACTACTCACGCACGCTCGGTTTCATATCGCGTTATCCTCGTTTCTTCTCGAGTTTTCTGTCAGGTAGTAGTAGTCCATCTTATCATAAATTAGTGAAAACGCGGAAGCGTAAAATCAACGATTACATTTATGTACCTCGCGTCATACCATAGTGTCTTTAATTAGAATGTTTAATTCAGTTCTTGTATAATAAAAAATATAATATGTGTGTTTATTTAATAAAAAAATAATGTTGATAAAGACTGATATATTCTGATTATTGCTAAAGGCATCTATTTATACTCTCCAAAAAACTATAGCTGTGGCATACCTATATATCTACACCGCATGTGAGGCATCTATCCCGTTACTCAGTTTTATTTTTAACTCAAAATATACGATTATTTATTGACTAGTCTTTTTAGATAAAGAACCCTATGTTTTTAGATAATTTTGCTTATCACTTTACAGATACCGTTACTAAGGCATACAACTCTACACCGACAATAAACAAAAGTTTTACGCTTCAGAAGATCAACTGTATCATTCAAACCAAATAATTACAACATTTTTGAATCAATGAAGTACGACATGTTAAATCAAATTAAATATATTTTCATTATCATTTTTTTTTTCATGTTGTACACATTTATGGAAGTTATGCAGAACATTCATAACATAACATTCATTTTCGGACATAGACTTATTGTATTGGGTCAATATAAATGATAAGACCATATTTATATTGACCCAACAGATGTTGTTATGCAGCGTCTTCTAGGGGTGAGTTATAGTAAAATTTACCACAAAAAAACTTCTCCATGAAAAAACACTTAGATGTACCAAGTTTCATGGTGATCGGTCAAACGGTATCCAGATTTCATCGATCTTACTCACTCGATTATTTCTAAACCATGACCGATATTGAAATTGAGGTTAATTATTGATCCTGATAGTGCTTCACGAGCTCTATCCTATGGTATCAATAAGAAATTGAGGTTTTCAGCTCACACACATTTAATATGGCGACATGGCACTCATCGCATGATACCTAGGTACGTTACGTCGTGCGGTTTGTCCTTTGAGGTTTCTTAAAAGACCAGGTTTACAGTGCACGAGTTGACAACTTAGATGAACTGCAAATTCGTATAAGGCATGCTATAAGTCTAAGAGATAAGAGCACTTTAAGTAACCATAGCCTACTGATTTAGTATTAATAGCGTGTATGACATTTCTGATATAGGGATCAAGTGGTCTGCTCACATGGTGTTAGTGCGTTCGATAGATACAGCCGTTCAAAGTGGGGTTATGGTACCTAACAAAAATGTAACAATCACCGGAAAGGCTGAAAACAGGATAGTATTGTAATATACACAATACCTATTTAAACTGTAAAAATCCTGACAATATTCGGTAGTGCGTTTAGTACTCAAAGCCAATCTAAAAACTTTTCGAAAAAATCAAAGTTGCAATGACACGTTATTTGTTGTTGTTAGAGTTAGAGTTGTTTTTATATTGTATATATATAAGCTAAAGTTTTTTATCATCATCATCACCATATCAGCCTATTTCGGACCACTGCTGGACTTAAGCCTCCTCTTTCTTCCGGTCCTCTGCCTTCCGCATGCAGCCATCACCGGCCACCTTCGAAATTTCATTGGTAGATCGTTCTGGAGGCTTTAACTTCCGGTACGTGGTCTAAACTCTAGGACATAACTGCTCCATCGGCCATCAGACCTTCGACAGATGTGACTAGCCTTCTGAAAGTTCAGCTTGTTGCCAGCTCGTTATTTTTTGTTGACTTAGCAAAATCTGTCCATATTAAGTTATAAGTTAAAGCTAATAGATAAGTACCTATGTTTAGTTAATACGCCTCGCCGACAAAGCAAAAAGTTAAAGGGAAAACTATCTCGTAGGAACTGTAGAATTCTCCCTGCTATTACGTAACATAGTTAGTTACCTGTAGCTACATATTCAAATAAAACAAAAAAAAACAAATATGCGAAATTGAAGAAAATATAGTAGATAGAACATAGTAGGATAAAGAAATAAATTATCACTAAGTACTTATGTAGCTTTATTCTCGCCACTTAAGTTGTGTCCCCGGAGATTACCTGAGTTCTGAGAACTCCAGGTGAAGTTGTGATCCTGGGTGTTGGAGATTACATGAGTTCTTGAGAACTCGAGGTAAAGTTGTAATTTACCGATAGTCTTTTCACTTTGTTCATTTAACGTACACAAATTTGCACTCCCTAGAATTATTTTTGTACTTCCTACGATTATGTGTAATGGGAGATGTGTGTGTGTGTAAAATTATATATATATATATATATATATATATATTATATTTATTTATTTGTATAGAATAAAATATAAAAAAATTGAAATTTAAGTCTCATAATTCCTATAAATTTAAAATATCTAAACAACCTTCTATAGATTTCCTGAAATATATTTAGATTTATTGATTGTTATTGTTATCTGAAAATCGTTTTTCCTAAAAAGGTCCCTACATCTTGAGCTCACCTGCACTCCATACCCAAGGCTAATTTTGGACTAAGCTACTCGTCTAGCCTTTCTTTACTATCTAATTTCTAAGCTTTTAGTTTCAAACCATCAATCAGATTTCCAGATCATCTCATAAATATCACATCGGGACTCAGACATAGGACAGTCATTCTCTTCCTAAAATAATACCTATTACACAATCATACTTCTCTCCTAAAAGGCTGAAGACACCCTAGACTTCTAAGTCATCCTAGACTCCTAAGAGATCTTAGACTTAGGCTCGTAAGACGTAGAACATCTTATAATCAATGTTCAATCAATGCAAGTCTATCATCTGTTCGTGACGAATATTTCCAATTATTTAACTACGTAGGAAACAATCACATGCAGTCTAGTAAACACTGGATTCCCACACACTGACGCACGTGATCAACGGGCTCCTCCACGAGTTTCCCAGAGCTATCATCTATCATTTTCCGAAGCTACAAACTTAAAAATAACGTTGAACATAGCTATGTGAATAGACCTGTGTGGTTAAATATTCTCCAGTACACTCCTGTGTTGGACCTAAGTATCCAGCCTTCACGGATAAGTTCCTCTAGACTCTTACCAATTACAAGGCTGGTTTGAGTTCCTAAATGTAAGAGGTCTCAAAAAAATATACTTTTTAAAAAGAGAGTTTAGATATTAAAAATACTTCTAAACACAAGAAGAAACTATATACTCGTACTTATCGATCTTTTAGTAAACCTAAACTAAGAGTATTATATTCACTCATTTTAAAATTATTTAATTGGATGTGTTTAAAAGGTGATATTATTTATATATAATATATGAAATAATCTTTATTAAATTAATGACTAAAACGGGGGAAATAAAAGTGTTATCTATTAAAAAATCTGTTTTAGCGAGAGGGCAAACAGAACACGTGTGTAAGGGTACACGTCGTTGCATGTGGATCTGTGTGGCACCCACAAAAAATAGTTGGCATATTTAATTTATATTTGTTTTATTCAAATTAGGATTTTACAATCACTTTTGAATCGTCATAGTTATGAAATATTATTTTTTGAACCCTCCCTCCGATTCACAATGTTGTTGATTTCTACCGAGAAGAATCCGGAAAGAAACTCGATAGTTACTCTTTTAAAAAAAAATCATAAAAAATAAAAATACAATCAATGTTTTAAAGTTTAAGCTGTTCAATTTTATATTATTTCCATTTTAATTTGGTTGAGCACCTTCAGTCCCAAGGATTTTTGTCATTTACCAAGTCTGAAATATTTTAGTATGCTTTTTTACAAAGTACTTGTTTGATATAAGATTTAAATTAACTTATTGATAGCTTTTGGATATTATTGGGAACTTTGTTGTAAAAGTGTATACATTGCCCCATAAAAGAGTTACTTATTTGTAACCAACAGCTTATTTTTACTTCTAGTATTTACTTTGTGAACGTCACTTTTCTTGCTGAAACTATTGATATTTTTATAAAAGATTTTCATAAATGTACTGCGATGCTAAAGTTAAAAATTTACTTCCCTAAACCTATCCCTCAGAGATATCCTAGATCCTAATTTATACATAGCACGAATTGCCCTTTTTTGTAACAAAAATATTGTATTTACATCAGCAGCGCTACCCCACAATAGGATACCATATGTCATTAAACTATGGAAAAGGTAAAATATACTATTTTTGCAGTGTCGACATCGGTCAATTGTCTTATTTTCTTGATCGCATACACAGCAGAGCTAAGTTTTTTGGCTAGGTTATGAATATGAGGACCCCATTGAAGTTTGGAGTCTAGTATTATGCCAAGAAAGACTGCTGAATTAACAAGTTCTAATTGCTCGCCATTAACATTAATACATGTCTGTAGCTGAGTAACTTTGGTAATGTAAATTATTAGCGTTAAACCAATTTACAATTTTAGAAAGGGCATTATTTAATTCATCATAACATGTCTGTCGTCTCTTAACTTAAGTAAAGAGATGTCATCAGCAAATAAGACAATGTCATGGTTTCTTACATGATATGGGAGATCGTTAATGTAAACAAAAAAATAGAAATGAGCCCTGAGGGACTCCCATAGTGACTGCTGACCCCGGAGATATTTCACAATTGACATCTATTTTCTGTAATCTGCTACTCATGTAGGAGGTCAAAAGGTCGAAAGCTTTGCCTCTAATACCATAGTGATATAGCTTCCTGATGAGATTTTCATGGTGGACACAGTCAAATGCCTTAGATAAATCACAAAACACTCCAAGAGCATCATGCGAATCCTCCCAGGCGTTAAATATATTTTTTAATAGTGCCACTCCAGCATCAGTTACTCTCTACTCAGTACAGAAATGGCTTAACATTTGACAAAGTATGATTTTTTCAAAAACTTTACTGAGTACCGGTAGTATTGAAATATGCCGAAAATTACTAGGGTCTGTTGAACTACCTGACTAAAAAGAGGTATAACTTTGCTTAGTTTCATCTTATCAGGAAACACACCACTATCAACACAACTATTAAAAATTATGGCTAAGGGTTGTGCTATAACATGAATTATTGAATTTATAGTTGTGTTTTTAATTTCTAATGTTTTAAATGTTATCCGTAGGACTAATTTTTTTAAATACAAAGGGAACTTTACATTCACGAACCTTAGTTTTTATTAATTTTTCTGCTAAAATTGGACTTGAGTTAAAATGTTCAGTTGTTCTTAAAGGAATATTGCTAAAAAAAAATTCAAAGGCAATTTGTTTTTAAATTTGTTTTAAAGTCCTGACAAGAATTTCCATGTAGTTTTTATTTTATTTGTTGAATTTTTTACTTTATGTCTGAGGTGAATTGATTTTGCAACAAGACAGACTTTTTTAAAGGTTATTGAGTATTTTTTTACATATTCCCTAATGTTTGGCTTTTATTATATGTTTTTTCTTTATATAATTCATACAGCGTACGCTTACTTTTAAAGATACCTGGAGTAGCCCATTCAGTAAAACTAAAGCGACTGGAAATAAGTTTCATTTTTGCAGTAAATATTTTATTATACTCTGTAGTAATAGTGTCAAGAACAGTATTGTACATATCATTTGGGTTGCCATTTTAAAGTAAACCCGGAAGTTTATGCAGTAGTAGTTAGTAGTAGTAGTTTGTTTCATTACGTACATTCCTCTACATAGGTATCTTAATAGAGCAGAGCAGTTTCTTAGTTATGTTGCGAACTCTTTTGTTAGGTATTGAGACCTTGGATGGTAGTTCATAGGTTGGTACGCTTAGAAATATTTATTTTATTTATAACTTCACAACTTTAGTCTCCACAGTGTACCTAGTACATTATATCATACTACTAGTACATTAACATAACCTTAAATATCCTCAAATATAGTCTTGTGTTAGGACAGTGAAAAGATTTAATCTTTTAGAAATTTAGTTTATAACTTCACGTTTTTTCACACTTAAAGGGTAGCCAGCTAGATATACTACTTACTTGTCTACTGTTTCTATATATACATAGTGATTGGTCTATATGATGGGTAAAAGGCAACCTAACTATGATTAAAAACCTTAAGAGGAATGTCAATTACTTACCTCCAATAGGTAGGTTTGTTGCATTAATTTTTTTTTAAGAGAACCTAAGAGATTCCTAAATTACAGCAAATTAGTATTAAAGGAAAAAAGATATGGACAGTATCTAAAACCTTAAATTAAAATATACAAAAGTTTACCTTTCTTCTATCGTATGGCACAGAAAACAAGCGCAGGCACTTTTACAAAAAACTTTGATTTTCTAAATTATTTAGTACCAACTTATGGATAGAACTAGCTATCAAACCCAACTGTGGATCGATTTTTGAGAGACGGGCACAATCACATAAATGATTGTTTGTCAAGGATTCAAATCGCTCTGTATTATATTTACATAAATCTATCAAGTTACTTACAGCCTGGATATGCTCACTGATTTCACATTTTGCACTTTCATACTTTGAATTTGTATCATCTAAATATTTTTATAGGATAATATTCCGATTTAATTTTTGTGTTACATGGTAATATAAAGATCTACTTTCTTCTAGTTTGTCATTGCAATGTTATAAAAGTATTATCTCCTTAAACTTATTCTTAAATAAAGAGATGTAACACCGCTTATAAAATGTTTATTTTTTTAACACAATAACTCTGACTTAGTTCTTTTTTTAACTAAACCACTCTAAGGGTCAGGTCACACCGAGACGTCACGCGACGACAGCGCGTCTCTGTATGACCTGACCCTAACTCAGTTATTTTTTCCCATGACAGCACTAACGGAGACTGTAAATATGTGTTTAGGGTGGAAGGTTATTCGTGTATGTGTGTGTGTATGTTACCATTTTCTGTAAAACTACTGGAACGATTAAGATGTACGAATAGTTTTTAGGACGGTTGTTACGGATATATAGATTTATACACACTTTGTACTGTAGCGGAAACATATCATACATTAAAGATCATCTGATACCTTTTAAAGCTATTCTACAAACTTTTTTTTAGTTTAACCTGTCTTGTGTCTGTAATCAAATCTTGTAAGTAAAACCCACTTCCCGGTGTTCGATTGAGTTTAAATTTTGCATACACACGTAACCGTACGACAATGCAATATAATGATGCCATAGAGCTGGTCTGATGATGGAGCCGAAAGGTGGCCATAGGATCTCTGTTACGAAACGGCGCTACCCAATCGAGTTAAGGCTTGTTTGATTTGTCTTGACAAGTACTCTGGTCTTAAACGATAACCAGGGTCTGATAAAAGCTTGTTTATAAAAAAAAAAATTAAATTTACGTAGGTATTTTGTTGTTTGTAAATTAAGAAAGTCGCGTGCAACTATAACACACGAAAGAAGTGAAATTTGAACGTCACTGAGATGATTTCGTCTCATTCTTTTGCACTTATAGCACTATCCGTCCTTTTCCTGTCAGATTCTTTCTAAGAGATCGTTGCAACAATTCGATCCCGTAACTAATAAGTTTAACAAAGCAGTTACTTAATGCATTTCAATTGTATGCAGATAAGTATGTTTAATATTGTAAGCCCTGACGAATATCTGGCAACATTATCAATTCACGCACAAACTCAATTATGTATGCAACATCCGGACCATTTTACGCACAGGCCGCGTGTGTCATTGATCTCCTTTGACACTTTCTGCGAACTTTGCAAAGATAACTATTGTGATAACTTGAAATCGTTGTTTAGGGTTCCCTACCCAAATGTTGCAAACAAAGCCCTATTACTAAGCTTACGCAGTCTGTCTGTCTGTCTGACCGACCTTCAGGGCTCTATCTTTTAGACCGAAGTAGGCAGAAACCTGAAATTATCAAAGAATATATGTTGTACCTAATAGCGGTTTTTTTAATAAAATAAAGAAGTAAAATATTCAGGGGGTTGTCCATACAAGAAAAATGGTTTTGTTCTTTTTGCTCTATATATATGGTAATAGGTAATAGGTACAGATAAGATTTAAACTTAAGATTATAATAGTGTAAGCTCTATCTATAGTAAAATAATAAAAACCGGGGAAGTGCAAATCTGTCTCGTGCATTCTGTGGTGCATAGGTACTATTATTGAAGTCAACTTCGAGGAGTTCACCTTTGAAAACTAAGCCGGCAGAGACGGGCGCATTCACTAGTATACATCGAAACCAATAATATAAGCACAATAAGATATACTCCGGAATCCGGGCCATTCGTAAGCTAAATCATGTGTAATGAGATGCAACCAACCTACGAACTTTTATCGAATCTAACTTATTGTGTTATTTTTAAAGCTCATTATGGCTCATTTAAGTTACACTTAATGACACATTACGCGAGAGTCAGATTCATAATGACGCTGTCAGGAATACAAAGTGGTTGTGCAAAAGGATGAGATTGAATTCTAGTGCTTTTAAAGAATAACGACTTTAAATTGCGAAAATCTTTATTTTTTAAGTGCTAGTAATTTCAAAATGTGGTTCAAGTTATCAGTATTTTGTTTTTTCATTTTGTGTTTTGAAACGGAGGCTTTAAAAGCAGGAGATGATGGAGTTTGCATCGTTAAAATAAGGTAACTTATTTTTTTTTTATTGAAAGTTAATATCTATTTGTACCCACTTTAAAGAAAGGAGGTTATCAATTCGACCCGTATGTATGTAATATTAATTGCACCATTCTTTTATGTTAGTCTATGTGGTCTTCCAAAAAGATGTGCAAAATTTCTTAAATGTATATAAGTATGTATGTATGTCCAGTTTTTCTCAGAAACCGAATTAAATTTTTTTTTTTTTTTTAATTACGTACCGTTCGACTTAGGAAACAGTGCAAGAGATTAAACATCGGTTCAGTAGTTTTTAAGATATCGACAGTAAAATGTGCAGGTACCTCTATAGATACCAATCACGTCGCCGGCACAGTGTATGTAATAGGACGGAAACGCGCAACTTATTTTGTGTATGAAACCTATTTCTAATATTTTTGCCGATTGTAAGCCGATTTTATACAACTAACGTGGCAAGCAAGCAGACTTTCCGTCTGATGTTAAGCGATCACCATAGCCTATGGAAGGAGCAAAGGCTACGCATTACTCACGCGTTGTAACTCTTATCTTTCCTTCTTGAAAAATACCTAACTTTTAAATTGATAAAGTAGGCTGTCATAAGGCTGTATTTTATGAACCGTGATAGTTATACAGTTAAAATTTTCACAGAAGATGTATTTCTGTTGCCGCTATAACAAAAAACACTAAAAAATTTTTTTCTTTTTTTCCCATTTATAATTTGCCATCAGTCGTAAGACTATAATCAAATATGTTGGGATGCAGTTGACGTTTTTAGAAGTATGAGGCCAATGTCCCATATTCAATATTTAAGGCAGTACATTTGCCCTTTTAAGTCTCTTAAATTTGTTGGGCTGGAGCAACATTTTGGTGAGAGGATTAGGATGAACAGTGAGCCGATCCTTGTAGTTTATTTTGTAACGCTCTATTTCCTCAGAGATAGTTGGGATTTCAAGATAAGAGTGGATTTCCTTGTTCCGGGCATACCAGGGAGCTCCTGCAATCACTCTTAAAATGTTGTCTTGGGTTCTCTGTAGGCGCTCAACGTTTGACTTGCTTGCAATGGACCACATTAGTATGCCATAGGTCCAGATTGGTTTTATAACAGCATTGTAAATGAGCAGTTTGTTGGTCAGTGACAATACAGATTGTTTTCCGAGGAGCCAAAGGAGATTCCTAAAACGAAGGTTGATTTCGTCTCGCTTCTTGTTTATGTGGTCTCTCCATGTGAGCCGTTGATCCAAGTGGAAACCCAAGTATTTAACACAATGAGTTTGAGGAAGTGTGTCTTCTCCTAGTTTAACTGGCGGACATAATCCTTTCCGTAAGGTGAATGTTATGTGGTTGGATTTCGAAGCACTTGCCTTTATTTTCCACTTTTGTAGCCAAGTTTGTGCTATTTTGAGCTGATTTTGCAGTTCGTGGCTCGCCTGTACGGGGTCCTTGTTACAAGAGAGAAAGGCTGTATCATCAGCAAAAGTGGCAACACTAATCATAGACGATAGTTGAGGAAGATCACACGTAAAAATGTTGTATAGCACTGGTCCAAGCACAGATCCCTAAGGTACTCCAGCTAAGATTTTTCGGAGAGTGGATCTGGATTCACCCTGCTTTACTTGAAACCATCTGTCAGCCAAGTAAGATTGAACAACAGGGAATATTGAGTGAGGCAAATATTTTTTTATTTTGCACAACGAGCCTTTGTGCCAGACTCTGTCAAAAGCCTGCTGAACATCCAAAAAAGCAGCTGAGCAGTACTCTTTCTTCTCCAGACACTGCCGAATAGTGTGGTAAACCCTGTGCATTTGCTCAGTTGTAGAGTGGTGTTTACGGAAACCAAATTGGTGGTGGGGAATGATGTCCACTTCACTAAGGCATTTGTTAAGTCTTAGGAGAAAGACTCGTTCCCAAAGTTTTGAGAGAACAGGAGTGAGGCTAATAGGCCTATAGGACGAAATTTCACTGGCTGGCTTCCCAGGCTTGAGGACCATGGTAATCAGTGAGACTTTCCACAGTTGAGGGAAATAGTTTAGTCTGAAAATAGCATTAAACAGAATTGTAAGAAACAAAATGCATTTCCTAGGCAAAGCCTTTAGAATCTGGGGAGTTATCAGGTCGTATCCAGGGGCTTTGTTCGGATCCATCTTTGCTATCTCTCTAGTTACTTCAGTGGGAGTTGTCATTGATATTAAGGGACATAGCTGAAAGTCCTGACTGAGTATTTGGTCTATCTCCTTATCATCATCACCAACGGGAGCGTTAGGTTGAAATACAGATTCTAGGTAGGTAGCAAAAGCTTCCGATTTTTGATCATCTGTTCGTGTCCATTTATTAGCAGTTCTGACTGGATGAGAAAACTGTTGGGATTGTTTTGTATCTCTTGTTATTTTCCACAAATTGTGCTCTCCACGGCCATTAGGTGACATATTCTCCAGCTTTCTCTTCAATGTTTCATTGGCTGAGTGTTTAAGTAAGCATTTAAGTTCCTTGATGGCACGATTGAGGCGGGTTTTGTCAGAGGGACAACGGGACTGCTGCCATATTCTTCTTAGTCGTCGTTTTTCCGCAATTTTACGCTTAATTTCTATAGGTAAGATGCGATTTGACTGGGAGACTTGCAGATCTGGGGTGTTTGCCCAAGCAGCGTTTTGTACAAGGTTTGTGATGTATACAGTGGCCTCGTCAATGTCTTCAGAAGTTTTCAGTGGAACTTTGAGGTTAATATTCTCATTAAGGTATTCTTGGAAGGATTCCCAATCAGTTCTGTGATTGCATAGAGATTCGTAGCCATTTTTGTTTGTGACTATTGAAGCGCTTATATTTAGTATGACAGGAGTGTGGTCGGATGATCCATCTAGATTTGCTTCAATTGTGGTATACAACTTTCCAATGTTTTTGGTAATGAAAAAATCTAGCAAGTCAGGTAACTTGTGAGGATCTGAAGGCCAATAGGTTGGTTCGCCAGTTTATATGGTTAGCAGGTGTTTTCTGTTAACGCATTTTTTTAATTCGCGTCCTCGAGTGACAGTTGTTCTCGAGCCCCAAGATTCATGCTTAGCGTTCCAGTCCCCTCCAGCTATAAAACGGTTGCCAAGTGTCTCCAAGTAGTGTGAGAACATGGACTCACTAATTTTGTGCTTAGTTGGGCAATACACAGCAGATAGATTTATAGCACCCATTTTGTCTTCCATCTGTACATTTGTTGCTTGTAAGTGGTCTGTGGCATATGGGTTAAGAGCGCAGTGTTTAATGCTTTTTTTGACAACAATAGCAGTTCCAGCATGGGCTTTACCATCAGGGTGAGGAGTCAGATATGTGCAGAAGTTGGGCAGGTTAATTCTACTTTTTGATGAAACATGGGATTCAGATATTAAGACGATATCTAGGTTGTTGGAGTTGATAAACATTTCTAGTTCGTTTGTGTTGGGTGCTAGGCCGTTAATGTTCCATTCCTAAAAAATAGAAAAAAAAATTAAGGGGGCTTTTTGAACACGATTCTGTGGCGTAAGTCTTCACTAGAAACCCTTATTGTTCGTCTCAATAAGGAACTACAGTATTTCGCACGAAATGATCTTACGCAATTTCGTATTCTCTTCGTATGTGTATGTGTTGTGTGTGTGTGTGTCAATGAAAGTTAATAATTTATACACTTTATTTTCAATTAAGATAAAAAGGTGAAGAGATATCTATTGTCAGGTGTCAGGTACCTTACGGCGCCGGGTATTGTTAAAAACCAAGCTGCGACTCGAACATGAGGCATTGTAGCTAAACATGTAAATTATGTTTCCCGCGACTCTGCAGCCGTTAGCTTATTAGCGTAAGAAAGTACATGTATGTACTTGCGCTGATTGCCTACCAGAGGCCAGGTTAGGCGTTTGAACCCCGGGACTGACACACGCCACTTCCAGGAGTCAGATGACTGACAAAAAGAAGGAAAAACCTTTGATAAAATTTAATCATTCAATGTATTTATAATCATATTAATACTGGTGATAAAGAAAGCGCTAAGGTACTAAATCCAATGAAAAAACATGTTTAGTGATATCTACGAGGTACGAGTCATAACTCTTAATCCTCAAATGTACCTACAAAAAACTCTTACTTCATTACTGAACAAAAGCTAATTAATTAAAATTGTAATAATTAATTATATTATAATGATTAATTATATAGGAATTTAACAGTATATAATTATGAAATGACTTGCTCGATGTTAATTATTATCGAATGTATGTTTTACTATAGCACAGACGCTAAGCAGGAAGAATTTCGTTCAATGACCGGTCACTATTTGTCTCTGTAGCACGCGCATAATTATTTGCTGTCGCACTCGCACAGATGCAAGTACCGCTGTCATAGAGGAGCGCAACGGCAAATAATTATGCGCGTGCAACAGAGACAAAAAGTGACCGGTCATTGAATGAAATTCTTCCTGCTTAGCGTCCGTGCTATATACAAGTAAATCCTTAAAATTGTTTAAGAATTCATTTTCTATAGCAGCAAGCATCTAGCGTAGCCATTGACGTTTTAATGCTCCCTAGACGATTAAAAATGCTTGCCAAGCACATAGTTTTTTAAAGCTTTAGGAAATGCTTGACGTGCTTGACCAACAGACTACGTGTTGCCGATGTTTGATGAAAGTTTATATTTTTAAAATGCTTGTCGAAAATGCTTGATCGCTGGGGGATGCTTGCCAAGCAAATGTGCTATGAAACGACATGGTGAGGCCATATTAAGGGCGACAGTAGCGGTGGTGAGGAGGTGATTCGCACGCAATACGAAATCCACACTGTAATTACCGATAGAGACTATAAGCTCTTACTTATATCTTTGTACAAAGGTGCGCCGGTACTATAAGACCATCAAGAATCATCACTACAAAGACAAAAATAAAAAAATATGGGACCCACGCTCACGCATAAGGTGACTGTTGTAAAACGATATAAAATTGATCTGAACATTGGAGAACTCAAGAAAAAAATTTACTTATTAAGAACGAACTTTAATAGAGAACATTCAAAATATAAACGATCTATAAAACTTTATGGATCGGGTTTGGGAGAAAATGTGCCATTACGTTATTAATTGATATTACTTATCATTATATAATTATATAAAAACGAAAAGAGTGGTGCTAAGCTGTCATCTGTCTAATTGCAACAAGCTAACACCTTTTTGCTTACTTTGCTAATAACTGATCGCTAAAATATCTTGAAACGAGACGATACATATAATCCAGAATGCGTTTTTCACGGTTCTGTGGGCACCTGATAATCTGTAGTTGACAATTCTGCGTATTTTGGCTGATCGCATTTTGCTCCAACTTCGACCATCATAAATTCGTAGTTACCATTTACAGTGGCTATCAAAACAATACTTTGAGTTAGTTTGTAATTAAAATAGTATGACCCAGAGTTTTAAGGTTTTTGTATTTGTATTTGTTTTAATAGGCTAGTGTACTCTGAGGCGACTCAAATACAAATGAACGTCAAGCATCTTTGACGAGCTATCAAAAATGCTGCAGGCCATCCTAGACGGTCAAAAATGCTTGGCCAGCACGTAAATGCTTAGCGAACATTTTTGATCGTCTACAGGGAGCCTAATATATCACCAGGGCTAATACTAGCGCGTTTTTTTTCGTGCCTTAATCAGAGTAAAAAGCTGTGGTATCGTCAAATCAATATTATTATTATTATTATAAATAGTCGCACAAGATACCTACTTTTATATTTTTAGTATGTTAGCCTATTTTTGCCTTGTTCTGTACTCAAAGGGTGAAACGGGACCCTATTACTAAAAGTTCGCTGTCCATTTGTCTGACCATCTGTCACCAGGCTCTCATGAACCGTAATAGTTAGACAGTTGAAATTTTTACAGATGATGTATTTCTGTTGCCGCTATAAGAACAGATACTAAAAAACAGAATAAAATAAATATTTAAGGGGGCTCCCAAACAACAAATGTGATTTTTGCCGTTTCTATAGATAATGCTACCCCTTAGAACCCTTCTTGCGCGAGTCCAACTCGCACTTGGCCGGTTTTTTAATAACGGCAAAAAACCAAAGGTGTACAAAAGGCGGAAAAGAATGCTTGTTCAAATCACAGGGGACTGTCTTATAATGTTTTGTGCAGGGGACAGTTTTTTTTGTCTGTAAATTATATAAAATTTTGACAAGAAAATCAATACAAATTAAAGAATCCATTAAAAAATTAGATATTGATGTAAGGGTTTTATGGTCCGTCAGTTTGCTTTAGGGCCTTATTTTTTAGTTTTTAATGTATTTTTGAAGTCGGCTTATTTTTTTTTTGTTGCCACAAAATCGTTGCACATGCGGTCGTTAATGACGACGTAAACGATGAACGTTTTTAATGTTTGACAAAAGAAACGGAACATTGGACAGCTATAAGAAGAAACTACAAGGGCTCGGATTTACCATATATTATTTTGTTTTTCTCATTCATAGTAGCGCCTTTTCAGGCAGAATACAAGACGCGAAATGTAATTTTCTAGTTTAACTATGGTTTCCTGGTCGGACCCTTATCAAATTTAAATGAGACCATTCTGGAGGTAGTCGCTTTCGATACATGTAAAAATCGGGTCACAAACAACGAAATTATGCGGCTCCGTGGTTCAATGATCCGACTGCTGAATCGAGGGGCGTGGGTTCGATTTCCGCACTAGGCAAATATTTAAAGTTTGTGTTTTTCTTGAGACTGGGTAATTTCTATGTATAATATGTACACACATTTACAAAAAAGTCTATATAACTAAGTATTTGTATCCATTGTCTGGTTTCCATAGCACAAGCTTTGCTCAGTTTGGGACCAGACGGCACTGTGTGTTATGTCTCAAAATATATTTATACAAAAAAACATACATAAAAATAAACAGGCCAATTTAGTACGTTTATGTATTGAAGATGATTACGAAGGCTTAAATTAGCACGCCCAAGTACCTACATAAAGTGTTCCTTACATTTACTTCGTTTACGAAGAATGTATACGGAACAATGATAACCCTTTTGATGCCCTATATGTTATGCCTTTACAGTTCAAGTATTAGGATAATCTACAACTTTAATGTAGTTTTTTCCATTTACACAACCTAGTTCAGTTTCCTGGAAACTAGATAATATAATCAGCTGACCTCTTTAAGATATTTATTAACATTGCTGAATGTTGTAATGACGATAATGAAATGGAGAGACGATCTGAATCAAATAATATTTTATCTACTGCTCTGTTTCAAAATTTTCCAAATATAAATCTGAGACCTGTGTTGAAACGATCTTCATTTCAATGCACTGTATCGTAAAGGCAATCTTCTTAAAAGGAACTAAGCAAAGAATCTACAGCCAAAACATTTACATGCACTAAGATTATCTACACAGAAAAAAAGGCGCGATAGGCACCTATGTCATGGGGGTAAAATAATCCGTAAGGCTTTACTGAGTCACTAATTAACTAATTTTTTCCTTTACATAAGGAATTGTTCTGTAGCTTTGGTGTCTAGCACAGCGGGCAGGAAATAAATTTTAAATTCAATGTATACGTAACGCACACTTCTGTTGAATCTCACCGGAGCAGACTGCTCGTCCCAACCAAAACCAGCCCCGCGCCTTTTGTTTTCAGCTTGCTTTAAGGCAAAACTCCATGTATTTGTTAGGTATAATATTTTTGTGACGTCAGTCAGTCAATTTTTAATTATATTCTTTAAAGAAAGTCAGGGCATAGCCCTTTCCATAGCTTGCTAAGCGAATTTTATCTTGTTGATGAGGCCGACTATCAGAGCCCACGTTTCCGCGCCATAGGTTATGGCAGGCAAGACGCATAGACTTGCCTTTAAAAATTGGAGTATGGTCGACGGGAAGACTACCGCACCTTTACTCCCCAGAATTCTTCCGTCTACTTCTTTATTGCAATTGTTTCCACCTATTGTACCTAATTTAGTGTAGTTTGCAAACTGATATATTTCGAGAAATACGCTTATACTACGTGATTGAAATTAGTTTCGAGCACTAAAAGAACCCCTAAATGTTTATATCATAAATGTAAGAAGGTAACATTATAATATTTTGATACACGCCAATGCTAGCTTTCGTCGTTTTTGGTCATCTTAAAATTATCAAACAACTGTTGACATTATCAGTATAAAAAGAATAAAAAAACCGGCTAAGTGCGTAACAGACTCGCGCAGCGAGGGTTCCGTACCCACCTCCATTTACGTAATTTACAAACACAAACAAAAACAAAAAGTGTGCCGCTAAGCGGTCACCTATCCAATTAGTGACCAAGCCCAAGTTGCTTAACTTTGATTATCGTTTCTAACAAACACTTATGTTACTGTTTCGCTTAATAATAACTAGATTACGCTGTAACGGTTTTTTTTCTGACTCACTATGCAGTAATGGCTGATGCAGTCATTATTGCTCCACCGGACTTTTGGGCCGAGACTCTGAAAGAGCCAATATAGCGCCCAACGCTCAAGGGCTCCCCTCGGCTTGGGTTGTCGCTCTCGGGGTCGTCCCTTCGACCAGCGTGAGCCTCGAGCCTGAAGGTGAGTCAAAATCAGGAGAGGAGTTTCCCGTTACGGGGTTGCTATTGCAGTGAGTGGGGGCGAGAAGCGCTCTGACGCTCTTGGATACTTCGTATATGAACTGTAACGGTAATTCAAAATGGTAAATGGCTCGGGCCCGTCTCACACATGGCCGGTTTTAATTATTTATTGTTAAACTTTATAGTTTACACACACTATGTTCACTGCAAGATTATATGTGTTACTGTTTTTAATACAGAGCAACTAGATTATAATATAAGTTTGTACCCCGTACCGCCATGCGTTGCGCCTACATTCCAATTTTTACAATAAGGAACTGGTTTTTTTAAAAAAAAAATTTTAAAACACTAATTAATTTAGTTAATAGGAAATAAAACTTAAAGAAACAGAGGAACAAAAGAAAGTGACTGGTTTGAATTAGGATTGGGACGAGACTCTGGTCCGTTCAGCGATGTGACGAAGAAGCGATGCTATATCTAGTCAACAAGTAGTGTAGGGTTCAGTTGAGGTTAGCAATAACCCTCGCTGTCAAGGGGTATATTAGAACGTAAATATTGTTTTGGCACACCCTCAGTATTTTTTGACGAGCTATCTGACGACTTCTACACTATGCGTTAGACGAGAAAAAGAAATATTCCCACTTTACAACTAGGAGAGGGACCCTAAAAAATTTTTTTTAATTTTATTTTACCACTTTGTCGGCAATTAATATGTATTTATCTGCCACATAACAGCTTTTTAGTACTAATGGTATCTAAGCTAAGCCGTGAACAGACAGACAGACGGACGGACATGGTGAAACTTTAAGTTTTTCTCGTTGAGTACGACACCTGTACCTAAATTAAAGCTATGGCCACCAAAATACTGAATAAATGCACAAAACACAAATTGTGTTGATAACAAACGAAAACATCTCCATTAATATCCATAGCACTGAGAGCGTAAAACCCGCGACTTCGTTTAGATCAGCTCTCGTTTAGTTATGATTGTTACCTTCTTGATTAGCTAATTTGATTTTGTACTTAAAATTATACCAAATATTGTATTTACAAGAACCTCATGGAGTTTTAAATTACTAGGTCCTTTGACTCGCTCCCTAACCCGACAAAACAGTCAGCGGTGGGCATGACGAGAAGCATGACGTGCGGCATGACGAGTAAAGTGCCCACACTAATCTCTGCCCTCTTTCCTCGCTACTGCCCATGTCAATCAACGAGTGTGTAGCAGGGCTTAAAGCACTTTTGGTTACAAATAATGTCCCCAACAAACCCATGTAGACTCGCGTAAAATGGGCTATTGTTGCCAAGAGCGACAACCTAAGCCGAGGCACCCCCCGCGGGGAGCCCTTCAGCGTTGGGCGCTATATGGGCTGAGGCTCCTTCAGAGTCTGAGTCTGAAGCATAGTGGCTGCAACAGCCAACTGCATAGTCAGTCCAGAAAAAAATCCTATTGTTACACTCCATATTTTTATATCTTGTAGGTACTTTCCACTAATCCTACTTATATTATAAATGTGAAAGTATGGATAGATGGATGGATGTTTGTTACTCAGTCACGCTTCAACCACTGGACGGATCGAGATGAAAATTGGCACACAAATAGGTTAGGTTCTAGATCCTATGTTCTATACAGAGGCTACTTTTTATCCCGAAAAATTCAAAAGTTCCAGCGGGAATAATTATAACCGAGCTTTAACTATCTATAGCTACAGTTATATAGCTTGCTATGGCAAATTTCATTAGTATAATTAAGGAGTTCCACACTGATAACCGACTTTAGGGCGGGCGAAACCGCTGGTAAAGTCTAGTATCACGTAAACAACGGGAAGCAAGTGATATTGTGTGTGCCACTTGTTTCCCGTTGCTTGAAAATCATTTTACTTCACCTGCCTCACTTTACTGACTTCAAAAAACCCTGGTACATTATATTTTTTCTCTTGTCAATTTATTTATCTTAATGCCTTATACCTGCCTACGCACCTGTTGGTTATCTTCCCAAGCACAGTAGTATTGTATGAATTCACTTTTTCGAATATGAGTAAAAAAAATAAACAAACTAGACCGGAATATTTTGAAGTAGTTTTCTCTAGGCTTTTTTATACTTCTTAAATCAACACTAAATAACTTTGGGAATTTCTCCAGCTACATTGATATAATTAAGTAAATCTACAACATACACATATGCCTTTAATGTTACTATGAAATCTTATAATCCATCAAGGTATCATGATTTTCATCACTGATGCTCTAAAAGTAACTAGTATTTGACTCGGAACGCGGGATGCAAATAGAAAATTTGAAAGTCGATCGAGGCTTTCACCAAGTCATTTTTTTATCAAACAATTGCATGAGTGCGAAAGAAAGTCGAAAGAAAAAAAACACCGTTGGTTTTTTTGTTCCTATTTCAAAAATTTGCGGGAAGCAGATTTAGTTCTTTTGGCGCGAATCTTAAGAAGGAGTGATGTTTTTGAAGTGAAAACTTCTTTAGCGGCGTTGTGCACTTTTTTTGGTATGGGTAAAAAATGATAAACTCGCGTCAGGTCACGTGTCCTAATCGTGGAAATTCGTAAGACGGAAACCGTAATGCCACGCCTATTATAATTTTTATTTTTAGTATTCGCGATTATGAGTAGTACAGGGAGGTTGGATATGGAATTTTAATTCTATGACAGATTGCGATGTCAAATATACTACGTCAAAAAAGTAAATAAACAAACATTATTATTTCTTGACAATGTCAAAGACATGTCTTGTGACATATTTGAGTGTTAAGCGCGAATCGTGTGTAAAGGTTTTCACTTCTGCCGGCACTCCCGGAGTGCAACTCTTTTTTCTTTTTTTCTGTTTAATTTTTCTAAATTCATTTAGTGAGTTTCGATGTATATATTTTAGCAATTTTATACGAAAGCGTGTTAAGAATTGTGCAGCGGAGGCTCATGAATAGTAAATTATAAAGAAATAAGCAAGACATGACGCGCAATATGTGAAGATCCATACGCCAAATCTCCCGCCCAATTTTGGTACATGAAAACGAGGACGCGCGGTAACGCCTGCGCTACGATACAATGTTATTGACATTGGCAAATGCATAAATGATCACTTCCTCCCTCGAAACTTACATTTCATGTTCAACAATATACTATTGAATATGTTAGTTTAGTTATATGTATTGTGTGAAAAAGGGAACAGACATTATTAGACAATATGAGTTTAATCATGTAATAAAACAACAATTCTAACAACCAAATCTTTTTGTGATTTTTCAGCTCTCAAAAGTCAAGGATAAAAGCATTCGGAGTGGTCGTCAATAAATGGTGCGGGAAGAAAAGGTGCGTTGTAAGGAAGACTAGAAAAGAGGTGAGACCATTAATCAGTTGAAGTCTACTTAGTAAAAACTTTTTCTACCTCGTTGTTTTTTTTTTTTTTTTATTTGCTGAATTAACAAATAGTAAAATAATTTTGTCACTTGAATGGTGAGTGAGATACAAACTTACCAATGGGCACCAGTGATTTAATTAAGATTCAGACGGAGGCATTGGCATTTTTGCATGTTGCCTAAACATAGCGAAAGCGTTCGATCGGGTCTGGCACCGGGGTCTTCTATTGAAGTTGCCATCTTATGAACTGCTCGACAGTTTGTACAAAAGAGAGACTAGCTTTCTGTCCTGCAATTCCTCCTTAAAATAATTTATTGACTCAGTTCAGAGACAAGTTGTGAGTGAGAAAAAAGTTGATGATCGCAAGAAGAGAGACTTTTTCTCCTTATGTGTTGTGTTGGTTGGGTACTAAAGAATTGTTTAAAAAAAATTGGAAAATCCAAAAGTGCACGCCTCATAACGGTCATTCACATTTAAAAGAAATATTCTAAAACAAAAACTCAAGTTTTTTAAAATAAAATAACAAATAAGGTGAGGAAAAAATATACTATAAAATAAAAATAAAAAATATATATATAGATATACAGTATACAGTGGTATATTAGTTTTTTTAAATTATAATTAAACGACAGTACTTAGAACGTTAATATTAACTAGGAATCAGCACAGTGTAATACTTTATATATTAAAAACAAAAGTATTCCGGTAAGATGAATTTTTCGACCAATTTCTCTGCCACATACATGGTCACATAAACACAGACTCACGGACGTCCAAGAATGATTAGTTTTAATGTTATTATTTATTATATTAAACAAATTAATTGTTTATAAAATGTACCATATGTGCTAGACAGATTATTTAACTTCATATTAGTGCACTCATATTATCCTGTAAGTGTTATATTAAAAAAAAAACGTCATTTAAGTTTCGAAAGACTGGGTTTTTTAACATGTCGAGAGTAGAGCACTACCTCACCGCTCCGCTTATGAGGCGTGCATATGAGGCGTGCAATAATGCCCACGGCTACTTTCTATCTAATACTATAGACAGAACGTAAATAGACACGCACTGCGGTTTCAGAGGTGTTTCGTCATGTGACGTTTTAGATTGTGGAATAAACTCCCTATCAAGGTTTTCCCTATTGGGGCGATATAGGATTGTTCAAAAAGGAAGTATACAGATTTCTAAAGGATCGGCAACGCGTAAGTAATGACTCTGATGTTGCAGGCGTCCATAGGCTATGGTAACAGCTCAACATCAAAGACGTAAGCTTGTTTGCCATCTCGTTGATATTAAAAAAAAAACTTGGATTGTATCAATTTAGGTTTTAACCAATTTAAAACCTTTCATGGTTATTTTAAAATGTTTAACAATCGATTCACTATAAAAAGGCAATTAAGTACATATAGTTGTTTTTCTATTAGAGCAACGCAAGAACATATAAGAGGCTAAGGCATATATGTGTCGTTCGCATAGGCTATTTAAGGAATTTTTGGGAGAAAAATAAGTAATTTTAAATAATTGAATAAGGTGATACAAAGACTAAAATATATAGAGAGGATAGGTTCAATTCAGATAATATATAAAGTGTATCACAGGGCAGCACATTAGCATCCCTTATGCCTAACTCTGAATCAACTTCGTATTACCTAATTTAAAAAACTTTTACATAACGATGCTACAATACTATTTACCAATTAATTTCCGACTATCAAAGAATATGAAATAATGAAGATAGATTTTAAATCTGTATCTTCATCTTCATCGATGACCTTAATCAGCAGCTTCAAGTGTTTACACATATAAATTAGATTTTTAAAGTTTCATATGTATTAAAAATTGAGATCACTTTTACCCAACCTGCTTTTTGAAAAAACTTTGCTGTACATTTGAGTTCTAGTATTAAATATGTAACCACTTCTGTTTTTATTTTCCAGACGTATACTGTATCAACGAATCAAACAGTGTGCTGTAAGGGGTGGGAATACAGAAGCGACAATGATACCTGCTCAGCGTCGTGCAGCACCGGTTGTGTTGAAGGCCGGTGTGTTGCACCAGATGTATGCCAATGCGCCGCACCACTATACCTCGATCCAGAGCACAAAAATAGATGCATCAAACCATACTGTCAGACAGATTGCTACAACGCAGAATGTGTTTCGAACAATACCTGTTCTTGTAAAAAGGGTTTCGTCACTCATAATTCTACACATTGCGCTCCTACCTGTGATCCAGGATTTGTTTTAAACGAAAAACTGGAATGTACACCAAAATGTGATAAGGCGTGTTTTAACGGCAATTGTACAGCACCAAATGTTTGCACATGTAATCCTGGCTACAAATCTAAAGGTAAATTCGCATGTGAACCTATTTGTGATTTTGACTGCACAAATGGTACATGCGTAAAACCAAACACCTGCTCATGTAATGAAGGATACCTTCAAGCCAATGCAAGTTATTGCATTCCAAAATGTAGTTCATGTCAGAATGGTGATTGCAAGTCACCTAATATTTGTACTTGCCATGAAGGATACAAGAAAATAGATGGGGTTTGTCAGCCAGTTTGTAAAAACACTTGCGTGAACGGTATTTGTACGGCGCCTGAAGTGTGCTCTTGTCATAGAGGCTACCTTAGAAATCAGAGCAAACCACATGTATGCGAAAAACCTGAATGTAAAACATGCAATGAACGTGGGGAATGTATCGAAGCTATGTAAGTATTCTTTCTTTTTATACGTTCGTTTTCACGTGGACTAAAAGAATTAAATAAAACCTCTATTACAAAGGTCATCCATCATTTCTACTGATACTTGTGTCTATGGACACAATTAAGGGCAAACAAAAGTCACATATATTCCCTTTAAGGCCATTTCTACGGTCCAATAGCGCCGCCATTGGATATTTTATATTTACTGTTCGTAGAAAGCGTATTTCAAAAATTTGATTAAACGAAAGTTACAAGCTATTTGTAGAGTGTTTAATATTGTTTCTATAACATATATCTCTAAGTTGTAAATAGCATATTTGTTACAAGTGGGCCCTTTAAGAATATATACTATTTCCAACTCGCATGTTCATTCTAGAAACATTACTAATCGTCTTAAACATACCTTGTGACTAGAAAGAAAATAGTTCTCGTTTCCAATTTTTGAAATACGCTTTTTAAGAACAGTAAATATAAAATATCCAATGGCGGCACTAGTTAACCACACGGATGGACCTAAAGGGAATATATATACATTTTGTTTGGTCTTAAACGTGTCCATAGACACAAGTATCCGTAATAAGTTTATTTTAAAAATATGTGTACTTTGCAATTACTATAAAATTAAAAAGGATTTACCCCCTTCCCTAAAATTATTAGAACGCCTAACTGCCTATGACTCAATATTATTATATACATTGAACGCCTGTTTATTCATTTATAGCAAACTTGCTTTGTTTTTAACGTTGCTATCGGGGCCGCACCTAAGTTCCAAACGCAACCTGTTTTTTGTTTCTGGCAACACTCTATGGACCACCATCATTAGTCTGCAGAATTAAAATAACCTATTGTCTCAGAAAAGTGTTTTGTTTTTATATTTAATAGTGATTTGTGCCAGTTACATTGAAGTATGGACAAACTTGTGGACTAAGGGAAGTTAATTTATATTTCTGATTTATTGTTTTTATTTAGATCTAGTCCCTATCTTTATGTCTCCTCAGATTCATTAAATCACTGTAATTAGGTCCTTAGGTCCCCTTAGAAGACATTAGGACACACAGACGTTGTACATGTAGGTACATCGATACAATTAAGTTAAGTCACCTTGTATTAATTAGGGTTTTTTTTTTTTTTATATACCACTAAGGTGGCAAACAAGCCTACGGTCCGCCTGATGGTAAGCGGTCACCGTAGCCTATGGACGCTTGCAACACCAGGGGCATCACTCGCGCGTTGCCGACCCTTCAGAAATCTAATAACTTCTTTTTTGAAGAACCCCATACTGTAGTCCTTAGAGAAAACCTTGGCAGGGAGCTCATTTCACAACCCAAGGGTTCGCGGGAGGAAGTTTCTCTGAAACCGCACTGTTCGCGACCATTTTGGTTCCAAAGTGTGAGAATGAATTCCCTGTCGATGGCGAGCGGTGCGTTGGTAGAAAGTATCCGTGGGCATCATTTCGAACAATTCCTCAGAACACAATCCATTGTACAAGCGGTAGAACACACACAGGGAGGCAAAGTCTCTCCTCAGACTTAAGGGCTCGATACCGCAAGTGAGTTTGGGATCGTCGACAATTCTCACAGCCCGTCGTTGAACCGAGTCAAAAGGTCCAAGCTGGTATCCGGGTGCACCCGCCCAGAGATGGCAGCAGTACTCCATATGGGGCCGGACTTGCGACTTGTAAAGTAGCAACCTTTGCCCCGACGTGAAGTACTGCTTCGCTCTGTTGAGTACACCAAGTTTTTTGGACGCCAGCTTTACCTTGTCTAGCAAATGATCTCGGAACTGAACATCGCTGGAGATGTCAACGCCAAGGATCCCAATGCTCTTATAGATGGAGAGGGGAGTGTTCTGGAATTGTGGGACTACAGTGAATGGGGTTTTCTTAGCGGTGAACGCGCAGACTTGTGTCTTTGAAGGGTTGAATCGGACCAAGTTTTCCCGCCCCCAGTCAGAGATCTTGGACAGACCGATCTCGATTTGAGACACAAGTTCTTCACGCTTTTCCTCCACAACGGAACGTGGGATGCTTGCACGGCCCGTGTAATAAGCGTCTCCAGTACTGTCATCTGCATAGCAATATATGTTGTTGATATCCAACATATCATTGATGTGCAGTAGAAACAGCGTAGGAGACAGCACAGAGCCTTGCGGGACACCAGCATTAATGTCCATGCTATCAGAGCAACTACCGTCAACTACGGCTCGTATGCTTCTGCCGGACAAAAAGCTAGCCACCCATTTGCACAAACCCTCGGGCACTCCGTAAGAAGGCAACTTCGATAGAAGACCCCGGTGCCAGACCCGATCGAACGCCTTCGCTATGTCTAGGCTACATGCCAATGCCTCCCCCTGACTCTCAATGGCTAGTGCCCATCGGTGTGTGAGATACACTAGAAGGTCACCAGTTGAGCGACCGTGGCGAAAGCCATATTGACGGTCAATGATCAGGTCGTGTTTTTCTAGGTATCTCAAAAGCTGTGTGTTGATCACACGCTCCATCACCTTGGAGAGGAGAGAGGTTATAGCGATAGGCCTGTAATTCGATGGATCTGATCTATCGCCCTTTTTGGGCACCGGGTGCACATTTGCAGTCTTCCATGAAGACGGAAATTGCCTAGTGTGGTAGGAAAGCGTGAAGAGGCGCGTGAGTACAGGACATAACTCAGGAGCACACTGCTTAAGCACCACTGCTGGTATGCCGTCTGGCCCACTCGACTTATGAACGTCTAGGGAAAGCAACGCCCGCCGGACCTCGCGCTGTGTTATAGTGATTTCCGGCATGGTCTTACCGCACCACGGTAAAGTAGGTGGTACAGCGCCTTCGTCGTTCACATTCGAGTTAGAGGCAAAGAGACTGCCCAATAGATCGGCTTTCTCTTTTGCTCTGTGGGCCAAGTCACCATCGGTCTTTCGCAGTGGTGGTAATGACGACTGGCAGAAGTTCCCCTCGGCAGCTTTAGCAAGCGACCAGAAAGCACGACTCCCAGAAGGATAGCTCGCAAGTCGCCCACCTATTTTGCCGATGAATTGGAATTTTGCTCTGGCAGTTGCTTTCTTACTTAGTTGTACCTGTCATATTAGACACAACATTCTTCTATAAAGCTAACATTAGAGCTTTGTATATTAATCTGTCATACGAAGGTGTATGACTAGCTTTAGTACCAATAAGGTGGCAAACAAGCTTGCGGTTCGCCTGATGGTAAGTGGTCGCCGCAGCCTATGGCTAATATCTTCTTTCTTGAAGAACACAACACTTACACTAAATCCTACTGACAGTAGGTACAATATTTTAATAAATAAGAGCTTTATGCTATAAGTTTGTTTGAGGTGTTAGATTAGTAAAAATTACATAAGATATATGTTAATTAGAGGTAAGATTTCCATTTTTCCTTTTTAGTTAAATAAACAGTTTACTAACTTGACATGTAGGTTAAATTTATCTCAGAAATTTTATAACATATTACATAAACAACCTCTCAAATTGAGTTTTGACTGTTATATTTTTGGCGTTTTAGGGTTATATCCATGTATATTTATGATAATGATGTACTTACCAAAAATCCATTTGTTACCTCTGATCCCGGTGGAATATAATGACCTACCTTCCTACCTACCTACCTACTACTACCTGATATGTATGCACAAGCAGAGACGTTACTATTCGTAAAACAATTTGATACATAACATATTTACATATAATATCATACCTAGTGGTATATCAATGTGGTTTCATTATCAATAGGAAAATTCTTAGTTATTATATTGAATACGAAGCAAATACAAGTACATACATACATACATACCTACATGTATAAGTTTTGTTAATTTTATTTTGGCTATCGATTCTTCCTATGTAGGTATGTATATATATTTCGCGGCACTAGATAATTAAGGTGCTTGTAAATATCTTTTAGAGCGCTTTTTCACACTTTTGATAACGCCAGCTTTGCCACCAACACTTATTGTTCGTGTAGCTTTGAAACGTTACCAAAAAAATTTTTGATTGCAAAACGATTCAGTTATTCACAAATAAATCAAAACCTATGTAGTGCAGTCATTGAAGCGAAAAATAGGGTCTTACCTCCGATTTTTTTTACTGTTAAACGATTTCCATGAGATTTTGGAATTAGGCTCATCTTACCACAACCCCTTAATGGAAAAATTGACATTGAGCCATTTTATCGCTAGAAAACGTGTTTAATATTAAGGGGTGAAATTGTAAAGTGTTTTCTAACACAATTACCTTATAATAAAATCATTTTCAACCCCTTGAAAATCTTACAACCCTTGCAAACAACCCTTAAATTGAAAAAATCACAAAAAATTACTTTGGTATTACATAAAAAGATTTAAGTATAGAGTAAATAATATTTTATGTTCTCTATCTTAGTTATTGAATTTTTAACCCCCTTTCGACCCTTAAAAACTACCCCTTGATAAAAAATTGTTTAAAAAAAATTCTTTTGATGAAATGAAAAGGATTTAAATGTTATTCCACATTCTCAAAAATGATTATCATATTCTCAAGCTTTTTAAACCCTTAAAACTACCCCTAAATTAAAACAGTAAATATATATGATTACACATTGAAAAATAATTTAATTATAAAGTAAGAAATCACCATTTATTGAGCAACACACATACTTACTTTCATTCAAATGTGTTATATGAACGTTGGTATGTATTTATGCCTACGTTTCCAAAATATAAGTCCATAATATATACATGAGACAATAATTTTGGGTCTCTTTAGCAAAATACGATTAGTTTTTAGACCATAACTCCTTCAATTTTGATGCTATCACAACTTATAAAACACCATTTTAAAGAAAATTAAAAGAACTTAAACTTTTTTCAATTACAATATTTAGTGAAAAACCTTTTATTTTAAAATGGTGAAGGGTCAAAGGGCTCGAGAGAGACTGTGATTGCGCTGCCGCGCGCTCTTTTAACAATCATATCTCCGTCAATTTTTCTGTGACAGAAAAAAATAAACAAATTTTTTGTCAGAAAAAGACCTACATTTTTTATCATTATACTTTTATAAGTATCTTTCATCATTTTTGAGATATTATGAAAAGAAGGTGGTTTTGTAAAAATTAAAAAAAAAATCGTGATTTTTTTGAAAAATATGTATCCTAAAGCAGCCAAACTGCTACAATCTATCAAACTCTTTATATTAAAGTTAATTCTAGACGGAATACGATTAATTTTAATTTTGGTGGCAATGGCACATATGAAACCCATTGATGTAAAAGAAAAAACCATTAGATGTTCTGCTTATTTGCATTACAGTTCACTCATTTTACGCGCAAAAGACTTTTGACAGTGCTCATTTTAAAGCTTATTTCAAGCACTACAGAACCCTGTTTCATTAGAATGCATAAAATGTATCTGCTCGCCGCTAGATGGCATTGAATACATCGATTAAATTTCAGACAAAATAAAAAATGGCTTTGATCTTTAATATCTAGCTTAATATTGAACTTAGAACACTTTTTAAAAAACCGATTTGTTCGGTTTTTTACCTGCTACAATTTTGTTCATTATAAAATTTACGATAAAATACATATTTTTGGCGATATTTGCAAAAAACCGATGAAAAACGTGAAAAAAATTTAGAAATTTCAATTGCCAATAACTTGAAAGGTATTGGGTTTTTTTAAAAACTTTATAGAACATTTTTTTCTTAAAATTAGGCCTTCTATCGATATCCGATTATCTTAATCTTTTATTTTGAAAAAAAAAATTTACACCACCGAGAAGGGGTGGCAACCCAGGGTGGGTGCGGAGTTCAGATCATTTTCACTTTTGAAGTTAAGGGTAAGATGAGCCTAATTTCAAAATTACACGCAAATCAATTTTTCATTTATATAGACTTACTTGAAACTTAGTATAAGGCTCGCTAATAAAATAAACGGAACACGTATTTCGATTCTTTATATATTACGGTTTTCTAATATGTTTAATTTACTTGAAAAATACATTTTCAAAATTAATGATCGAGGATTTTTGAGGTTTTTAATATTAATCCCCTGTGAAAGGGGTGGCAAATTGGAAAACAATATCTTTATTATCAAATTTGCTTGACACCTGATATTGATGTTCTGTGCCACATTCAAGGACATACGTATTTCGTGATTTTCAAACTTCAGCCCCTAAGGAAATTTGTCTGCGATAAATTTTCTTTTTGGTTATTTTACTTGAAACTATGTGCTGTATATAAAACAGTCTCGAGATATACGGACTCTGGAATCTCAAAACCCGTGAATATACTTGCATACATATAACAATTTCAATTTATAAATTCATCCCCTAAAGTAAGAAAGGGTCTATTGTCGATTTGCTTGAAAGTGGGTATTTACACTAGTGTCATATACAATTAGCTTAAGGTCTAACAAGATTAGCCGCTTTACTGGTTTTGTTATTTACTATAATCTATGTCGTTTTTATCTCATTCGTTATATTTTTCATTTTATTTCTAAGCCAAATTGCTTATGGAATGTGCTATAAGGACACTTTTCAAATTCAGACTATAATCAGATCAAAGGAGTACAGTAGTCCAATACGAGCGAAGCCTTGATCGGAAAGTTAGTATTATGTAAGCCACTGGTCCACGGAATATGGAAAGGATAATGTTCGGAGCAGCTTTGAATAATATCATGATAAATGAACAGATCCGACAAAGTACCAAAGTCACCAACATAGCCCATATACCAAGCCCGCTAAAGTGGCAATGCCTATTGGGGCAGACGAGTCTTAGAATGTAGACCACGGATTGATAAGCGTAGCGTGTTGGTAAGTCCAACCAGGTGGATTGATAACCTAAAGAGGTAGCCGGAAATGGCTGTGTAAGAAAGGAGGAGGACCGGGTGTGGTGGCGATCATGGCGTCTATGTCCAACAGATGTGCTAATGAGAAGTGGACCCTTCCTTATTAAAAAAAACATCCATACTGATTTAAAAATGCCAATTTATTTTAAAAGTGATCTTTTTGGCACAATTTGATATTTTTGTCTCAAGTATTCAATAGCTTTAGTATAATAAAAAAAAACGGGTTGCACTCCGGGAGTGCCGGCAGAAGTGAAGACTTGAATATAATTTTTGATATTTTGGAATGGTTAGGGAATAATTTTGCACGAATTGCTTTAATTATCAGTATAAAAGTACTATCATTTATGTGGTAAAATACAATATTCATTTATTGTGCCCTATCGTACACAAACATGACAATTAATATTACATTAAATATTTAACACTTCAGAACTTCGCCGCACGGTAGAAAGAGAGGGGGATACTCCCTCTCCTACTCTCCCTCCGTCTTACGAATTTTCGATCAGGTCACGTGATCCTGACGCGAGTTTAACATTTTTTACCCATCACAAAAAAAGTGCACAACGCCGCTAAAGAAGTTTTCACTTCAAAAATATTGACAAAGTCGTTATAAATACCATAATGATAATAAAATAAATCTTATAGTCAATTATTATCCTTGTCGCCCTTTAAAGGTGTAACTAACCACGCTGTTACTTGACGATTTATCCCTGTTCTTCATTGTTCCCAAAAGAAACCTTTTACGTAATTCTTGCAACTATAATAATATATGTCGATATCATCCGATCACCTCAATTCGTGTGATTTCCGAGGTAAGAAAAATTGCCCGGGATGATAATGCAAGTGTTTTTTATATTTAATTATGTAGTTACCAAATTCTGCGTAAATAAAGTTTATGCATTCACAATAATTCTGTCAATGGAATTTATTGTTTGAGGTTTTATTTAATCAGTGACAGAAATTATTTCAGTATGTCCAGTACATACATAGATGTTGTTTTGGTCATCATAGACCATAGTTCCCACTGTCTGTGTTTACTGTTTGTGTCTATTATTGTTAGATTGAAAGAGAAACGTATTGAACCCCTGGAATGACTTTATATACCTAAAAACGTTGAATAAATAATAAATTACACAACAAATGTGTATTTTCATTTAATTATCGGAAACATGATTACGTTAAACATGTTTAATTAACGCAGTTTGCTTACTATCATAGCACAAGCTAAGTGTGCGGTTTTGCTCAAACCCCTGAAGAACGTTTAGAGTATATAATTATAGTAAACGATAAGAAATAAAATTCGGCCAAGTGCGAGTTGGACAGGCGCACCCAGGAATCCTTACCTACCACCATTTACGTAATTTACAAATACAAACAAAAAAAGTATGCCGCTAAGCTAAGCTAAGCCCGGCGTTGCTGAAATTTGTATATATAATTAATGTGTAACTGTTTCTCTTAATGATAAGCTAGATGGCGCTGTACCGGTTATTTAAAATTGTGTTGGCTTGGTCGTGTCTTACACTTGGCCGGTTTTTATTATTTGTTGTTATACTTTAGAGTTCACACTATTTTTCACTGCAAGTTTGAAGTTTGTATGTCTTTCTGTTTTTACGGTGGAGCAAAAACAACGAAAATGTGTTGCTTGCATGGGGACCCTCCTTAAATTGAACTTTTTTTTATTTAATAGATAACACATATTCTGTGAAAAATTCAGGCTTCTACCTATGTCGGTCTACAAGTTTAATGGTTGGGCAGACAGACAGACACATTGTCTTAGTAATAGGGCTCCGTTGGCACCCTCTGGGTACGGAACCCTAAAAAACAGATCTTACTAAAATATTAATGCATTAGCCTGCACGCTCGCAACCCTATGCCAGATTGCCTAAAATGCCGGATTCATTAGATGACACTCATAAAGAAAAATTTATTGAAAAAAAAATTATATACTACTCAAATAGATAAAATGATTAAAACAAACACTACATATATAAAATGATTCTTAGTAACGTAAAAAAAACTCCATTTTCTTTGGACAAAATTATGGAGGTTAATATAAGACATCTCAAGACTAAGTTTATATTTACCTCGAAAACGCAAGACAAAATATGTAAGTTCTTGGCTCTGTAGTAGGACAGTACTGCCAGACTACTAGAGTAGCAGACCTAAGCCAGAAACTTTCAATAAAGCCGGACAACTCAAAATTTCCCACTGCCCCTCCTTAATACGTAGTTAAATTACACTGTGACACATGGACCCAAAAAACGAACGCCAAAGTGTAAATACAATCATACGCACACACATTTTAAATACATCTTTGGTAATCCTCAACAGGAAATCCTAGTCACCTTACAAGCATTAAAAAGGAACGGATACAAGTTGCCAAAATTAATAATTCTTCTCTCGTTTTTGCAAAGCAACGTTATTCTAATCTCCTCTGCATGTCACGAGACGCCGCCGACGGTTTCATTGCGTTGCAGCGGACGTTCGTGCTACGCTCAGCATATAATGCGAACCGCGCCTTTGTTGTCCATGACGTCTTTGAATCGGCAACACTGAGTGACTATTAATTCACTTAAGTAAGAGGTTACTAAACTTTTATCTGTATTTATTATTTGAGTACAAGTTGTTGTAACATAAAAAATATTTTTTTTTGAATTCGACTTTAGTTCGTTTGAATACGCTACGCTTTAGAATAATTTTCTACGCCATTGAGTAAAAAAAAATATAGTTTTCTATAGATTTGATTTTGCAAAAAACTTCATAAAAACGATTCGTTCACGACTTTTTTTGAGTTTTGTTACTAATGTCGTTTTGAAATGTGTTACGCACAACCTAAACATTTGTTCAGGAATCCAAAAAAACTAAATATACTTATCTTAATATATATAAATCTCGTGTCACAATGTTTGTCCTCAATGGACTCCTAAACTACTGAACCGATTTTGATCAAACTTCGTAAATATCTGTTATTTGATCCAACTTAAAAGATAGGATAGTTTTTATCTCGATATGTCAAGTGCGAGCCGGACTCGGGCACTATAGGTAAAAACCAACTTTCGCCGGGTACAGAGGGACGGCAGCGGAACAACGTTCGCCGGGACACTTATATATTATAAACATATATTTTCATTCATTAAATTAGGTACATTTGTCATTATTAATTAATTTTATTCAGTAACAAGAATAACTAAGCTTTTATTTAACTAATGAAACTTGAGTTACTTTAGAGCGGTTTGTTTTTGTTTTTATTTTGGCTTCGGTAGACTTTACGTAAGTTTTGAAATAGGTATAGCTTTGTTTGCAGGTTTAGAAAATGGGTAGTTTTGGGTTATTTCTTGTGTTTTTCATATTGTTTAAATTACAAAGTATAACATTAATAAAAGAACATATTATGATTATAATAATTAATAGAACATATTTATAAAATAAGGAAAGTCGTTGCAAAATACGGAACGATGTTATTACTCATACAAGTTGCATACAGCATATACATATAGATAACAATTTAGGGCAATGTCAATGTCATTTCTGAGCTGTGACCTGACATGGTATGTCACCGAACTTACATTACCTACCTACACACAAATATATAAGTTAGGTCGGACGCAGACGTAGTAGTGCGGGCGAAACTGTGGGCAAAATCTGGTATCTCGTGTGAGCTGTCTTTGAAAATACCTTAACTAACCTTATTGACCTTTCTCATAGGTGTATTTTTCTGTTGCGATTTATTCGTTAATTCATTTCATTTGCACCACTGCTTCGAATATCTAAAACAAAAACAAAATATTTTTTTAATCCTAATTTTTTTCGTAAGTTCGATGATTCTTTCTTCTGAGTTTGACAAGAACGACACTATTCTGCATTAGGAGATTGGTGGTCAATTTTCGTTGATAACAAAAGGGATTTATTCTTTTTATATTGATTATTTTTTTTCTTTTTGAGTTTCGGTTTAATTAACGTACTCTTCATTTACCCCTTCAAAGCCAAATATATTACAATTACTAAAATTCAAAGAAAGTTGGCAATCCTAGTTGTAGGAATAATAAATATTTTTACGTCAAAACTTTTCCAAAGGGATCTAACTATGATCATTAATTTGTACAATTTATGTGCAGTCAACACTAATCCCAATTGTCACTACTACATCTCATCACGGATAAAGCAACGAAAAAAAAAAATGACTTACATTATTTTCATTTAATATGTAAACATATGACTAAAACAATTTTAAGATAACCAATCCTGCGTCCTGTGTGTGATGCTGAAGTATATTTCCATTATACTGTGTGGGCGACTTGTTGGTGTCACATTAGAATTAAAACCAGCAAAACAACTTCCCTTTTTATAAGTCCTATGTTTCAAAATACCGGGATAGAGTAAGTCGGAGATCCAAAAGTCTTTAAAACTAATGATATAAATATAACGATGATTCAACGTTTGGATTTTTGTGATTATCGAGACATCTTGGCGATTTGTGGACTTGTGTTATCATCTCGCAAATGCAACTGCGGCACAGGATAAAGGATAGTTCGCTCGCTGTTTACTTGGGTATTTGGCTTTTCGTTTTTCCGATTATAACATGGATGATGATTGACTTATGTATTAATTCGTAACAAATAGATCAACAGTATAATAAAGAAAATTGGCTGCTCCGTGACTCTGTTGGTAGTAGTGAAAACCTACCGATCCAAGGGCGGCCAGTTTGTGGTCCGCACAAAAACAATGTTTTCTTTGTATGTATATTAAGTATATATTTTCAAAATAAAAAGCAAAATTTAAATTAAAAAAAAAACCCACAAAGGTTGAAACGTAATCGAAAAAGAATAAAATATCCGTCGGAGTATGCCCTCTCAATTTCAAATTTCCATTTTTGCCTTTTTATATCCATAAACCTATTTTTACCCTCAAGGTTTTTTTCCTTGAAAAAAGTCAAAATATTCAGTGTCGGTTTCATCCGCTGCGTAGAGAGGGAGGGAGCCGACCGCGCGTATGGGACGGCATGTTATCTCGCAGAGCTAACTGGGGCCACCGTCCTTCCCCTTCATTACTGCCCGCCGGCCTTGCACATCATAAATGCGTGCGCAGTACTTGATCATTATTTTGCTGCGATGTTATTTTAAAACACTTAGTTTCTGGCAGAGGGTAGGGACAGAGTAGGACAAAGAATACTTTATCCTGACCGAGAATTCCCACAGTAACACGTGTCGTACGTTTACAGTGCAAGCAATCGACTTGATTCTTTATCCTACTTACTTCTTTATCTACTTCATCCTGACCGAGAGTTTCCATAGTAAACCGTGGGGCACATTTAGTATAACATAAAAAGACCGATGTATAGGAGAGCATTTTATTTCTACCTTTATTGCTCACGTGTCGTACGTTACGGTGTAAGCAATCGACTTAGTTTCTGGCACAGGGTAGGGACAGGTCAGGACAAAGAAAACTTTATCCTGACCTAGAATTCCTACAGTTAACCGTGGGGCACATTTAGTATCACATAAAAATGCTCCGATGTATAGGAGAGCATTTTTTCCACTGCAAAGTTAAGTTTGTCTTTCAATCCGACTAACCTGTTCGTAAGAGAAATGTTTGGTGCATAAACTTTAACTATACCTGCGAAAACTTAGATGTTCCCTTTGTTCTACTGTTATTAATATTTACTGTGTATCCGCTAACTATAGTTACCTAACAAAGTAACACTATCGTGGTCACGTTAACTTGGTATGTATTTTCTAGTAGGACACGTTCCGGCCAATTAACCTACATGTTTATAACATTCTTTAGTCTGTAACTAACTATGAAGCTAACGGCTCTTCAATAGTTTGTTACTTTCTATATACTTCAGGTTCAGTACAGTTCTGTATTCGAACCGGTTGCATTGCATCGTGACAACCTTTATCTGTGGTTGCAACGTATTTTAGGAATTGATTTCATATGTTTATTTGAGTTGCAATAAAAAAAATCATTCTTAGTTTTATTCGTGTTAACAAATATCATGAATTATAATTATAAAATATTATTTATGAATAACACGTTATCAGTTACCGATACCGCAAACGTCCTTCTAAATTTTAAATTGGTGGTCATTATGATTGTGTGACATCATACCTAAAAGTAGCGCTTAAATACATGCGGTTAACTAATGTCGAGTTACAGTTTTTCAAACTAAGTTTATGAAAAAAAAATATAGCAAAAATTCATTCTTATTAAAGTTTTAATATTTAGAGTTGCTTCTAATGGATTTAAAACTAACACTTTATATTACCATTAACATAGAAAATAACACAAAAAAATATTTATTAAATATTTGAAATTTTACCCAACCCTAGTAAAAAATTAACTAAGTTAAAGTTTAACTACTACTTTATTATCTACTATTTTTTTTGTTATATTGAACTTAACTTTACTTTAACATTAAACACACTTAATAATGAATTAATATTAAATAATCAAAGCAGACTTATTGTAAGACTAGTTCATGAAAATAATTTTGTTCATTACTGTTATCCTCAATTAATGTTATAATATGCATTGTATTAATATCATAACAGCATGTTATTAATTATTTCAAACGTTAGATGAATTATTTTACATAATAAAACGTATATTATATATGTAAATACAGAGCTATACAGCGGGAAGCCCGATAACAATATCTGTATTCAAGTCACAGTGCCTTCGGTTACCGGTAGCGACAGTTTTATGTTGTGATTTTTGAACATAGACAAAAAATAACAATCAAAATAAATAGCGGTAAAATTAGGCTTAGGTACTCTAGCGTAACAGTGTTAAAGTGAAATAATATTACTCATGTCTTGTGTTAACATGGGTTTAAAAGTGATTTTAATATTATGTACACAACTGTTGGTTATCTCGGAGGCCTTACGACTCGGAGATCCTGGAGTATGTTCATATAAGTAAGTACATTTCGGATGACGCTTTAACCCTGTATAAAGTACTGTCTGTTTTTATTTATTTATTTTTAGGGTTCCGTAACCAGAGGATAATTAGCGGAACCCTATTACAAAGACTCCGCTGTCCGTCCGTCCGTCTGTCACCAGGCTGTATCTCATGAACCGTGATAGTCAGACAGTTGAAATTTTCACAGATGTATTTCTGCTGCCGCCATAACAGCAAAACAAAAAAACAGAATAAAATAAATATAATCTTTACGATAATCTAGATTTTTAAAAATTGAAATGGTGACTTCTTTTGTTATGTAAGTATATATTCCATGAAGTAGATGATAAAGGTATCACATATCATCTAAATGGTGACTTCTTTTGTTATGTATATATTCCATGAAGTAGATGATAAAGGTATCACATATCATCTAAATGGTGACTTCTTTTGTTATGTATATATTCCATGAAGTAGATGATAAAGGTATCACATATCATCTAAATGGTGACTTCTTTTGTTATGTATATATTCCATGAAGTAGATGATAAAGGTATTACATATCATCTAAATGGTGACTTCTTTTGTTATGTATATATTCCATGAAGTAGATGATAAAGGTATCACATATCATCTAAATGGTGACTTCTTTTGTTATGTATATATTCCATGAAGTAGATGATACAGGTATCACATATCATCTAAATGGTGACTTCTTTTGTTATGTATATATTCCATGAAGTAGATGATAAAGGTATCACACATCATCTAAAGCAGGTGCTGCATTATTTGATTTTGAAGTAAATACACTTTTAAAAAATTACCGAATGGATTACAAATATCTTAACAATTAGTAATTAAATCATTTTTCACGGGTAGTTAGTGCAATTACGGTTAGATTTTATATAAGACCAGAACGTTTTGGGTTTGTGCGAATAACATCTTAACATCTAATTGTATATTTTTCAAAACATTACTTTCGAAGTGTTTTTATTCTAGACCTAAGGACAGAGAGTGATTCGTATTCTAAAGGATCATGGTAACGTTTCCAACGCTTGTGTATTTTAGTTTTTTGTTTGAGCGAATTTATTAGCGCTCGGGTATACCATTTAGGGTTAGTATTTCGAGGATACCGTGATTTTGGGGAAATATTTTTGTATTAATAAATCTAAGCTATTGTATAATAAATTTGTGGCTTTATATACATTAGTACAATTATCAAATTTGTCATCCCAGTCAATATTATTTAATTTCTCGTTAATTTTGGTATTATACCGTAACGTACCGTAACGTTTATTTACAGTTTTATAAAATTTTAAATTCAGGCTATGGTTGACAGCGAATTGGTTGATATTGTAAGTCAGACAGTAAACTTTTAAATAGTGGATGGAATGCGTCGACATTAACGCGAAAAGCATTGCAGAGAAATACACTTTGCAGTGACATTCGAAAAACATAAGTCTAACGCATTCGATTATTACGAGTTCAATATAATTAATGCTATTTAAAAATGTAGTCGCAGATTCTATTATATTTGTATTAGATGATTTCTTTAAAAAATAACCCTGGTTATTCCATAATAAAAAAGGTAGGTTAATCTTCCGCAATTATGTAGTTGTCGTTAGATCATTTAAAGTAAACTTCAGTTATAGTTTGATTTAAATATAAAAGATTATTTAATAAATTATTAATATAAAATATTTGGTGTGATTTTTGGAGTTATTTGATGGTGGCGTCACGTTTTGTACTCTCTTGATTAAGAATTTTTATTTGATTTTCTAAAGTTGACATCTTATTTTGAATTATCTCAACAGAATGCTATTTACCATCTACCTATATGTCCTCGAGTTTCTTGTTCATGTCTTCAATAAATCTGTACGTACAATTTTTAAGATATCAATCAATCAATTTCATTTATTCAATTTAGACTACAATAATTGAGCACTTATGAATGTCACTACGCTATCGGTTCGTAAGTCTATAGGGCGGGAGACCTTGTACTAAGAAGAACCGGCAAGAAACTCAGCAAGGGCAAGGGGATAAACTGCTAAGCTAACAAGTAGAAAAAAAAAATATACATTTTATATTAATTCCTATAAATGTTCTGAACAACCGAGTTCCCAGTATAAATATGTACAAATATTTATATAACAGGATAAGTACAGCCAAACTTAATGTCAATGACTGCTAGGGTACCGCAGGGTTCTGTCATATCAGCAATAGAATTGGTATATAACGCATGAGAAAATTTAACCGCAGACGAATTCGACCTTATTTATACATTACAATTTTATATAAAACTATAACATACACACCTTTTATTGGGGTTCCGTACCCAAAGGGTAATTAGCGGAACCCTATTACTAAGACTTCGCTGTCCGTCTGTCACCAGGCTGTATCTCATGCACGGTGATAGTTAGATAGTTAAAATTTTCACAGAAGATGTATTTCTGTTCAACAGCAAATACTAAAAAACAAATAAAATAAATATTTAAGAGGGCTCCCATACATCAAACGTGATTTTATTGCTCGATTTTGTTCGATATTGATAACGGCAACAGGCAGACGCTTTAAATATTCACAGAATATTTAGTTATATAGTCACTTTAAAAATAAATAATTAAATTAAAATAAAACAAATATTTTAGGGGGGCTCACATACAACAAACGTGATTTTTTTGCCGTTTATATAAATAATGGTACGGAACATTTCGTGCGCGAGTCCGACTCGCACTTGGCCGATTTTTTCTTTTATTTTAGATGTATTATATAATTTTGTACAATTATTATAATGGTGCAATAATCGTTATTTATGATACATGGGCGGTAAAAAGATATCACAAATAAGTGTCAAATTTAAAAAAACACAACGTCTTTCCACTCCGAGTCCGAAATGGCTGTCGACGCCGCCATCGCCAGGCAGGCCAATAACGGCTTCACCGTCGTTGGATCCGGCAAGGCCCGAGGAACTAAACGTTCCTCTAGAAAAAGTTCACCGGTCCTGGCTCCTGGAAGCCCGACCGCCGCGAAACCGCCGCGCAAGCTCGCCGCCCGAAATCGCGCCCCCTTCAAGACCATGGTGGCGCATCCCGAGCCTCCGAGCTGTGTCCTATGCGGCATGGCAGGCCACCCCGCGAACTACCGTGGGTGCCCTAAGGCTCCCCGCTCGTACGCGGTGGCGGCAAATAAGACCCCCCCCCCCCCACCCCTCTTAAGGCAAGGGCGCCCGCTCCCTACTCGGAGCGGCAATACCCCTCTCTGCCGATGTCAAAAAATATTTCTGCCCCTCTGCTGCCTGCTGCACCAGCCCCGAAGGCAGCCCCCCGTCCCCCCGTATCTCAGACAGGAGTCCCCCTTAAGGCGACTCCTGTCCCCCTGGCGCGTACATGTTCCCCGTTGTCTCTGCCTGCGCCAAAAATGAATAATGCGGTACCTAGCCCGTCGCTAGCGTCCGCAGATGTTCTAGCAAACCTAAACGTGATGCTAGAACTCCTTAATGTTATTAACATTGAGGATATCTCCCTGTTAGCGAATAAATTTCGCTATGCCTCGTCGGAGACGCAAAGAGTTCCGGCCGGGCTCGAGAACGCTACCCTACTAAGTGCTTTAGAGCACTTTGCACCCTCCCACTAAACTTTTAATTACTTTTAATTTAATTAAATAATAATAGTCGAGGGCTGAAGAGTTTCTTGCCGTTTTTTTCTCTTCAGAACGCTTTTGCTTTTGCGCAACGGCGGTAAATTTTATTCAGATTCAAATTTGGTTTATAAGAGCGGTTGCGCAAGCCGAGGTTCGTGTCTAGGACACCCTTGTACAAACCACCCCAACTTTTCACAGCAGAGTGCAAGCAGCCCCACAGCAAAAGTTAGTCCGCGTGTAGTTGTAAAGGCCATCTGCGGCCAACAACAAGAGAGAGTAGTAAGAAAAAAATAAATTAAAAAAACCTACGCAGCTTCGTTGGCACAGAATTTTAACATCGCGGTGGGGTGTCCACGGTCAAACTCGATCGAAATCCAAAATCAATCTGGCATTTTTAGCTATTCTTATGTCAAAAGTGAGTTTACCTCGTTGCACCATTGTGACATGAAGGAATATTTCTCCCGCGGAAACATCTTTTTTTTTTTGAGAGTCTTGTCTTATAACCTTGTTTGAGGCAAAACAAATAGTGCTCCTCGGGGCGCAGTTTCAAAGCAGTAGAAAAAAATACTCCCGTGGGAACTCTTGATCAAACTATCTGTGATCAGATGCGACGGAATTAGAAACAAACAAACATTTTTTTCCTTTATAAATTAGAATTATTAACATTGAAAAATTACTGATAAACATGCGGTTTAGGTTTAGAGCCACCGTTATGGTTAAAATATATTTAGTTTATTATAACAATTACGTGATCGTGCCAACCACTTATACCGAACTCTAAGCAAAATTATTACATATTTTTATTATAAGTGTAGAACATTTACATAATAAGAGATTTAGAAATATATGACAAAAACAAAATATTGATGAGAGATTTCATTGTTAAAGATAATGTTTGATGCGTTTCTGTACAGTTTGGGAAAAATGTGTTATCTGCGAATTTTGTTGACTTTGAATTTAGTGATATTAATAGTTCTTTGTGAATCTAAACCAATAGAAGACGAACTTTATACTTCAGTTACGTCATCTATAAAGGAATTCCAATGTTTGGAACCGTAAGTATCTGTAATGAGTTCGTTCGTTTTTTACAAAAAAAACCGGCTTCAAAAAGATGCATAAAATAGGTAAAAATAATTACTTATTGCCAAAAATCTGATCGAATTACCGATATATTGAAGATGAGAATTTTTAATAAAAGGAAACATTACTAAATTTTCTAAAATATGTAAATCTGCATTGGAAGAATTTTAAATAAATCACCTCTTTAAGCTGGGAATCGAACCTGTGAAATATATGAATAGAAAACATTCCCTATTTTATCACATCGGTCAGTCAGTACTGACTAACTGATGTCATAAAATACACGTTGTTTTTTCATATTTCATAAGTTTGCCTTCTGACAAACAAACAAACGTGTATACAGACACACGAGTCATCCTATATAGGCTTTTTTTCATTCGGGCATACGGAACTCTAAAAATGGTAGCTAAATAGGAAAAACGCTCAAATTAAATGGCTCCGGTAATAATTACTGTAAAAAAAAATACTAAGCTGCAAGTATACGATACATTGTATTGTGTAGTCATGGTTTCATTTGACATGGTTATCGTAAGCAGAACAATTGTGAGTCTGTCTGTACGAGGGCTGGATCTCGCGCACGATACTTACTTTCTTTCTAAAGATTTGTAATGTAGGAACTTTGTAAAATGGAATGTCGTTATGAAATCTAAGTAAATGTCCAAATACAGGCATCTGGAGACCTATGCTTAACTTGGCTCTTACTTAACCCAAAGTGAAATCTCGATCAATAAGTACATTGGTAGCTAATGTACAGATAATGTCACTGAAACAGTAGCGGATAACATACTATTAAAATCCACGTGTCCAAAACACAAGACTATCTATATGTAAAACTTTCAGTACATGGTCTGAAAAACACAAGACCATCTATGTGTATAACTTTTTTACATGGTCTAAAAAACACAACACTATCTATATGTATTACTTTTAGTATATGGTCTGAAAAACACAAGACTATCTACATATATGTATAACTTTCAGTACATGGTCTGAAAAACACATACCCACATTATGATGTGTGTTCAGCCGCTGGCTACGCCCTTCGGGGATTTAATCCCTAACGATATATATACATACAACCTTAAAGAAAAAAATAAAATTTATTTTATTTTTAATTTCAGGGTTTATGGCAAGAACTGCAAACCTTTTTGTATAGTAAGTATAGTTTTGGATAAAAAAAAATTTTATATGGGTTAAAAATAAATCTTATAACACAAAACTGGTTAAAATAACACCTCAGATAGATAGATATATTTCTTTGATTTAGATCAACGTGCTATCACTAACACTTGTACATTATTGTGCTATCACTTACACTTGTTTATTAACGTGCTATCACTTACACTTGTATAATAACGTGCTATCACTAACACTTGTACATTATTGTGCTATCACTTACACTTGTTCATTAACGTGCTATCACTAACACTTGTATAATAACGTGCTATCACTAACACTTGTACATTATTGTGCTATCAATTACACTTGTTCATTAACGTGCTATCACTAACACTTGTATAATAACGTGCTATCACTAACACTTGTACATTATTGTGCTATCACTTACACTTGTTCATTAACGTGCTATCACTAACACTTTTATAATAACGTGCTATCACTAACAATTGTATAATTGTAAAATAACGTGCTATCACTTGTTCACTATCGTGCTATCACTAACACTTGTACATTATTGTGCTATCACTTACACTTGTTCATTAACGTGCTATCACTAACACTTGTATAATAACGTGCTATCACTAACACTTGTAAAATAACGTGCTATCACAAACACTTTTACATTATTGTGCTATCACTTACACTTGTTCATTAACGTGCTATCACTAACACTTGTATAATAACGTACTATCACTAACACTTGTATAATAACGTGCTATCACTAACATTTGTATAATAACGTGCTATCACTAACACTTGTACATTATTGTGCTATCACTTACACTTGTTAATTTACGTGCTATCACTAGCACTTGTATAATAACGTGCTATCACTAACACTTGTACATTATTTATTGTGCTATCAGTTACACTTGTATATTAAAATTCTGGTGCTATTATTATGAACTAGTATCTCGTCTAAATAAACTAACCTATAGATAGGTACAAGTACATATTAGTATATTTAATGGTGTATACCTATAAGTAGTAAATTCACAATGCACATGATACTGAAAAGCCCGAAAAGTCTGAAATATAGTTACCTAAGTTTATTTAGGCATAGTTTTTTTATTCTATATGGTCAGAACCATCGACTTTTTCACGGTGGATAGTAGTGTCAAAGTCATGCCCTGCCACCAAACCTCAATGTTTCGAAGCTGCCATAAAGTGTCAAGAGAAGATTCCCATACGCCGAAGAGCTGTCCCGCACTGATTTCCCAGGCGGTAAAGTTTAAAATACCTCAAAAACTCTGAGAAACCTAAAACAGCAAATTTTTTTAAGACATTAATAATCAGTTGTGACAGAGCGGCTTCTAGGCGGCATATTAAGATGAAACGTGCTTCAGATTTTAAGTTAGACTTTCAACAATACAACTGGAAAACGCTTCCAATTTCGTGCGTGATTTGTGTAGTGTCCGTACAAACATATACAGACAGGCAAATATACCAAAATTTTGAAGATAATTGTTTTGGCTTCTATTGCACTTATAAAGGCCCTATATTCATTTTTTCAAACGTCTCAAGTACAGTATAGATCCTCATACGTCCCCACAGTCGGAGCGATGTAGGCCATAGTCGATACGCGGACCCACTACGGATTGTGGACTACACATTTTTTTTTCCATATGCAAGTTTTTCTTACGATGTTTACCTACACTGAAAAGCCAGTGGTGTAAATAATCAATGTACTTGAGAAATTAAGAAAAAGACTCATTGGTAGGTACACGCCGGACTCAAACCTCCACCCTACAGGACGGAAGATGAAATAGGCCACTACCGACAATGTACAGACATCGACCAGTTAGAATTATACTTCTCTGCTTCATTATTCAGACATACTACTACTTCACACGGCATTTACGGATAGGTACAGTGCGAAACCGTCATAAATTCCTAAAAATCTATTTGCAATCAGCTGTCTCAATGAACAAGAAACCCCATATGGTAGTGCTAAGAAAAAAAATGATTGAACATTGTATTATATTTTATAGCTAAAGCAATCAATTATTTTCAGGAACCTGTTTGCTGTGATAACTACATTTACGAACAATTAAATGACACATGTATACCTCAATGCAAATTTGGATGTGACCGAGGAACATGTGTTGCTCCAGACGATTGTAGATGTGATCCTCCTCTAGTGTTGAAAGATAACACGTCTTGCGTAGAGCCTACATGCGACCCTCCATGCGTAAATGCTAATTGTGATATGCATCTTAAGTGCAATTGCTTTGAGAATTATCATTCCGTCAATGAAAGTTATTGTGAAACTTGTGCTACAGGAGAAACTTTCGACATAGAAACCTTAAAATGTAAACCAATTTGTCACAAAGATTGCATAAACGGAACTTGTACCGGTCCTGAAACTTGTACTTGTAACGTTGGATATAAAAAAAAAGATCAATACAATTGTGTACCTGATTGTAACCCGTCTTGTCAAGGTCATTGCATAAAACCATATACATGTTCATGTCTTGATGGATACAAATTAATAGACGGATGGAAATGCAATCCTGTTTGTAGTTCCTGTGACAATGGTGACTGCATCGAACCGAACACTTGTAAATGCCATGAAGGATATTCAAAAAAATTTGGAATTTGCACCCCTGATTGTGATAATTGCACAAATGGAGTTTGTTCTAAGCCAAATGATTGCAAATGCAACGAAGGATATTCTAAAAAAGATAATCTATGTACTCCTGACTGCAAAAATGAATGTACAAATGGATATTGTTCAGAGCCAGATGTCTGCACCTGTTTACCCGGATATAAACCCATTAATGATGTTTGTACTCCTATTTGTAACACAAGTTGCGTAAACTCTTCTTGTGTGCAGCCAAATAAATGTATATGTTTGTCCGGATATGAACCAACAGCAGACCCATTTACTTGTAAACCAAAATGTGGCTCTTGTAAAAATGGAGAGTGTGTAGCTCCTGGTAAATGTCTATGCAATAATGGCTACAACATGACTAATAAAGTTTGTTCTCCTATATGCTCCAAGCCTTGTATAAATGGATATTGTTCATCACCCGAAGTTTGTACTTGTAAGAACGAATACATTAAAAATAACACAGACCCTAGCTATTGCTTTAAATCCTGCAAAATTCAATGTTATAATGGAAAGTGTGACAGCGATGGAAATTGTGTTTGTAATCGTGGATACAAACTTAAAAACGACAACTGTACTGCAATTTCTCCGTAAGTTGAATGTTTTTTTTTTATAACAATTGTGTGTTAATACTGAAATATAAAAGTCTTGCTTTCTGTATTTGTGTGTAAAATGTAAATATCCATAGATTTGTCCTACTATCTTCAATATTAATCCAGTCTAGCAACTATAAAATATTATATTTCAAAAGGTTCTTATTATAATAATCATATAAAGAATATTTTAAATTTGAAACTTTTAAAATATATAAAAATATATGGCTGAAATCACAAAAAAAAAAGACTGATTTAAAAATGGAAGAGCCAACGTTTTTTTATTATAATGTTTTCAGTGTGGACTGCAATACAGGTAACTGTAATGGATCCTGCGAGACAGGAACGTGTTGGTGTTCCGACGATAGACCATGCTCATTTCCACCGAAAAGCGAACCAGAAAAAGCAATACCTCTTGGGTAAGGAATTTTCTGTTTCACCAAGATTTACAAAATTTGTTAACAAATATTTATTGGAAATTATTAAATTACCTAATAATTAAATTGATGATGATTTGATAAAATGCTTAAATACGGAAGCCTTCAGCAATCAGTTAGAAATGAAGACAACTGACAAATAACCAAAGGTTCTAGAGTAGAGAATACTAGCCGTGTGCTTAGTGCGAGACGGCCAAGCACTAGGTAGACCGACAACCTAGTTAGAAGAGTACGAAGTCGCTAGATGCAAGTGGCTCATACCCATTTATTGAATCAACATTATTAATCATATTAAATATATTTTATTGAATTTAAAAATAGATTAGCAGGACTGCAGATAACATGGCTGGTAGCTGCGGCTGTGGGGCTGCTTCTTTTTACCCTCGTCCTGGTGGTTCTAAGGAAAATATGGCAAAAGAAAGAACGAAGCTTGAAGCAAAATGTCGATAAAGAGAGTGGTAAGTACATACAAAAATTCAGTTCACAGATGTTGTAAAAAAGCGATAACTAGACTCCACTGCAGATTTTGCATAAAAATATATGCATTAATGGACAAATATAAATCATAAACAAATCAGTTACACTTTTGTATTGCCAGTTTAATCTACATTACAGTAAAAGACCAACAAATAAAATTCCTACTCAAAATTCATTTATTATTATAACACAAGTTGTTTGCAAAAAATAAAAATGATATTGACCGTAAAGTGAAAACCAAACATCTGCTGAATGAGATATTTTATTTAACAGGGAACTTATTGGAAACAGTCTCGGGCATGCCTGAATCTCGAATTGTAGAGAAAAATGTATACAAGTAGGTTTTACATTTTTCTCTCGAATTCCAGAGTCTGTTCCCAATAAGCCACTGGTAGGAGATTCCAAAAAGCTTTGAAAGGCAAGACGATGAGAAAAGTATAGTTATCGTCAATAGTATTCAAGTGTATGTGTCACATGACCCTGAATGATTAATAAATAAATACTCTTGTGTACTACACAAAGCGCCATCTAGTCACGAACTATGCAAAACTTGTACTTTTATAAACATGGTGAACGTAGATTTAGTAACAGTATACAGTTCTATTACAGTGTGGTGACGGACTAAACATAACACAACTTATTTACTAGTTGTCACCCTGTTTTCGTTAGGAACATTGAACTCAAAGATATAAGAGTCAGAGTTCAATTTTAAGAAATAGTATGTAAGTGGTATATAATAAAAAATAATTGCTACACAATTGTCTTACCGCAGAACACGTAATATAAAGGAAAGCATCGTCGCAAAAAAATGATGTAAGTCACCGTCGTTGTCTCAGCTGGAAGACGACCACCGACCACACCATAACAACCGGTTTCGATCCACCTGCTTCCACTGACCTCCTGCGGCTCTAACCAGGTCGTCTATGCATCTGGTAGTAGGCAGTCCCACGCTGCGTCTTCCAAACCGAGTTGCCACTCGAGTACCTTTCTTTCCCACCACTTATCACTTTGCCAAGCTATGTAGCTTGCCCATTGCCACTTCAGCTTGCTTACTGTTTGAGCTATGTGGGTTTGATTTTTCGGCGAATTTTCTCGTTCCGGATTTTATTTAGAAAAACACCAAGCATAGCTATTTTCATAGCTCGCTGAGCGACTCTGAGCTTATTTAAAGGCCAACAGTTAGAGTCCACGTTTATGAAATGAAAGTCATCACTGACAACAGACATTGGATGTAGACTTTCAGCTTTGGACGCTCAGATGTTTTAGACGAAAGGTTGCTGCGTAAATTAAGAAAACAATAAAAAAATTATGTCGGGGCATTTTTTGATATGGGGGCATTGGGACTAGTAGTGTATACCTATGCGAATTCCATTTACACTAGTGAAAATTTTAATTAATTTTTTATTTTTGTAACGTTCTATATAATATTCATTTATGTCGAAGATCAAAGATAAAACTAGAGTAAATAGAGTAACTAAAGTAATTTTGAAACGTAAACTAGGCGATATACTAGCGACTAAATATTGGGTTTGCACAAATGGGATACGCATAGATAAACGCCACCACTCCCAGCTGCCAGACGTGCCCCATCACCTTGCCATTCAATTATTTAATAAGCTATGGGATGTTAATAAACCAGCCGATATAAAATGCTTTTTTAGAAACGTGGCCATATCTAGTATTAACAGAACAGTATTATATACTCTTAAATTTTCAGTCAGTTTGAGACTTGTTTTTTTTGTTATAGAAAACAAATTTGGTGGAAGCGTCGTGTACACAGTCCCTAACACTCTGCTTCACAGTGAAAGTTTCCTTAAGAAAGACGAAACCTACGAAGAAAACGATTACGACGAGGTTCATTTACAGGAAGAAGAAAGAGAAGGATATCATTTGATGAAAAAAGAAACTTGAACATTTAATAGATATAAAAACTTCAGAGTTTTCGAGACAACATAGATAGGAGATTTAAACACAACGGGCACAATGTGACAGCAGATTTAGATACAACAAACACTTTGAAATGATAGGTGGATGCAAAATGTTATTTTTCCGCTATTTACCACCATTTGATTGTTTACTATATATTAATTCAGTAATAATTATCAAGGAAATATAGATTGATAATTATTTTCAGTAATATAAATGTAATTTTTGTATTATTTATTACTCAACTACTTGCATCGAAAATAAATGTGAATACATAATACCAGTTACAAGGATTGTTCATGTACGAATATTGTATATAATATGTAGCATAATTATTTAATAATAATCTGATATTTAATTTGTTAATTTTGAACCCTACTTTTATGACTTGGGTCGATTGCTAAGGTAAAATGCACCTATTTACAAATATTAACTATCTGTTACTTTTGAAAACCATTTTGATGGACACATTAGCAAAATATTTGTAAAGATACTAAGATGACGCATATCACACTATTGTAATTTTTTTATAGCATAAAGATAATTAACAAGCTTACGGTCCGCCCGATGTTAAATAGCCGTAGCCTATCCTTATTTTAGAGTGTTGTGTAAACTAGTTCAGATAGCACTTTCAATTCAATATCTTAGATTTATAATAAGCAAGTTATCAAACACTCAGTAACAAGTTACAGTAGACTTAGGTAAAAAGTTGCTACTTTTACGACTGTCTAGCAAATTACTTACAAAAATCGGCAAAAAAAATCACGTTTGTTGCATGGGAGCCCCCTTAAATATTTATTTTATTCTGTAGTATTTGTTGTTAAAGCGGCAACAGAAATACATCTTCCATGAACTTTAACCGTATATCACGGTTTATGAGATACAGCCGGGTGACAGATGGACGGACGGACAGCGGAGTCTTAGTAATAGGGTCCCGTTTTTTAGTACGTAGTCAACAAGGAACCCTTATAGTTTCGCCATGTCCCTCCGTCCGTCCGTCTGTCCGCGGCTTACTTCAAAACTACTAATACGAGAAAGCTGCAATTTGGCAGGAATATACAAATTAATCAAGCCGACAAAGTGGTAGAATAAAATTTTTTTTTGAGTACGACCTCCCTTGCAGGTGAAGTGGGGACGTAATTTTGTTTTCTCGTCGACCCCATCGTGTAGGGTATCGTTAGATAGGAATTCCAAAAACACTGGCGGTATGCAAAGATCAGTTTTTTTATTTTTTTCCGGGTTCAGTTTGCGATACATTTAGCTTTAAAGTACTAATTTTTGTTAGAGTCAAGTGATTACCAGCGAAAGTATAGTATTTGGAAAAGTAAAAAAAATTACGGTAGTATGCGTTTAATGAATTTTAAAAAGGAAAACTATCACGGGTAAGTAGACTTTAACTAACGAGAGGGCACTGTAAGTACTCGCTCGAATAAGCCACCCGAACAACTAAGGCAGGGCTTAGCGAGTACTTGCTCGAATGAGCGGTCCTAACTGGGGAAGTACCCCCACCTTACAGAAAACCGCGGCCAAAATAACACTAACATTGAGTAGTGTTGTGTTCCTGGCGGTGAGTAAGGTTGCCAAAGCTCTTTGAGGATTCGCTGCGCGGACAGCGGAGGACCGGCGGTGCTTGTTGCTGTCATGCTCGGCGTAGACACAGCATGCTGGTTCGGCGGTCAAGGAGACCTGATAAAACGTCTGACCGCTGGCCGCCCGCAGGTTGTACGGGTTACCGAACCCAGGGATCACTTAATCTCCGCCCTGGGAGGCTGATCCGCCAACCAGTGTAAAGTCTCTGAAGTAGTAGTCGTGCCGGAGAAGGAGACCGGAGTGGACCCAGCTACTACAACAGAGGGGGATATAATGTGGATATTTGCAATATCAGGGGTATTCACGCAAATCTTAACGCAGTCCACCACCATCTCGAGACTGCGCAGCCGACCATTATTTTTCTTACGGAGACGCAAATATCCTGCCCGGCCGACACATCATACCTTCATTATCCCGGCTAAAAACTCAAACACAATGTTATGAGTCGTGCGTGAGGATTACTGCTGTCGCCGCCTTCATAGCCTTGAAGACAGGGACATGTCGATATTGTTGGTGCGCGTAGATTACGGCGGCCACACTCGTATCTATGCGTGCCTATACAGGTCTCATAGCGGTTACACGGACGTAACTCGACTCTTCACGCACCTGAGTTTGACGACTGACAAAGTTCTAGATCAATATCCCACAGCAGAACTAGTTATTTTGGGAGACTTTAACGCCCACCATCGCGAGTGGCTCAGTTCTCGAACCAATAACTATGCTGGGATATGTGCTCATGAATTTGCTCTGACCTATGGATTCTCTCAGCTGGTACTTTCTCCAACGAGAATACCAGATATAGAGGAACATACGAGCTCCTTACTGGACCTTCTACTGACTACTTGTCCGGACGGATTCTCCATCTCAGTGGATGCGCCTCTTGGCTCCTCGGACCACTGTCTCATTCGGACTCAAATGTTATGCTCACAACCCGATCCATCTGGGCCAACTAATTGGCGTCGTGTGTGGCACTATAAGTCGGCAGACTGGGATGGATTGCGAATTTTACGCATCGTACCCGTGGAGGCAGATCTGCTTTAACTCACAAGATCCTGACGTCTGCGCAGCCGCAGTCACTGAGACAATCCTTGCTGGTATGGAATATTATATTCCTAACCCGCGTGTAGATGCCGGCGTCAAAAAATGACCGTGGTTTAATAGATCTTGCAGGGAAGCTAAAATTCGTAAGCAAACTGCATATGAGACTTGGTCCACGGCTCGTAGTAATAAGGATCCGAATATTCCTAAGGTAAAACGCAAATTAAATGCTGCCTCGAGGTTCAGTAAGAAAGCAACTGCCAGAGCAAAATTCCAATTCATCGGCAAAATAGGTTGGCGACTAGCGAGCTATCCCTCTGGGAGTCGTGCTTTCTGGTCGCTTGCCAAAGCTGCCGAAGGGAACTTTTGCCAGTCGTCGTTACCACCACTGCGAAAGACCGATGGTGACTTGGCCCATAGTGCTAAAGAGAAAGCCGATCTACTGGGCAGTCTCTTTGCCTCGAACTCGAACATGAACGATGAAGGCGCTGTACCACCTACTATACCGTGGTGCGGTAAGACCATGCCGGAAATCTCCATAACGCAGCGGGAGGTCCGGCGGGCGTTGCTTTCTCTAGACGTTCATAAGTCGAGTGGGCCAGACGGTATACCAGCAGTGGTGCTTAAGCAGTGTGCTCCTGAGTTATGTCCTGTACTCACGCGCCTTTTCGCGCTTTCCTACCACACTAGGCAATTTCCGTCTTCATGGAAGACTGCAAATGTGCACCCGGTGCCCAAAAAGGGCGATAGATCAGATCCATCGAACTACAGGCCTGCCTGCTCTGATAGCATGGACATTAATGCTGGTGTCCCGCAAGGCTCTCAGGAGACAGCATCTCCTACGCTGTTTCTACTGCACATCAATGATATGTTGGACATCAACAACATACATTACTATGCAGATGACAGTACTGGACACGCTTTTTACACGGGTCGTGCAAACATCCCTCGTTCCGTTGTGGAGGAAAACCGCGGAGAACTTGTGACTCAAATCGAGACCACACTGTCAAGGTCTCTGACTGGGGACGGGTAAACTTGGTCCGATTCAACCCTACAAAGACATAAGTGTGCGCGTTTACCGCTATGAAAACTCCATTCACTGTAGTCCCACAATTCCAGAACACTCCCCTCTCCATCTCCAAGAGCAGTGGAATCCTTGGTGTCGACATCTCCAGCGATGTTCAGTTCCGAGATCATTTACAAGATAAGGTGAAGCTGGCGTCCAAAAAACTTGGTGTACTCAACAGAGCGAAGAAGTGCTTCACGTCGGGGCAAAGGTTATTACTTTACAAGTTGCAATTCGGCCCCATATGGAGTACTGCTGCCATCAAACTCACTTGCGGTATCGAGACCTTAAGTCTGAGGAGAAAAAAAAAAAAAAAAAAAAAAAGTTATTAAATGTACTTGGGAAAGTGAAATTTTCGTACAAATTCCATTAAATGTTACTTTTATGAAGTAGGTAAATATGTAAAACAGGTATAAAATATAAGCAAATGAACGATGAATAATTATAGAAAAATAAAATAATAACATTCTAAAAATAAAACAAATATTTAATTGCTCTTAAACAACAAACGTGATTTTTTTGGCGTTTTATAAATAATGGTACGAAACCGCTTTTTTTACCCTTTGGGTACGGAACCCTAAAAATGGTCGGAAACGTCGTGAGTCGTGACAGAGACGAAACAAAACTGTGGTGTCTTTTGTCTCTTTCTAACTTATTTTATTTAAATCAACAAACAAAATGGCGGACGTTGAAAGAAAGAGAAAAGAGACCGCAGGTTGGCTTTGTCTCTTTTTAAATTGTGACCAATTTTGTTAGGCTATAGCGCAGTCCTTAAGTCAGATTCTTGAGGTTTAATCTATTGTTTACACTAAAAGCCGTCACATGTTAACGTTTTGATTTTTACATTTAGCATTGTTTGTTTTTATTAGGTTTAGTTTTTATTGTACATTTTTAAAATAAATTATTTATTAATATTGTAAAGTAAAACATAGACATAATAATCTTAAGTTTAAGTAAATGCAATTTAAATATTAAATTTACACTTCCCACAGAATAATGTCATAATGTCGAAATCCCAATTTTTTACGAATATAAGAACAGTGAAATAAGGAAATATAATAACGAAACCTAGAAAATTGTTTAAGACGTCAATAAAAATCTACTTGAAAAACTATTGCAATGTTGTAAAACATGCATGAAACGAAAATGATCCTAAAAATTTACTTGAATAACTATTGCAATGTGGTGAAGCATGCATTAAATGAAAATGATCGTAAAAATCTACTTGAAAAACCATTGCAATGTTGTAAAACATGCATGAAACGAAAATGATCCTAAAAATTTACTTGAATAACTATTGCAATGTGGTGAAGCATGCATTAAATGAAAATGATCGTAAAAATCTACTTGAAAAACTATTGCAATGTTGTAAAGCGTGTATGATACGAAAATTATCCTGAAAATCTACTTAAAAACTTTTTCAAATTTGGTAAAGCATGCATTAAACGAAAATTGTCCTAAAAATCTACTTGAAAAACTATTGCAATGTTGTAAAGCATGCATGAAACGAAAATGATCCTATAAAAGGGGACATTGTATTTGACGCCATAGGTCACGGTAACGCAAAACATATAACAGTCATGAAAACCATTACGATTTTATTCCGCAGGGCTGCAAATTATTAGTCTTATTTTTAATACGCTTAACTAATTTAAAATGTACTATTTTAATTTAAATTATTGATAAAGTACGGTTAAGAATGCAACACAAATTCATTATAAGCTGTAGTATACCTACCAAAGTTTAATAAATAGTTTAAGGTTTTAATCCCAATTTTATTTCAATTCTTTTAATCAATTAATTATAGTTTAGAACAATTAATGTAAAATTCGAAGAAGTTTATTTTCATTAAAAAATGATATTCTTACCTTTTATAAAACATTAATATTCGTAACTTTAACAGTACCTGCATTGTGTTGTGTATTAAGGGTGGTAAGGAGAAAATTACTAACGAGAGACTATTTAGAAGCCTAAGGCCGAGAGCTTCAATGACTCGTAATGTCCGTACCGCCCGTGTTACACACAATGTTTTTCATCACATTTTTGCGAGTAAATAAATAAAAATATAAGGTAAATAAATAAATAAACTCACCAAAACACAATTGAATTGGCGGGAATAGAAGTAGAGAAAACAACGTCACCGCTAGATGGCGCTAAACATAGAGAGACTTTATGAAATAAAAAGTTTTGGCTGAAGTTAAACTTGTAACTGCTTGCTTGTAGTGTACGCTTTGTTCATGTTTTGAACAGACAGCTTTTATTACATAATTGATAGTATTCCCGCCCGTGGATTCTATGAACGGACGCTTTGCTTCGAGAAAAGTAAAATTTGCAAATAAAAAGCCCGTGGTAGTAATTAAGGTCTGATATTCGCTTTGTTTTTTAAGAGTACACTGTTTAACAGTAAAAATAAAAGAAACACATATACTTCTAGTCTTAAAATGAATTGCATAAAATACTTACATGTTTCTTAATTATTAAATTTATTCTCTTTAGTATAATTTGTTTTAGAAAATAAATAACAAAATGTGCAAAACAATTAAAATAATAATTAATACCTACTTAAAAATAAATATTATTAGCGACATCTGGTCCCAAACTAAGCAAAGCTAAGCTAAGCTTTGGATACCAGACAATATATAAAAATACATATACATATTATACTAATTTTTGTAAATAAATACATGTTGCCTATACATCACATAATAAAATGTTTGTCCAGTGCGGTAATCAAAACCGCGCCCCTCGATTCAGCAGTCGGGTCATTACCTACTGAATCACAGAGCATAAAATTCAAACATATTTTGGTAAGCAATCACACACACTTATACAAGCACACTATTAATAGTTTCGTAAACTAACGATGTATCTTTCACTGAAACGAATTCACAACCATTGTTTTAGTTGTGAATTACCGAACCATTATAATACTTATTATTATAATAATATGTTGAATAGTATTAGAATGTGTATAGAATAGAAATATGGCACTCACGCGCCTTTTATTGTACCTACGGCTATACATAAGATATGTACAAATATACAATTGGACATATTTTTATTGTTATTTATTATATTAACAGCCCAAGACACTACTTACAAATTACTTATCGAAAAGCTTAAAAGAGCCCCCAACGCGCATATACATTTGCTTAATGGGCGTTAAGCTGAAATCGACAATGTTAATCTCAAATAGAGCTCATTTTTCTGTGGCAAAAATATAGTATAGATAGACTACAGCTTAGCGTAAAAGTGGAAAATAATTAATTACAGTTATATCACATAAGATATAAAAACTCTATCATAATAATTTTCTAGCTTTATACTAACTTAATATTTCATAAAATAAATTGTGTTTACGCTACTAGTTGACAAGGAGTTATAAATTAAAACTAGATAAACGAGAGGTTCGGCCGATATTATTTTAAAGCAATGTTTTAACTGATATCTTAAAACAAATACAGCAATTTGCTATTTAAAGAATGTTTTTCATATTTTTTTTTCCGGTCTGAAACTTCCAATAGGACAGTGAAATTGTTTGTAATAGTTACCTTAATAACATATTTAAAAATCAGACATGTAAAAATAAGTAAAGTTTATTTATTTTTTGTGGAGCTTTAAAGCGTCTGACCAAAGTTTTGTCCCAAGGAAAGTTTCTTACACAACAAGTGTCATTTTAGAATAATATTTTACAAAACATATATAGAAATCAGAAATTTAAATTTCAGTTAAGTTACCCTTATTTTTAGTTACGGTCCTTACCTGGTACCTGCCCAGGCGTCACAAGGGTAGCTCCACAAGCACGCAGGTATTCAAAGAACATGAGACGCTACTGAGAACCTAAGGTTTCATCTATGTGAAAATAAGTTATGTCAGATCGCTCTGGGATCTTGTAATATAATATAGGTATGATGTTTTGGCCGGGCACGATATCTGCGTCTCCGTTAGAGACAGAATGGTCGGCTGCGCAGTCTCCAGAGCGGCGGTGGCAAGATTTGCGTGAATACCCCTAATGTTACAAAAATCTACATTAAATGTGTATGGAGTAGCCGCTATAAAAACCCTTTTCCTATTCTTTTTTCTGGCTATTTTTAGAAGTTACTTAGACTTGATATGATGATTGACTACAAAGACAGCTAAGAGGACAAAGAGGTGCTGTACTAGAACTGTGAAAGCTCGGCACAGATAATGCGGTTGCTGGCCCCTGATACCTCTGTGTTGTAGTAGCCGGGTTCACCCCGGTCTCCTTATCCGGCACGACTGCCACTTCAGAGACTTTACACAGGTTGGCGATTCAGCCTCCCAGGGCGGAGATTAAGTAATACCTGGGTTCGGGAACCCGTCTAACCTGAGGGCGGCCAGCGGTCAGCCGTTTCATCAGGTCTCCTTGACCGCCGTACCAGCTCTACGCCGAGCAATAATAGCAACAAGCACCGCCGGTCCTCCGCTGTTAGCGCAGCGAATCCTCAGAGCTCTGGCAACCTTACTCACCCCCACGAACACAACACTACTCAATGTCAGTGTTATTATGGCCACGGTTTTTTGTAAGGTGGTGGTACATCCCCAGTTCAGGCTGCTCATTCGAGCAAGTACTCGCTATGCACCGGTTTAATTGGTCAGGTGGCTTGTTCGAGCGAGTACTTGCTGTGCCCTACCTGTCTTTTAATTCATACAATTTTGAATTAGGAATGCAATAAGTTAATTAATATTATAGTTAATGTTAATAGTAGATAAGCCAATGAACTAGCGACAGATATATGTAGTAAGTCTTAAGTAATCTTTATATAGTAAGTATTATAATTTAATGTTTATAAACTTGGTTATTCCCTGCGGTTTCACCAGCGTAATATATATAATATTTTATTTAAGTTTTTACCTAAAGTGACCAAATCCGGCTCGCACTTAACAAATAGAGATAAAAACTTTCCTATCTTTTAAGTTGGATCAAATAACAGATAGTTACGAAGTTTGATCAAATCGGTTCAGTGGTTTAGGAGTCCATCGCGGACAAACAACGTGACACGTAATTTTTATATATAAAGATAAAGTTTCAAATCAATCATATATATAGCTACCCTTAAGAAAGTTTTCTCAATGTTATTACAAGACTGTACGGAGCATAATCCTGTTTGTAGCATTTCAACAGAATTGGTGCAAAAACTACAGTTAAACTAAAGTTTAAGGCTGAGACATACGGATGGAAAGACGGACACGTTACAAAACCCTAAAAATAATAAAATACTAACTTATCTGCGCACATAACGTCATACTGACTTGAAAAATATAGAAATAACTTCACAAAAGGTACACCTAAAAAATGTAAACAATAAGCGTAAAAATAAGATGACAAATTTCTTGTGCACTTTTATAAAATCCATGTTATAAATACGAAACTGATATTGATGAGATGTGGTTACAGTTAAAACGTCAGTCTTGAGTCAGATTAACGCACAGAGGAGTATAAGGAATAGGCTACAACCACGCAGCCACTTTTAAAGAAATTTTATAAGGGGAAGGGAAGGACATGGCTACTTAGATGAAACGTCAAGTATGGGTCGGACATGCGCAGATAAGCGCAGAGTGGGGTAATATGAATGTTGGTTGGCTGCTGCTGCGCTTATTTTGTTGATTTAGTGATGAACACATACCATGTATATTTATGTACTTGCAATCTATAGGTACTTAAAAACGCCAAGTGTGAGGCGGATAAAAATTATTAGTAACTATTTATTATAAAATTTGATTTTTTACTTTTTTCCTGTTTAGTATACATCCAAAAGCTTTGTTTGTTTTTCTTTTTTAAATGTATAAAAAACGTAGAAAAGAACAAAAATTTAAACGAAATAAAATGTGAGCAAGTTGTTATAATATTTAATTTTAAATATTGAAACCGTACTTTTATTTTATACAAAATTACACCTTCGATAATTTCAGTATTAGTTGTAGTTTTTATTTATTCATGTAGTGCCATCTATCCAAAGTATCTCGCATTATTTCCTTACGTAGTAAACTAAACCAACTAGACCTTCTACTTCATAACAATCTAGTATCAACGAGGCCAAATAGATAGCGTGGCTATAAAAGTACGATTGTATTTTATTGTTTTACATTCTACTTCGGTTCAAAATCTTTTACTTTACCTCTCTGTCTTCAAATAGTTCCGTTCTGCCTTTGTCTTTTAGGGTTCCGTACCCAAGGGGTAAAAAACGGGAGATAAAAAGACTGCGCTGTCCGTCCATCCTTCCGTCAGTCACCAAGCTGCATGTCATGAACCGTGATAGTCAAACAGTTGAAATTTTTACAGCTGATGTATTTCTGTTGCCGCTATAACAACAAATACTAAAAAACAGAATAAAATAAATATATAAGGGGGCTCCCATACAACATGATTTTTTTGCTTGCTTGAAATACTCACAAAATATTCAGATATATATTCACTTTAAAAATAAATAATTAAACTAAAATAAAACAAATACTTAAGGGGGGCTCCCATACAACAAACGGAATTTTTTTCGCCGTTTTTATAGATAATGGTACGGAACCCTTTGTGATACTGTGCAATCTCCAAAATGAAATAGATATTTCAGAAACTCTATTTTTAAAGTCTAAACAGAAATCAATCAAATTGTTCGAAGGTCCCAGACACAATAGTGATTGATACAATTAGCTTCACTCGTTTTAATATTGCTACCGTTGTCATATCATCACAATTTTTCTCCAAAAAAATTATATTGAAATGTGTAGAAATATTATTGCAATTATTATCTTTATATTGCACTTACATATATTTTATGTTTTGTACATTTTTAGCATATTTTTACCCTCCTAGCTACATCCTATATGTACAAGGTCCTTTGTATGTAAAGTCGGCAACGCACGACTGTGCCCCATGTGTTGCAAGCGTCCATAGGCGGTAGCCGCAAGCTTTTTTGCCACATCAGTATTAAAAAAAAATCACTTTTAGGATTCCGTAGCCAAAAGCCGGTAAACCTTATGGTTCTGTCATGTCCATCCGTTCGTTCATACAAAATTACTTATAATTGTGAAGTCAATCCCTCGGCAAAGTACATAGAATACTATAAGTAAGTTATATTTGTGAAAACAGGCGACAAGTGTGGTGAGGCGGTGTGGAGGGAACGTACCTATATGTATAGATAATGACACTGGATAACGTGATATAAATATTTTATTAATTATTGTATTAAAAGGGAATTGCTGACATTGTGTTTTCTTTACGTTTTGAGACGTTAAGGGGTGTGAATAAATTACGTAAGGTGTTTAGGGGGGAGGGGGTCAAGCAGAATCTCACCTAATCTCCCGTTGCGCAGAGGGGGATTTCGCCAAATATGACGTAATGTTATTCTTTGCAAAAAGCAGGAAATATCCAACGGAATATAGATTAACACATTGACACTAATTATCGCATTTAAAAAAATCTCACGTGAAATTAGGAGAGGGGTTCGTGCCAAATCTCACGACATCTCACCAAAGGGGGAGGGGGGGTCAGAAAATATCCAAAATCACTTCACGTAATTTATGGACGCCCCCTTATGAATCATTTGCGACTATTTTTAGAGTGATGTCTGTGTGTGTATGTGTGAGTGTGTGTGGCATTACATTTGGGAATGAGTCGTCTTAATAATTACATTCGATTTTGTAGCACAAAAAGATTCTTCCCATATAAACTTCAGTGTACTTAACAAATGCGCGGGTTCGATCTTCGCCCAGGACAAACATATGAGATAAAAATATGTGTTTGTCTTTATTCTGTGAGTTTTTTATATATAAGATGCATATATATGTATGATTATATAAATTTTCACGGGAACTCTCGTACGGGATAAAAAATATCCCATGTGTTATTCCAGCCACGGGATATCTACATGCCAAATTTCATCTAAATCTGTCCAGCCGTTTCAGCGTTAAAGAGTATCAAACATTGTCACCAATTTTCACATTTATAGCACTTATGGTTTTCTTATAATATTTATTTTTTACTAACAAGTGTATATTTAAGTAATTTTATCGTTTGTCTAGTCCTGGTACCCATAGTACAGACTTTTCTTAGTTTGGGAGCAGACAGTGATGGGAGATGTCCAAATTATTTATAAAGTATACAGTTTGAAGTTACTTAATGTTTAAGTGTCCTCTATTTTTACATGACAGTTTCATTGTGCGCCATTATTTAAAAAAAACAAATGGTGGCAAGGCGACAGTTCCAGCTTCCATGTTCTAACCCCATTTCCTTCGTATTTTTAATTCATTTTCTTGTTTCTTTTTAATATGAAATAAGAAAAATGTAATTTGAATATACCTATCTCATGTATCATCCTTTGCAAACATAAGTAGATTATGATAGATTAAAGCCAAATTTAAGAACTAGAGTTAACTTTGTGATTTGATTCTATCGAGAAAATTTTATTGCATTTTGTTTTTGCTAATATCAGACCTTGAACTTATAAAGTAGTATATATATGTTTTTTTAATATTTATTTGGACTTGATTTACTCAACTAAAGCTCAATTCTACTAAGATGAATTTACCTTTATACCTCCTCTTAAGCAGTGACCCTGGAAAACCCTTTATTCTCATGGAAACTCACTATCGGGGTAAACAGTATTTTATGTCCTCAATTACCCAGCGTACTTTGTGTATAAAAAATCGAGCTAATTAGATAGTCCGTCAGATTGTGAATTAAAAGTACTCAACAGTATTATGTAGAAAAAAATCCCATGAGAACTTTCGGTATCCTGTAGAAGAAACATCCCATGGGATCTATCGTTAGGAATAAAAAGGATGTCCTGCTACTCCGTTCTTCCGACTATCATGTGTGCCAATAAAATCAGTTTAATTCGTTGCTTCGTATTGACATTTAACATTAATAAATAAACAAACACACATTCGTATTCATATATTAGATAGCATTAGAATATAGAATTTAATAAATGTGTAATTAAAAAAACTGGCCAAGTGCGTGTCGTATTTCATATTTTTATCATCATCATATTTTTAGATATGATTTTAGATATTAAAAAAAAAATGTCACCTACAAACCAAGATGTGATGGGGAAGATGGGAAAAACTGGCGTGAAAAAAAGAGTTAAATATGAATCAGATTACCGCATCAAGGGTTCCGTACAAAGTAATTAAAATAAAAGTTATATTTATTATGTTCAACTGATCATTATGTTCAGTTAGAAAACTAAATTACATTTAGTTTTCAAATTACATTTAGTTAACAAATTTTCCTTTAACATTTTACGGTAAATGTCCTACAGTCTGAATTACTTCAGATATTTCCGCAACGCGTACATCGGGGCAAAGATATAACAAGAATTAAAAAAATCCTGCCTATAATATGTAGGTAGTCACATAAAATTATACAAAAAAGTTTTAGGATGTGCTAAAAAACTTCATACGACCGACACCCCATTTGCCGTAGAATCAGAGTCTGACCCCGCCATATTGAACCCTATTTCCAAAATCTTAACATAGGTTTTTAAATATATTTTTTACCTTTGCTTGTTGCGGACCATTATATAACAATTTACTTTCGCCTGCTACAGTAGTCCCTTTTCCGCGATGGCCTGCGTGACGTCACGATCAGTGCTCCCAATTGATTAATATCTTCATTATAATTATGGAGTTTTTTATACACAATACAGCTGATGACGTCAAACGGTACAATCACGTGACCTAGCTGTTTCAGAGAGAGTAACTATACCTTGTTTTCTTTTGTCCGGATGCGGGCAAACTAAACAAAACATTGAACTGTGCCTCATTTCCAGTCGATAGCATTAGAAGACCACCAGGTAAAAACCATAGTTGTCACAAAAGCACTATTGAAATTTTTGCATTCTAAAGTTGGGTGTGGAACCTTTTATCACAAAATATCGTAATTAAATAATGACTTTCCGAGTGGATGGACAGCACGCCGACGTGCTAAAAATGGAACCACAAAATTGTGCTTAAATCTGATCGTAAGCACACTTTCTTTTCAGTCGCTTGTAGACAACCCACTGCGAGAATGCTAAAGTGTGCATTAACTTAGGTCATTATAATAAAGAAAACGGACAAGTGCGAGTCTGGCTTGAGCACCGAGGGTCCGTACATACTTATTATATGTATACTTATTGATATATTATATGTGTGTTCTGCCATAATGAGATTAAGTCTCACAGGTTTATGCTTTATTGCCGTGTATGTTTTAAGTTTTTACCTAAATTTTGTCCCCGAAACGTATTACCAAAACATTTTTACTTTAAATGCGAGATGCGAGAGTGAGCAGGTATGTAGCGGATTGTTGTACTCAGAACTATTACCTACATACAGGTAGGTACTATGACTCCATCTTCATCTGATAAAAGTGCGTCCAAACGCGGACTTAGTAGAAATTTATATAAAATTGGAAATTATAGTCATTAACTTAACTATTTAAACTTTTACCACCATTTTTAACCAAATTTTTAAGTGATGACGGCATAAAAACCGTATTTCGGCGGTGTTTTGTGTTTAAGTTAACTAAGTTGTCTGATTTGTCTATAACTTTGAGGAACTTTAGTATTTCATATTAATTTCAGTTTGATACCTCCACGCGTTCTTGTTTTTTTATGTGGTATTTGGTTTTTTTCCAAATAACCTCATTGATTTGAAATTTTATCTATAAACTCAGTTAAAAATCTGTTAATGATTTAAATACATACGTTACATAACACAAAGACTTTTTATTAAAAGGCTGCCACTTGAATTATTTATTAATTCAAGTCGCGGCTAAGTTATTCAGAAACAGTTGAATATTGCAGAACTGACTACAACAATAATCAATAAGGATAATAATTAAAACTACAATTAACGGTATTTAGCAGTGACACTGTCGCTATTAATAACCATACAACTAAGTGTCTGTGATGTGTAACAAATATGACAATCCTAGAGCATTACTAAACGGAGTCGTAACATTACATGAACTATTTTATTTAATTGGTGAAAAACTATTTAGTGAAGTGAGTTTTATTTGAACCATGTTTAAAAATTCTTTGGATTTGAAGCTTTTTTTAGTGGTAAGGATACTATTGTCAATATATTTTAGTCATTTATTTATTCAGCACAATTTCTGTTTAAATAACTAAATAATCTACAAGCGCTCGATATGCGCTAGGTTGCGTAAATATGCAGTTTTTTGTTGAAACTTTAGCACTTAAAGGATTGAAAATATAAATATTATAGAACTTGCTTTTATCCTGTGTATTTAGGTCTTGGGTGATTTTCATTTACTGTATTAAATACTGAAGAATCCAGGAAATGACAATTGTTTCAACACTTGTACAAATTTTTAAAGCGTGTATTGAAACTCAAAATGAAAAAAACAGTTATTATGAAAATCAATAAAATCATTATGAGTTGTTAATATCTAATAATTTAGTGAATTGACTTAAAATTTTAGCAAAAAGTTATAAAATGTCACTACATAACGGGGAAAGTATTAAATTTAATTAGTAAAAGTATTTAATATTAACAACGGAACCTATGGTATAAATTCCTTATGAAGCCAGTAGAAATAAATCTTACAGTAACGTATGTGACATTCTACAATAATTTTTATTAATAATTTGTAGAAAATAGCCGTGGGCCTAATTTCGAACAATTTTTCAGAACAAATCCATAATAGTATATGCAAGCAATAAACCCATCCCATGCAGTGAGGCAAACTACTTCAGACTTAAGGGTTCGATACTGTTGAGTACACCAAGTTTTTTGGACACCAGCTCGTCTTCAAAATAATCCCGAAACTGAACGTCACTGCAGATATTGGCTACAAGAATTCCAATGCTTTTGGAAATTCGGCAATTTTAACCGCTTAATATCGGGCTGATCGTTAACTTGTTTGCCACCATAGTAGTATTTTTAGGGTCGCTGGTTTCGGTGTAAGCCTCGCGTTATGAAGGACTCAGATTCGAGCCTGGCATGTATCAATGCGTCTTTTTCTTAATTTTCAAGTAAATAATAAGTGTAAGTTGTGATTGTTACCATTGGCTTTTCGGTGAAGGAAAACATTGGGAGAAAACCATCACACGTCAATCTATGCGATGTCATAGCATTTTATTTATGATAAGGGTATAAACCCAGTGAAAGAAAAACGGCCAATATTGCAAACAACTCGAGATTTCCGCCCGCAAACAGATTGTTTTCTAAATAATATAGTTTATTGTTTTGTGTGATCTGATCGTCATCGCTCGCTTCCAGCCTGCTCTGTGTATTCGTTGTCGGTAATCCCCTTATATAGAGTACACAAAGCGAGTGAGTGATCCAGTGATTGTTAAATATAACATGACCAAATTGTTGAGATTTTTATGATTAATAAAAAAAAAATCCAAGGTATATATAAAAGAGAGGGTTATTGACCTAGATGACCGTGATAGCGAGTAAAAACTATGTTAATATGCATCAATTCTTTTGTTTTGTCTATTTTCATGAAAATCATCTGGCAACACTGGGATAAAGTCGGCTTTTCCACGCAGATTTTAAACGATCAAGTCAGCCTTTCCCAGCCAATCAATAACTCAATAAATTGATATGTATCTTTTTGTTTATTAACTGCGTATATCAAATAGAGTGAAATATTAATTACAAAATGTGCCGAGAAGTCAAAACTTTGGATTGGCAGACTTATTCAGAGTTTCGTTTTTGTGCAGCCGTGGTATGGGGGAGTAGTTTCTTTATTCTGTAATTTGGTCAAATTGTGTAAAATTAAAAATATACCCAAAACTATCAACTTTTAGTCACCTAACTATAAACTATATTGATACTAATTCCCAAAAAAATTACACCGCAATTATTTTTTTCAGTTAACGACGTTCGTCCTTGAAGATGTTTGCAGCTGCCATGAATTTTTTTTCGTCTTAGAAGAATCAGACTTCAAAGAAACCTACGAACTGTATACTCTGTAGGTTTTTTTTAAAAAATGACTTCTAAATATAAGTTTGTAGTGGTAATAGTCTCTTAGTTTTTACTACCTGTGGCCAAAAAATGCACCTCATATTGCATGGTCGTAAAGTAACGAACTGTGATCTCGCCGACGAATTGCCAGCACAATATAAGTACGGCATCTAGGGCATGTAATATCGGAAGGTTTTCAATTCCGATATTGATTTCAGATATTAGATTTTAATATCGGAATTCCGATACTAATATCGGAATTGAACATATTTTTCATATAATTGTATTAGATACAAAATGTTTTAAATTAATCTCTTTTTATAAAAATAAAACAAATTCTGTGATGATTAAAATATAAAAAAACATAAAACTGAAATCAATTTTGATGAATATATTTAAAAATAGCACAACCTATGAACAAAATCAAAATTTAAAATACTCTTCGAAATAACTTCACTATAAATTTTGAAAAAAATAACAAGCGAATAAAACTACTAATCTTATTTATTTTTTAGTAAACCACCTCATTTCTTCATAATGCGTTCATAGAAACTCCTACGGAGTGGGCTCTTCTGCTACTAATTAAATAAAAAAAACTCAAAATCATCTAAATACAATTGGAAACTAATGGAACGAAACAACTTATTTACTAACATTATGTATATGTTTTTAAGAGAGAAACTTGATAGTGCATTCTCAATAAATTAAAGGCTTCTAGCATTTCAGCAAAAGTGAACTTCGGACAATGCATCAAAAATATCCAGCTGATGAAAAACACACTTACTTATAACACTACGGCAAAACTTATGTAAAATATAAACGCTCTGTACGCATGCTATACTAATCCCTCCTCCCGTTTTGTCGCATACAAGTATTATAAAAAAAAATTCAAAAAGGTAAAAATTAGCGTCCCCAGGCTTTCCTATTTTTTCAGATTTTATCAAATTCTCAGTTTAAAGTCATATCACACCTTGTAGTGGTGAGGTAGTTACTTTAATCGGAAAGTAATAAAACTAACTCAACATAGTCTTTGTTTTTGTGATAGCTCCAGAGCTCCATCGCATACAGGGTTTGTATTATATTTTAGGTAGGAATGGTACTTCTGCTTTTAATTGTCATCTTTTCTATTAAGCTTTGCAAGTTCATAGCGAGACATAATTTAAGATCATGTGTTTTCCTTCTCAAGTTTTCTGAACACGAATTTCAATATTGTGTCTGATATATACTATATAAAATGTAGTAAGTCATATTCGCGACACCAGTCAAAAAATCTAGAGACTGCCCTTTGACTCGAGAAAAATAACTGATAAAGTTCGAAAGTCGTTCAACAGTCGTTAGATTTGCCATTCAATACTCTTGTCCTCGGCCTTCGTTAGCAGTAGCGCCGACTCTATGGTGCCTGAGGGTGCTTGTGCCCCCAAATGTTAAGTTTCTGCGGCGCTTAGCCCTAATGTTTTATAGTTTTACTATGATTTCGGGAACTCGCCCCTCTCTAAGATTTTTTAAGCAACGTGCCTATTCATGAATAGTGTACTAGGTGCTGTCTGACAGTTTGTAGGACTTTGGTGGAAGAAAGTTCGAAAGCTGTAATAGCATTCTGTAACTATTTAGCAGCTTAATAAGAAGGTAGTAAGACAACATGAAATCGCCCGCACAACGGAGCGCTGGCTGGCACCGTTTACGTTTTATTTTGAAATTTAACCAGAATATTTGTCTAATTCCGATATAACGATATTCGACTACTCATTATCGGAATTATAATATCGGACTAAACGTTCCGAGATTCCGGGATTTCGATATTCCGAGATTCCGATATTCATGCCCTAGCGGCAACACAGACTATAGAGGTCATACCAATCATAAAAAATAACTGACGCTATAACCAGTAAAATATTTTCGAACAAGTGTTCCAAATTCGCGTCAACACAAGCGGCAAGAATTTACAGCCAATGCGTAGTGTGACAGGAAAAGAAGAAGAAGCGCTATCATATCTTTAATTAGGGCAATTTTTTTTCTATGCAACGCTGCCTGCGTATTCCAGTTTATTTTCATTAGGTATTCTGAACTTTTTTTCTATCGAAAGCATGTTATAGATAGCAAGGACTACTAACGTGGCGCGAACAGAAGACACAGACACGTGCACCTCCACTGGTTTATACTCGTAGTAGTACAGTGATTTTGCGCCGCGTCGAAAAAAAAAATGTTTGGTAGGTAGGTGACTACAACTGACTGACCGAGGGCTTTTGTTATAATATATAATGAATCATTATATATTATAATGATTATTAATAATTATTTTTTACCTTAGTCCCTGTACTAATAAGTACTCAATAGTTCGGGCTGTGTATTGTTAATTATAAAAGTCGGTCAATCAGTTTACTTTATCTATATTCAATCTCAAGAAAATAAAATATGTCCCAATTTATTACAATGTTTAGTTTTACAAAGAGTAACTATTGGATGCTGGCAATTAACCAGTCTTGTAAATAATTTGTAAAGCAAATCGTAGATAACATTCTCTTGACGATTCAAAAATGTTCTTAGGAACCTATTTTAATGAAAAGATTTTGATTTGGAATTTGAACCGGTCTTACCCATCGATATGAAAATTTTTCATATCGATGGTCTTACCGCGACAGACATTACCTATATTTCCAAATGCCTACGTGTGTATTCGCTTAATTGTAAGTAGTCTATTAGTGCAGTCATTGAAGCGTTTTTGGTCCGAATTTTTTGACTGTGAACCGATTTGCATGAAATTTTGGAATTAGGCTCATCTTACCCTTAACTTCAAAAGTGTAAAGGATCTGAACTCCGCACCCACCCTGGGGGTGGTTGCCACCCCTTCTCGGTGGTGTAATATTGTAAAATTTAAAATTTTTTCACGTTTTTCATTGGTTTTTTGCAAATATCTCCAAAAATATGAATTTCAACGAAAATTTTATAATGAACAAAATTGTAGCAAGTAAAAAATCGGTTTTTTATAAAGTATTCTAAGTGCAATATTAAGCTAGATATTAAAGATCCGTTTTTAATTTTGTCTGAAATTTAATCGATGTATTCAATGCCATCTAGCGGCGAGCAGATACATTTTATGCATTCTAATGAAATAGGGTTTTGTAGTGCTTGAAAAAAGGTTTAAAATAAGCACTGTTAAAAATCTCCTACTCGTAAAATGAGTGAGCTGTAATGCAAATAATAGGAACATCTAATGGGTTTCATAGGTGCCATTTCCACCAAAATTAAAATGAATCATATTCCTTCTAGAATTAACTTTAATGTAAAGATATTGATGGATTCTAGCAGTTTGGCTGCTTTAGGACACATATTTTTCAAAAATTATCACGATTTTAAGGAAAAAAAAATTTCGAATTTTTGAAAACCACCTTCTTTTCATAATATCTAAAAAATGATGAAAGATACGTATAAAAGTATAATGATAAAAAATTTAGGTCTTTTTTTTGACAAAAAATCTGTTTTTTTTTTTCTGTCACAAAAATTGACGGTGATATGATTGTTTAAACATCGCGCGGCAGCGCAATCACAGTCTCTCTCGAGCCCTTTGACCCTTCGCCGTTTCAAAATAAAAGGTTTTTTACTATATATTGTTATAAAAAAAGTTGTAGCTCTATTAATTACCTTTAAAATGGTTTTTTATAAGTTGTGATAGCATTAAAATTGAAGGAGTTATGGTCCAAAAAAAAAATCGTCCAAAAAAGTATCTAAAACTAATTTTTTCCATTTAGTAAACTGAAAATTTCGGAGTGTCAATATTTGGAGCAAAATGTACTTTACACAGTAGGCAGTAATAGAGACCCAAAACTATTGTCTGATGTATATATATAGATACTTTTTAGATGCTTTTTTGGACGATTTTTTTTTTGGACCATAACTCCTTCAATTTTAATGCTATCACAACTTATAAAAAACCATTTTAAAGGTAATTAATAGAGCTACAACTTTTTTTATTACAATATATAGTAAAAAACCTTTTATTTTGAAACGGCGAAGGGTCAAAGGGCTCGAGAGAGACTGTGATTGCGCTGCCGCGCGATGTTTAAACAATCATATCACCGTCAATTTTTGTGACAGAAAAAAAAAAACAGATTTTTTGTCAAAAAAAAGACCTAAATTTTTTATCATTATACTTTTATACGTATCTTTCATAATTTTTTAGATATTATGAAAAGAAGGTGGTTTTCAAAAATTCGAAATTTTTTTTTCCTTATAATCGTGATAATTTTTGAAAAATATGTGTCCTAAAGCAGCCAAACTGCTAGAATCCATCAATATCTTTACATTAAAGTTAATTCTAGAAGGAATATGATTCATTTTAATTTTGGTGGAAATGGCACCTATGAAACCCATTAGATGTTTCTATTATTTGCATAAACAAAATATATGTCCATAATATATATATATATATATATATATATATATATATATATTATGGACATATATTTTGGAAACGTAGGCATGAATACATACCAACGTTCATATATGTACCTATTTATAACACATTTTTCAATATTTTTATAATTAGTTATAATTTATTTATTATTATTTTATAATTTTATAATTAGTTCTGGCCTACGTAAATAATATTTTAAGCAGTGGAACTCGTTTATTATATATTTACTGTTTTAATTTAGGGGTAGTTTTAAGGCTTGAAAAGCTTGAGAATATGATAATCATTTTCGAGAATGTGGAATAACGTTTAAATCCTTTTCATTACATCAAAAGAAATTTTTTTAAACATTTTTTTATCAAGGAGTGGTTTTTAAGGGTCGAAAGGGGGTTAAAAATTCGATTATTAAGATAGAGAACATAAAATATTATTTACTCTATACTTAAATCTTTTAATGTCATACCAAAGTATTTTTTTGGGTTTTTTTTCAATTTAGGGGTTGTTTGCAAGGGTTGTAAGGTTTTCAAGTAGTTAAAAATGATTGTATTATGAGGTTATTGTGTTAGAAAATACTTTACAATTTACAATATTGAATACGTTTTCTAGCGATAAAATGGCTCAATGTCAATTTTTCCATTAAGGGGTTGTTTACACCCCTTAAAAATAATAGGCGGAGCTCAGATCATTTTCACTTTTGAAGTTAAGGGTAAAATGAGCCTAATTCCTAAAATTTCATGCAAATTGGTTCACAGTAAAAAAAATCGGAGGTAAGACCCTATTTTTCGCTTTAATGACTGCACTATATAAGAAATGTAGCAGTATATTGGAATGAAATTTTGTTGTACATTGTTTTCTTATTACCTGACTGCCAAGAAAGGGTTATGATTTTCTCGCGTATCTTGTTGTTTGTACGTAGATTTGTTTATTACCTTGTATCTTTCAAACGGCTGGATGGATTTCTATAATTAAGGTATCGTTAGATTTGTCTTAATAGCCCAAGTCTTTAAGTGTTCTGAGATAGGTGACGTCAAAAAAAAGGCCAAAATCGCGGATGTAAGGCGCTTTAATGTGCGGGCTAAAAAAAAATTCTTTCAAAACCCTGGTATGTTTTAGGTGCACTCGTTTATTTTTTTTATAATGAAGAAATTTGGCTATGGCATCAGAAATCTTTCAGGAGAAAGAATGGTAGAGTTTGCATACGAAAACAAGCTGTCAATCATTAATACTTTCTTTGATAAGAAGCCCAAAAACAGATGGACATGGAGATCGCCCGACGGAAATACGAAAAACGAATTGGATTATATTCTGTCAAACTTTCCTGAGAACATGGAGAACACTGAGGTTCTAAACATTGAATACCCACCAGACCATAGACCAGTAAGAACAAAACTTAAAATTAATCTACCCAAAAAAAGGCGTACAAGTTATAATAAAAATATTAAAAACCAACTCAAGTCTGAAGAACAAATCTCCACTTTCTGTGAATTTCTTCAGGACAAATTAAACCTACTAGAAGACCAAACTAACTATACAACACAGCAATGTTATGATAAACTAATAAATATTATAGAAACCAGCTTATAAAGTGCCCAAAAGCCAAACATAAAATCCACGAAACAATCAGTAATTACAGACCGTACTAGGCAGTTAATACGCCGCAGACACGTGATACAAAACACCAAAACTAAAACTCGAAGCATGAAAAACGAAATGAAGGCGCTGTATAAATTAACTAGCAAATACATACAGATAGATTACACCGCCTACAGGTCACGCACAATAGAGAGACATCTGAACACAACTGGAAGTCTAAAACGAGCTTTCAAAGAACTGAAAACACCTAAACCCTGGATAGAAGAATTAATAGGGCAAGAAAAGTTACACAAAAACAGAGAATAAATTTTAAACGTCGCAACGTCCTACTATTAAAACCTATATAGCAGCTCTACCTCGCTACCATATCACAAAGACCCCTTACAAACGCACCACACTGAAGAGGTAGAACCCATAGAAGAAATAGATGTTATCAAGCAAATAAAGATGATGAAAATAGAAAAAAGCCCGGGCACAGACAAAATAACCAACGAAATAATAAAATAAAACTGGTTGCCTGTAAAGTCGGTATACGGGCGAAAGTTTTACGTGACAATGATTTTATGTCTGTCTCTCTCGCTCTTAGGCGGGCGCGTGCCTCTCACTCGCTCTCATTGTGAGCGCATAACGTGAGCGGAGCGTAACGCAGTTTCTTGAAGTGTCACCCGGCCTCCCGTTACTGGCAAAAATTGTCAAGTACTCGATAATAAACAACCCATAGAGCAAGCAGGTTTTAGGAAAAGCTATAGCACTACGAACTGGAACAAAACATTGAGAAGTATCAAGAATTCCAAAGACATGGTTTTCATCGATTATCAGAAAGCATTCGACACAATATCACATTTAGCGATTTGGAAAACTCTACACACTCAGAAAGTCAATCAAAGATATATAAACATATTGAAAAATCTTTACGAGAAGAGTCAGAGTAGAGTGCAATTGGAAAAAGTACAGAGAATACCTCAGAAAATTATCTGTGAGAAGACAGGCATTACTGATGTCCGCTGTTATACCCAGAAATTAAAATGGCGATGGGCAGGTCATGTAGCCAGAATAACCGATGACAGGTGGACCATACAGTCTACGCTATGGCCAGGCCCAGCCGGCTACAGAAAAAGAGACAGACCGCAAACAAGATGGGTAGACAACATCACGCATACAGCTGGTCAGGACTGGGTAACAGTAGCGAGCGATAGAAATGTATGGGAATCTCTGGAGGAGGTCTTCACCAGAGAAGGGGTTCTTTTCCACAAACTTATTATAAAAAAAAATATTTTTAATTATTAATTTTTTAATTTTTTAATTTCAATTTTTAATTTTTTAATTCAAATTACATACAATTGACATCGAAATATACATATATTTAAATATAATATGATCATATAAATGTAAAACTATATAGACCTAAACATTGGAATGTAAATAATTAAGGAATAATTACCAACAACAATAAAAGAAAAATTGGAAACATGAACTGTAAATATTGTTATATATTTTAATCTAATCTAAATTTGGCTTGAAATAAAAGGCTTTTTATTATTAATTTATTTCAGTTTTACATTTAAGTAACTTAGATTAGTCTGACGTTCGATACAAAAAAATGTTTGTACCGGTATCTAATAAACTTCTTTCTGTTCTTAGCACAGGGTAACAATAAAATATTACTCACATGCCTAAAAGAGGGACAATACCAAATAAATGCAACATTTACCAGAAAATTTACTTAACAGTGAAAGGAAACAGATATTTTGTGAATTTTTTATGAGATTTTCATTGATGAGTATCTTAACCTTAGCCGTTCATTATAAAACAAAATAGTCAACAACTGCCACTTCAACAGTTTATTTTCATCTCAATATTTTTTTAACTTTTTTAAATTATTTTACTTTACAACAAAAACACAGAATGGATATATACTGAACGCTCATTTCACATTAAGCTCTTTAAATCCTCCCACCTTACGCATACGTTGTGTAGATACTAGCTCGAGGATATTCCAAAGTCAGCATACATTTAAAATACCTGTTGCTGAGGAACGGTTTGAAGCGCTCAGTGTGGAGTGAGCCTTCTGTACCTATCTGTCTATTTTGTCATTATAACAGTACTTATATTGGAAAACCACCACGAAGAATTTATTTATCGACTTTCACCATTGACAAATGTTATCGTTTATTTTTCAGACTTAAAGACCCTCCTTGGTACCAGGTATATTCAAACATAACTGAAGAAGATTTTAACTATTATTATTTAAGCTTGGAGTGTGAGGACGGTACTGGAATACCCCATTGTCCAAATATTACGAAGGGTATTTATGTATTACTACTATATATATGTTTTCAGCTATGAGTGTTAAAATTAAACAAAACCTAAGTTAACAGTTGTTGAGCCTATTTTTTCTTACATGTCTTATTTTCTATACTCAAAATTAAGAAAACTATGATTTGGGCTCAATATGAAAAAGTTGAAATGCATAAAAACAGAGAGCTTGAGCTATTCCTTTATTATTTGAGTCTAAGACAAGTAAGTAAAAATAAGGTGTACCTATATCAGTTACCTATAATACAAAGAAACTAGGTAAATTCAAGTATTTTCAAACTAAAACATGTCTTACCACACTGAGCATAGGATGTTAAGGCTGTTGCTGTAACTATGAACTTGCTAATTCCTGAATATGTGTCTCCGTGGCTCCATAGAGTAATGATTGGCCTCCTCATCATACTGTGGTAGTTCTGTTGGTAGTAGTACTGCCTGCCGATCTGAGGGACATGGGTTCGATCCCGGCACAAGACAAACATTTATGTAAAAACATTTGTCTTTACTTTCGGTAATTTCTGTGTATAATATATATTTAAAAATAGGTTTTATCTGTGGTCTTGCATTCATGATACAAACTTTGCTTGGTTGAGACCAGATTGAGAGTCCATGCGTTATTAACTTATTTATTTACGTATTGATTTCTACAACGGATTCAATATAGTGACTCAAGCCAAATCATGTCCATTCCACTTACAAGAAAACAAGGTTTTGATTTTGCCATTAAGACTGTCCATAATCGCTATAAATAATAATAATTGGGCGTATAATCGCTAAGACAAGCAAATATAGACTTTGGATTGAGCTGTCCACAATGACTTACAAATTTTATGCACAGTCATGGGCTTAATGTGGTTGCTAAATATTGAAAAGATCTGTCTTCTATAATAGAATTCATATAAAAACGCAACTCAAAATACATAAAATACCTTTTTCTCCTTTAAGAATACAATCCGATTTTATATAGCAAGCATATCCGTAGTAAGCCGAGGTACGACTTGTTAACCTTTTCCTGTTACAGGTTACACAGATGCCACATGGTTTACCAGCGATCCTGTTGAAGAGCACATAGATCTCTCACGAAAATCTGTAAAACAAAATGTTAATGTTGATTATTACAAAAATATTACAGAGCCACCTGTTACTACATTTTCTTTTAAGACAGAAACTATGGAAATATCTGCAAATACAAAGAAAGTAACTCCTTCAGAAATGACAAGAGGAACATCTGTAATTATACCATCAAAAGCACTTTTAACACCTGTTGATAAAACAAGAGATACAGCTATCAATATAACAACAGAAAAATCTGCAATTACAGCTGTAGAAACAACAATAGAAAGACCTGCAAATATTGAACTAGTCATGCATACAAGAACAGTAACTTCATATGCAACAATATTGACACCTTCAAACATGACAGCTACAACATCTGTAAATACAGCAACAACACTAGTAGAAACAACAGAAATAGAAACGAAAATGACAACCAAAATACCTGTTAAAATAATAACTGCAAGAAAAACAACAAAACCTGCAAATACTGCAACATTAATAGATGAAAATACTACAAATAAATCACCTGAAAATATAATAGCAAGATTTTTTTCAGACATAACAATAATACCTCCAAATGCAACAAGATTGACACCTTCAAACACTTCAACAGTGACATCTGTAAATACCACAGTAATAAAAACTACAGTAGCACCTGTAGATACAACGTTCATAAATACGACAATTACATCCATGAATATAACAGCAGAAACACCTGTAGATACAACATTCATAGATACGACAATAACATCTATGAATATAACAGCAGAAACACCTGTAAAACTAATAACTGTAGAAACATCAACAGCAAAACCTGCGAATACTACAATAGTAATACATTCACGAGCGGAAACTAAATCACCTGAAAATACAGAAACAATCACATTTGCAGACATAACAGAAAATTCTGTAAATGCAAAAACAGTGACACGATCAGACATCATTACAGTGACATTTGTGAATACTACGACAGTAAATGCAAATACAGCAACAACACTAGTAGAAACAACAGAAATAGAAACGAAAATGACAACCAAAATACCTGTTAAAATAATAACTGCAAGAAAAACAACAAAACCTGCAAATACTGCAACATTAATAGATGAAAATACTACAAATAAATCACCTGAAAATATAATAGCAAGATTTTTTTCAGACATAACAATAATACCTCCAAATGCAACAAGATTGACACCTTCAAACACTTCAACAGTGACATCTGTAAATACCACAGTAATAAAAACTACAGTAGCACCTGTAGATACAACATTCATAGATACGACAATTACATCCATGAATATAACAGCAGAAACACCTGTAGATACAACATTCATAGATACGACAATAACATCTATGAATATAACAGCAGAAACACCTGTAAAACTAATAACTGTAGAAACATCAACAGCAAAACCTGCGAATACTACAATAGTAATACATTCACGAGCGGAAACTAAATCACCTGAAAATACAGAAACAATGACATTTGCAGACATAACAGAAAATTCTGTAAATGCAACAACAGTGACACGATCAGACATTATTACAGTGACATCAGTAAATACTACGACAGTAAATGCACATACCATACCAGTAAATACAACAACGGAAAAAGCTGTAAAAATAACAATTGTAGAAACAACAACAGAAATATTTTCAAACACAGCAGCATCTGTAAAAGCAATAACGGAAACAATAGCAAATATAACGACAGAAACGAGATCAGTAAGACCATTTAATGCAACATCTATAACACAAGTAGAAGCAACCACAGCAACATTTGTATCCAAAAGAAATTTAAAAGTTAAATCATCTAAAGAAACGAGCGCTGGTAGTGCCTTAAATATTAGTAATGATGAACAAATGACAATAAATAAACCCACAATAATTTTGGCCATTATAGCCCTTGTGGTGTCTACGTCATTGATAGTTTGTTTTGCGGCTAAAAAAATTAGAACCGTTGCTCAAGGAGGAAGTTATTGTAAGTACACTCAGTTCGAATTTATAAGTTTTAATAGTATGACGGAGTTTGTCGACCAATCAGAAGTTGTACTTTTCTATTACTATAAAATGCCGGCATGAATCACTGCTATAAATTCTTATAATAATTTAAATCCTAATAATGATCCTACTCATACAAAAATAAGAACGTCTGTTTGTTTGTTTTATAAAGCTTAACGTGGCAAAGGAACATCAAATTGACCTTAATAAAAAAAACCACAGAGATAGTTAGAGGGATAAAAAAAGATTTATGATACTTTTTTTATCCCAATCAAGAGTTCCAATGGTATTATATTCTGCCATTACTACCGCAAGGCAACATTTTTTTTTCGCCGCAGAGAAACGAGGTGATTTGATTTATGGTACAAGGATAACTTAAAAGGTCGTAAAGGGTAAAAAAAGTACTTGTTTATACACAGGAATAGGATTCTTGACCTATGACCATAAGGGACTACTTCTTTACGTTCTAGGGGTGCCACAGGTTACTTGAGGTTTCCCATACAGGTAGCCACACCAGCAGAAAATAACTTAAAATACTTTTATCGCACTTAATAAGGGAATTTGAATTCCGCGGTGATGAATAAATTCGGCACGGACGAAGTTAGTTTAACAATAATTTAATTTAACACATATATATATACTCGTAGTAATAACTACCCAATTAAAATTGCTACAGGCCCATGCACAATATTATATTAGAACAGCCATGATGATGACTTATTAATGATGGTACTTAAAGTAGGCTGACTTCCTTAGGAAGTGCATCTACTCTAATATCGACCCGATTTTGTAACTTTTACAGAAAATCTTTACCCTATACTGTCTACCTACCAATTTTCAGTTCTTATACTTAGGGCGTGATTAAATAACTTACATCTTGAGAAACGTATTAAATTAGCAGAAGAACATAATTATGATCTTCAATCATGCTTGGAAAGCTATAATCGAAAGTCGTGACTTTCTATAAGAAGAAAAATGTAGGACGATGTATACACGTGGGATGAAAACGTTCTACCCGTCAGTCTAGGGCCCTAGATAAAATTACTTCTAACTACAGATTCTAACTAACTTTCTTAAACCGACCAAACCGAGCCAAGCCGAGCCGGAGACGACACATAAGAGATTATGTAACTGAAATGTAAAGTACGATATGATAAGTATTATGGACAACATCTTACTTAATCATCTCCAGGCCTGTCTGTTTGTCGGATTTGATTTTCTTTGCAATTACTAATTATAGTTTCATTCGAGTTGATCATTATTATTGAAAAGAATAATCTTACAAAATAATGTTTACTTGTGTATAGAATTATAGTCAATTTTTTAAGTTTGGTTTTTAGCGAAATAAAGTTTGTTAGGTCAGCTTGTAGGATATTTAATAAACCTGAATTTAAATGGCATTGAGGAAGAGTAAGTAATAAAGAAAAATGCATTGTGTGTTGCAGATATTGAAGAGCCATCTAGAAGCGGACAAGGTACTGAAACTATTTCAATGAGGTGAGAGAATGAGTCAGACAGCCGCTCCAACATGGGTCTTTCATATTTTTTTCCAAATTCTGTATAACGGGATTGAACCATTATTCTAGACAAATTGTTTTATTTCAATATCGTACCCTTTACTTTCCCTCCCAGCCTTTTTTACTTTCCCATTGTTGTGAAATTGCCTACCCTCACCTTGAGCGAAGGTTATTTGAGCTATAGTCCATCACGCGGCCCAGTGTGGATTGTGGTATTCACATACGCCTTTTTGATGTGCATATGCGGATTCCCTCTCGATGTTTTTCTTCACCCGAGACCCAGTGCTTTAGTTAGCAAAAATGTTCTTAAGAAATGAGGAAAAAGACTCTGGCCTTAACCTCCTCCGCCTCTCAGAACGCGAGACAAGACATCGAAACCAGTAGGACACCACCGACTGACAAATCGAACTTCCCTGTACTAACAAGGACGATTTTATAAAAGGGAAGGTTTTGATTTACGAATACGTGTGTTTTTATCTTTCTATCTATCTCTAACTAGAACAAGCCAAAGAGCTCATCATTTCCGAGATTAATTTTAAGAAAAAGACTCATTGGTATGTACACGCCGAACTCGAGCCTCCACCATTCAGGACACAAGGTGAAATCAAAACCCCTCGGCTACCAGCGACTAAAAGTAAGTTAAGCTACTAAAACAGTTGTGTATATGCCTAACATGTCCATTATTATTTTTGAGTTTGCCCGCACTGTAAAGCGACAAAATAGGAATTCAAATATTTATTAGTAGTATTAGGATTATTATATACTATTATAATTATTGCACAATCATGTGTATACATAATATATTCATTACCAACAGAATATATCCATACCTAATATTGTAAGTGTAAAGTAATGTTATTATGTTAGTTTTTTATTGGATTTTCAGCAACGATCAGTAGCTGCGTTTTGGAAAATTTGAAATTAATTTACTGTAGGACACGTCAACTGTTGTCTGCAATCAACAATTTATAACCTACTTACTGAAAAACTATGTTTATTAAAACCTTCCGCGGATTTTATAGAAATCTGTGTACTTATAGGAATGTTCAGAGATTTAGCAGTGTTACCAGAACGATAATTCCTCACCCTAAGCTGAAATATTTTGCTACAGCAACCCCGAAACCACCCTTGTCAATAGAGTGCAACGGCCACGCGCCGGCGCGTTGAGTCGACCGCTACCGCCGCCCTACATCGAGCGACTGAATGCACGCGCCCGTGTCATTAGCACTCCCAAAAACTCATTTAGACTTAAATATCGAATACTAAAAATTTTTGTCTTTTCACAGATTAAAAACACCCTAACTGACAGTATCTGGATTTTTTTACAAAAGTTTTAAGTGACATAAAAAAATTTGAAATAATTTTACATATTTCCTAAACCATTACTTAAGTGTTTGTTAATTTTGAAAAAAGTATTTATTACATATTGCAGTGGAAAACTAACATGATTTTTTAATAACGAAAAATATAGAATAGTAAAAGATTTAGACATATTTTCTATTAAAATTACATAAGAAAAATAGGACAATAGATAGTGATAAATCCGTGGGGAGACACAAAGGTGTGTTGTGTGAGAGCTCCGAGACCTTCGTCTTGCGTAACTTCCAAGAAAGGTAAGTACCAAAGACTACACTTATATATCTGTGAGTACCTACCTATATAATTATACTTAATTGTGCACGTGCTTAATCTTGAAAACATTATTCTATATTTATTATGAATCAATTGTTATATCTTCATTTTAGATTACCTACACCTATATCTATATCTATAGGTAAATTACTGAAGTATCAAAAACCTAAACGATGCTCATAAATGTTTGTACAATTAAGGTAGAATTTTTTTTTATACAAATTTATAAAAAATTAAATCCTGCCTTAATTCCTGACTTCAGGATTCCTAATATTTTGGGAAATTTAGTTTAGTTTACCAAAGTCTCGACTCGAGCCGTGCAGATTTGTTTGCATGAAACTCCATGCAGCACTCTCGACGGCATGCTTGCAACCCGCAGGCCACACAGGGGGCTATACTTACTTAGCTCTAGGTACCACCTATGCGAGCTCAAAATATCTTGGTTTGACCCAGAAACTAAACGGAGACAATGACAACACCGTATCCCAGTAACAGCGCCAGGTGCAACATTACTCCATACCCCGTTATAACCGAGACCGCTGTATCCGTCACTAAAGGGTATTTGCCATAGTTTTAACGCTTAGAAAAAAAGTTGGGGATCACTGTCGAAATATCCACTGTGATCAGGTGGATGCAGCTGCCCATTCCCTAGACACCTGCCTCAGGAGCCTTTAAAGACTACTCGGTAGTACACTAATGTCGCGACAACCCAACACATTATATTAAATACACCTTTAATATCATAACCCTTTTTTTATCTTCGCCACAGTCGAGTGATCAATAGTTAATAGAATCAATAAAAAAGCTGTCAAACTGTAGGGTTCCATAGTCATTACTATAGTCTTTGTCTGAATCCGTAAACTCGTTCGGCCATACCTCGCACAGTGTGTAACTTGTGTAACTTGACGCTGGAGACATTTAATTTTTTTTACAGTAAGTAATGCTTTCAGATAGTTTTTAAGAATAACTCATAAAATTTATAATCTGTTTCTGTTTATCCTTTTATTACATCACAGAACACTTCTTGTTTATTGTGTTTAGTCGTAGTTTATTTTTAGTTTTAATGAATTAAAAAAAAAGTTTTCTACTGATGAAAATGGTTTAAAATTAACCTTTTAAGTTTAATCTGACCTGTATACCAATATCTAAATATTGTTTATAATATTACCTTTAATTTTTTTTAAAATACTTTCACCCGATGCGACGAAATTCTTTTCACATATCGGACCCATTTTCACAAAAAATAAAAACGTAAATTTTCTTTAAAAATGTAAACAATACCGGTACTTACAAACCCTACTGGACCCACCAGTGGATCTGCTCAGTGGAACCAACAGACCGTTAGGCTATGAAAAATAAACGAAATATATTCTAATATTCTTCAAAGAACTCGCAAAATGTTAAATCTTTGAAATAAATGCTTTTGTTTCTTTAATTATTAATACAATTTTTCGTTATATTGATTAAGTTTACTAACTTGATTTATTTAATAAATTGCATCATATATTTGAACTCGGTTAGCCAGAAGTATTCTGTAGTGCAATAAAATTCAATGAGTTATTGTTGAGAGCTATATGAAATCGGTTCTTCGACTAAAATTAAAAGTAGACTACAGCCGGACTCCAACATTAAGTCTACGAGCGGCTAGGGTTTTTTTTTCATACCACCAAGGTGGCAAACAAGCTTACGGTCTGCCTGATTGTAAGCGGTCACCGTAGCCTATGTACGCTTGCAACACCAGGGGCATCACTCGCGCGTTGCCGAACCTTAAAAAATCTAATAACTTCTTTCTTTGGTGATACACAAACACAAACCTAACCAAAAGTGGCCACTTTAGACCCCTATATACGTCCGTTTTTTTATCGGGCAAACTTTACAGGATTTTTAAATTTTGTATTTAACTATACCCATCACTGAAGTGGTATTTTTTTTAACTACACTTTAATAGTAATTTTTCCAAAATACTGATAAATATTTTAATAGCGAGTCGAAATTATAGTATTAGGTAATAGTCTCTGGATAAAAGACTGTTTGGCAGACGGACAGTGATTGGTACCAGAATCATTAGATAATCCATACTAATACTACAAATGCAAAAGTAACTGTTTCGGTATGTGTGTTAGTTACTTCTTCACGCATAAACTGCCAAACCGATTTACATGAAATATTGTGTGGAGATAGTTTGAGTGCCGCGAAAGGATACAGGATTTCATCCCGAAAAAATCAAAAGTTCTCTCGTGAATCACTATAACCGAGCTTAAACGAACTAAGCTTGCTATAGCAAACTTCATTAGTATAATTAATGAGTTGACGTAAGAGTCCCACGCCGATAACCAAATTTAGGGCGGGCGGAGCCACGGGCAAAATAATTCATTAATTACCAGCTATCCCATTAATATTATAAATGCAAAAGTTTGGATGTTCGGTTGTTTGTTACTCAATCACGCTTTAACCACTGGATGGATCGGGATGAAACTTGGCACACATGTAGGTTAGCTCCTGGAATAGGACATAGGTCTGGCGGAGCAAGCAGCAGAGTATTAAAACAACGAATCAAACTTTCTATATCATCACATAAGTCTACAGTAAAAATAGAACGCTTGGACAATCGGCGTAGACATTGAATCAAAATTCAGTACCACCAGCATTCGCCTTGACCCAGCGGATTCCCTCTTCGGCCCACCACTTTCATTAGGGCCTTGCTCAAATCGCACCGGCTGTGGCCCGCATTGTGCCGCACAAGATTAATGGTACGAGCTAACACTGAACGAAGGTCTACCCTTATTGCCGATACCCCTATTACCTACTAAATCTAAATCTATCTATATATATATACATACTTTAAAAGTGTTACGCGCACTTGCTTATTTTTTTTTTATATTTGGTATGACTAAATAACGTTTTTAGGGTTCCGTACCCGAAGGGTAATTAGCGGAACCCTATTACTAAGGCTCCGCTGTTCGTCCGTCCGTCCGTCTGTCACCAGGCTGTATCTCATAAACCGTGATAGTTAGACAGTTGAAATTTTCACAGATGATGTATCGCTATAACAACAAATACAAAAAAACAGGATAAAATAAATATTTAAGGAGGCTCCGATACAACAAACGTGATTTTTTTTGCTTGTTTTTGCTCGATATTGATACAGGTAGACGCTTAAAATATTCACAGAATACGAACATGATTATACAAACGTGATTTTATAGATAATGGTACGGAACCCTTCGTGCGCGAGTCCGACTCTCCTTTGGCCGATTTTTAAATACTGGGTCCGTAGCTAAAAAAATAAAAACCGTCAAGTGCATGTCGGAATTCGTACATTTAGCGTTCCGTACCAAATGTCGAATATAAGCCGTTCGAATGGCAGAGTTACATTCTAATAAGCAGTATGAGAGTGAATCCCTTCTGTGCTATGCATTTGACCGCAAAATCAAGTTATTTGTAATAGGAAAAATGAAAGAATCTCAAAGAAATCTGAAATATCAATATATTGATATTTGTTACTAAAATATACGTTATAATAAACGTTGTCACCAAATTTCAAGTTCTTGTTTCGCTAAGAAGTTAAAAAATTCTTAGGAACAAAATTTTGTAAATAAATCTGACTTTGGTGTTTTCTCAATCCTTTGTTTTCCAATATTTTTAAAAACAAAAAATACACTATTTATCTAAACAACGATAACCACTCGATAGGGCAGGTCAATTTTTTTTTTTCCCACCCCCTTTTAGCTGTAGTGGAGCTCCCCTTAAAACATTTAAAAATATTTTTTTGATAATTTGTATGGCTTCGGTTCAACAAGATGCTTATACTGTGAAAATTTAAAGACTGTAGCTCCAACCGTTTAACGTAAAACCTGTGTGACAGACGACGGACGGGCACGTGAGTGACAGCAATAGGGCTCCGTAAAAAAACGGAACGGACACTCGTGGTTAGCTTGTCTTTCAGTGTCTAGCAGTTTATTTGATTTTATTATTATCTTGATTAATGAGAGTTGTCTCAGTGTACTCCTGATTTAAATTTTAACCATAGTATGTAAAATTTTTTTTGTAGTAGGGTACGGGTGGGTTACGTTACTATCCAGCAAGGCATCGGTTTCATATTGAGCACATTCAAACAGAAATAAATAATTACAAAAGGATATTACGAATTTTTCTTCAACTTAAATCTTTTCAAAAGACGCATTTCAAATGACTTAATAATTTCCAGTTCTTTTCCGCTAACCTACTTGCCGACTTCCCCTCAGGTTCGTTGCATAAATAAACGTCATTTAAGAAGCTTATCCTGTTTAAACGAACGTGCCGTTAGGAGAATCAGTGCATTATAAATGCATGATGCATTGCGCCACGGCGCAGCTCCGCACTGCAGGGTCAACCCTGGAACTTGCCTTATATTTATAAGGTTTAGGTTAAGGGTTGTCACTAGGGTTTTACTTAAATTATAATTGACTTAAAAAAAATGGTTATGTAAAGTTCAAATTACATTCGAAACTAGACCACAGGAAGGACATCGAATTTGGATTACTAATAATAGATTAAAAAAGAATATTGTATTTGCTATTTTATTTCTATGCTATTTACTTTGCATCGCCTGTTCTAAAGAAAAAGCTAAAAAGTGATAGAATCATTCTTAATTTTTTTCAAATATTGAACTGTTAAAAAGTTTTTATTTTTACTTTTTAGTGACGAATTGCTTATTCCGTACACTAAATAATACTAGTAACAAAATGTAATTCAATTATCAACATAAAAGGTGTTTCACCAGTTCCAAACTAACACCAATTGTTTTTTTTTTTTGACAAAGTTTTAAATGCACTATATTAATATGGGACCACCTCGGAAGTATATCCTTTTAAGTAAAAAAAGAATTTTGCAAATCCGTTTGTAATATACACACATATATACACACATTTTATATATGACGGAGTAATGCGCGAACGTACATAAATCCGAATTGAGAACCTCCTCCTTTTTTTGAAAGTCGGTTAAAAAAGGGGGAATATCATGATCATGTTTTTAAATCTTTATTTTCAGTTTAATTCTGTGATAAAATTTCTTTTCTTAGTTCGCATTTCCGAGTAAAGCCCTATACAATTATCGGCCGAGCGTAAGAGGTAATAAACTTTTGTCGGAGTATTCTTATCTTACGGACTGCCTTACTGATGGGCGGCTAACTTTCTGTTCGGCAGTTGCACTGATGGAATAGATAATTATGCTGGCGTTCCGCAATTTCTGCTTCATACCATTGAATGAATCACATTGGTATTATAATATCGTACCGGAGACGCTTATTACACGGGCCGTGCAAACATCTCTCGTCCAGATGTGGAGGAAAACCGCGGAGAACTTGTGGCGAAAATCGAGACTGCTGCTCCGACTGGGGACCGAATAACTGGGCTCGAGACACAAGTATGTGTTTACCGCTAAGAAAACCCTAGTCTCTGTGATCCAACGATTCCAGAACACGCATCTGACCACGTTCCGTCATTTGGAAGACAATGTGAAGCTGGCGTCCAAAAAACTTAGCGTACTGAACCCAGTGAAGCAGTACTTCACTTCAGGGCAAAGGTTGTTAATTTGTAAGTCGCAGGTTCGGCCCCTTATGGAGTACTGTTGCCATCTCTGAACAGGTGCACCCGGATACCAGCTTAGCCTTTTTTAATTTAGTTCAATGAAGAGCTGAGAGAATTGTTGAAGATCCCAAATAATCTGTATTCGACTGTATCGAACCTTTAAGTCTCAGGCGAGAGTTTACCTTCTTCTATGTTCTACCGCTTGGGCTTGGGCTGGCAGGAAATTTATTTGCACACGTACAGTGCGGTTTCAGAGGAACTTCCTCACGCGAACGCAAAGTTGTGGAATGAGCACCCTGCCAAGATTTCTCTAGGGACTACAATATAGGGTTCTTCAAGGCAGAAGTGGTGTTTTTAAGGGTTGGCAACGCGCGAGTAATGTTGCAAGTGTCCATTTGCTGCGGTGACCGTTACACATCACGTGGACCGTCAACTTCTTTCGCGCCTCAGTGGTATTTAACAAAAACGTTAAAAGTATGAATAAGGCTTTATCATTGTGATTTTTAAAACTGATAGTTGAAAAATGAGACGTAAGGGACAAAGTAATTAATTAATTAGAAAGCTAATAACTCGCAATATGTATATATTCAATCTGTGTTCAATACCTATAATGCATTTTGAATACCTATTCATCGACAGTACCTACGACACCCCACGCAAAAGGGTGTAAGAAAAACATTATGTATAAACCCTCAATTTCTTTTTTTTTTTATAAAATATCATCAGAATCAGTGGGAAGATTGCAGAATCATAAGACTGTGACAATCAGACAAAATGGATAGGCGGACGGACAGACATGAAAAGATCATAAGGGTTTCAATTTGGCTAAGGAACTCTCAAATCTTGGCATGACAAAAAATTGTCATGAAATTGAATTTCTTTCAAACAGAACTACTTACGCATCACAAAATCTTATAAATTTAGATCAATAGGTAAGTATTTTTGAACATTTGCTAAGATTTTTGAAGCAGTAATTAGTTAGCCATGAGAAACTATGCATACCACGTCCATATCCAGTCAAAAATGGTATCGTATGTCCTATTTTAGAAAGTTTTAGCCTTTTTCTTCTTTTCAAAGTATAGGTACTTACCTAAAATTAAGTTTTATTTACCTACAGCGTTTGTGCACTGACTCGTAACCGGTTTGTAGCCGTGTTTTATTTACAGAGACTTTGCCATAATGAAGATTTTATGCCCCTCCAACCCCATTCCATTGTTTTAAAAACTTTATCTAGCGCATTTGTGAACAGTTTCATCCGTCAATCAAGAATGAATCAACAGAACCATCAGTAAACATAACCGAGTCATTTGATGACGTAATAAAATATTCGGGTATGTTTAAACGTGTCACATATTTATATTTATTCATGTTCAAGTTCATCGCTTAACCGCAATGTAGCAGACAAACAATGAATTCGAATAATTCATAAATTACATTTCAGATTTCACATTAATAAGGCATTAAGTAACAAAAGTTCTGGCTGTTGATGTCAACAGTTTGTCAGTGATGACCCTGCGACAGTCCACACAACTCGACAAACTTTGTTTGTTGAAACTCGTGGTACAGGGCTATGCACTCACAACTGTCAATGGAACAATCCGCAACAAAAAGTTTCTTAAGGGGCAGAGTATGATAAGATTACGTTTTTTTTTTTATTTATACTCCAAGTTTGGAGTTTAGAGGATTGAAAAAAGTAGGTACATAACAGAACTTACTTTTGTATTGAGATTTAGCCAGTTGGTTTTATCAATAAGTAATTGTATGTTATTTCAAAAGTCAGATTTACACAAATTGGTTGGTTTCTTGCATTACCTAAAATTTATTATAAAAAAAATATTAAAAACATTTTTCTTTTTAACTAAAAAAAACAGTAATACCATTTTATTTCTAAGAAAGGTCAAGTGAATGTTGGACGATTCGCTCATAACAAGATTTTTACCAAAGCGCGTGCGTTAATTTGGCGCTTGTTAATTTGCCAGTGGTGCCACAAAATTTGGTGACATTTGGTGCTGTGTGATAGTGACGCCAGAATATCACCAACCTGTATGTTCTCTATCGGATAGAATGTGTTCTGTATCCCCAACACCTCTGGAAGGCTTTAAAATACGGTAGTTGCCAAAGTGACTGGTCATTAGATTTTGATAACGCTAATTACGATTTAAAGTATATGCTAAGAGACCATACCAAAAAAACTCAAACTAAAAAATATATATTTTGTTTTATTTTTTAAATTATTGTTCAAACTCAAAAATACTTTAGTTATGGTAGCACATACCATAACGCATATTAAAGAGGCAGTACCTACTACCTAAATTTAATTATTTTTTCTGGTAAATATTTCTCCGTACGTCAATATCCGACTAAAATTTAATATCTGTTTTCTTCGGGATATGGAACAGACCCTGAAAAAAGTGAAAACACGATTAATAAACTATTAATATATTTCATGTACTTCATTGAAAAAAACAATGAATTGCGATGTAGCTGCACTACTCACGCACGCTCGCGACATCCTTGTTTTTTCTCAACTTTTCTGTTACGTAGTACCTACTGCCTCTTAACGAGATAATTTGCAATATTCTTTAAAGCGCTGCGCAAATGTTCTACGAGAACAGTGTTGGTGACGTCACTAATGTTGTACGGGTTTGTATGGCCGATTTTCCGCTCGGTTTGCAAAAAGAGTAAACGCATATATTTAAATGTTAACATCCCTAAAAATATTATCACGAACAAGGCAAAAATTAAGGAAACTAGCATATTTTTTCATAAATTTCAATACATATTATTACAATTACAGTGAATAAAAATGTTACATCGCCGATATGATGTAACGTTAAACGAAAGCGTGTTTTATAAACTGCATGCAATATTGCAATATAAACCTAAACGCGGTGCTATAAGAGTCATTTTACGAGGAATTGTGTTGAAAAAAACTACATTGATTGCTGTATCAATTAAAATTCTCTACTTAATAAAATTTCATGACAGCTATAACACTCGTAGCGAAACACCCCATGTAACACCGTTGCGCGTTGTCGCGTGACCACTTAGTACCACACTAATCCTACACGATCACTAATTGCTGTTTCTGGCACTAATTAAATACATGCACGCGTTTAGCAAGCCTGATTAATAGTTAACGTTCGTTTTAATTATTTATATTAATTTTTTATAATGTAACTCCAAATTCGACGCGGCCCGCGCTCAACTCGGATAACGGCATGGGATGACTATGACAACTTTTTGATAATAGTAAGGAAAGTTAGTTTGCTAAGTAGCTATGTCTTTACCTTCCCCTATTTTGATAATATCGGCTCAGCGGTGCAGTTCAATTTCTTAAAACCCTCTGTGCGCCAGTCCGACTTACACCTGACATTTTTAAACAGCCTACTCCTTTTTAAAGGTGCAAGCTATCACACTGCCAAATGTCATCAAGATCAGTTCAGCGGTTTAGCTATGAAAAGAACATAAACGTAAAGATACAAGTTCAGTTGTCAATATCTGTACTAATGTGATGAAGCTGAAGAGTTAGTTTTTTTTTTGTTTGAACGCTCTTATCTAATCTCTGGAACTACCAGTCGTATTTAAACTTTTTTTTTCATTTGATATCCCTGCTGGCAGTGGCGGTCCGCGAGGGGGCCCATGATCCCCCCTCCCTCAACTCATCTACAGAAACTTGACCAGACACCGGCGCCGACGGCTGATTACATACCCTACCCCAAAATGTTAAATAAAAAAAATAGAGGAAAAAGTGGTAGCTGGAAAACAACAATCTAGTAAAGATGCCCAAGGTACTGAACCTGACCGGCAATCAGCAAGTGGTAAACACATTATGATGCTGAAATCTGAATTTAATACAAGGAATATACAAAAGACAATTTTATTTTTATTATGTATGTGGACTCTCTTTCATCCCCTGTCGTAACAGAGTCAGTATAAGTCTTGGAAAGAGGCTGAAGATTCTAAGACTACAATCGAAGTTGTAGTGACCTAGTGACCTTTTCTTAAATATCACAATAGATATAAAAAATCGGCAACATAGGCGCGAAACACACTTTACGCTCTAAGTTGCGCGTTTTTCTAATAAGCACACGGCGATTTCAGGAAGGTCTATACGCCTAAAAACTTATGTAAGAAGAAGTGTGTAAGGGATTTATCTTACTAAAATACATCCCAGACGTCTCAAAGATATTTTTTTTTTTTAAAAAATGTAGAAAAGATTGTTTCAGCTTGTAGTTAAGTTAGTTAAGTAGTTAATTAAGTTTACTTTTCTATTTTAATGTAAAATAACCCTATAGTATATAAATGCTTTGGTTTACTGTGGGCCCCGCACACATAGATGGACTCCACATTAAAAAGGCATTAAACTGGAACGCGTAGCATCACCCACCACCTATTCCTTCATCATAATTTCAATTGATATTCAGTCCAATGCTTTAGTGTTCTTTATAGCGCGCCAGTTCTTCATTTCCTTTGCCTTCCCATGCATATATCTACTACGCGGGGCGCATTAAAAGTTTCCGGAATGAATAAAAATTACTACAAAAATGAATTTATTCTTTCTCAAAATATTATCTTATCTTAATATTATATTAATATCTTGAAAATATTTATGCCTCGGAAACATGTTTTTCATACTTTTCGACAGCCTCTGCTGGTGATGAAAATCGTTGACCGCGTAACTTGTTTGTGGAGCGGCGGCAAAGTGAAGATCTCCAGCCAGGCGTGGTGTTATGCCAGGAGACCTCCATGGTCCGCTTAACTTGCGCTTCGGTTTCTATATATGCCGAACTGCGCAAGAAACTTTATTATAGGCGCATGTATGACGCGTGACGTCAGCCTTGCTTGTAGCGGTACGATATGATCCGCTACATTAACCCTTTCCCAGACCGAAGGTCGATATTTCTTGCAGTGATGCCGTTCACAGTCAGTCGGAAAGGCGCGTAGCTCATGCCGAATATTTGCAGTCTGCAGTGAGTCGAGACACTGGCCTGAGTTAGCGGCAGAAGTAACGTGCAGAGAATGCCTCGCTGGATTGTGAGTACTCGACAGGGTGGTGTGATGCTGTACAGTGGAAGTGCCACACACTGTAGAACAGGGTGTTGTGGAATGCTGTAGAGTTGCGTCGCCGGAGAGGAGCTGCAAGAAATAGGAATCGCTGAAGTGCTGCAATAGGTCCTGATGAAGCTCTGTGATGCGAAGCGTACGGCTGTAGATAAAGGAGTGGGCTGCTGCTGCGGAAGGTGCGTCAATGTTTAGATCGGGGTCACTTATGTGAAGCGGCGGCAAAAAGGAGATCTCCAGCCAGGCGAGGCGTTATGCCTGGGGACCGCCGTGGTCCGCTTAACTAGCGCTTTGGTTTCTATATAATATGCTGAACTGCTGAAGGAACTTTTTAATAGCGCGATTTAGGACGCGTGACGTCAGTCTTGCTTGTAGCGGTATGATATGGTCCACTACAGGTTCTTAATTTTCGGAAACAAAAAAGTCAGAAGGCGCCCGGTCGGTACTGTATGCAGGATGGCTCATAAGGTCAACGTTTTTCACAGAACTGACATTTTCGTGATGCAAGATGATACGGCGTTTACGGTTATTTTTACGAGGTCGTCATTAACTTCCGGCAAACAAATGGTCGTGTAAGAATCACTATTCACGGTTCGACGATTCTCCAAAGCAACAGTAGCCTGTCCAGTTTTATTAAAAAAATCGGCCAAGTGCGAGTCGGACTCGCGCACAAAGGGTTCCGTACCATCAACTATAAAAATGGCAAAAAAAAAACCACGTTTGTTTTATGGGAGCCCCCTTCAATATTTGTTTTATTTTAATTTAATTATTTATTTTTAAGGAGACTATATAACTAAATATTCTGTGCATATTTTAAGAGTCTACCTGTTGCCGGTTTCAATATCGAGCAAAATCGAGCAAAAAAATCACGTTTGTTGTATGGGGGCCCACTGAAATATTTATTTTATTTTGTTTTAAGTATTTGTTGTTATAGCGGCAACATAAATGCATCTTCTGTGAAAATTTCAACTGTCTTACTATCACGGTTCATGAGATACAGCCTGGTGACAGACGGACGAACAGCGGAGCCTTAGTAATAGGGTTCCGCTAATTACCCTTCGGGTACGGAACCCTAAAAAGAAGCAATCATCCGCTTAAAGGCACTTTGCACGCGCGCCACTTTGGTTGGCTCATCTTGAAAGACCCATACGGTCGATTGCTTCTTTATTTTGGGATCGTTGCATCCATGTTTCGCCACCTGTTACTATATCCTACACTACATTTGACGCCCCGTGGTTGAATCTAGTAAGCATGGCACTACATGGTGACGCGGTCCGTTTTTTGAGCCTTAATCAAATTGTGTGGGATCCACAGAGAGCACAGCTTTTTCACACCCAAATGTTCGTGTAGGATTGATTGTATTTGACTCATGCCAATGCCTAAAGTTGCCCGAATCTCATGGTAGGTCACATGCCTGCCTGTTTCGATCATACGGCGCACAGTATCCACTTATAATGTTCTGTGGTATCGATGTTTTTGCTGTCCACAGCGGTGGATGGGCGACTACAATGTATATTATTAAAATCAATATTTAAATAAAGATATGGTACCTTTATATGTATTGTTCGAAATTTCATCCTACCTGCACTAGGTTTGACAACGAATGCAATAAATAATACTGAACGTGTGAAACAGAAGGAGATAGCTATATTTAGAAAGTGACATGTGATTACATCAAATTACGACAGTTGTCTTAATTTCGCTGCTTTAGTTTTTACGTGCTAGTTCAATATCTTCCTCTTTTAATATATACACTATCTTTGGGCAACCATCACAAAATTCGTCACTCAGATGGACACGACCGCGTTTGGTTTTTGCAAACCAGCTATGAATAGTCGTCTTGCATGGTGCTTCATCGCCAAAAGCAGTTTGAAGCCGAGCGAAGCTCTGCTAAGCTGTCAAATTACATTTAAACTCGTAGAATATCATGCTAGGAAAATGTTAACGGGTTAAATCCATTGCGATATCGACAACGCTACAATGTTTAAACAAGTGACATTCAGATGAAACACACTGTATTCTACAGGGAAAGAGTTTTATATTCAAGTGTTGTAATTACTTTTAAAATATTATTTCTGTAAGTAGCCAGTTCCGGAAACATATACTGCGCCCTATGTTTAACCTACTACTGCCACTTCAGCTCGCTGATTATGCGAGCTATGTCGATAACTTTATAAGTTGCCTTCCAAGTCAATGAGAATGTCCTCATTTAGGATTCGACTCAGTAACTTTGACAGTAAGTAGACCAGCCCTTTTCTGGTCAAAGCCTTCAGACTTTGCTGCAGGGGACGAGAAGATGTCAAGTCAAAGCTTGCCAAATGCTTGACTAACTGGATCCTTCTATGGCTTTCTTCTCAAATTTTCTTCCGACCGATTCGGGGATATGAAGATTCTCTCCATTAGGAGTAATATCGGTTGGTTTTGTTAGTACTAAAATAGGGTTTAGTCTCCCTTTTTAAAGAATATCACCTGTACACTTTCGTTCCAAATCTCCAGTGTAACTGCATGTACAGATGACGAAATTGAAGAGCTTTGCTAACTTTTGAAGCAATTGGCGCTCCACAAACTTTTAGAAGCTCAGTTTTCGTAATGCCGTCATCGCCTGGACTTTGTTGTTCTAAGCTGTTCCAGAGTCACCCTAATCTTGTTTAGTCCTCGATGAAGTGGCACTTTATCATTTGGATCTTCGTTCCATGAGAGGTATACCTGGCCACGCATAATTCGAACCGTTGCCTTAGATTATTTCAGCTTTTGCCGTGATATCTGATTAGAAATTGAAGGAAAAAGGAAATTAATAAAAAAAAATGTAAGTTTCATCTTTACATTCAGTCGAGGTTCTGGAAAGAAATAAAATTAAATGAAACGTTATGGAGGTCGTATAAAATCTTGTGAATAGGGCGTTGCACACTTTTGATAGTCAGATGTTATTTAATAATGCACATTCAGGTTTTGGGGTGTGTTAGTTCCATCACTGATTTATGGAAAGAAGACAAGAGAAGAAATAATTCTGAGGAAATGAGAGTATTGAGAAGTGCGTGTGGGCGCGTCAATCTAAATGACTGGATAAGATGCAAAGTGATACAAGAGAGCTGCGTAGTGAAAAAAGATTCAAGGATTAAGAAATTTATGTTTAGGCATAGGGCTTGTAGAAATGATGAAAAAAAAAAGATGTACGAAACAAAATTTTGAAAAAAATAAAATGGCAGGGTTCATAATGCCCTCGTCGAATATACCACAATGTAGTGGAATGTTCTTAGAAAAGGTGAGGTTTAGAGTACGTTACAATCGACAAAAAATTTAAAAACACAGGCGGAATTTAATGATGTCAAAAAAGTGTGCAGGGATCGTGGCAAGTGTAAATCTGCCGTAATTGACTAAACTTACGGAATTCAAGCATGATGACATGTATGTTTTACTGGTGAAGTTTGTTTGCCCATGGAACGCTTCTTCAGCTTAGATGACCTCCCCCAAAATCTATGGCTGCGACCGCGTCTGCCTGCTGCTCTTACCAGGGCGTCTGTCTACCTAGTAGACTGGTGGATCCGTGGGCGCCACTCGAATACCTTTTTTCCCATCGGTTATCGGTTCGACGAGCGATGTGGCCTGCCCATTGCCAATTCAACTTGCTAACTGCTTGAGCTAATGAAACTTTGGTTCTTCGGCGAATTTCCTCATTTCGGATTTTATCGCGCAAAGAAACACCCAAAGCATAGCTCTTTCCATAGCCCGTTGAACGACTCTAAGCTTATTTAAGAGGCCAACATAACTGTACCATAAGTCACGCACACACACACACACACACTTCTTAAGTAATTTCGTGTCTCCTACGCTGTTTCTACTGCATATCAATGACATATTGTCCATCAACAACATAATTTGCTATGCATGGGCGCTTATTACATGGGCCCGTGCAAACATCCCTCGTTCCCTTGTGGAGTATAGGCACGGAGAACTAGTGACTCAAATCGAGACCACTCTTCGATCGAGACTGGGAACTTGAAATTGGTTGAATCAGACCCAGTTTTCCCATCCCCTATATTCACTGAGGTCCCACAATTATAGAACATACCCCTCACCATCTCCAAGAGAATTGGGATTCTTAGTGTTGATATCTCCTGCGATGTTCAGTTCCGAGTTCCGAGTTGATCATTTGCAAGACAAGGTCTCAAAAAATCTTAACATAGCGAAGCAGTGCTTCACCTCGGGGCAAAGGTTGCTGCTTTACAAGTCGCAAGTTCGGCGCCATATGGAGTACTGACCCTTTTGACTTGGTGTTACTACGGGCTGTGAGAATCGTCGACGATCCCAAACTCACAAGTCGTATCGAACCCTTAAGACTTTGCGCCCTGTGTGTGTTCTACTGCTTGTACAATGGAATGTGTTCTGAGGAATTGTTTCGAAATTATGCTCACGGCTACTTTCTACAATCGCACCGCTCTCCAGCGGCAGGGAAATCATTCTCACACTTTAGAACCTAACGAATACTTGGGTTGTAGAATGAGCTCCCTGCCAAGGTTTTCTCTAAGGACTACTTTCCTTTTAAGTATGGGGTTCTATCAGAAGGAAGTTATTAGATTTTTGAAGGAATGGCAAAAATTTTAAGCGCTCTTGAATACTTTTTTTGTAAATACATAAATATTATAAAAAGAAAACACCCAGACTCAAGACAAACACCAAAATTTATTACATAAATGTTTGCTTTATGCATAAATCGAACCCAAGTCGTTTAGTTAAGCATGTAAGTTATTATCCGCTGAGCCTCCTATATACCTATATCAAAATAGTACTAGTATAATAATATATTTTTAATAAATATAGTAAAATAACCCACTGAAATCCGACATCGGCCACCCAGAGCCCGGTGCCAGAGAGGCTCCAAATGCGAGAGAGTCCTAATACTTTCGGAATCAAATGACTGTGACATACAGATAGACAGATGGATGGACGGCCTTAGGGAGTTTCTGGTTTCCAAGTCAAAGTATTTTAAAAACACTTTTGAATCGTCAAAACTAGTATATGCAATTCTTGGCTACAGAACCCTAAAAATGGGTGCGGTTTAAAGTTTAATAGTACCAATAGAGCTTTTTGTTGCAGCCTCAAGAGTGGAGGTGTGAAAAGTGGTGAGCCCTGGGTGTAGGAGGTGAGGTAGGGGTGGAGAGTGGGGATGTGGTCATGGAGGTGGTGCTGCCGCTGGCCCTGGTGTGCGCGCTGGTAATCGGGGCGCGGGGGGCGGGTGGGAATGGTACGCGCGCGCGTCGGCCCGAACACGCGCCGCATGACGACACGCTGCTGACGGAAGATGAAGACGACCTGGGTCCAAGGTTCGACTACTACGATGAGGAGAGGATCAACATCTCAGGTCAGTCTTACCAAATTCTTGACACTTCATACAAAAATGAACTGGATCAGGAATTTTTAAAAACATCAAATCTACTCCCGTTTTAAAATTTTACCCTTGGGTTACAATTTCAAATTGAAAAAAATATGTGCTGGAATGTTCGGAGTACTTTAGCGCTACTTTTAGCTTCCAACTTCATGCAGGGTTCGCAAATTAGTTGCGACCAGATTTAAATTATTTTGTTTTTTATTATTACTTGTTAATTAGTTTTTTTTTTACTTTTTATAATTTTGATATATTGCGTAATAAATAGTTTGTTTTAATTATATCTCATTATATCATATTTTTATTTTGTTTGGGGTCACTATGACCCCATGCGACTAATTAAGGGTTAACACAGACTCTAATAATTTTCAAAAATATTACCTAACGCTTGGGGGCAGGAGAATGTTGTCTAGAAAAACCTTATCACGACAAAGGGGATGAGGGAAGAGGGGTGGTTAAAAATTAATTTTCTACGACTACATTTCTGCCTGTTCTCTTCACACATAGATTTATTACATCAGTAGTGCACTTTGATCAGACCAATGTACAGTTTATTGTGTATTAGGGTAGTAAGGAGAAAATAACTGACGAGAGGCTATTAAGAAGCCTAAGGCCGCGAAGGCTTTAATAATTTCCGTACCGCCCGTGTTACACGCAATGTTTTTCATTACATTTGCGCTTAATAAATAAAAATAAATGTTACTCTGCCACAATAACGTACCTGGCAAACTGTTATCGTACGCTGATGATACATCCAAGTTGTTCGCCGCTGATACCTGGGAAGAAGTTTTTAAATCAGCCCAGAAAGGTTTTGAAATTGTAGAAAATTGGCTCTATAAAAACATTTTGACGTTAAATACGGATAAAGCTAAAGTCACGGCTTTCTCTATTCAACAATCAGGTCAACCGCAAGTGAAAACTTTCAAATACAGGGTCACGATTGCTGTTAAGGTGAAGAAACATGTCCGTGCCCTTAACAGAACGAGTCAGCCGTATAAAGAACTTGGGAGTCATACTTGATGAAAATCTTGGATTTGATGAATATATTAATAATGTAACAACAAAAATCAGGAAATTTACTTATATTTTTAAAAATATCCATGTTAATAATAATAAATAAATAATAAAATAAATATTTTTTATTTACTTTTTTTTGTAAATACATACATATCATACATAAATACACCCAGACTCACACAGTTTATATTATAACATAAATGTTTGTCCAGTGCGGGAATCGAACTCACACCCTCTGCACAGCAGCTGGCCACACTACCATATAGGCTGCGAGGGAGATTGTTGAACCACATATCCTTTAACAAATCTATCTAGCACTGTGCCAATCTGTACTAAATTACTGCATCTCTTGCTGGGGCGGAGCCCGTAAGACGCTACTGAAAAACCTAGAAATAGCCCAACGTGCCGTTCTCAAAGTTACTACTCCAACCACTCATCTTTACTTGAACTGTGGTTTTCTGACTGTTCGACAACTTTTTATATTGAATGCTATTCTTAAACAGCACTCAAGTATTAAATTTAACCAAAGTCTAAAAGATGTCCGACGAAGGTACTCAGTGTGAAATCAAATGATACTTTCCGTACATCATTTATACAACGCTTTATTTTTTACCTTGGACTACGTATTTACGACGTAGCCAACGGACAAAAAACATCTACTCGCTAAATAAAATAGGTTGTAAAAAAACAGTATCGACTTGACTTCAATCCTTAAACTACGATGATATTTATTTAAAACTAAGCGATGTAGGATTAAGGAACAGATATAAAAATTATTGTTATTAAAACATAAACATATTTCCACACACACACACACACACACCGTGATCACAAATACCTGCACAAAAGCAGCTCTGCCTCAATAAGTGTGTGCATTATATAAAAATATTATCTCACACTTGCATCTGTGAACCTACCCTGCCCAAGGAGTTCTACCAATGTAAAAAATTGTAACAAAACTAATGAATAACCGGGGATTGAGCACGGACTGTTGAAATACAGGGTAATTTAAACCTTCTTTGCCAGCAGTAGCTACCACATTAAAGTTGTTGTACCACATAAGGTGAATAAATAAATAAACTCACCAAAACACGACACGCAATGGCGGGAACAGTAGTAGAGAAAACAACGCAACCGTCAGATATCTAGAGAATTTATGAATTAAAAATTTGTAGATAATTGCTCGATTGCACCTAGTGTGTGCGTAGTTCGTGTTTTCAACAACGATTCAACTCTTTTACATATTTGGAATAATACGTGCGTCATTACCGCCCGCAGGTTCTATATGAACGCGCAATTTGCTTGGAGAAAATAAAACTTACAAAGAAAAAGCCCGTTGGAGTAATTAAGGTCTTAGCACCCGCTTTTCCTGCACATAATAACACTTTATGAATAAGTGTGGTGAAAAAAAACGGGTTGCACTCCGGGAGTGCCGGCAGAAGTGAAAACATACTCGCTATTTACTTCCCATCACTTCTTATCCATATTTATTTATTAAAAATAATAACTTTTGTTTATTTACTTTTTTGACGTTCTATATTTGACAGCTCAATCTGTCATAGAATTAAAATCCCATATCCAATCTCCCTGTACTACTTATAATCGCCATATACTAAAAATAAAAACTAACCTAATGTAAATAAAGGTCACGTGTCCTAACGCGAGTGACATCTTACGAATTTTCGATCAGGACACGTGACCTGACGCGAGTTTAACAGTTTTTACCCATCACAAAAAAAGTGCACAGCGCCGCTAAAGAAGTTTTCACTTCAAAAAAAAGTTTTACAATAATATCGATTAATAACAATATTGAGATAACAGGGAAAAACTGGTTAAGTGCGACTGAATTTACACGGGCTTAGCTATTGTCAATACGCCGCGTTTACTCATTTTTTGCGTTTTTAAGATTAAATTTTGGATGCTTTGGTTAATTGGTTTAGTGCTTTCTTGCAAATAGAGTTACACAAATCTTCAAATTAAGTTAACGGTACAAAACAGAAATCCTAGGCGACTGTAATTATCCCCTTCCACTACAAAAGTTAACAAAAAGTCTTGTTAAAATTAAGAAAATGTATAAACCAAATCATTTTGCAAGCGAGCTTTTAGTAATAAGAATTTTTAAGAAAATCACGAAGGTACCTACTTGTCAAACAAACACGTCAGAATATACGAGAAGGGAACAGGTTGAGCTCATTACCATAACGAGTTAATGCGATCGATCGCACCATCGCGCAGCGTACTCTAACTCCTCAAGCTAAATTCAATCTTGATATAGGTATTTAGAACAAATTAATTATGTATATAAGTTAATGCTCAGACAATTAATTTATGTTTTCGGCGCATTAACTACTCCATATTATTTATTCTCTTGCCTACTCTCTAGTTTCACCAGCCTATATGTCCACCGCCAGTCCTATTTAAAATGCGAAGCTATATGTTTTTTGTAGGTACATTCATCTTCTTAGCAACAAAGCCTGATTGTTGGCTAGGATTTTATTCCTATATGTATAAGTATATATGTATATGTTAAAGGACAAGGTATGACATACTCATTAACGCCGAGACGCAACCACTGCAGCTAGAATAATAAAAAATTTAAATGTATGACTTTTTATGACGTAGAGCTCCACTAAAAAAGGATTTTGTGAAATTCATCCCTTAAAGGAGTGAAATAGTAGTTGGAACCTTTTATGAAAATCCGTAATTTTTGAATTTGGAAATAAAAATTTAACCTCTCGATGAAAATTAAAATTAACGTATTTATCCTTTTTTGGAAAATCATCCCCTAGGGTGTAAAATAGGGGGTAAAACTATGGTAATTTAGTTATTTGTGTTAATAAAACCATGAAAATTGGCATATACACATTCATAAAGTATGATGTGTTTTAGCACTTTCGGGTAAAATACGGTAAGTTTGTATGGAAGTTCCACCACCTGATACGGCGGCATTAGTTACATCGCGCGGGAAAACTGTGGAGAGTCAAATAGTATTAGAATAATTGAAGAAACAGAAGGTGACATACAGTTTGTCTTCATCTGTATTCAAGTAAATATGTTAAAACGAAGTAGTTGCCCTATTTACACTGTTGCAAGCATTATCTATGACCCGAAACTGGGTCCCATTTCATTTGACATATAGTTGAAAAGTCGTCTGGCGCCAGATAGAGTTGAGATGGCTGAGTCGACCCAAATAGCGGCACCAGGCGACAAGGCGCGTTGGCATCGAGCCAGGCCGGTGCTGGCAGACCTGGCGAAAAACACCCGTGCAATAACGTCTAATGAAAACGACAAATTGAAAGCAGCCAGGGGCATGTCAATTACTAGTTATTGTTTGTAACCAACTCGGTTAAAATATTTAGAAATATAATTATTGTTGGATAAATTGTTCTGTTTTTTTAAAATTATTATTTTATTGCGAAATTAGCTAAGTTAATAAATGATTTAACTTATAATTAGTTCCAAAATGTTTATTATTTAAAAGCTTTCTATGAGAATTTATTAATGCACAAAGTAGAAACTGACATCGGTTGTTGCAGTTAGAACATTACATTGATCGGAATACTCCACTCTTCACTCCAAATTATTTAAAGTTCCGTACACAGGCAACTTATAGCCCTAAATCAAAGATATCAGGTAATCGTCCCCACAGCAATGACCAAACATCGTAAATTCAAGTGTTATTTGTTTCGTTGCGTTGACAAACGGGGGTTCTTAACACAACTCAAGGGAACATTGACCCCGAAAGCTGTGCAAGATAACATTAATTACGCAGATACACATCTGTGAATGATCATGCCTGTTGCATGACTTAGGAAGTATACCCGGACACTATACACGGCTAGTTTTTAATCGCAATAGACTTACGAATTACCTGCGCAAGATTTATTTTACAAACATTTTCTGTGCTAGTATTCTCTATTTTTTTTTTTTCAATTGCCGCAGAATAAGAAGCGTGACTTCTGAGCGAGATAGAAATAAATGTGTGCTCCAAGCAATCATGCACCTTTTATATTTCCGCCTAATATTTAGTGGTTTGGGATTCATTAACTCCTGAAGTCGGAGCCATTTTACAGGTTTACCTTTAGAAGTATATAAGTACGCAAAATTAACTTTAACTTAAGGTTAAAAAAAAGTTTCAGCAACCTTCATCATAATCAGGTATGCTTAGAGAAGTAAGGCCGTATTTGTCGTTACTATTTTATAACATCATGTATGCTATGCTTACAGGCGTAAGGTCGTATGTGTGATTCCTATTTTATAAAATCAGGTATGCTTTGAGGAATGAGGTCGTATTTATTGTTACTACTTTAAAACAGCAAGTACGCTTAGAGGAGTAAGTTCGTATTTGCAAAGAACACTTACCTACCTTAAACCATAAGAATGCGTTGATTGTTTATTTATTTTTTGTTTTGACCAAATAATTAGTGAAGTTGTGTACTCAATTTTTATTTTTTATTTTTAAAGGTTTAACATTAAATGTATATAAGTACGCAAAATTAACCTTAACCTAAAAGTATCTTTTTAAGCGACCTTCATCATAATCAGGTAAGCCTAAAGGAGTAAGGTCGTACCTATTTGTCGTTACTATTTTATAACATCAGGTTATAACGCCATTCTAATTTACAGATCCATTTTTCTATAGGTAGTACGTTTATTAAGAATTGTTTACAATCTTCGCGCTAAAACTTGAATAAAAACATTGCATTACAAAGTTAAGGCATAAATATTGTATCGTCACAATACCTTGTACTTAGGTATATAAGGAAGTAAAGCCGTAAGTAATTGTTGTCGTCTCCTCAATTATAGAAAAAAAACCGACTCACACTTGACGTTTTCAAGTAGTCTGTGTCCTTCCCCGGAACTCAATCTATCTTCATGCCAAATATGCCCGCGGTTCCACCTGCTCTAAATTCGGTTTTCGGTGTAGGATTTCAACGGCAACTCCTCAATTATAGAAAAATAACCGATTCATACTTGACGTTTTCATGTAGCCTAAGTCCTTTCTCGAGACTTAAACTATCTCCATGCCAAATTTCATCCAAATCGGTACAGCAGTTTAAGCGTGAAGAGGTAATAGACAGACAGACAGACAGAGTTACTTTCGCATTTATAATATTAGTATGAAAGTATGGATTTTCTCTATTTACAACATATCTAGTGAGTTTGAAAATAATATGCTTCAAAATTCGTGGAGAAAGAGACTAAAGCTATCTGCGCTGACCCAGTGCGAAGTGGTTTCGAGCTAGTGGCCATCCGAAAGAGTTCCCAAGCCGCCCATAGGGTCTGACTTACGGCTTTATCATATGACAACACAGCAAATACCGTCGGTTTAACGTGCCCTCTAATAAGGCAGGAGCTTAGAAAAATAAATATAAAAGTCTCCCATCCAATATATTGTGTCCGATAAACGCGGTGGGGTCAGTTTTATTTTCTAAAGACACAAAATTATCATTTTATTGTTTATCTTAAAATAAAAGCGGTAAAAATCTGGCAAGCAAAAAGCCCTTTCGCCTCATGGGGCAAACAGTCGAACGTGAAAGAGGTCAAATAAAATATATTGTATTGTTACAACGAAGTACTACCTACAAGCATTCTTGACTTCTACAAAGCGTATCGAGAATTCTTTAGGCGACACCCAAAATTACTCTGTGAATAACCAGCTCGTATAGCTGTAGGTATATGTATATGTATGTAATGTTATTTTTTCGTAATTTTTCAATATAGTTACAAACCTGTACCTTTCCTACAGAATTTAAAATCGAAAAATATCATGGAATTGGAAACCGAAAAATTTTGGATAACCCTTCACGAATTTCGGTATTCATGGAATTACGTTCAGGCTTTTGAAGTATTTCCAAAAGTGTTATTGACAGTGATAGACGGATTACAAATATATAGATTACTAATATCGTCATTTTTAAGTATCTAAGTGGGTTTTTTTTATTTTTATTACTGATGCTCTGAAAGTAGCTAGTATTTAACTCGAAATGCGGGATGTTATAGAAGGTACATTACTTCGGCGGCCCGCACGCAAATGCAGCATAACCGAGCGATCATGAGTATGCGTGCTGAGACGTAACAGAGTAACAGAGTCCGGGTAACAACACTATGCAAGTGCTTTTCTCAAACATGCGTCTAAAGTAAAACAACACACACCACACACCAACGCCCACCGCACAGTAACAATTTTCAGTTAGCGCAGTGATAGAGTAAAATTTAATCCGACATCAAAATCTACTAAAAATTATGAAATAAGTCCCTGAAGCAGACTTACCTACTAACAGAAATTTATTGTAAGCTACGTGCTTTTTTCGCTTTGAAGTTGAATGCCAAAAAAATTGCATTTTTATTATTAACTTAAGCACACTACCTACACTTTTTAGTAGATTTTTGTACTCGATTTTTTTTTGGTTTTAAATTTTTGTGACCTTTATTATTCAACTAGCTTTTTGACACAATTTTACTTGATATACAATATCTAAGCTTATTCTTATAGCAATATGTCATTCCGATCCAATCAACCATTTTTTAAATTATAAAGGGACAAAAAACAAACATACCTACAAGTAACATGTGAGTAACAAAGATTGTATATTCATTCATTAAAATAGGTTCTCCATAATTTGTTTTTTTTTAATTCAAAGGGAATAAAAATGTTGCGAAACTATTATCTTGAGTTCATTGAATGTGATGTCGATGTCGAGTCCGTCTTTGTCATGTTATATCTTTATTAAAGGCATTGTATTTTATTTTATTAACTGAATGGCTTGTATCGTCCCCTCAATGTGTCGGAAAACAAAAAGCTAAAGCTGCATGAAATGGCTATCGTTTAATTTCATATTTGATTGCTTTATTAACTTATTTTTTATTTGTTTAGCTACTTGTATACCGACATGGTTCTTGTCCTCGAAAGGGGGAACACGCGGCTGGAAAGACACACATCATATTGTGCGAAGCTGTCTCTTCTTACCAAGCACACCAGTACTACGTGGTGTCGTAGCAGACATGTGGTGAGCCCACTAGAACACTCACCCCTCCCTAGGCAAAATCTCTCCTCATTCTTAAGGATTTGATACGGCTAGTGAGTTTGGGACTTGGAGTCGTCGACGATTCTCTCAGCCCGCCCGAGTACCCAGTTGGGACTCTATTGAGAGAAAAGCACTAAAATCTCCCAAAAGCTTATTGGTTTTCGAGATTTTGATGAAATTGGTAGTAAGTACACAACTTGAAATTATAAACTAAAATAGGCGAAGAGCCTGTCATACACGTATTAAGTAAGAGTTTCGTAGAATATGTGTATATGAGTTTCTTAAAATATCTACATCATATGAAAAAATCTTACACTTTACCTCGCCTTTATTGGTAACAAAATATTTGTTACGTACTCAATTTCGGTGTCATTAAATAAACTACCTACACACAAAGCAACCAAGATGTTATTTCTGTAAACAACCTTCAAACGCATATAGCGGAATGGAGTTACCGCGAAAACCCCAGAGGGAGGTGACACGTAAAATTGGAGCAAAATAATTGTGGGAACAGCTAAAAGCAGTGTTGCTGCTTGTTAAATCTCACTTTGATTTCAAATATTATTGTATATATATATATATATATACATCCGACTTGAGAACCTATACAAACAATTAGGTTTTATACTTCGCGTTGGAAAGCCCTTTAAAAATCCCTTAACCTATAAAATATTATATAACAGTTTTGTTCTTAGTCGTCTTGAATTTGCCTGTGCTGTTTGGAAACCCAACTACAAAGTACACATCGATCGTATCGAAAAAGTCCAAAAAAGATTTATGAAAACACTCGATTATAGAACTGGCCACCTTTATTCCAATTACGAGGACTCACTAAAATATTATAAAGTCATTTCTCTAGAGCTTCGTCGTGACTGCGTAGATTGTACTTTACTTTATAAAGTTATACATAACCTTTTTGATGCCCCTTCACTATTACACGATATTTCCCTCAAAGTGCCTCGAGTAGTTGAGCGTCAATGTCGCAAAAAAAATTTATTTCATATACCTAATAGCAGGACTTGCTATTCCCAAAACATGTTCATAAGGCGTGCCTGTAAACTTTTTAATGAAAAAGACAATTTAGAAAAAATAGACATATTTTGTTGCACAGTATCTGAACTAAAGAAATTATTTGTTGGATAAAAAATTAAGTGTATTGGACACACTGTAGACTATAAGTGGTTACCTATAAACCCACCAGCAACGCACTATGATTTGTTCTTCTCTTGAAAAAAAACTGGTTGCCTGTAAAGTCGGTATACGGGCGAAAGTTTTACGTGACAATGATTTTATGTCTGTCTCTCTCGCTCTTAGGCGGGCGCGTGCCTCTCACTCGCTCTCATTGTGAGCGCATAACGTGAGCGGAGCGTAACGCAGTTTCTTGAAGTGTCACCCGGCAAACCAATTTATAAGACGTTGTCACGTCAAAAAAAAAAAAAAAAACATGTTAAGTATATTTGCATGTATTTTATGTAATATCTAAGATTAATGTTTTCTAAGATAAAATTAAGGAAACTATAGGTCCATTTTTTGGTTAATGAAATTTTGTAATTATAATATGTACGACCGTTTGTTTCTGATAATAAATAAATAAAAATAAATAACCTCCTTTTTTGAAGTCGTTTAATAATTTGTAAAGTCAGTTCTACAGCGACGCCGATGCCACAGCGTCGCGCCGCCGCCGTACTGTGCATAAATCGTACTAGAACAACGACATATACCAAATGGTCTTTAAATATTTCCTTAAAGACCATCTATGCCAACCAATTACCTGAAGAAGGTAGCCGGAAGTAGCTGGATAGATAAAGTAGCGGAACAGATGTTGTGGCGTGCATCTAAAACGTCCTATACCCAGCTATAGATTGCTAGATAGGCTAATTGTTTGAACAATGTATCAAACTTACGAAGAGATATTTTTAAAAACTGTTGCTATTAATTTTCAACAAATGATTAACACCAAATTTCAGCGGTTTAAGCGAGAAAAGGTAACAGAACGGCAGACAGTAATACTTTCGCATTTATAATATTAGTATGGATAACCTAATAATTTTCAAATCAGATTATTAATTAAAATTCGATGAATTCTACAGGGTAGGCAGTGCCTTCGGCATTTATGGAGTTCACGCCATTGCTTATATCCACAGCGTTAATACCCACTAGTCACTTCCACGCATCAGCGTCGCAGACAACTCACCCCCGAGAACGCCCAAACGGTAAACGTTCCACGTTCAACGTCCCATTCACCTGATTATCCGCATTCAATCTTTTTTTAGGGTTTCGAACACAAAGGGTGCCAACGGGCCAATTAGAAGGTCATTGTGCTAAGGCTACGCTGTCTATCCGACCGACCGGATCTTTAAAGGGCTCTATCTTTTGAACCGGATTAGGTGTAAAATTGAAATTAGATCAGAATAAATAATTATAATAAATAAATAAATATTTTTGGACATTACATTATATATGATGAATTTTCTAGTAAATATTAAAAAGCACAAAAAGTAACAATTTTAGTCCATACAATAAAGACATTTTTGTTTTTTTTTGCTTTAAAAGCTTCAAACTCAATGTAAAATGTATTGTGTAAGCTCTTATGTTCAACAACAAATAATAAAAATGGCCCAAATACAAGTCGGGCTTGCGCATTCTATGGTGGTGCGCCAAGATTGGGTCGTGCTTGGCTGGTTTTTACCCGACTGCGCGATGCAAAGGAAGGGTAATGTGTTCATCCGCCTATTTACATTGTATGTATGTTTGTTCCTTAGTGGCGCTCTACAGACCAAACGCATGGACCGATTTTGATAATTCCTACGTCAATCAATTTGTCTTAATCTTGCCACTGTCACTAAAGATATGGCAGAAATCAAAATTCAATATGGCGATAGCCAAACGCCATACGGTGAAAAAGAAAAAAATTAAAGTCCACGAACTATATCAAGTGGTATTATTGAATATGTATTTTAAAATCATCTTTTTTTCTGCAATATGAATGACCATTTAAAATCTAGAACGATTTAAAGTTAGTTGGAAACCATTCTCACTTGAATCTTCATACTTTTGATGAATAATCGTTTAGACAACCGCAAGCTCCACAATATTAAATCCTTCATTGCTATATTTACCGTCGTATAATTCTGACTAAAAAGTGTCAAATACAAATAAATAAATTTAAAAATCAAAAATCCAACTTGCATAAAAAATTACTATAAATAGAAACTAAAAAGAGAAAAATAAGCTAATGGGGAACAAAGCTTTTTAACAGTCGGGATCTATTAAAAATCTAGATCGACTCAAATCTTCCCAATAACGGTTCCTAACTGTTAAAGTAGCTATGTTCCGTATTAGAATTTATCATTATTGGACAATTATATTACATATTATTATATTATATTACATTATTTTTCTCTTTTTAGTTTTTATTTATTGTTCATTTTTTACGCAGTTGGTTATTTTGATTTTTTTTTTATTAATTTCCCTCCCCCCTTTCTGCTCTGTTAATAAATAAAAAATCCTGGTAGGTTGCGACCAACGACATAAAAGTTAGTGTCAAATAATATACATGACACAAAGAAACAAATATACACATCGGCTCCAAGAATGGTCTAAAACTGAGAATGTTGCTAATTTTATTTCACAGTATGCCGAGAATTTCTAATAGTTATGTCGTCAACCTGTTTCATACATTTGTTCGACAGTAACGCGTGTTGTGGCATGTTCATGTTCCAAACGATAAATGGACAAATGAATATCGCGTGACTGATTACAAGTTCCTTTGGAATTCACTATACACGGTTTTAGTGTTACGGTTGTAATAATTTATGTTTTAGGGACATACGTACACGAGTTCGAGATAATTTGTGTCCCTTTTATTTTGAAAGTATAAACGTAGATTTAGATTAGGGTTTTAAATATAAATAAATATTCGCATAGCAGAGATGTAGTCAAATATTAACCTCGAGCCAGGACTTCAACCTACTACAATACTTACAGTCCGTGTAAGATCTCTATCAATTAAGCAATTAAGAGAGGTAGGGCACTGCAAGTACTCGCTCGAATAAGCCACCCGAACAATTAAAGCAGGGCATAGCGAGTACTTGCTCGAAAACATGGTTGAGCGAAGCGATGGCTGATTCATGTGTCATACTCGTGAACGGGTGCCGCCTGTGGAGGCTGGTCTGCTCTTGCAAACTTCTTTGTATTCTTAGTATTTAGTCTTACTTTTTTGTTTTGTTTATTAATACTGTAAGACATTGATTAATTCTTAGTGATGAATACATAAACTGACTTTTGTTTATAGTAGATACTTTTTTATGTTGTGCTTGTGCTTTATATTTCATGTTTTTTTTATGTTTGTCCTTTTATGATAAGGAGGGCATTTTCCAATATTTTAATTGGACGCTGTAAGAGAAGGGGAGAAAAGAAATGCCCTTGCTCAGTTTCTTGCCGGTTCTTCTCAGTACAAGGTCTCCCGCCCTGTAGACTTACGAACCGATGGCGTAGTGACATTCATAAGTGCTCAATTATTGTAGCCTAAACTGAATAAATTATATTGAATTTGAATTTGAATGCACGGCCCGAACTTGGGAAACCGCGGCCACAATAACACTAACATTGAGTAGTGTTGTGTTCCTGGCGGTGGGTAAGGTTGCCAGAGCTCTTTGAGGATTCGCTGCGCGGACAGCGGAGGACCGGCGGTGCTCGTTGCTGTCATTGCTCGGCGTAGACACAGCGTGCTGGTTTGGCGGTCAGGGAGACCTGATGGAACGGCTGACCGCTGGCCGCCCGCAGGTTGAACGGTCCGCCAACCGGTGTAAAGTCTCTGAAGTTGTAGTCGAGCCGGAGAAGGAGACCGGAGTGGACCCGGCTACTACAACAGAGGGGGATCAGGAGCCCTTCCGCCCGCCGTGCCAGCAACCGTATCATCTGTGGCGAGCTTCGGCAGTCTTAAAACCGCACCTTTTGTCTTTTAACTGTCTGTGCAGTGAATCCTCATCCTTAGTCTAAGTAACTTTTTTTATATATAATGGCCATGAGAACGAAAAGGAAAAGAGTTTTTGCAGCGGCTACTCCATCCACATATAATGTGGATTTTTGCAATATCAGGGGTATTCACGCAAATCCTAACGCAGTCCACCGCCATCTCGAGACTGCGCAGCCGACCATTCTTTTTCTAACGGAGACGCAGATATCCTGCCCGGCCGACACATCATACCTTCATTATCCCGGCTACAAACTCGAACGCAATTTTATGAGTCGTGCGTGAGGATATCTGCTGTCGCCGCCTTCATAGCCTTGAAGACAGGGACCTGTCGATATTGTGGGTGCGCGTAGATTACGGCGGCCACACTCGTATCTATGCGTGCCTATACAGGTCTCATAGCGGTTACACGGACGTAACTCGACTCTTCACGCACCTGAGTTTGACGACTGACAAAGTTCTAGAGCAATATCCCACAGCAGAACTAGTTATTTTGGGAGACTTTAACGCCCACCATTGTGAGTGGCTCAGTTCTCGAACCAATAACTATGCAGGGATATCTGCTCATGAATTTGCTCCGACCTATAGATTCTCTCCGCAGGTCCTTTCTCCTACGAGAATACCAGATATAGAGGACCATACGAGCTCCTTACTGAGCCTTCTGCTGACTACTCGTCCGGACGGATATTCCGTCTCAGTGGATGCGCCTCTTGGCTCCTCGGACCACTGTCTCGTTCGGACTCAAATGTCAGGCACACAACCCGATCCATCTGGGCCAACTAATTGGCGTCGTGTGTGGCACTATAAGTCGGCAGACTGGGATGGATTACGAGAATTTTATGCATCGTACCCGTGGAGGCAGATCTGCTTTAACTCAGAAGATCCTGACGTCTGCGTAGCCGCAGTCACTGAGACAATCCTCGCTGGTATGGAATGCTATATTCCAAAAACGACCGTGGTTTAATAGGTCTTGCAGAGAAGCTAAAATTCTTAGGCAAACCGTAAGCTTGTTTGCCACCTTAGTGGTATAAAGAAAGAAAAAGGCTTATACGGCATACGTCTGACCAATGAAAATCCCAACTACATCTTTGCCATGGAAATGCGCTCGTTGCGAACATCACAAAGAACTCCTAGTGAATTATAAAGTCCTAGTACATCAATCTTACATAAACACAAATCTTCATAGAATTAAGATATACAATATTAATATACATACATAGATATAATTAATCTTTCTTCGTTTATGACTCCCTGAAGTTTAGAGTCTTGGGAGAAAATATATCTGAACAGGTAGTAGGCGAAACTTTGGGACCCAGTTAGTAGGTATATATAAATATAAAACATAACATCGGACTGCGTATCTATTTCTACTTCTGTGTATATTTGGAACTATCTAAACCACGACAGACGACACTGCATGCATTCATTTTACAATGCATGCAGGAAAGTAAAGGTTTACACGTGGCACTAAATGAAAGGAGTGTCGTGAAACTACTTTCGTGACAAAATGTCCGAGCTTCTGCTAGTGTTGTCACTTCTGCTAGTGTTGTCACTTCCGCTAGTGTTGTCACTTCTGCTAGTGTTGTCACTTTTGACGATCGCTAACTCAACCGCTAGTTACTACCAGTTGTCAAATTCCACAACTCTGAGTCACCTCTGTGCAATGGCTTTAAGATTGTAATAAGTAAACGAAGAAAATAAATTAAACAGGAGACCTTTTAAAGTCAAGCTATTCCACCGGGCCCAATAGCCTTTATTGACTGGACTGGATGCGGTTTTTTGCACTGTGGTTTAATACCGACCTTTATATTCTAAAATTCGCCGCAGGTCGTTATCCTCTTCTTGTACTTCTTGCATGTTAACATTCGTCCGTTCATCATCTCCCAATTAATCCGTTAAGCCTTAACGACTTTATATTCTTCATGTTTGTGGCAGAGGTCTTCAGGGTAAGGTCTTCGTGACATAGCATTTGCGTTACTGTGCTCTTTGCCACTCTGATGTTCCGTTATGAAGTTTCACTCTCGTATGTTTTATTGTTTTGTGTTGCTCAATCCATCTTGCAACTTGACCATCCTGGTTCTTGAACTGCAAAAGCCATTTTATTCAATACATTGAACGCACTATTGCAATCAGAATTTAAGAAGAACATGTAGTTTGGCTATCTCCGAAATATTTTTGACAAAGCGTCTGCAGTAGGGTGCATAAGTCCAAAAAGGATCTTATTTATTTATTTATTTTAATCCTTTATTGTACAAAAAAATACATGACAAGAAATTTTAATTCTAGAAAAATAGTACAAAGTGCGTACGTATCTCTGTCAGAGATTTCTTCCCGCAAACGCAGAGGAAGGATACAAAAAAAAGGTGGCAAGGGCTTGTACAACAAAGTTTTATCTACAGAATACTAATTTAATAACATATGAACTCTAATAACAATATAATTACATTCACACATAAATTCAAATACAAATAAAATAATTACATATATAAAACATAGATAAAAAATAAATAATTATTAAAATATGTAGGTATAAAATAACTGACAAAGCGTTCGATGGTAATAATTTTTTTTTTAGTTTTCCTTAAATAGTGCTCTTTTAAGCGTTTTATTAAAAATTTCAGTCGATAAAGATAAGCGGATGCGGAAGAGAATTCCAGAGAATAACTGCCTGAACAGAAAATGAATTATTAAAAAAGAAGTAACGTTGCGTGGAATTTTCAGTAATTGTGAAGGAACTGGTCTCACAGGTTGATTTAAAGAAGTCATGAAATTATATTTTTCACGAAAATACAAAGGACTAAAAGGCTTTTAGAGAATGTTATAAAGAAGGGATATAGTATGAGTACTACTTCGGAAATGGATTGGGGGCCACTTTAGTTAACATCAGAAATTTGAGATTTGGTCATATTTACGTAAGCCGTATATATAGCGAATGCATAGGTTTAGAAGACGCTCACGTTTGTTTAATAGCTCCTCATTGGCATCCAAGTAACATACATCGGCGTAGTCTAAAAGAGGAAGTATTAGAGTTTGAGTTAGTGTAATTTTAGTAGAAAAGGGGATAAAGATCTTACTTCCATTTTGTTTTCAAAGTGGCCAATCTTTGACTGCTTTGATTTTGTCTGGATCTGTTGGCACGTCTTCAGCTGATATAATGTGGCCAGGGTGGAGATTCTTTCTGAAAGAACACAAATTTCTTTGGTCTTAACTTTAAATTGGCTGAGTGAAAGCACTTTGTAAAATTCCTCTCCATGATGAAAAAGTCATCACGGTACACTAGGCACACATCTCCCTATAGCCTCATAAAGACTCTTTCAATAAGAGGCTCAACCGTTGCTGAGGCATTTCAAATGCCATGACTTGGAACTGCCAGAGATAATTTCCGATTCCTGTGCTGAATGCTGTCTTCTCTTTATCTTCTGGACTAATTTTCACCTGCTAGTAAAAAATCTACGGTAGAAAACCAGTTTATATCACACTGAGCGTATCATCTATCCGAGGCAGAGGGTAACTGTCCTTTTTAGTTGCTTTGTTCGTAAACCACAATAATGACTCTTGTGCCCAAATTTTTTTATAATGTATAAGAAAAACTGGTGTTAAAAAGGCATCTTAATTGATTGAAAAGTTAATTGATGTAAACTTTTACCTTATTCTTTTGATTAATGTTATTTTAAGAATTGGTTGGGTTTGTGTTTTTCTTAAAACTACGAATAAAAACAATATATTTTTATTGTTTAAAAAAAATAAGAATACAGTATACATTGTTGACTCGACTTCTCAACCATGTCTTCTCCACCTTGGGTCAATGGGTCCAATTTGACTCCGTCACGGCATGGACAGATAGCCAAATCGTGTTGTCTTGGCTTAAGGCGTCCCTTCATGCCCTAGAGACCTTCGTGGCCAATCGTGTCTCCCAAATCCAGTCTTCTGCGGTGTCTCTGGATTGGCGTCACGTGCCAGGGTCCTTGAATCCCGCAGATTGCGCTTCACGGGGTCTGATTGCCTCGCAAGTTATTAATCACCCGCTCTGATGGGGTCCTGACTGGCTGGCCTCTCCTGAAGACACTTGGCCTCACACAATTGTGGAGTTTGTTGACCCTCTGCCGGGGTTAAAGGTCTTTATTTTTTTTTTTTATTTAAACACTTTATTGCACTAAAATACAATAGGTGGACTTAATGCCTTAGGCATTATCTACCAGTCGACCTTAGGGTCATGCAGAAAGCTTAAGGTAGTTGTTTAAGTAGGAACGGTTATTATCTACTAACATAAACTCTTTGCTGTTGAGCAGACTGTAGACACTTCACCGAACTTCTTGCGTAATCGGTTCAGTTCTCTCAACAAGCTTGTTGGTGTCACCGGTTTGATTAAGAGGTTTCTCCACAACGTAAGGAACAGGTTACAGCCAAGGACGTCTTCAGTTTTGTCTCCTGAAGAGCTTCAGGATGCTCTCCTCACCTGTGTTCGACTGGTACAGGCCCAGTCGTTTGGGAAGGAGATTGGTCTTCTCCGTTCAGAGAAAGGGAAATTGCGGGGAAGTCTTGCTCGTCTTAATTTTTTCCTAGACGAGTCAAAGTTTTTGCCAGTGGGTTCGTAACTCAGAATTGCCCTATGGAGCACGGCATCCTCTCTTGTTGCCCAAGAGCGGTCATTTTGTTGATTTGCTGATCAGGGACCACCATGTTAGGAACTGTCATGCCGGTCTCAACGCATTGCTGGCTTGTCTGCAGCGAGAATTTTGGATTTTGTCCGCCATGCGAGCAGCTCGGAGTGTAATTTTTAAATGTATTCCTTGTTATCGGTTGAAGGGAACCTTGACTCAGCTACAAATGGGTGACTTGCCGTCCGATCGTGTTCGGCCCGCTCGACCTTTCGCTAAGGTTGGGTTGGATTTCGCGAGTCCGTTTTTGGTGAAGACGATGTGTCCGCAATGCCAGACAGGTTAAGGCCTAATTATGCGTCTTCGTCTGTTTGTCTTCCAAGGCTGTGCATCTGGGGCTCGTTTCAGCCTTGTCTACGGAGGCCTTTGTCGCATGCCTGTCGCGGTTTGTCAGTCGGCGTGGTCTCCCTCATTTAATTCGCTCGGACTGTGGCACAAATTTCAAGGGTGCAGATCGCTATCTGAAGGAGGTCCTTCAGTTTTTATCGGACAATCACACGTATATTGACTCGGAGTTGTCCAAACGGGGCGTGACTTGGATTTTTGATCCTCCCGGCTATCCTTCGTGGGGCGGTATTTTCGAAGCAGGTGTCAAGGTCGCCAAAACTCACCTCCATCGTGTTATTGGTGAAACGGTCCTTACGTTCGAGGAATTACAAACGGTATTTTGCAACGTCGAAGCGGTATTGAACTCACGACCGCTTTGTCCGATCTCATCGGATCCTAATGACCTGGAAGCGCTAACCCCAGGCCATTTTTTTGATCGGTAATCCTTTAACCTCTTTGCCTGAATACCCCTTCATCGATGTGTCAGTTAATAGGTTATCGCGCTTTCAAATGCTTCAACAAATTACGCAATTGTTCCACCGTCGGTGGTCTTCGGAATATTTACATTTGTTACAGCAACGGGTTCGGTGGATGGATAAAACCAACCCCCCGCGCGTCGGAGACCTTGTCCTCTTAAAGGACTCAAATTTACCGCCCTTGCAATGGCGTTTAGGTCGCATCGTGCAATTATTCCCCGGTTCGGTCGGTATCCCGTGCTGAATCAGTGCTGAAGCGTGCCGTCGCGACGCTTTCTCAATTGCCAGTAGTTTGAAGGCTCTGGCTCGGTTAATCCTCATCCAGACACGGTCTGTCTGGGGCGGGGGTTTGTTTGGTAAAGATTATGCGGTCGGTCCGGCGTAGCAATAGCGGCGTAGGTTCGTTCTTTGAATACTCTGTGCACCAGTCGTCGTCATATATTCTGTGCGCAAGGTCGCGGCGTTTTTAATTGTTTTGATTATAATAATATTCTATATAATAATTAAGTTCGGTTGGCGTGAAAACATCTACTCATACACAACATGCACAGACAATACACCACAAATTACTCAAACCGTGAAAATAATATCGCCAAAATTTGGGTAAGTCCACAATTTTCTTAAGACCTACGTTGGCCCAGTTTTTACGATCCAAGGGCACCTGATAATTTCAGTAGATGGATGGAAAGTGTGTAGCAAAAATAAGGTTCCTAAGTCCTTTATATAAAAGATATATAAATATTCTCTCAACCTCTTTACCCTGACCTTAATAAAGGTGAGGCGGAAGTTTTTAATCAAGGCGTTATAGCAGTAATAGTGTCTCTTTCGTTTATTAATATTGAATAAGCTTTAATTGCGAGCAAAACAAGTGTTGTACAAATATGTTCTTCTTTAATAACCCTGTTTGTTATCTATACTAATAATTATTACTGGTTTCGAATAAAAAGTTGCAAATATACTGCATACTAGTTGTTTTAATTACTAGTATTAATGGTTTTCTGACATAGGATATAGACGTGAATTTCTCAAAATATAAAATTTGTTCTTACATACTGGCGACTGTACACAAAATTTAAACTCAAAATGTGTACATGTTCGTACAATACATCACGTAACCCAGCGACATAATCTATACGTCAACCATGGGTATTGTAGCTTCACTCAAAGAAAATATAATCACTACGTTTTGCTTCACTGTTACATATGCGATATCTAGTTTGGGACCAAATGGTGCTGTGTATGATGTTCAGGAATATTAGGGGTTGATAAGGATTCCTCTTCCTCTACCTCATAAGGCGAAAGCTCCTCACGTGTTTAGGATTCCGCATCCTCTTCCTTTTTCCCAAAAATTGGGTTTATAAATTCCTTTTCCTCGCTCACTTTCCAATATTTAAAAGATGTTTCTCAACAGTGTCATAACGTTAGTTTATTTCTCGCCTGCTCGCACCGCATGCAATTTCTCGTCCTTCGCATATACCTTTTTTAAAGCAAAAAAAAAAGACATAAATATGTATTTCACACGATTGTAAACGTGTATTACTGTCTTCTAAGTTAGGATTCTTCTCTACCGCTTCCTCTTCCTCATCCACACCATCAAATCGTCATCCTCATCCACAACTTCAACGTGTATTTCTAATTATTCCTCATCCGCCACCTCTTCCTCGTCAACCCTGAGGAATATCATTATAATTATTTTTTCTTTGTTCTCTCTAGAAATTATCATAGCTGTCTTTTAGGTTGAACAGTAAGGTAGTCAGTACTCAAAAAGGGTACATTTCATTTTAGACCTTGGAGTGATAAAATTTATGTGGTGAATGTCTCTGTTATATGATAATTATAGTCAAGTTAATATTCCGCATCTATCGCAAATAAGGAATCGGCATGTGAAGGTTATTACGGTAGAAGAGAGGTACAGCCTTGCACAAAACGCCATTCAAGAAATTATCCAATGATTATAGATTCATCAATCTCCATCCCATATCGATTGCCATTTACGGATAGGTCATACTTATCGTGTTTATTTCATTTTTTCTATGGCATTTCTAATTTTATTTGAAATTTCAAATGCAGTTCCATCATTATAGTATGTTAAGACTGTACTTTACTTATTTAACTATTTTTTATTTTTCCTTGGCTAAGAGACCAACAAACGCAAACTTCGACCACGAAACGCGTCATGTCAATGTCGTATTAGTATATGACGTACTAAAGTATAAAAGACCGTATTTTAAACAGTTAGTTCCAACTTAACCCTAGTCACTTTGGCCCTTAACTGTCAAAAACTGCTAGAAGAGCAAGAACCCTATATCTAATTAATTTACAAAAAATACTATAAGTACACTTCACCCACGAAAAACTCTATGTTCATGGGAACTCGCGTTAGGAATTAAACGATAAATAATTTATCTTTTTTGCCAAAGTTAATGCCAGTTAGCCCGACCAATGCTACATTAAGTCGTAACAAATATACTGACACGCACTTATACTTGTTGTAATATTAGTATAATGGTTATACGTTAGCGGAACAAATATGACGGTTAATCTAGTTATGGAATTTTCAAGCAGATGTTGACAAGACTCGTTATTGTGAATAATCTTTCGCCATTTCGTCACACGACGACGACGATGCTTTCAGCGAAATTGATAGCACGTAGTTCAGCGTACTTCGCTGAGCTCGGCACGACACATAATAGGTTCACGTACGTGGACATATATACATATGTGCATAACATTGTGAAGTTCTCAAACGGCTTTACGAGTAGGCACATTTTAAAACCTTATCACAAATTCGAACTTTTCGAAGTATTCTCCATTACATTTTAAACACTTTTTCATCCGGTCAAACCATTTTTGAAAACATGAGGACCATTGGTTAAACCAATGCTTGTTTTTCACGTGCTGATTGAAGGCTATTACGGTCTCTTAGGTGTATGTCGTCATAAATCTTTAATTTTTGGGAAAATGAAGAAATCGCATGGTACCAGGTCTGGACTATGCATGCGGGATGAGATACTAGCTCTAACTTTTGGTGCAATAGGATGCGACTTCTTGGTCGTTTTTGCCTAACTTTTTCAAAGACACTGGCCAAAAAATGGTGGTGTACCACTCAGCATTAACTGTCTTTTGTTCTTCAAGTAGGATCGTGCAGGTAAAACCCGTACGTGAGAAAAAAAACGCAATATTTTGCCTACGCCTGCTTAAATTTTGTTGGTTTGCTGTCACCTTCGAACACCCACTCAGAAGACTGTTGCTTTTTTTCCGACATGTAACAATATTTCCATGTTTCATCTCCTGTCACAATTTCAAACACAGCATTTCAATGTCCGTGATGGTACTCGAACAGCTTTTTTTTTACACCAATCAACACAATTTCATTTTTGTTTTGGGGCGGTTTCATGAAGAATCCAACGGCAACAAAGTTTTCTAACTTTTAAATTTTGATGTATGATTTTTTTAATTTGGCTCATACCAATACCCAAATGTCCTTGAATCTCCGTATAGGTGATTAGTCGGTTTTGTTTAATTATTGGCCTTACAGTAGCCACATTCTCCCCAATGATCGCAGTGAGGCAGTGACCTTAACGAATTTCACTATGGAGAAAAACACGGCCACGGTCAAATTATGTGTACCAAAGCCTAACAGTGTTAAAATGTAACGGTGCTGCCCTCCCAAAAGCATTTTTTAAGACGCGCAGTGCAGTCAACGCAATTCAACCTGTGACCAAAAACTATTAACACGCGATTTTACGCCAATTTTTTTAAAATAAATGATTGAGTTTCTTAAGTTCAGAAAACATAACATTTGAAATTCAAACATTTATGAGCGGCGAGGAGCGCAGAACTTTCAGTATGCCCTATATATACAGGCAATCCTACCAAAGATGTGTAATAAAAAATCCTTTTTTAAAATGTACTTCTATTCTGCTATTGCTTCATAGCTTATTGGTGCCCATAGTTGTACATAGCCTACATAATAGCAGTAGCCAAAAATGACATATGTCTGAAGTCAGGACGTCCCGCCATCCTAACCTCCTCGTTGCTCCTCTGACCATTGTGCCCCGTGTTATCGACTTACTAATTTTACATATGATTGTGGTTACCTTATGGCGGCTCAACGAAGCGGGTTGAGTCAAACTCTAGGCTGAAAAAGAAAAAAGTGTTGCCGGCCACGCAAGGGCTGGGATCTCAGATCAGCCACAACACTTCCGACGCCGCACATATGTCTCATCCATATATTTCTGAAACAAATGGCTGTAGGTCTTCGGGGGGCCAGACTTGCGACTTGTAAAGCAACAACCTTTGCCCCGAGGTAAAGTACTGCTTCGCTCTGTAGAGTATTCCAAGTATCTTAGACGCCAGGTTTACCTTGTCTTTCAAATGATCTCGGTACTGAACATTGCTGGAGATGTCAACACCAAGGATTCCAATGCTTTTGGAGATGGTGAGGGGAGCGTTCTGTGATTGCCTTAGTAATAGGGTTCCTAATTAGCTTTCAGGTACGGAACCCTAAAAAATGATAACTAACAAAAATATTTTGGTATGTTTCAGAGAAGGGCAGATACCTGGGCTCTCCGTGCGAGTTCACATGCAACCCTCGGCTGGTGCACGTGTTCTGTGATCCCACCTCCTCCACCTGCCAGTGCGATCCTCGGCACACCGTGCCGCTGGGCCCCGCTCATGGTTGTGCCAAACGTAAGTCACCTACATTAAGCACAATCACCACCACAGCCTCCAAAAGCTAAGCTGTACCTTCAACAAACTGTTACCGATGGCTTAGACAGCCTGACAGTTCAATAGTCAGAATATTCGCTAAAGCTATGTTTTTGATAAGAATATATAACTCCAAGTGTTTGTTATTATAGTCTAGTACTTGTATTTCACGTTTACTAAATTTGATATACAGGTTGGCCGGGAGTTGACGTTCAAACGTAAAATTTAGAAACTTTATGATGAGGAGTATCAGAATCACCCCCATGTATGTTCTACGATTTTTCATAGTTTTCGAGATAGAATTTTTTTACTAATTTTTTTCGTAATTTTCACCTAACATCAGTTTTCTATTTTTTTCTCGTTCAGTTGAACATTTCTGGTTCAGTTTTTTTGTGATAGCTAACCAGCGCAGTCTAACCTAACACCCTAAAAAATATGGTTTATCTAGGGATTGCAGAACCTACTTAGAATTTATTCGAAAGTTCAAAATTAAGATTTAGAGCTTGGTACTCACAAATTTTCAAAGTATCAAAAAAAATTAAATGGGGAGATTTTGGATTAAAAGTAATTTTAAAAACTTCCTAAGACATTAAACTTTAAAAGAAGGCCAAATAAAGCTAGGGTTGACAGGAGTTTATTTTCTGTAACTGACCTTCAAAGTAAATTAAGGCATTTTTTTATTTTATTTAAATCTTTGACTTTCTTTGCGTTATGATGGATTTGAGTAAAACTGGTTAATAAGATAAATGTATACTAAGGCATTTTAGTTTCAAAAGAAAAAGATCGTGTAACACAAGGTCAAAAGCTATCGAAAAGTCTACGTGGGTCGCATAAATTTCTCTGTTTTGCATGTCTTAAGTATACAGTAACAATATCAGCTGTGTATTTGAGCTAACTATGGCACGGCACTGGCACACAACATAACTGCTGTATGCAAGAGCGGATCCAGTACAAATGTTTAGGGGGGTTTAGATCATAAGATCTGAAGGTATTTTTTGAACTTTGAATCTGCAAACGTAAGTTACCCAATCGACTCAGCTCGTGCAGTTTTTGAATAATTAAATATTCAAACCCAAGTAACTCCAAGTATTTTTTATATGTAATTTATACGTAATAAAGTTATATATTTTAAAAAATGTTACAATTATTTACTTCCTTGACCGTCCTTAGGATCCGCCCCTGGCTGTATGCAATAATGTTTCTAAAAGTTTGGCACAGGCTGAAGAAACTGAGATCAGCCTGTTATATATTCTATACAACTAATTTGACCGTTATGTTTGGGTGCAACGTAGACATTTTCCATTACGATAAAAACATTTGTATAGCTATGGTATTTGTATGTAGTGGTATCAATAAAGAATTGTTAGATTAGTGCAAGTTATTATATTCCTACCCTCTATAACTTTGGAATCATGTGCTCCAAAAATCAGAAAAAAGTTACGATAATCAAGCTTTTTACCAGTTTTAAAGTATTTTGAATACCAAAAATTAACAAAATACCGATCAAATGTGTGTCGTACCGGTATAAGCTTAGGCTGTCATAGCATATGTAAGTATTATGCAGATATCTAAAAAACTTGTGAACCGAATTTGGGGTTTAAGTATGAAATTACCGTTTCTTAATGTCAATTTTTTTTTTTAGTACGAATATTTATATTTACCCTCGTTGTCTATACAATTTTTCCATGTGTACGTATTTTTTACTGCTTCCTAGGAAGAAAATTGTTTCCTAGAAAAAAAAGTCCTAACCGCGGCAAAAGTGGTAGGCCTAACTTTAACCGCGCTGCTCTCTGCATACCAGTCAAATCATGAGACTCCCATTTTTCAAGTTGTTAGGGTTCCGTACCTCGAAAGGGAAAAACGGAACCCTTATAGGATCACTTTGTTGTCCGTCCGTCCGTCCGTCTGTCAAGACCCTTTTTCTCAGGAACGCGTGGAGGTGTCAAGCTAAACTTTATATCAAATACTCAGGTCTACTGTCGCTTGGAGCTGTGAAAAAACCAAACTTCTAAGCCAATGAAATTAAAAGATACAGCCGTTTATGCTGCAAATTTTCGAAACTCGCAAGGGAATCAAAACCTACAGGGTACTTCCCGTGAACTCAGAATCTTGAAATTTGGTACAAAGCAACATCTTATAGCACAGATAAAGGAAAAATTGCGAAAACCGTAAATTTTTAGTTACATCATATAATAAAAATATTTTTAATAATTTCACATACAGGTTTGTATGCTATCGTCAACCCATGTCACTAATATTTTAGTAAATTGACACGTATCGTCTTCTACCGTCACCTTCAATTCATCGTTATTTAAGGCTGCAGTATAGGCTAGACCGCAAAAATACGCCATTTTTGTGCAAATTTTGTGTCTAAACTATTGCATCTACAGGATTGAAAAAAATATATGTTATACAACTTGCTTTTGTCTAGTGGATTACCTTACTGAATGATTTTCATTTATTGTGGTTAATATAATAAAAAATCTGGAAGTGACCATTGTTTCAACACTTGTGCAAATTTTTAAAGCAAGTTGATTAAATAATTAGAATAGCTTGTTATCTAGTGCATTGACTATAAATTGTAGCAAAAAGTCAAAAAATGTGAATACAAAACGGTAATAACGTTAAATTCCATACAAAAAATTAAAAGTTTCAAGGCATCATTATGGTATAAATTACTTAAGAAGTCCATAGCATATCTATCGCATAGTAATATATATTACATTATCTAATGATTTTTAGTACATTAATATGCACAACGTTAGAATTACAGAAATTAGCTTTCTGGCCTATATCGCCCTCTTAATGGCTGTTCTTCCTCGTGGTTCATTCTTCAGGTCAAAGATTCCACTACAAATGCGGTTAGAACAAGGTGCGTTCGTTAGCTCTCTTAGCACAGCATTAACATTACAAGCATTTCTGCTGTGTTAGTCCCACGTCGGAAATCGTATTCAAATATTACTCTGATTTCGTTGTATCCATCTTCCAGTTAAAAGCTGAATGTAGACAATTGAAAGACGATCATCAAATGTCATGTTTAATTTAGAATGTTAAAGTTTTTGTCTAAAAAAAGTTTAACTCTGATATATGACACGTGACACTTCGCAGGTTTATTTCTTTTTCAAAGTGGCAAGTGCGTTAAAACGGCGATTTCATATTTAAACGCCCTATAAAACCCTAAGCTAATGCGTGTACGACACGCATTTGAGTGGATTTTTGTTATTTTTTGGTACACAGAATATTGTCGCTTTCTAAAAATACAATGTTCGTTCGTATTATCACATAAAAGATAATCACTGAGAATAGCCTGACCCTAATGTTGGCCATGGAATAAATTACCGGCCCTTATTTAGAGTACAAATGGTTTACCTACGTCCGTACCTGCCAAGAAAGTGTTACTTTGTACATGTAAACGTACAACTTTTAACTTATTAATATTTTAAAAGTAGTTCCTTTCGGCAATCGATGCTGCACTTAATTTAGTTTTTAAATTTATTTGCTTTGCCTCGCTGCAGAGACATAAGTTTCTTTTTATTAGCTTGATATGTGATTATTATTTCATTTATAATCCTTTTTCTAGGTCCGTTAGGAACTGGCAAAACGGGGATTATCATTCTGTCTCTGATCTTTCTTTTTAATCATTATTTTTTCAAAGTTGGTGATTTACGACTTCTTTACCATCCTCATACATCCCCAGTGTTACGGTACGGCATAAACTCGCCTAAGGCGAAGGCGATTTGGACCACAGTCTAACACGCGACCCCAATGCAGATTGTGGACTTCACATACTTTTTTTTGTCGTATGTAGGTTTTCACACGATGTTTTACTTTACGGAAAAGCCAGTGGCGTGAACTAACAGCGTACTTACCTGAGAAATAAAGAAAAGTCATTTGCCACTATTGGGATATATATAAAGCAACATCCGTCCAAATATAATAAGAAGGGTTGCGGCGATAGGCTCGCCACCTGTCATGCAGGTCTACAGTGGTTGGTGAAAAGAGGTTACCACGACATTAAGATGTGGTTGTATACAGCCACTAGTTACCTACCCCTTTTTGTAGAATAAATTTGTCACGTTATACATAGCTTTAAGCTTACTGAAAATCGATGACCCAATCAACCATTATAGAACTTAACTTAAAAGTTTAATCGGAATTAATTTTTCTCAATGTTTTAATTTCCACGGCAATAACCCTACTTTCCTAACTGTTTGTCTGATTTATGTACTTGTGTAGTATAAGGTATGTGCTACAACAATAGTAATTGATGTGAATCATTAATGTTCTCAGCGAGGAAGTTGGGCGAGCAGTGCTTCTACCGCGAGGCGTGTCGCGCGTTTGACGCGCACTCGTCTTGTGTCCAGGTCAACCACAACGCGTACTGCCAGTGCGAAGACGGGTACCACAGCACCAGCCACTCGCGACCTACCCACAGGATCTTCTGTACTGAAGGTATGTCAAAAGTTTAAAAAGTATAAAATTTTCCAAGGTCAAAAAGTCATTTTGCGTAATATGGTGTATTTCGTGTTAGGTAAAAATTTTGAATGCAACCAGTTTAGCCATTTTTGACTTATTATAAAGCGATAAACTAATACTTTACCGTTTAACAGGAAGTATATAGGCCTCTGCCATGCTTGACATTTATGCCTAGACATGGTGCTGCTAACGGCGGACATGCCGACGCTGCTGGGCGTGGGCTCGGGCATCTTCGTGCTAGCAGGGCTGCTGTGCATGGTGCTCCACCTGTACACGCGCGCGCGGTACCACCCCGCGCACCTCGCCGACGCAAGACTCACGCCACCATGTCTCTACTCCCTCAACGACACTGGTCAGTATCAGCAAAATGACTACAGAATCCTTGAAACGATGAAGCGATGGAGACGGGGTCACTTTCCTCAAAGGTAAACGGAGTTAGAGAGGGTTTAAATAGTTTACACGTATTTTCTGTATCACGCTTCATATGAGACATAATGAACTTGTAACGGAAAAAATACGTTGCGATATCCAGGTACTTTTTTAAAATATGATCGGAAAGCTCAATGCCATTTCGCGATTAGATCGACGACCCAAAGTAGTATAAAAGGGCAAAGGACTTATTTTGGTGCAAGATCTATGATATGCTGTATGTATGCTGCTCATGATTAACATTTCTTTGCGATAAGGTCGCCAACACTTTAATACATGCTTTTATAGTATTATTTACTAGACGTCGTGTTACCCTTTCCGTTGCTGACACCTGACGTCGCATCGCTTATCCGCGCTTTTACTTTTAGGGTTCTTTTTTTTTTCGTTTGGGTCCAAAAGATTGTAGCGTGATGTCAAATAGCCTCGAGGATTGCTATGCAAAAAGGGTATTGTCAGAATTGCTGTTTTTCGTGCATAAACTATGACTTGTTGTGCTACTTACCCGAAATCGTCCTAAAGCGACCCACCTTACCAATTGAGCAATGGTCTAACCAGGATTAGATAAAGCATTGTAAAATTATCCTCCTTTCTTCCGAAATAGACATAAATAGTCTGAGATGATTAACCAGACTAGGAATACCTTACCTAAAACTCTCGGTATGGGAAGCTTTTACACTATCACTGTGCCATTTCAACTTTTTCTAGATGATCGCTGTGACAATGTTTTTATGCATGGATCAAAGAAATCATAGCGCTCATAGGCTTTTTTGTGTGTTGTGTCACTGCTTCTTTACTTTTTGGCGCTTGGTTTGCGCTTTGCATTGATTACACGTTTCTCTTTAATGATCAACTAGCAATAACTAAACGACTTATGATGTGTCTTCAGTTTTGGTGACTACTGACCTATAGGGTAATTATGAAAGTCGCACAGCTTGTCAGATAGATGAGAAGACAGTAGACAGAAGTAACATCTTTGTCTTAGGGTCTACGTTAAATCCGATTCTTTTAGCGAAGCAGACTAACATATTGCTGCAATGTTACTTCTTACATGACGCTTCTCATCCCTTGAGATAACCCGTGCTAGTTTTATGGTTTTGTAAACCTTTAAAATTAATTAAAAAAAACTGATATATATATTGTGTCTACAACTTCGCAAACAAGAACCAACTTCGCGATTAGATCAAAATGTTACTCAATCTAATTCTAAACGTAGGAAATCCAAACTTCCAAACCAAAATTTAAAGTAATTTACAAAAATACCTGAACAAAATATAGGTGACTGAGTTCAGAAGAGCAGTAGATATTTACCAGCAAAGGGTTTTGAAAAGGATTACATATACCAGTCTAATAAATCACAAGTCTAAAAGAGCAGTATATTGATAAGAAATTATTTTTTTGGGAATAGTATATCTATATATCCATCCACTAACCGTACAATTTCAGCGACAAATGATCGCGGAATACAATATGTGTCGCCTACCCACTCAGGGTGTCTTCCTCACTTTGCAGGTCTTTATAATTTCCGCAATTTACTATTCTAAGTTGATGGAATATTTTCTTTTTATCTGTTGACTTAGAAGATGTATAGTTAACCAAGGGCACTAATATTTATGGTGTGCTACAAAAGCGTTAATAAGGTATCATTCATCATCACAAAATTATGCTTGATTAGATAGTTTACATATTTCGCTGCGCAGTTTTATTTCCAGCTAATTCAAATGAGAATCCTCGGCAGAGACCCAGCAACCATCACAAATGATAACTGGCCCTGAGAGAGGAACAACAACTGAGAGACTGTTACTAAGAGAAGAAATAGACAAGTTACGCTAAGAGGGCTATCTGAACGCCAAAGACAGGGGGAGCATTCGATATTGCTTAAATCCAGCAAATTGTTAAACAACTGGAAGGGTAAACAACTATCTCAAGATGGTGTTACGTTATCATCCACAAGTCCCTCATCAACAACATTACGATCATAGATAGAAATAGAACGTCAAAAAGGGTAGTGCACTAAGTATTCAGAATCACTTAAAAGATATTCCCTGGAATTGATACAGGCTTTTTCAATATCGTTATTAGCATTCGCAAGTTCAAATATCCTCAAAAAATATTGGTAAATAATAACTCTAAAACAATTGAATTAAAAAACAAACAATTTTACAATAGAGAAGAGCTTCAAGTCTTAAGCCCGCTAATTCAAGCAATTTTGGAAAAGTACTGCATACATATGAAAAACTCTAAAATTTCAGGTGGAACACTTAGTGCTACTAGGGCATCCTCCCGTGCATCATCCCGCAGCGGTGGTACTTGCGGGACAGGCGGGACCCTGGACTCGGGAGAATTGCACCGCGTATCCCGACGAACAGGCATCCCGGTGTCGGCGTCCCGCGCAGGTGCGGCGCGCTCCGCGGCCATCTTGCTAATCTCGCGCCACCTGAAGGCCGTAAGGCGGGACGGCGGCGCGCACCCGACCAAGTGCGCCGCCAAAGGTGATCTGGATAATGTATGCGGCGCGCGGTCCCTATCTGCACGTCTCGGTGTTCGGGTGCCGCCGGCAGCGCAACCCCTTCCAATGCCGACTTCGTTCCCTCTTAATTAGTCACAACAACTTTCCACTCTTCCTTCTCTTCCTTTATCATATAGTACTAGACTTCTTCAACGTATATACCATTTATTTTTTCCAGTATTGAGGATGTATAATGGTTGCTGTATAGAACATAGTTTTTGTTTCTTATGCAATCATCATATAAAACAAGGATAAAGGCCGTTGATGTTATATTTACCTGCATCTTACCTCGAAACTATTTGGTTCAATGTAAATAATCTGTTCTTCGTATATGAAATCAATGAAGATAATCGGTGCCATCATAAACAAGTAAGGCATTAGAGGAGGTTTGCGCAATCGCATGATCAAGTCCGACGTCGTCCGTGTCCGTTAGATGTTGCGTTTTGGTGTTAGTTATCATGGACCAGCGCTAGTCTGCAATGGGATGTTCCGCCTCTGTGTGTTAATGCCTATCTTTAACTTCAGAAACGCAAGACAAACATTTTTTTCATAGTTCCCTTTGTTCATAAATGAAATCTTCTAATTTCCTTTCAGATATATTTTTCCCCGGTAAATGACAGTTTATCACTAAAATTCGTTACATTATGTGTGAAAAACACTTTAAAGTCCAACTGAATCAACAAATAGTTCAATATCAATAATCAAGCACTGGGTTTCATGTTTGGATATCTGAACATGACAAAAATTCGGGGCGCAAGCAAGATGGCCATGGTCCAGCCTTTTTATCTATCTTCTTTTCTTAGATTAGTAGCTCAAAATCTTAGTGCGAAACTGCAAATGGAGCGCTTCACCCATAGCCATATCCAAATCCGAATTAATGACAAACTACATTAACACATGAACATAAATTTCATTATATAAAGCACTTCCTCAGAAAAAACCTTATCAAGGTATCATTAACATTTTGAAAATATGATGTTTCAAGACGTTAATGTGGCAGCGACTGCTGCTCGTCCTTTGATATTACACTCTTTACTATCGACTTGTTGATTTCCTTCATTTTCCACGTCACACATTCTATTGACTACATAATGACTGCTTAAAAGTTTCAGTTGCTAATATAACGTAGAGCTTATACCTACAGCACTTCTGTTTAAAGCTTTTGGAATACTAAGCACACTTTATTATTGTCGATGCATGGACTGCTCTCTGCCACAGCCTATCTACATTTAACTTGCTTTCAGTGAAATATTTGTTGTGAAACCATTAAACACACCACGTTTGCCTGTTACATCTCGTGTTGTCATGTAGTGATATTGTTTATGCAAGTTTTTATACATGAATTAACTAGGAATATCGATTATTAATTTAAATCGAAATGATATTTCATATAACTTTTCTTGAAGTTTACACATGCTTTGTTTCGATCGGATCGGGAAGAGATAACTAAACGTTCTAACACTTCCAGTCTTGCTTTTTAGTAACACTGACTTGATAGTGAGTAATTTAACATTATAAAGCTTGTTAACACAACCATTTGGCACGCATCATCTCCCTTATTAAAGAAAAAAAGAATATTAAATCCACATGTTTTCAAACTACAGGTTCGCGACGTCCAAGTCTAAGTTCAGTTCAAAGCAGTTCATCTTCAATTAGGAGTTATAGTGCAAAGAGATGGGAAAGAGAAAGAGAACAAAAGGAAAGGCGGCAAATGAGCATGCGTCTTGCACAGTTGCACGACAAGATGGGTGCGGGACGGGAAATCCCGAAGCACGCGCCAACGCCTTCGCCCCGCTCTCCGAACAACTCAACGGATGGACTGCTGCCATCTGTTTGCGAAATAAGAGAAGTAAGATTATTGCGACTCGATTTTAAATCTAGTCTATAATATTACAAAATTACAAAGGGCCTGTGTGTAAGTTATGTTAAAGTCTCTAAACTGGAAATATTTTTTGTCCGTTCGGTACGTCACGCAAAAACTATTGAACTGAAGTTTACAAACACACATCGAAAAGTCAATATAATTGTAGCATTTTACAAGACAGTTTGCGCAAGTATCTGTTAATAATTAAGTTTCTAAAAACATTAGAGCCGAACTGAACTCTTTTATATTTTTCCCGTAAAATATTATATTTAGCTTACTTGTAATATTTATTAGGGTCAGTAGATGAGAATTATTTCAGATTTTTGGTATTGAAATTAGGGTGGGAATTTGACATAAAAATTTAAATATACAAATAAAAACGGTGTTCAAATGTATGACATCTGATTTTCCATGTCCCGTACCTATTCCCGTAACTACACCAAATTTCTAGTCATATCATTTGTGGTTGCTGTGCAAAACAGCGGTGATACAGATAGATAGATACCAAAGTGTCATCACATCATTCATGGCATCTCAAGGTACCATTTTGGTATGGAACCCTAAGAAATAAATAGATAGGTAGAAGAGAAAGATATAGAAGAAACCTATAGCCTATTTAACATTTTCCCCAGTATCGGAGCTAAGACGCAAGTTTGTACTAAGTCTGGCCTATTTATGTTAATGAAATAAAATGGAATAGTTCGCAATTCTTTTATCCGGACGTCAACAATTCTGCACAATTGATGCACCTGAGTTAGAGTACCGGTGCGCAATGGAAGTGGGGTCGCATTGACTTTGCGGGCAGAAGAGGAACTCCGCGCCGCTCCCCTTGATACCGCACCTCATTGTTGCTCCATCAAATAGCCGAAATGTCTCAGTATCCTATTTAGTTAATAACTAGCTTATTGCCGCGACTCTGTCCTCGTTGGCTATTGAAAAAAAAAAGCTTTTAACTGTTTCTGATTTTACGTACGAAGGTATCTGTATTCTCAATCAAATTTTCATATCTTATTTTCTCCGGAATTTTCAAAAACGGTGAAACACGTCCATCTGAACATTCAACTTAAAGGCCTAAATACCATTTTTCATGTATTCAAAAAATGAAGGATTTCCATTCAAACCCCATTTACCCCTTTACGAGGTAAATTTTGCAAAATCTTAGTGCTCGCCTACGTAATAAGTGAAGCCCTTGTGCAAAATTTTAAGTTTTCAGTAGTTTGGACAATGCGTTGGTTTAGCAGTCAGTCAGTCAAGTTACTCTTTTATACCTATATATTGTTACTAGTTTCTGCTAGCGGCTTCGCCCGACCTAAATTTCGTTATCAGCGTAGGTTCTTATAACAACTCCTCAATAAAAGAAAAAAAAAACAATCAAATCTTTCTTCTTTAGCGGCATAATACATTCGTGTCTGTGCAATCATGGAAATACACATTCAAAATTTCAACCCAATCGTTCAAGCCGTTTAGTAGTCGACATACCGACAGCAGCGCCACATACCGGGTCCAATTGTATTTTAAAATCATCCAGAAAACCAACGAAATACCCATATAAAATTGCAACCGTTGAGTTTCAAAGTTGAGCCGTTTAGAATTTATGTGGAAAATATAAGTACATAAGGATAATTCTTACTACCTGTTGTCCTATTACCCGTTTCTCGTAGGAATGAAGCATTTTCCCGCGGTAAAAAGTAGCCTATGTTCATCAGGGATAATGTCGGCTTCTAATGATAAAGATTTTTTCAAAACGGTCCAGTAGTTTCGGAGCCTATTCAATACAAACAAACAATCAAATCTTTCCTCTTAATAATATTAGTATAGATATAGATAAGCCTACTAAGAATGTTTTATTTAACCATCATGTAAATATTACATGTGTATTTTTCAGTTGGTGAATAACCCAGAAAAGCAATTACAAGGAGTAGACGGTCCGTGCTCGAGTTCTTCGCTTTACTGACAGCAAATGCAATCGAAGTCGGCTTTTCGTTCGATCGATTCGCTTTCGTCGGACGGCTCCCCGACCGTGGCCTGGATGTAACTTCTGATATTAACAAAAATATATTTGAAAGAGGTTCTCTTATATCGTAAAGTGAAACAAATTTTAAAACTCTTCACCGCCAACGTACGTCCGAACTAAAAGTTCGTCAAAAAAATCTTCTTAATTCGTAAATTAAGAGAAACTAGTATAGGTACAGTTAAAAAAAAAACAAGATTTTCTAAGTAAAAGTACTTAAAAAAAGTCAAGCTGAAGAAACTTAAAAAAATCAAGTTTGAAATGTGTAAAGTGAAGATGCTGTGCGTATAGTTAAAGAAAATGGATATTTTATAAACTCTCGCGTGTGTGATTATCGAATATGATATTAACGTTAGTGACTTACTTTTGAATTCAAGAACATATTATTTAAAGAGGTGCGTCCTTCAAAATGAAGTCCTATAACCTATCCAACAAAGACAGAGATCTAAGAAGAAAAGGTTTTGTTATTATAATAAATATGTAAGCATGTCCAGAGAAAGTGAGTTAATTTTTAGCCGAAGTATTACAAAAAAAAAGCTTTTAGAATTATCATAAAAATTTAGTTTAGCGACGTTGATTAAATGTGTAAACTAAGTAACAAAATGTAAGTAATTTCTAGAATCGTTACACATTACCTACACGAGAAGTGATACTTAAAATCAAATTGATTAATAGCCTAAGGTGTTATTAGAATTAAAAAACAATATTTTTTTTTTCAAAATAGTAAAATAAACCAAGAAAATCATAAAATTAAAAAAAAAACGTTGAAATGTTCGGTGCTTAGATACATTTTCATGATCTTTCTCTTAACAATACATACGTAGAATCAAAAATAGTCATACACAGTTTGTTAATTGTCTCTTTAGCATTTGCCTTATCAGTCTCTATAGCAGTCTTAAGTAACTAATATCTCAAATAATTTGTCTTCGGCTTTCAGCAGCTATCGGGTTCTAACAAAGGTTTCATAAAATATTCTGCTTCTGGTTAAGAGATCTTTATCGATAATTTTTTGCCGTAAATAATTTGCAGTATTATGCCTGGAAATTTAATGTTATTTCATACAATGAACTATAATTTTGTCAATCGTAATGATGTGGCGTGCAATAAAGCATATGTCTATTTATCTTTGGAACGTTTTAAGCACTCAACTTGTAGTTTCTGAATGCCGCCCAACTACTGTTAATTTCTTTGAATTTTAAGGAGGTGGTCCGAATTTAGCTGCACTTATTCATTGCAACAACGTCCTAAATGTAAAAATATACTAGAAATATTCTTTTGCTGAAACGATGAATACTTTGAATTTGCATCTAATATAATAAGAACGGTCCGAGAATAGCCTTCCGAAGAATTTCTCCCAGACCAACAAATCTCTTCCATATGGTTCCACAAATATTTTAGCACTTAAGATGGTGATGCAACGAATGCGCAAAATGCATACATCGATAGTGGGTTCGTTAAAAAAGTAATTATTTAATATTTTGTGTTAAAAGGTTTTTGTACGAGATTTGTACTTGGCCAATCCGCAAGGCAGTAAGTATCCAATTGTTCCGTGGTTTCAAATAAGACAAAGGTTTAGTCAGGATAAACACACGGCAAGCAACGGACCATCCTCTAACATCCTCGATAAAACAGATATCAGGGGTGGCAAAATTCGATCTTACTAGTAAATTTAGAATAATGACAAATGTTCATCTTAAAATACATACTATGACGCGTCAAAAGAATCCAATGATATCATTAAAAGACTGACTTCGAATAAATCTTGCAAATTCTTATTGTTAACAGAAAACAGTTGAACTCATAGAGTAATGATGATTCAATGTGACTTTTACATCAGAATTCATTGGTTTCTTGTTGATAGACAATATAATTTGTGTTAAGTTATTTGTTACAAAGTACTTAGTAATAAAACAAGGAAATATTTCACAATCGTCGGATTATGGTGATACGGGTATTGATATTAATTTCTTTCAATTTTTCATTTATACAACCTGTTTTATTTATTACATCAGATTTAATATTTAGGTGCTTAGGGAATGAAGCCTTTCCAAAAATTGTTTGTATTTATATTTAAATTCCTTGTATATTTGGACAAGTATTAACGTTTCTACGATCGCTGCTGCTGAAATGCAAACTTGGTTGACTTGGCATAAGTAGTCTGCCCCTCTAGCGAAGTTAAATCGCTAATTACATTGAAAAGCTAAATTGAAGAAAAAACTAACGACCTATTTCTTAGCTCAGCGTCAGCCTAACATATCCCTTATCAATTCGTACGCTGCTGTTCGATATTCAATAGGCTTTGTGCTAAATATGTATGGAAATTCTGAAATATCAACAATTAACTACGTTAACAAGTGTCGCATTCCAGATTTGTAGACACTGACAGAATAAGGAACTAGGCATGTAACCGGTTCGGTAAAATGCAACTTCTAATCCAAGGTTGCTAGAAGAGTTAAGGTCTTTAGAATGAAAATCACTGAGATATTAAATATGGTTCACAAAAAGATGGTTAAACTAGAGAAGAAAGTACAGATGATCCGTACTTCTTTTAAAAGATATCCGTGAAGTTGAGTTCCAAAATAATAGATTTATAGAATTAGAGCAGCATAATCAAATATAACGAAATAACAGATAATTTACAAGGTCTCCTAACATCGTGCACTAAGTTTTCCAGCGATTCTGCCATGACCACTATGTCATATTTTTTTTTTTTTTTTTTTTATACCACTAAGGTGGCAAACAAGCTTACGGCCCGCCTGATGGTAAGCGGTCACCGTAGCCTATGGACGCTTGCAACACCAGGGGTATCACTTGCGCGTTGCCGACCCTTCAGAAATCTAATAACTTCTTTCTTGAAGAACTCCATACTGTAGTCCTTGCAGAAAACCTTGGCAGGGAGCTCATTCCACAACTTAAGCGTTCGCGGGAGGAAGTTTCTCTGAAACCGCACTGTACGCGACCATTTAGGTTCTAAAGTGTGAGAATGAATTCCCTGCCGATGGCGAGCGGTGCGATGGTAGAAAGTAACCGTGGGCATCATTTCGAACAATTCCTCAGAACACAACCCATTGTACAAGCGGTAGAACACACACAGTGAGGCAAAGTCTCTCCTCAGACTTAAGGGCTCGATACCGCAAGTGAGTTTGGAATCGTCGACAATTCTCACAGCCCGTCGTTGAACCGAGTCAAAAGGGCCAAGCTGGTATCCGGGTGCACCTGCCCAGAGATGGCAGCAGTACTCCATATGGGGCCGAACTTGCGACTTGTAAAGTAACAACCTTTGCCCCGACGTGAAGTACTGCTTCGCTCTGTTGAGTACACCAAGTTTTTTGGACGCCAGCTTTACCTTATCTTGTAAATGATCTCGGAACTGAACATCGCTGGAGATGTCGACACCAAGGATCCCAATGCTCTTGGAGATGGAGAGGGGAGTGTTCTGGAATTGTGGGACCACAGTGAATGGAGTTTTCTTAGCGGTGAACGCGCACACTTGTGTCTTTGTAGGGTTGAATCGGACCAAGTTTACCCGTCCCCAGTCAGAGACCTGGGACAGTGTGGTCTCGATTTGAGACACAAGTTCTCCGCGGTTTTCCTCCACAACGGAACGAGGGATGTTTGCACGACCCGTGTAATAAGTGTCTCCAGTACTGTCATCTGCATAGCAATGTATGTTGTTGATGTCCAACATGTCATTGATATGCAGTAGAAACAGCGTAGGAGACAGCACAGAGCCTTGCGGGACACCAGCATTAATGTCCATGCTATCAGAGCAACTACCGTCAACTACAGTTCGTATGCGTCTGCCGGACAAAAAGCTAGCCACCCATTTGCACAAACCCTCGGGCACTCCGTAAGATGGCAACTTCGATAGAAGACCGCGGTGCCAGACCCGATCGAACGCCTTCGCTATGTCCAGGCTACATGCCAATGCCTCCCCCTGACTCTCAATGGCTAGTGCCCATCGGTGTGTGAGATACACTAGAAGGTCACCAGTCGAGCGACCGTGGCGAAAGCCATATTGACGGTCACTGACCAGATCGTGTACTTCTAGGTATCTTAGAAGCTGTGTGTTGATCACACGCTCCATCACCTTAAAGAGGAGAGAGGTAATAGCGATAGGCCTGTAATTCGATGGATCTGATCTATCGCCCTTTTTGGGCACCGGGTGCACATTCGCAGTCTTCCATGTAGACGGAAATTGCCTAGTGTGGTAGGAAAGCGCGAAGAGGCGCGTGAGTACAGGACATAACTCAGGAGCACACTGCTTAAGCACCACTGCTGGTATACCGTCTGGCCCACTCGACTTATGAACGTCTAGAGAAAGCAACGCCCGCCTGACCTCCCGCTGCGTTATGGAGATTTCCGGCATGGACTTACCGCACCACGGTATAGTAGGTGGTACAGCGCCTTCATCGTTCATATTCGAGTTCGAGGCAAAGAGACTGCCCAGTAGATCGGCTTTCTCTTTAGCACTATGGGCCAAGTCACCATCGGTCTTTCGCAGTGGTGGTAACGACGACTGGCAGAAGTTCCCTTCGGCAGCTTTGGCAAGCGACCAGAAAGCACGACTCCCAGAAGGATAGCTCGCAAGTCGCCCACCTATTTTGCCGATGAATTGGAATTTTGCTCTGGCAGTTGCTTTCTTACTGAACCTCGAGGCAGCATTTAATTTGCGTTTTAACTCAGAAATATTCGGATCCTTATTATAACGAGCCGTGGTCCAAGCCTCATATGCATTTTGCTTAAGAATTTTAGCTTTTCTGCAAGACCTATTAAACCACGGTCGTTTTTTGACGCCGGCAGCTACTCGCGGGTTAGGAATATAGCATTCCATACCAGCAAGGATTGTCTCAGTGACTGCGGCTGCGCAGACGTCAGGATCTTCTGAGTTAAAGCAGATCTGCCTCCACGGGTACGATGCGTAAAATTCACGCAATCCATCCCAGTCTGCCGACTTATAGTGCCACACACGACGCCAGTTAGTTGGCCCAGAAGGATCAGGTTGTGTGCATGACACTTGAGTCCGAACGAGACAGTGGTCCGAGGAGCCAAGAGGCGCATCCACTGAGACGGAGTACCCGTCCGGACGAGTAGTCAGCAGAAGGTCCAGTAAGGAGCTCGTATGTTCCTCTATATCTGGTATTCTCGTTGGAGAAAGTACCAGCTGAGAGAATCCATAGGTCAGAGCAAATTCATGAGCAGATATCCCAGCATAGTTATTGGTTCGAGAACTGAGCCACTCGCGATGGTGGGCGTTAAAGTCTCCCAAAATAACTAGTTCTGCTGTGGGATATTGCTCTAGAACTTTGTCAGTCGTCAAACTCAGGTGCGTGAAGAGTCGAGTTACGTCCGTGTCACCGCTATGAGACCTGTATAGGCACGCATAGATACGAGTGTGGCCGCCGTAATCTACGCGCACCCACAATATCGACAGGTCCCTGTCTTCAAGGCTATGAAGGCGGCGACAGCAGATATCCTCCCGGACGAACATACATACACCGGCACGACTCATAAAATTGTGTTCGAGTTTGTAGCCGGGATAATGAAGGTATGATGTGTCGGCCGGGCAGGATATCTGCGTCTCCGTTAGAAAAAGAATGGTCGGCTGCGCAGTTTCGAGATGGTGGTGGACTGCGTTAAGATTTGCGTGAATACCCCTGATGTTGCAAAAATCCACATTATATGTGGATGGAGTAGCCGCTGTGCAAACTCTTTTCTTTTTCTGTCTTCTGGCCATAATATATATAAAAAAAAGTTACTAAGACTAAGGATGAGGATTCACTGCACAGACAGCATAGAGGGCAAAGGGTGCGGTTCTAAGACTGCCGAAGCTCGCCACAGATGATACGGTTGCTGGCACGGCGGGCGGAAGGGCCCCTGATCCCCCTCTGTTGTAGTAGCCGGGTCCACTCCGGTCTCCTTCTCCGGCACGACTACCACTTCAGATACTTTACACAGGCTGGCGAATCAGCCTCCCAGGGCGGAGATTAAGTGATCCCTGGGTTCGGGATCCCGTTCAACCTGCGGGCGGCCAGGGGTCAGCCGTTTCATCAGGTCTCCCTGACCGCCGAACCAGCACGCCGCGTCTATGCCGAGTATGACAGCAACAAGCACCGCCGGTCCTCCGCTGTCCGCGCAGCGAATCCTCAAAGAGCTCTGGCAACCTTACTCACCGCCAGGAACACAACACTACTCAATGTTAGTGTTATTATGGCCGCGGTTTTCTGTAAGGTGGAGGTACTTCCCCAGTTCGGGCCGCTCATTCGAGCAAGTACTCGCTATGCCCTGCTTAGTTGTTCGGGTGGCTTATTCGAGCGAGTACTTGCAGTGCCCTACCTCTCTCAGATACTTTTCCCCCATTCATTGTGGCCACAGCATGATCAATATTATTAACTGCAGTTTAGTTATACAGTTACTGTTTAAGGTTTTTTAACAGTTTTGCACACAGATAAAAAGAGCTACAAAATTGTGGTAGTGAATGAGATTATGAATAGTGCAAAAAATTCCGGGGATAACCTCCCACCCTGTGGAACCCCGGTAGATAGGCTACGTTTACTGTGTAATAAACTTTTAGTTTGCGTCTTTGTCATTGACAGACTATAGTAGAATGTCTAGGTATCATTGAGTCTATGGAGTCTTTGAAACTTTGAAATAATATTACCAATTAGCATATATAATCACCTAACTTCCAACTGACAAAAAAACTGTATGGTACCTTTGAACGATACTCATACAAAACCCACGAAGTCTTAAATTCGACGGATGTGAACTATTCCTTTAGTTATAAAATAGCAATTAATGCGTAAGATTACAGTGAAGGAAGTATGGCGTTCAGGCCAGGCCTTATTGTTCAGGGATGTTGATGACTGTAACTAATGTACCAAGGTACCTAATAGATAGCCCCATTTTGTACTCAACATGTAAATATTAGGCTTACGTTAGGTTTAGGCGTAGGTACTGAACGGTTGTCTGTTATGCTAAATATGTATTCAGTGAACAAATGCTTTATTTGAAATGCTTTTATTTTTACTTCATGCCATTCGGTTTGAACAATGATGTTGAATGTTTTTGTTGAATAAATTTTATTATAGTGTATCTCTGTTGTTTGATTTCAATAACAAAATTCTCAGAAGTCCCATTAAAGAACAACGATCAGCGGTTGATCCACTTAAATATTTAACTAAAATTTGTCAAATATTAATATTAAATTTACTTACTCTTCGTACAATACCAAGTTACACAACCAGTAAAGCACAAAAAAAATTTTAAACAAAATATCTTAGTGCTCGGCTACCTTACAACAGAAACCTTTGTGCAAAGTGCAAAAGTCTCTAGGCCCAATAGTTTAGGCTGTGCGTTGATATATCAGTCAGTCAGTTTACTCTCTTATAAAAAAAAGTCAAAAGTCCACATGCCCGAAGTCCCAGAACAGTGTTTGTATCTATGACAAAAGTTTCCTCGTCCACAATCCTGACTTACATCCTATAGTTTGTCAGGAACTGGCAAGGTATATTATTCTATCCCAGGTCTCTTATTTTACCGCTTATTAATTTCAAACTGGCAATTAACCAAAAGCCTCTTTAGGCCAGATTCACTGCACCCCCTGTCACGCAGAACTAAGGTGCTTGGTTGATGAACACATTATGAGATGGATGTGGGAGTGTATTCAACCACTTGTCAGGAGATAAAAACCGTGAAGTTAATTACACATTCTTATATGCATTATAAGATCTATATCAGTGACAGTACAAATAGTTATCCAGAACACTTGTCTTGCCTTACTACTCCGCTCTACATACTTGTACCTGTCATGGATACTCGTAGCGCACAAAATGTCTGTAGATGCACAACTGCTATGTCATGTTTCTGACCTTATCTAGACACCCTACCCGTTTGCCTTATGGCTTTGACTTACAAACCATGGTCAGATCAATACTTCAGATCAGATCAGACTTTGCAAACAAAATGTAAATGGCTGGTTGGCTGACTTCGTTATGTAGAAAATTAAATCGCTAGCGCATAGCCCCTGATTATCTATCAATGTATCTGGGTACTACCTATTACATATATGTATGTGTAACAGTATCAGACTTACGGGTGTACCAGGTACGTTAGTTATTCTTAGTAGTGGGTACATATTTTATGTGTAGATACGAAAATGTCATCGTAAAGAGCACAGTCCAAACATTAAATTGCACCAAGTTGTACTGAGTTCACCCACTAAATAAAAACTGTGACACAAAAAACAAATTAAAGTAATTTTCAAAAAACCTCAGGACGAAGACTGGTAGTAGAAAACACTACACTAGTAGTATCGTTGCGTATTAGTGCCACAAGATGGCGTACTGCGTGTTGATAATACTGCGCAGCGCTGCCAACTTAGTAGTTTCACCACTAGATCTGGTGGATTGGGACCCCCTCCTGGTGGTAATAATTTGTGTCTGGTGGCTAGTGCATTCTTTAGTGGGCAATTTTTAGGATAATAGTATTCAAAATAAAATAAAAAAATTAGCAATTTCTTGGTATTACTTCTTCATTCTAACACGGTTATTGAACGGGTTTTCTGTTCTATGAACCAAATAAAATCTAAATCGAGAAATCGCATGAATTTACCGCCAATGTCATCAATTTTAAGTATTTGCGCAGGATTGTCACTCGCAGGAATATATTGTAACATCTATACACTTCCTGGATCAGTGCTTATAAAAAATTGTACCAATGAAACTTACACGTCTGCGACTGAGAAGCGATTCCTCATGCTGCACGGGAACAATTCTGTACCCTCGGTGAAAACTGATATAGGTCTGAAATGACAGTTTTTTGAAAAAATGGTTTCTAATATTTTGTACCTTTACATGCGTATTACTTTTTTGTTAAAGATAGATATTTTTAGCCTCTATACTATGATATATGAAGAATAGCAATATATTTAATTTATTAAGAGCAATTAGGGAAATAAACAACTTGTATTATTCGTCACATTAGAATAAATATGTGTAAAATAATTTAACTAAAATTATATTATTTTACACTAAAACTAGTGGTACGATTGATATTGGTGAAATATGGTACACCTGCGAATTGAAATAGCATTTAAATACATTAAAACTAATACATCAAAAAAAATCCAAAACAAAACTATCACAAAACAGAAGCATCTTTAGTTTGCGGTTGTTAAACACAATAAATTGTTATATTTACACTAATAAATTAACTTACACAAAAAAATAGGGAAAAAATTCTAAAGAAAAAAATGTGTTTAATAATATATCTCAACTTGTTTTTTTCATTTTCAAGTTCTAGATTGTATCAAATGATACGATTTGTTAAGACAGTATAATAATATTATTATTGTATTATGTTTTTCATCCGCCAACCCGCCCTAGACCAGCGTGGTGGACTATGGCCTAAGCCTCCTTATCTAAGGAGAGGCCTGTGCAGTGGGGCGTATAACGGCTGAGGCGAATTATGTTTTTAGAGTTATATATCAAAATTATTAGTTTATGTTTCTAATTATGCAAATAAACAAATATTTAAATTTGTAGTCTTTATTTTATACAAGATATCAAAAAGTAGTTAATAAATGTTAAGATAATGTTAAAAAAAACACTTAGAAAACTATTAATATATAATATATTATATATATATATATATATATATACTATTATAACTATTAATATGGCACTAAGACATTAAATTATAGCGCTTTTTATCTTACGAATTGTACAAACTCTAGTCCTTTGTTAGAGCTAGATAATAGCTAGGTGACATGCTAGGAAACATGATAAGTAAGGACTACAATTATTTTTAAAAAACATGTAATAAGCTTCTGTTTGAAATAAACTTTGTAAAGTTTTAAACTAAAAGATAAAAATTTATAATTAACGCGCTTAATGACATTTGAAAGCAAGTAAACAGTAAAGAAATAAAAATATACTATAAACATTTAATTTAAAACACGTGCAGGAGGTACTAAAAAGGAATGGGTATAAAGTGTGCAAACGACAGCCGCGACGTCCACAAAGAAATAGAAGACCTGAAGTGAATAGACAGGCAGCCTTTATGCCATACCTAAAGGGAGTGACGGACAAAATAGATACTTTACTAAGTAAATACTCTTTCAAGACAGTATACACACCGCACTCTAAAATCGCCAAACACCTGCGGACACCGAAGGATTCTATTCCCTACCAAAGATAGGATAGACTGCAGCTGTGGAAGCTCGTACGTAGGCCTAACGAAACGCACTATAGCCGAAAGGGTTAAAGAACATATAACTGCTGTCAAAAACCGACAAACAAATAAATCAGCCATAGCCGACTATCTACTCAATGGCATGCAAAATCACTGGATTGAACTTCACGAACCGAAAGTCCTCTCCACTAAGCGCCACTATTATCCACGATTTGTACGCGAAGCTATTGAAATAAAGAAATTTGACAAAAATTTTTATAGAGAAGATGGATATAATCTTTCAAACGCGTGGAATCCTGTGATTCATAGGTTTAAACCGCGCGACAGTAATATCGGTGATAAACGCAATATGGACATCGTCAGTGTAGTGTCTAGAGAACATGTAAACAATGTAAGGGTAGTGGTAGAAACTGTACGAGCGGCCAGAAGTCGACGCCGCGCTCTTCAGCCAGGACAGCCGTGACCACGATAAGGTGCAATCCTTATCGAAACGTCGGCACCCAATACAGGTACGTTTCTGTATACGTACTTACGTGCATCGCGTTAAGACCCAAGTTCTACAATAATAATGAGTGAAAAACGCGAAAGTTTAAAACTAACTAACATTTAAATAGTAAGTGACATTGCAATAAAAGTTTTCTAATCTCGAATAGCATAAAATATTTGTTCCTCTGTTAAGTCTGGTTGTCATCTGGATGTAATAAGTCATCGGTCGAGGTCAAATTAAAATAGAACTCATGAGCACTTGGTTCAATATAATCCAAAAGAGAAATGAGATCTGCTTTTTTCGCTGCTGCTATAGGTACTGGTCCAACGCAACACTTCTTAATACTCTCTAAATTAATAAGTTGTTCATATCTTTTGTTTCTTTTCGCTTATGACATAGAATTGTAATTGATGGCTCCGTAACTTTCTTTGTAACTAAATATAGGAAACTGATTTTGCGGTATACGTCAAAATTTGAATATTCAGCCACACAAACTTTTCGCCTTTGGAATTTACTTTCTTTATTTGAAGTTGGTTTTTGGAAAAATCAGCAAAATCATAAAAATCTTTATAACACATTTCTATTACAGAAAGTTGATTAGTACGATTAGAAAAACTTCGTACCAACTGACACCAATCTCTTGGTCTCTCATAGAAGTGCGCTTTGTAGTGCGTTCTATCAAAGCATGATTAGAATCTACTTCCAAATGTGTGTGACCAAGTACTAGAAATTTGTGTTCTATAGTAGTTAATTGATCTGAGTTCTGCACAAGTATGAGTGACATTGTTGCTACCACGGAATTCTTTCTTTTCCCGGCCCATGAATCTGAGTACATAATCAATTTTGACGCGTTTGGATTCAATAGTGGTAAAAGATTAATAGCAAAGTCATACAAACAGGAAGAAATTTGATTTGCTCCTCTGTCTCCACTTGATTCTGGCCACATGTAGCAATAAGCATAATCGGTTTTCGCGAATGAACGTACTCTATCTCTTTCGCGCCAGTAAGAAGCTCAAGCATAAGAAGATAGAATTACCGAATCAATCAATTGACACCAACGGACGTTTTGAAACGCAATGCAATCGAGTCGATTAGATTTTTGATGTAACTAAATTGTATTAATAGACATGAATGTAATAGTTCATAAGCAGTCTCGTGAAAAATAATGTAGATCGAAATATATTAGAAGAAACCAAATTTTGACATTGTTAATTAAGTTTTAAATGTATTACACGAATAACATCATTATTCACGTTATTGATATTTAAAGATGCAATCTTGAACAACAATACATTTTTAGGTGTATCATAACACACAATCTTATATCAATATATTGTCTGTGGGTAAGATGATTAAACTAAATTTGTATTATTTTACACTTATAATTTAAACAAGGCCTATTCAATTTTATAAGTGGATGTCAAGTTATATTATCACACACAAGGCATTAAAGACTCTTCGCTGATATAAATTAACTTATATTATTGTGCACGAAAAATATCTCCGTATCCAGTAGAGCTAAGGCTACGTGGATAAGATAGATAAAAAGAGCATTTGACACTGATTAGATATGTCTAATAATCTAAAAAGTGCTATAAGTCGACTTATATCAGTTTTCACCGAGGGTACAGAATTATTCAGAACTCAGATGTCTCAAGCCATTCATAATTTTGTACTACATTTTATTACAAATTAATATTATTTTTCATAAACACGTTAAATTTAATTTTACTATACCAAATACCTGAACTAAATAAACGAAACATTTCATCACATTTTAAATTATTGCACCAAGTAACTGTGACTACAACAGATGTAACCCAATAACAAACAAAGAACTGTAGCCCACTCTCGTACATGACATGGTCAATGCCCTTTTCCTCGCCTCCGTTATGATTGTATTGTAGGATGAGGAAGGTAAAAGTAACGTAATTAACGTGTGCACGTTTTTCCAATGAATGACTCATTTGTCGTGTCACGTCTTAGCCGCAACGCAACTGCCGAAAATAGAATATTCTAGTATCGTTGTGCTCATAGTGAACGTCCTCGTTATCACTACAACCAGTTTGTTGTAGATAAGTACCTGCCTACTGGTATATTTTATCGATAAAGCTATCGCCTGACTGATGTTAGGTTCATTTTTGCGTGCAATAGTTAGTCGTTATCGTTTGGTCAGCGGAACTAGAGCGCTGATTGTGCGCATAGGATTTTGATTGTTTAATGGTAAAGCGATAACTTTGGTAGTACCTATCTACATTACGTTATCGTTTAGAGAACACGACCGTTTGATACTAAACCGAATGAAGCAAAATAATCGGTCAAGAGCGAGACCAGTAGTAGGAGGAAATATGTGGCAAAGGAATATAACATCGAAGTACCGTTCCTCGCCGCAACATTTGACATTCGTAACACCTTGATTAACCCTTGTACCCTTGGGTAGAAGGTCGTGATGGTACTTTGTTAATATTATGTTACAAACCTATAGACGATCTGAGAACTTTAACAAACAGTTTGATCAGAGATTGGCTAAAGCTGGATGATCTCCAAATCCACTCCATATTTCATTAATAAACCCACGCAAGCAAACTCCCATGTAACAGCTAGTTAGCTACAAATCACATTTCTATAAACGGAACATCCAACTGTCAGTCTGTATATAAGATACTACCTATTTCCGTCGCTGTAAATACGATTTGTATAATAAACATACGGTCTCTATTGTTTAGTAGAGTCCAGTACGAAAACCAAAAGGGTAACAACGAAACACGATGGATTTCGTGGGAGACTTGGTATAGATATGAACTGCTCAAAATAAATTATTCTTATAGAAATTACAAATAAACACTATCAAATTATTGTTCATTCGCCAAAAACTTTATTGAGAGTTTAGAAGTCGTCAAAACAACTATGAGTTACAAAGCATCTCTGGATATCTGCTCACGAATTTGCTCTGACCTATGGATTCTCTCAGCTGGTACTTTCTCCAACGAGAATACCAGATATAGAGGAACATACGAGCTCCTTACTGGACCTTCTGCTGACTACTCGTCCGGACGGATACTCCGTCTCTGTGGATGCGCCTCTTGGCTCCTCGGACCACTGTCTCGTCCGGACTCAAGTGTCATGCACACAACCCGATCCTTCTGGGCCAACTAATTGGCGTCGTGTGTGGCACTATAAGTCGGCAGACTGGGATGGATTGCGAGAATTTTACGCATCGTACCCGTGGATGCAGATCTGCTTTAACTCAGAAGATCCTGACGTCTGCGCAGCCGCAGTCACTGAGACAATCCTTGCTGGTATGGAATGCTATATTCCTAACCCGCGAGTAGCTGCCGGCGTCAAAAAACGGCCGTGGTTTAATAGGTCTTGCAGAAAAGCTAAAATTCTTAAGCAAAATGCATATGAGGCTTGGACCACGGCTCGTTTTAATAAGGATCCGAATATTTCTGAGTTAAAACGCAAATTAAATGCTGCCTCGAGGTTCAGTAAGAAAGCAACTGCCAGAGCAAAATTCCAATTCATCGGCAAAATAGGTGGGCGACTTGCGAGCTATCATTCTGGGAGTCGTGCTTTCTGGTCGCTTGCCAAAGCTGCCGAAGGGAACTTCTGCCAGTCGTCGTTACCACCACTGCGAAAGACCGATGGTGACTTGGCCCATAGTGCTAAAGAGAAAGCCGATCTACTGGGCAGTCTCTTTGCCTCGAACTCGAATATGAACAATGAAGGCGCTGTACCACCTACTATACCGTGGTGCGGTAAGACCATGCCGGAAATCTCCATAACGCAGCGGGAGGTCAGGCGGGCGTTGCTCTCTCTAGACGTTCATAAGTCGAATGGGCCAGACGGTATACCAGCAGTGGTGCTTAAGCAGTGTGCTCCTGAGTTATGTCCTGTACTCACGCGCCTCTTCGCGCTTTCCTACCACACTAGGCAATTTCCGTCTTCATGGAAGACTGCGAATGTGCACCCGGTGCCCAAAAAGGGCGATAGATCAGATCCATCGAATTACAGGCCTATCGCTATTACCTCTCTCCTCTCTAAGGTGATGGAGCGTGTGATCAACACACAGCTCCTAAGATACCTAGAAGTACACGATCTGGTCAGTGACCGTCAATATGGCTTTCGCCACGGTCGCTCCACTGGTGACCTTCTTGTGTATCTCACACATCGATGGGCACTAGCCATTGAGAGTCAGGGGGAGGCATTGGCATGTAGCCTGGACATAGCGAAGGCGTTCGATCGGGTCTGGCACCGCGGTCTTCTATCGAAGTTGCCATCTTACGGAGTGCCCGAGGGTTTGTGCAAATGGGTGGCTAGCTTTTTGTCCGGCAGACGCATACGAACCGTAGTTGACGGTAGTTGCTCTGATAGCATGGACATTAATGCTGGTGTCCCGCAAGGCTCTGTGCTGTCTCCTACACTGTTTCTACTGAATATCAATGACATGTTGGACATCAACAACATACATTGCTATGCAGATGACAGTACTGGAGACGCTTTTTACACGGGTCGTGCAAACATCCCTCGTTCCGTTGTGGAGGAAAACCGCGGAGAACTTGTGTCTCAAATCGAGACCACACTGTCCCAGGTCTCTGACTGGGGACGGGTAAACTTGGTCCGATTCAACCCTACAAAGACACAAGTGTGCGCGTTCACCGCTAAGAAAACTACATTCACTGTGGTCCCACAATTCCAGAACACTCCCCTCTCCATCTCCAAGAGCATTGGGATCCTTGGTGTCGACATCTCCAGCGATGTTCAGTTCCGAGATCATTTACAATATAAGGTGAAGCTGGCGTCCAAAAAACTTGGTGTACTCAACAGAGCGAAGCAGTACTTCACGTCGGGGCAAAGGTTGTTACTTTACAAGTCGCAGGTTCGGCCCCATATGGAGTACTGCTGCCATCTCTGGGCAGGTGCACCTGGATACCAGCTTGATCCTTTTGACTCGGTTCAACGACGGGCTGTGAGAATTGTCGACGATTCCAAACTCACTTGCGGTATCGAGCCCTTATGTCTGAGGAGAGACTTTGCCTCACTGTGTGTGTTCTACCGCTTGTACAATGGGTTGTGTTCTGAGGAATTGTTCGAAATGATGCCCACGGCTACTTTCTACCATCGCACCGCTCGCCATCGGCAGGGAATTCATTCTCACACTTTAGAACCTAAATGGTCGCGTACAGTGCGGTTTCAGAGAAACTTCCTCCCGCGAACGCTTAAGTTGTGGAATGAGGTCCCTGCCAAGGTTTTCTGCAAGGACTACAGTATGGAGTTCTTCAAGAAAGAAGTTATTAGATTTCTGAAGGGTCGGCAACGCGCAAGTGATACCCCTGGTGTTGCAAGCGTCCATAGGCTACGGTGACCGCTTACCATCAGGCGGGCCGTAAGCTTGTTTGCCACCTTAGTGGTATAAAAAAAAAAAAAAAAAAAAAAAAACTTATATTCATCACGGTGCCTTATTGATTTGAGCTGTTCAAGAGCCATAGTCATACAAATACAAATAGACTATAAACGACACTATACGCGTCCCTATCGCGTCTATATCCATCTCCTGGATCTTTGACCCCTACAGTTTTTTAACACCAGAAATACAGAATATCTGTGCCAGAACTGAAATAGCATATGGTCTATAAAAAATAAAGTACGCGACACTGGACAACTGGCGTATTCGAACCTAAACAAGACAGACACGACCTTATTAATGCCCTTCAACATGCCCGCTTGAAGTTTTACCTACATAATAATCCTTCGTAAATGGTTTTGGTGAAACCAGTTTAGCCAAAATGTACCCTATGTTTATATGTTACCCACATCCCAAAGAAAATCTAAGTTTTCAGAGACCAATTGGTATTGGTAGTTAAACAATAGTAAATTTTCTACTAATGTACATTACTTTTATTTTAATTTAAATTAATAAAACATTTGTAGTACCTAATATACAGTAGCTAAATGAATCATTTGTAGTAATATACAGTAGCCTGAATGAAACATTTGTAGTGTCTAATATACAGTAATGGCATGAAACATTTGTAGTAATGTACAGTAGCTTGCATGAAACATTTGTAGTGCCTAATATGCAGTGATGAAATGAAATATTTGTAGTAATGTACGATAGCTAAATAAAGCATTTGTAGTTCCTAATATACAGTAGATGAATGAAACATTTGTAGTAATTTACAGTAACTGAATAAAACATTTGATGAAATGTTCAATTTTCAATGAACAATTCGCAAAGTACAGCCGGCCACAGGCTAAAGTGTTCTATTATTGATTGTGTGTGATTAGTGATTTTGAATCGTTTAAAGCTGTATTGTTTTCTCATTATCCACTATTAAACATTCATTGGATGAATTACCCTGTTAAGGTTATTTTATTAACTTGATATTAAATAAATCTAATAAATCAAAAAACCAATGGAAATGTACAGTAGTTTACTTAATTATAAATCTTTGGCTGTATGTTGACATGGTAAATGTGCTGTTCCTACACGATACCTTTATGAACTAAGTAAGTATGTCACATTGATAATGAATATTAACCTTTTTCATTGTCAGTGTCTCACCGCCGCCAGTCTCGCCGCTGCAAGCAAGTGACCATTTTTCTTTTCCCTATTGGACTATAAAAAATGTTATAACCTTGTAGGGAATAGAAAAGAAATAAAAAATCATCGAGAGCTACGTGTGTAAAAGGATTAAAAAAGCACTTTACACTTTTTTTTCATTTAAATAATCGACACGTTTTAATGTGTCATGATGATGTAATAATTATTTATTTGCAATTTCTATTTAACTACAAAATATGATCATCAGACAAATTAACTCGTTGGCGTATTTTGATCTTGACCTTCTGTCTTAGTCAGAAAAAAAACACTAGCAAACCAGTTTCTAGTCGAAATCTTTGTCATCTTTGTCGCAGCTAAGCAGATACAGGTATATACATATATTCTTTGGCTGAGTAAACGAAATAGGATAACAAACCGACCAAGCGGGTGTCGTCGGGCCACACATAGAGAATAGAGTTCAGTATGAAATGCTGAGTAACCAACTTTGTAACCAATGACTAGCGAATTAGTTACCTATGTACAATGGCACCAAATTGCAAGCAGAAAATATACGAGTACGAATACGACACGACCAAGGTTCAAAAGTCGAAGTAAGTTTCTTTGTCTATCCGTTTTTGCGCTCCGACTACATTTGAAACCAAAATCAAATCAATCAAACTTAAACTTAAAAATATCTTTACTTAATTTAGTCTCCACTTCCTATTTTCGTGCCACTGTTGACATTCTACATCAAATGGTCGGTAAACTGGCAGAGGTAAACAGCCCGTGGCGGACACATACAGAGGAAAACAGCCCATGTTCGACATAAGTAGAGGTAAATAGTCAGTGACGGGCACAAGCGGATGAAATCCGCTTATAAAAGGCGTACGAGCGGAGTTAAACCGATGAAAATCCATTAGTATTTAGTTTTTCTTATTTTAAAACGAAACTCTAAAAGATGTAATAAACCAACGATCTTTCGCTGTCCTCTATTGTATACTCTTGACGAATTTAGAACTCAAACCTTGAATTCTTCCTACCTACAAATAACCTATCCAATTATACAAGAATCTACTTCCTCAAATATTTGTAGTTTAAATAAACCAACTCTCTTAAATTTACAGTTTGTGTTCTTGCGTCTAAATATAACAACGCTACGTAGACGTATTACATGTTTCTTAACTATATTTAGACTTGTGTTCATATTTAGAGTGCGCTAAAATACATCTTGGCGACCGCTTAATTAGATTTATTCTTGAAGCTGAATTTTCTTGCTGAAGCAATATTTTGATTACGCGAAAATAGTTATATAACCAGAAGAACCACATTTTCGTAAATTCGGAGCAAATTCGTTTTAATACTGGAAAGTAGCAACGAGGTGACCTGATTTTGGCACAGGGATAGCTGGTGGGATGTAGAAGGGTAAAGTACACTTTGTATCCCTATCAAAAGTTCCCACGTGAATCGATATTTCCCGCGGGCATAGAGCGGTGTCGTCTCTATACATTTACGTCGCAACGGATAAATGAGTAACCTGGTTTTAGAGACAGGGCTAAGCTATATGAACATTCAATAATAGAAAACACCTACCTACTTGCTTTTTAATACGATGACCTACCACGTGGGTGAAGTCGCAGTCAAAAGCTAGTTTTCTGTAATATATAATCTGAAAATCCACTAATGCTATTTTAGTAACTTGCAGTTAGACTCGTCCGGAAGCTCCCCGGGACAAACTTGTTAAAAAAAACGTTCCACTTCGTAAAGGGCTTCGCGAGGCAGGACACAGACGTAACATCGGTCAGGAATGGATGGGTAGAACTAATTTTATGTTAGCAAAGTAAAATAATAACAATTTATTCCTCCTGAGTGTTCTAGATAGCCCGTCACAGACTACATAATACTATACTAGCCCGTAGAAATTATATGCATTCTCTCCAGTAATCAACTCCAGAAATCATTCCGACCCGCCACACCCACGTTCTCTATGTGAGTCGTGACGGGGATTTAGTGTGTTAAGGAAACTTGAAAAGGATAACGTCGTCGCCCTACTCACGCTCTGCGTGTGTCGCACTTTAAATCTAGGCTCAGGACAAAACTCTAGAAAGCAATAAGGACACAAAGGCATTTTTGAAGACCTATCTCATCCAGGAGTCCAGAAGCAGTGTTGCGGCGCTGGGCTTACCACCTGTCACGCCAGGACTAAGGTGGTTGCCGAGAGGTTGTGCGCCACATTATGATGTGGTTATATATACAAATGTAGGTATGCCGGTTTACATAGGACCTTCTTAAATTTTTATTATAATCAATGCAAAGATAACTTATACGTATAAGTCATTTTTGAATCAATGCAAAAACAACGAAGTCATAAGGATGTTTCTGACCTACGGACGAACGGACGATAAAAATTACAAATACGACATACATACAACTTTTAATTTATTTTGAGCTCCTCTAAGTCCTTAATACTTATTAGTTTGAATTTATTATTGATTTATTCGCTATTAAATGTATTAAACTGTGTTTTTTTCTTAATGTTTTAAACATTGTTTAAAATTTATTTAAAACTGTGTATTTAAACCCTTATAAGAAACATTGTTTTATTTTAGTCAGTCAATTCAAAATTCAATGAGCTCCCTGTCAAGATTTTTTTTAAAGACTACATGGAATGGGATTCGTCAAGAAAGAAGTTATTAGATTTTTGAAGGGTCGGCAACGCGCGAGTGATGCCATAGGTGTTGCAAGCGTCCATAGGCTGCGGTGACCGCTTACCATCAGACGGACCGCAAGCTTGTTTGCCACCTCAGTGGTATACAAAAATAAAACTTGTTTTAATCATGAAAACCCCGCTTTTTGTAGTTTTGAAATAGCATTAATTTCTTTATTATTTTTTAAACTTTTAGTGAACTACTTATCACATTTTAGTAGATCATCAATGTCAATATAAAAAAACTTAAAACTACATTTTTTAACATACGCCTACGGAAGCCTAAAATAGTCAAACAGGGAAATAAATAAACATGAAGAAACTGCATGCACAGGTTTGATCATGTGATCATTTTGGTTCCAAAGTGTGTACCGATGGCGAGTGGTGCGATGATAGAAAGTGTGTACCGATGGCGAGTGGTGCGATGATAGAAAGTGTGTGCCGATGGCGAGTGGTGCGATGATAGAAAGTGTGTACCGATGGCGAGCAGTGCGATGTACCGATGGCGAGCGGTGCGATGATAGAAAGGAGCCTTTTAAACAATTTCTCAGTACACAGCCCGTTATATAAGCGTGCAAACTATCTCCTCAGACTTAAGGGTTCTGTACGGCTTGTGAATTTGGGATCGTCATCAATTCTCTCAGCTCTTCATTAAACTAAGTCAAAAGGCCAAATTAGCATCCAGATGGATGCCAGCTTTGCCTTGTCTTCCAAGTGATCACGGAACTAAACGTCGCTGGAGATGTTAACACCAAGGATCCCAATGTTATTGAAGAACGCGCATACTTGTGTGTCTTCGTAGGGTTGGATCGGTTTTCGGAAGTTTACCCGTCCCCAGTCGGAGCCTTTAGACAAAGTAGCCTCAATTTTTGCTACAAGTTCTTTGCAGTTTTCTCCCGCATCGGAACTAGGGATGTTACAGTCCATGTTAAAAACGCGTCTCCGGTACTGTCATCTGCATAGCAATGTATGTTGTCGATGGACAACATATTATTAATATGCAGCAAAAACAGAGCCTTGCGGAACGCCAGCATTATTATCCATGATATCAGAGCAACCGTCAACCATTTGCGCAAACTCTTGGAAAGTCCATATGATGGCAACTTTGACAGAAGACCTCGTTGCCAGACAGACCCGATCGAACGCACTATGTCTAGGCTTTATGCCAGCGCTTCCCCCTGACTCTTAAAAGCTAGTGCCGATCGGTGTGTAAGTTATACTAGAAGATCACCGGTCGAGCGACCATCGCGAAAGCGGTATTGATAAATGCCCTCCACATTATTTACAGTTCAAGCAAAATTGGCAGTTCAATTTACCTCATTGGAATATGGATCCGCAACATTTTCGCGAGATGGTGTTTTGTGATTTCGAATATTCAAAAGGGCCCTTCTTAAGCAACTGTGTACCGCATGTATAACAAATGTAAGCGCGGCCGACTAACATTAAATGAGGGATGAAGAAGTGGTAGCCCTCGAACGGCTGTTAAGGAAGAAAACGTGCTGGCAGTAAAAAAATAATTCATGAATAGAAGAATTACATATGCCGAAATTTAGCACATACTGAATAAATAATAATAAATATTTTTGGACATTACACACAGCGCCGTCTGGCCCCAAAGTAAGCAAAGCTTGTTAAAAAAATATATTGCTTTTTTTTTGTAAATACATACATATTGTACATAAATACACCCAGACACAAGACAAACACAAATGTTTTTTATCACATAAATGTTTGTCCAATGCGGGAATCGAACCCACACCCTCCGCGCAGCAGTCGGCCACATTACCAACAAGGCTGCGAGGGAGTCAATTATAAGTATAATAATAATATAATAATAAGTATTGTAGATTGGATCGGAAAGCTTTCCCGAGATTCTGCACGAATACATTGGTGTGAGGAGGATAATTTCTGCACGAGCACCTTGGTGTGGGGAAGATAGTTTCTGCATGAGCATCTTGGTGTGAGGACAATAGTTTTGCGCCGGATGCTGCAGAAGCACAACCTAAGTAATGCTCAGAAGCAGGTTTAACTCAGGCTCTTCTTAGCGTGTTATCAACTGTATTAATGTCATTATTATTAGAGGTGATGAATCTTGGTTTTATCAATTCAATCCAGAAACTAAGCGCCATTCGACGGTTTGGCTGTTTCAAAACCAACCCACACCTTCCAAAGTAAAGTGATCTAGGATAGCAGGAAAGATTTTGATCGTTAGTTTTTTAAATTTGTCGGGGCATCTGAAAAAAGTGTTTTAGAAAATTGGTTCAGACGTATAAGACTGTGTAAATGGTGAAGAGTAGAGATACTTTTCGCTACAAAAATTTATGGAAATCTGACTTATCTCTCGAAAACGTGAATATACTTGCATACATTTTTCTCGAATTCCAGAGACCGAATGGCTCGAGACTGTTTCCAGTAATGTCTCTAAGAGGTTATTGGGAACAGTCTCGAGCTATTTGGCATCTGAAATTCAAGACAAAACGTATGGAAGTCTGACCTACCTCTACAAACCCGTAAATGTAGTTGCATACATTTTTCTTTCGAATTCCAGAGTGCGAATAGCTCGAGTCTGTTTCCAATAAGCTCCCTGTTCGCTATAAGCTCCCTGAACGCCATCGAAACGGTAGCAACAAGATATATTACCTTGTAGTTAATTGATTTCAAAAAAGTGATATCATATCCTATTTTTGAAAAATAACATATTTGAATTTTTAGTACTTTCCATTTGCTTACAGTACATTTTCTTTTAGTATAGCAAAAACCTTTCCGAGTGTCCCACTGATTTGACAAACAGAAATTGACTGTAAATATTTATTTTGGTTCGGGTGGGTATGGAACTATATAAGTACAAACACACCTACGATATTACTATTACGGATTTCCGGTGGCTACTATCCGGCTACATCATCAGATCAGTTTGATGGTGCAATTTTTATACGAACCATTTAATTTTGCTTTGTCCTGTCGCCTAACGTCTTAATTGCGTGAGATATCTTATCACTACACGTGAAATAGGTATAATTAAAAAGTGCCGGTGGGTGCAAATGCAAATTTTTGATTCGTTAATTAAAATACCAAAATCGCTATGTAAACGCCTATAATATTTAAGGAGTTCCCTTAATTGCTCATAGACTCCATCATCAGAACTGGATTTTGATAAAAATAGGACGAAACTAAAAGTGAGGGTATACTTTTTCTTTTCGAATAAGAAAAATATTTTTCAAATCGGGTTATAAATAACAAAGTTCTGCGTTAACAGACATTAAAAAATATACAACCCCATTGTTAAAAGCCTGCGCATTATTAACTATACTTATGGCACTTCTACGCAACCTTTCTTTTTTAATGACACACGTATTGTTCTTAGAATAAGACTCTGATCAAACGTGACGTCACGCCGCAACACGTGACGCAACACCGCAAGGTGATCCGGACTTCTGCATCAGGGCAAGGTGACCATATTATTATTATGTATGTAGTTCTACGATCGTGACGTTGTCAATACGTTTATTTACACCTAATTTCGCTGAGGATAATGGAAGTGGTTTCATAGGTATTAACCTGAGAATTATCCAATAACCTTCTAAGTAACGTACCTATCCTTCTAAGTAACGTACCTATCCTTCTAAGTAACGTACCTATCCTTCTAAGTAACGTACCTATCCTTCTAAGTAACGTACCTATCTCGCAAAACAACGATTAGAGAAAAATGTAATCAAGTTTTATGTTAACCACTTTATAACTTTCAAATTGACTGAATAGAAAAGAAATACTGTGGGAATACGTTTTAATTTTATTCAAATTGAAGATAAGCGTTTTTTTTATATACCACTAAAGTGGCAAATAACCGGTCACCGTGGCCTATGGACACTTGCAACACTAGGGGTATCACTCGCGCGTTGCCGACCCATCAATAATCCAATAACTTCTTTCTTGAAGAACCCTATACTGTAGTCCTTAGAGAAAACCTTGGCAGGGAGGTCATTCCACAACCCAAGCGTTCGCGGGAGGAAGTTTCTCTGAAACCGCACTGTACGCGACCATTTCGGTGCTAAAGTATGAGAATGAATTCACTACCTATGGCGAGCGGTGCAATGGTAAAAAGTAGCCGTAGGCATCATTTCGAACAATTCCTCAGAACACATCCCATTGTACAAGCGGTAGAACACACACAGGGAGGAAAAATCTCTCCTCAGACTTAAGGGTTGGATACGGCAAGTGAGTTTGGGATTGTCGACAATTCTCACAGTCCGTCGTTGAACCAAGTCAAAAGGTCCAAGCTGGTATCCGGGTGCACCCGCCCAGAGATGGCAGCAGTACTCCATATGGGGCCGAACCTGCGATTTGTAAAGCAGCAACCTCTGCCCCGACGTGAAGTACTGCCTCGCACTGTTGAGTATACTGTAATCCTCAGAGGAAACCTTCGCATGAAGCTCATTCCACAACCTAAGCGTTTGCTGGAGGAAGTTTCCGCACTGTACGTGACGCAGGAAGGCAAAGTCTCGCCTCAGTCTTTAGGGTTCGATACCACTTACTCAAAAGTTCGACGTGTTTATGTTTAACGTCTATCTAGCGTAATAAATAAGAGACAATATACGAACATCGATTAGGTATACGTCCGAGACCGAAACCTGTATGACTTACATATCTTACGTAATTAAATTACTTAACTACCTTAGATATCCATCTATTACAAGTGCACACAAAAATCCGAGATCCGTTAGTTTGCCTATCAATGTTTATATGAAATAATTGCATAAAACGAAAATCTGTGACATTTAGATAGTACAGCAGTATAAAACGCGTTTAGCGTTTAGTAAGCGTAACTAACGTATTTCAATTTTATCGGTACATTCGCGTGACACGGCCGGTTGTGTGTCGATGAACAGGATGACGTTGCACAATACGGCGATGGCCGTGCGTGGGGCGTGGGCTCAACGTTAACGCCAACGTCACAGTTTAGGTAACAGCACAACATGCCAAGCAACGTGTAAGGGCGTTGTTACCTACCGATTACTTTTCTCTTAATAAGGAGTCCGGGCAAAGAAAATTATTGATGCATACGGACTTCCATAGGTCAAAATAGGTCGCTAATACCCGACCGAATTACCAAGTAATGTGCCACTTGCCTAAATTGTTCAGATAACATTTCTATGATGTTGATCATTCTCGATGCTCTGCAATTGTGCACACTAGGCACACACATCAAACATTATTAACCGTTATCAACTGTTTATACCAGTGGTCGTCAAACTGCGCATGTTTATATAATTAACGTGATAAGTATGTAATATAGATATTTTCCTTTAAATGCGAAAATCTGATTGTTTGTTATTGCTTGACGTCGTAATGTAGCACCCACACAATTTACCTTCTTTGGTCACAAAGATAGTTGGAAGGACGGGGAAGAACATAGGATATAAATCGAGATTTCTCAGGGAAATATATCCTTCCGCAGATAATACCGCCGGGTACTATTCCATATGTCGTAACGGGGACTTTTTTGACACAGTGAGCAGAGAAAACGGAGCACATAAGATTACTTTATATAGGGAACTACAGAAATTCTTCGTACTTTTCTTTCACCGCGTAATCTGAGTACCTATTTTTATTTTTGGCATAGAGTAGTAGTAGTACTACTGCTTATTTTGTAACTATAGGGATGGAAAAGGACAAAAAATACTTTTTGTTCAGATCAAAAAGGATTTATTTTTTCTCCAAGTGACAAAAACATATATGAAAAGGAGAAAGCGGTTAAGACTTGCTTTTCAATACAAGTGTGGCAGGAGAGATGAAGAAGTAAATATTACTTTTTAACCTAATCGAGTATTGCAATTGGAAGAGTTTTCTATGCATAAAACTGCGGGGCAGTATTTCTTTACGTCGCACGTGGTTGGAGTTACTCGATTTTTAGCATAGTAGCTAGAGAAACAGTGAGCAACATGGCATGGCTGAGATAGGCTCTAATTTCCCTTGCCTTGACCAAAAAAGTTTGCTTGGTCAAGGTCAAGGTCACTCTATCAGATTTCAGGCTTCGCTTCAGATATGTAATCGAAATAGTATGAATTGACACCCGCTTTTAAAATTGATAAACTAATATATCTACTCGGTATCAAATTTAAAATATTATATTTTTGGTACCAAATATATTTATTTCTTTCTTCAGATATGTAATCGAAATAGTATAAATTGACACCCGCTTTTAAAATTGATAAACTAAAATATCTACTCGGTATCAAATTTAAAATATTATATTTTTGGTACCAAATATATTTTTTTCTTTCTTCAGATATGTAATCGAAATAGTATAAATTGACACCCGCTTTTAAAATTGATAAACTAAAATATCTACTCGGTATCAAATTTAATATATTATATTTTTGGTACCAAATATATTTATTTCTTTCTTCAGATATGTAATCGAAATAATATGAATTGACACCCCCTTTTTAAAATTGATAAACCAAAATATCTACTCGGTATCAAATTTAAATATTATATTTTTGGTACCAAATATATTTATTTCTTTCTTCAGATATGTAATCGAAATAGTATGAATTGACACCCGCTTTTAAAATTGATAAACTAAAATATCTACTCGGTATCAAATTTAAAATATTATATTTTTGGTACCAAATATATTTATTTCTTTCTTCAGATATGTAATCGAAATAGTATGAATTGACACCCGCTTTTAAAATTGATAAACTAAAAAATCTACTCGGTATCAAATTTAAAATATTACATTTTTGGTACCAAATATATTTATTTCTTTCACCTACCCAGGTACATAATGAATTACGAAATCATGTACCACTATATTTTGGTGCCGGGTGGCGCAATGGTAGAGCGTTATGCTGGCATGTCAAAAGTCCCGGGTTCTATTCCCGGTAGCAGCAACCACCGTTGTTACAATTTGTATATTGTGAAGTTGTCTCGAATGTGGGTTGTGCCCGGCACGGCGCGGGGATAGGCTCACTACCTATCATGTCTGTGAGACGAAATACCTTCCCTAAAACTAGCCATCGCCAGATTCTCAGCTCACCAAAAGTACAAGGACAGACAAAGTAAAATAAGGTCATCAGGTTCTCAACCTATAATGTAGATAGTTCTTCCATCCTGAGATAGTCTCACAGGTTATGCCTTAATTATCAGTTTTAGGTTTTTTTCCTATATATGTGATGTAATCTTGTTTCTTGCCAAATTTCATGATTCTAGGTCAACGGGATGTACCCCATAGGTTTTGATTTATTTGTCACAAATTCACAATATGCGACAAAAATGTCTTTTGGGCATATTTTTTTAATTCCATTGGATTTTTAAGCGACCGTAAACAGTATTTGTTATGAATTTCAATTAAATACCTCCACGCGTTCTCGAGTAAAAGGGTCTAGACAAACTCTTTTTTAATGTGTTAATTAACAAATTTAGGTTTTTTGTCCTTTATTTGCTTTATTACCTTGCTTTGTGTCAAATTTCATGATTCTAGGATAACGGAAAGTAATCCATCGGTTTTTATTTATTTGTGAATGCCAAAAAATGCGCAAAAATGGTTATATTTTTTTAATGCGTTTGCTTGATTTGTTTACAGCTTCGACGAACCGTAGACCTTGTATGTGGTATTATTTAAACTTCATGTGTCCCTGAGAAAAAGGGTCTTGACAGACAGACGGACAACAAAGTGATCCTATAAGGGTTCCTTTTTTCCATTGGTAGTACGGAACCCTAAAATTTCAAAAAAAATAACGGACTTCAAACGATAAGGGCATCAAAGGTTTTGTATTTAAAAACGTTAAGTGTGAGACGAATTAGTGCAGAGACCCGCCTAGCCCAATTAAATGTGAATAGTTTTTGATTACAGAAACCGCAAAGGTGGGTTAAATGAACGCACCGAGGGTTTTATAGGAACACGTCCATTGTAATAAGAGGTTTTTTTTCTAAGTTATTTTACTTAAAAATCGTCAAGTGTGGGTTGTATCAAAGTACCAAAAGTTTTATAGTCCACTTGTCCCTTAACGTTTAGCCGCTAGTATATATAATAAATTCTTTATTGCCCAACATTTGAGAAGTAGTAGGTATATATCGTCTAATTCGATAGAGGGGATAAGTTGCAATAGTTCGGTTGTGACAAAGCACCGAACTATTGATACATTTTTAGTAGCAACAGTCCGGTTAGTTAATAATTTAAACAAAAGATATTTACAAACTATTTTATATTAAATAAAAAGATTCAGTGATAACATTTTTTTTTAGCAATATTAAAGTTATCTTACAAAAAACAAATGAGTGTCGAAAAACAAATGAATGCCAATTTTTTTTTATCATAAAAATCCTTTTTGGAAACAGTTCTTTAAATATTTTTTTTTTATCAATTTTTAATCATAAGTACAAAAATTTTTTTCTTGCGGTAAAGTTAGACTAAATCGTTAAAACCATATATTTTTTTAATTACACTTGCTTGTAAACAGTTTCATTACGGGCAGGCAAAACCTTAATTGTTCACACGGGCTTTTTCTTTGTAAATTTTACTTTACACAAGTGATAGATTTCATCAAGCTCTTCGTTTCGAACGACAGCTGCCAAACTAAATAGGCCCATATCTGGAAAACTTTATATAAAATAGTTTGTAAATATATTTTTTTAAATTATTAACTAACAGTCCGGCTGTTGCTACTAAAAAGGTATCAATAGTTCGGTGCTTTGTCACAACCGAACTATTGCAACTTAAAAGTTTCAGTAGTTCGGTCAACCGGAGTACTGCTACAAGAGGAAAAATACCACTTTTATCTATGTTTTAGGCAATTAAGTAGTAAAAGGAAGCAATTGTATATATTATGTGTAAATATGTAGATTTTCAACAGTTTTTAAATGCTTTTGAATGTATAGTATAACCCAGTTATATATATTTTTCGTTTTTAGGATTCTGTACCTCGAAAGGAAAAAAGTAACCCTTATAGGACCACATTGCTGTCAGTCTGTCTGTCAAGACCCTTTCTCAGGAACGCGTAAATGTATCAAGTTGAAATTAATATCAAATACTAAGGTCTAAGGTATTTTAAAGCTGTATGCAAATCAAGGTTCTAAGTTAACGCAATAATAATATACGGCCGACATACGGCTATTTTTGTCGCATATTTTGGCAATTACAAATAAATCAAAACCTATGGGGTAACTTAGTCAGGATTGTCAGAAAATATTGTGTTCTGCCACAATGATTGTAAACTATTGTGTCGATGATGGTTCCTGCCTTAGGGCAATGAAAAATAAGTCTTGTTCCCATGAAGTGCGTACGGTAAAGATCGGTCTAAAGTTCGATAATAAGTTTCATTAAAAAATGCAAATAAATTAAATTGTTTATTATTATTCACTTTTTTTTGAGTAGCAATACCACAATGCATGGAAATATTTTTTTAGGTGGAATGTAAGTTTAATCAACTTCCTCGATGGTGGGTCCGGCGCCGCCTCCGGGTGCTGCACCTCCTGCGCCGGGCGCTCCGCCAGGGAAACCAGGCATGCCTCCGGGCATACCACCTGGGGCTCCACCAGCTCCCTGGTACAACTTGGTGATGATAGGATTGCAAATGCCTTCTAATTCCTTTTGTTTGTGCTCATACTCTTCCTTGTCAGCGAGCTGATTAGAATCTAGCCATTTGATGGTGTCATTGCATTTGTCCAGAATAGTCTGCTTATCAGCATCAGTGATCTTATCCTTCAACTTCTCATCTTCCATAGTGGACTTCATGTTGAAGCAGTAAGACTCCAGTTGGTTCTTGGATTGAATACAGTCCTTTTGCTTCTCATCTTCAGTTCTATATTTTTCTGCCTCATTGACCATTCTTTCAATCTCTTCCTTTGATAGGCGACCTTTGTCATTAGTAATAGTAATTTTGTTTTCCTTGTTAGTAGATTTTTCAATGGCAGATACATTGAGGATACCATTAGCATCAATATCAAATGTGACTTCAATTTGTGGAACACCTCGTGGTGCAGGTGGTATTCCAGTAAGTTCAAATTTACCAAGAAGGTTATTGTCCTTAGTCATAGCTCTTTCACCCTCAAATACTTGAATGAGCACTCCAGGCTGGTTGTCCGAGTAGGTGGTGAAGGTCTGGGTCTGCTTAGTGGGTATGGTGGTGTTACGCTTAATGAGCGTAGTCATGACACCACCAGCAGTCTCAATACCTAGAGAAAGTGGTGTCACATCAAGTAACAGCAGATCTTGGACTTCTTCCGATTTGTCTCCGTGCAAGATAGCTGCCTGCACGGCCGCGCCGTATGCTACGGCCTCATCAGGGTTGATGGATTTGTTCAGCTCCTTGCCATTGAAAAAGTCTTGAAGAAGCTTCTGCACTTTGGGAATACGAGTAGATCCTCCAACTAACACAATATCATGAATTTGCGACTTGTCCATCTTAGCATCACGCAGTGACTTCTCAACAGGCTCCATTGTTGATCTAAACAAATCAGCGTTCAGTTCTTCAAATCGAGCCCTGGTGATTGATGTGTAGAAATCAATGCCTTCAAACAAGGAGTCAATTTCTATGCTGGCTTGTGTCGAGGATGATAGTGTTCGCTTTGCTCTTTCACAAGCAGTTCTTAATCTTCTAAGGGCCCTCTTGTTGGTAGTGAGGTCCTTTTTGTATTTCCTCTTGAACTCCTGAACAAAGTGGTTGACCATTCTGTTGTCAAAGTCTTCTCCTCCCAAGTGCGTATCTCCAGCAGTGGATTTGACTTCAAAGATACCATCCTCAATGGTCAGGATGGACACATCAAAAGTACCACCACCAAGATCAAAAATAAGTACATTTCTTTCTCCACCTCCCTTTTTGTCAAGGCCATATGCAATCGCTGCAGCAGTTGGTTCATTGATAATTCGGAGTACATTCAAGCCTGAGATGGTACCTGAATCTTTAGTGGCTTGTCTCTGTGAGTCATTAAAGTACGCTGGAACCGTGATTACTGCATTCTGCACAGTTTTACCAAGATACGCTTCTGCAGTTTCTTTCATTTTTGTAAGCACCATTGAGCTTACCTCTTCAGGGAAGAATGTCTTGTCTTCACCCTTGTATGCAACTTTTATTTTAGGTTTGCCTCCATCACTGACAACTTCAAAAGGCCAGTGCTTCATATCTGCTTGTACAGTGGCATCTTCAAATTTGCGACCAATGAGACGTTTAGCATCTAAAACAAAATGAGACACTTTTAATGGTGGAATTTAGACACAATATTTATCAACAAAGAAGATATACTCAGAATACTTTTATCATTCAATATGTTCAGAGACTCTAGTCTAGTATATTGGTTATCATCATTAAATAAGTATATTGCAGGTCACATGCAAAGATTATTTTTAATAAATGTAATTTATAACACAAACTGATTATTTTTCTTCAACACCAGTTGCAAAGTGTGAAGCGTCAACACCTACATTGCCTTAGTCACTGACTCCCATCTCATATAAATGTTTACTTATTGGGTATTGAGCTATTTTTGCATAAAAAATGTCTTAAACAATAAAGAAGCATCCCCCTAACACACAAATGCAGTGCTAAAATTGGGGGGGAAATATTTTTTTTTGATTTTTTGAAAAATTTTGCTTGGTATGTATTAAACACACCCCTCTGAGAGCTGCCCTTGCTCCACTGCACCCCACTCGGGAAAAAAAAACATAACCTAGCACTAGTATTTAAGTTGATTAAAAATTTTTTGGTGCAAATAGCTCCTGCACAATAAGTAAATATTTACCCCCTCAGTTTATTACCCAATCACAGATCTATAGAAAGAAACTATTACTAACAGTTGAATGAATGGTCATGCTTTGTTCTTCACCACATACATTTCACACTGTCAATAATATAACCCAACTTTAACTCATTTTGACTAACAGTAACTTTTGTTTCTGGGCTGGATTATGACATTGAGCACATAAAAGCTGCCAAACAAAATAGGCCCACTGTTGCCAAGTACATGCTAGATGTAACACATTTGTGACTCAGACACCACCCAATAAAATTATTTAGTGCCAAGCACCCATTCTAGTGCTTTATAACAATTTCTAAAAGTGAAATTAATTAGTTTCAGTACAATTGTGCTATCATTAAAAGTTTAGTCAGAGGGTGTTCACCTTTTTCCTACAAAAACAAAATGGTATTATTACTTAAAGGTTACTTTGCAAGGTCAAAGTTTAATATGTTTTATGGTATACTAACCGAAAATGGTGTTGTTAGGGTTCATCGCCACCTGGTTTTTAGCGGCATCTCCGATGAGACGCTCGGTGTCTGTGAACGCAACATATGAGGGCGTGGTTCTGTTTCCTTGGTCGTTGGCGATGATTTCTACCTTCCCGTGCTGGAATACGCCGACGCAGGAGTAAGTTGTACCCAAGTCGATACCTACTGCAGGTGCTTTCGTTGCCATCTATAACAATGACATGGAAATGTATAAGTAAATCTATCAACATTTTCTATAACAGCATTCTTAAGCAATCAACTCAACTTGAACCAGGTGGGATTCCAGAACAATCAAGTCAATATACAGACGCGGCGGCCATGATAAAATCAATAAGGCGTGCGTGCGCAAGGCGAACGTTCTGGCATGTTCTTGGAACCTCAATGGACAGATTGTGAAACTGAAGAATAATTTAAGGTGCTAGGTGGAACTGAATACTCCTAAGCCCACAAAACATTGAAGTAATGGCGAAATTAGGATCACAGGAAGAGAATGAACCACGTGCACGTGATACATTTTCACTACGAATAAAAGTAGGAAGAAAACATAAATTTAATTAGGAAATGAAAATGTATGTAGAATGACTGATGCCTGAATAGGATAGGTTGATGCATTTTGGACATGTGGATTCAATCATCGAAATCTGAAAACTCGCGACAAAATTTGGTGAAATAGATACTGGTAGGAGAAATATTACAACAAAGGCTAAAGAGACGGAAATATATAAAATACTCACTTTGTAATTTATTTATTTCAGTAGATGCGTTGAAGAACTTGTAGTTTAATATCTTAGAAAACGTGCGCGACTGACGGCTGTTTCTCAAATAATGAAATTTATAAAATGGCGCTGTATGAGCATATGAATATATGCGTCATAATTTGATTCGACGTCATAACGATTTTCTCGAAAATTCTACATTTTGACCAATAGCATTCTTTTTCAGCTGGAGCTAAACAATTTTATTGGCCGAAATTTTCACCTATGAGTTCCGCCCCTAAATTGCGTTCATAACATAACTCGGGTTCACTAAAGTGGCACTGACAGCAGAAAAACAAATTCATATTTCTACAGTACAGAAAGAAACAGCACGACACTCTACCCCGGAAAGGTAAGTTTTTGAACGCGACCGTAAAGTTGCCACATTATTACGCTATGCCACAGTCTATATGCCTACCTAGGTGCGTCCTATACATCACTCCCATACGTCCACAATAAAAGGAGCGTTTTGTTGACAAGCATTATTCGCAATTAATGCGCTCATTGCTCTCTATGAGCACCTTCGATCGTTCTGTTGACCAAAAATAAATGCGTTATAATGTCACTTACGGACCTAATTCAACACATAGGCTGCACATGCTTGGCAAGTAGAGCAGTGGATGCGCTGTCAAAATAGTGAACTGTCAAATTTTTTGTTTACATTAGGTGAACAGAACGATTTCAATGCCTATGCGATGACATAGCTCTCAATGCCGTCAATAGAACGCACCTAAAATCATAATCCGTAGATGACTATAGGCATAGAGGAAACAAATACTACTACAGTGTGCCTTCTGAGCCGCGTTGCAATTTAATAGTAAAAACTCATTTTAGCACCAACTACCCATTCCGTCTAAGCGCATCTGATAATTTCAGCGGTGCTATTATTGTGCATAAGAAACGCGTTTCGCGTCATTTTTTGACAGTTCCTTGTGTGTATATGTTATATAATATACTTATATTACAAATTGCGAAAATAAACTTTTCTTTAAAAAAAGAACCGTCATAACTATTTTTCTCAAAGGATTCACTTTCATATTTGAAGCCGTCAAAAAGTAGCGCAAAATACCCACCTCCCAAGATGGGTTTTTGGTAGCAACATTTCGTAGCAAAATCGCTCAGGCCAAACGCTAAAAGTCAACATTAGATTTTGTTACCTAAAGCATGATACGCAAACCGCTAAACGCCATTTACTTAAGACTATAGGGGCGTTTTGTTGACAAGCATTATACGCATTGAATGCGCTCTATGCGCACATCTGATCTTTCTGTTGACCAGAAATTTGAGTTTTGTCCGTTCGCATATTACGAAAAATTCTCGTACGCATCGGACGGCCACTCTGGGCGCGTTTGTTTTGGGATGCACAATCATTATTTTCGTTACTTCTGTCATCCGTTATCCGTTTGCTTAGTATTACTTAGACCCTTACTCGGTCACCTGATACCCCGTCCCCCCATCCGACGCCTGCGCTTTCAGAGGCCGCACTTTCTCCCCCAGACGCCGTAAAGTCCTCGAAGTCAGCTTCGTCTTCAAACGAGGACGATAAAGGCTTCCAAGTGGTTGGCTTGGGTACAAAAAAGGGGAAAAAACGGAAGAAATACACCAAAAAACCCCCAAAAAAAGACTTCGGCCTCCGCATTCAATCTCTATCAGATTCCGAGGCCAAACGCTCCAAAGCGCTCTAAACTTTGACATCATGGCTCCCATTACCCCCTTACCCCATATCACTCGCTGCAGCCATGACGTGCTCGACATTGCACTTCTAAAGAATGTAAGCAATTACTCTAAAACCACATCTAGGTGAAGGATTTTCGAGCTGCAGAGTTATTATACTGCACATCACACAAGATACTCTCATTATTCTGTTCCTTTTGTCACGAGGTACGTATATCTTTCTTTTATAAAAAGGTTTTTAGCTCTAAAATACTGTTCTATGTGGGAATATATGGGAATAATATGTGAGTACTAATATCAAGGACGAATACCGAAATATAATTTTCCAGGATTCTTATAATTTGAAGACACATATGTGTTCTTTGAGTACTATCATTATGTAAATTTTGCTCATAAAAAGCATTGAAGAAGTGAGACAAATATTGGAAAAACTATTTTTTTATTATTATTATTATAAAGAACAAAATATTTGACACAGCACAGATGTTTTTATTGTGAAAACAATAAAAAGATGGAAGTATAGTGCATGAAGCCCTCCAGAAAACTAACAGGAGAACAGCATTTATCTGATCCTGTTTAGGTATTTAATTTATAAAATTCTCAAGAATCCTAGCCATGAAGTATTACACCTTCCGCCCTATATCTCTCAATACTATCGAATTTCAGTAAATAGAACTTAGCAAAACGACTGGTGGCTAAAAGGGTCATTTTATATGAATTAGTATATTATAATTCTTTGTCAGCCGTGGACACAGAAATCCTAATTTAATTTTATCATTTAAAATTAACCTTTACCTTACCTTTAAAAAACGGTAATATTAAAAATCCTTAAAAAAACCAAATCAAATCCTTGAATTAAGAATCTCAATGAATCTCTGTCTGTCCATTTGTGTGTATAATTCGAAAACCAATATTAATTTCAATTCTACGGGTTTAATTTATAATTAAAAAATTTGAACAGTTTTAGTTTATGTCGAAATAAAATAGTGATGCCTAAATTCCACGCGGTATGTGCCGTAATGACCTTTTGTATTTAACCATAAGTACACTAAAGTACTTGTTATACAAACAAATTCTTAATTTTAAAGTTGGCGTCTAAAGTTTAAAAAAATAATATTATTTTATATTTATCTACTCTATTTTTCTTCTACTATAGTAAATATTACAAACATTTTTCCTCTTATTTGCTGATTTTTTCTCAACTGTCGCTCGACATACTCATATAACATTAATTTTCAAAAGGAAGGAAAATATTTTGATTGTTAGAAAAAATAACTTAACTAGCTAAAATCATTACTCTGTGGAGACTCGCGAAACTGTAACACTTTTAGTTAAACATAACAAAAATAATTGACGTAGCTATCGATCTACCCCGAATCCAATCTACACAACCTTACGAAGTGCCCAAATTTTAAAAATATCAGTTTTTTTTATTTAATAGCAAAATACCTTCAAAATTTACGGTGAAAACCTGTATACACTTACCATTCGTCACTCAAAATATAATTCAACAAGTCATTTACAATTTGACTTCATAAAATCATAATAATAACTAGTTCGACTTACCGAAGTTAAGACAGATTTATATTTTTCTCCTGTAAAATATCCACTCGACTAGAACAACTAGTAACGGTGCTTAGTATAGTTATTAATTAATCAATCATTTAACCATGTTTGATGTATATTTTAAAGCAAAAAAAATATATATTTTTAAAATATAAAAAATGGCAACTTGATAACCAGCTGGATAGCAAACAAAAATGGCCTGTGGCGCACACTGATTTAAGACGTGCGAGAACAGCCATTGCTATTCTTTTGACTACACGTAAAATAGTATTAGAATAACGAATACTGTTTATAGGTACATTGTTCAACTTTTTGTAATCCATCTTGGTGTGGGTAGGACATAATCTATATAATTTCTGTTGTGTGTCTGGGAGTGTAAGTGCGCTTGTGCACTGGTTCGTTCCTAGGAAAAAACGATTCGGAAAAATAACGATCCGTCATAGCCTCCATAGTAAATGTATGACCCCTTGTGCAGTGACTCGTTTTCGGTTCGTATTCGTATTTTCACGTCCGTAATTAAAATTCATGTATAGGAATTTATAGGTGGAGAGCGCGGTCGACATTAATCCATCATGTAAAGTTTTCTTTATACAGTTGTTTCATCAAAATCTGGTATAAATATTATCCCGCCCTGATGCTTTATAATTTTACCACCTGTTAGCAAAAAAGCAAAATAATTCATATCTATAATATTATATTGCTACAGTGCCGAAAAAGAAAATCGCAAAATTTGGACCCAACAGGTGGCGCTGTAGTCGAGTTATTAAAAATAGAGTTTGTATGGGATAGGACGAAGAACGTTATCCCGCATTATTTTATGCATTCGCTCGATTGAGATAAAAACTTAGTGAAATGGGTTTTTTTTTCCTGGAGGCATAACACAAGTTTAAAATTAATGTCTAGAAGAGTAATTTCTTGCTTAATGTTTGACAATATGTAATCAAAAGTGACTAAGTTTTTTCATTAACAATTAAAGTAGATATTGTAATATCGTCTCATTATGCAATGATTAATGAACACATCCCTTATACATCTATTTAATTACAGAGAAGGAATCCAGGACTTTTTGATTCTGAAGCGTCTTCAAATATATAATAACAGAGCGAGAAGCTGATGACGATTTATTTCAGGACAAACTGTAGACGCGATCTCTGCCTTCCAAATATGAACGAGAAAATCACGTATGAGATGACGGATGCAGTGCACAAGCAGCATTCGTGATTTTCCGAATCGTTTTTTTATGTCGACCCTTCAAAAATCTAATAACCTCTTTCTTGAAGAATCTTAAGATTAATAATATTAAAAGCTCTTCAAATTAAGATATGCTCATTCTGAAAGAATCAGAACATATTTTTTCGTCTGTTTTGTAAGCTTTACTTTTTAATAAAAAAAGTTCCCATCAGCTTTCATGGTGGTAATAAATGGATGAACCAAAACTGTCCTATGTTTTTTTTCTGTATCTTTATTGAATAAAAGCAGTGCGACAAGCTTTTTACAATATAGGTTTCAGTATGGTTGACGATCGTCGATGATATGGTTACAAGAGTCGTAGAAATGAGACGTCTTGCCATACGAAATCGCATCGCAGAAATTTGTGTCGAAGTTTTCTACGTGCGAATTCGCATCACGTCGATTCGCAGTTTTGTGTTTTGACCCTTGAGATTTTTTTCGAAATCTTGTATGAAAATTAGTGGTGTCCTAAACCGAAATCACTAAGAAATGCCAAGCAGTTTACCAAAGGAGGCGCAAACTGAGACAATTTTTTTGTTCCTCAGCGCCCCCTTTTGTACAGTTTAAAATTTTAAACAAGGTTATGGGAACTACTTTTGCACACTCATTAGGTGCGTTCAGTAAACGGCATTGAGACATTGCATAGGCATTGAAATGGTTCTGTTCACCAAATGTATGCAAACAATATGGCCGTTCTTGCGATTGTTCTATGGCGCTATAACTTTTGACAGCGCATCCACCACTCTACCTCCCGAGCATGTGCAGTCAATGCGGTGACTACGGACCGGAAATGACGTCACAGTGCATTCATTTGATGACGGGTGGGTTTCCCCCGGGCCCGCAGTTTTAAGAAGGGCCCGCAGTTTTAAGAAAAACCTTCACTTTAATGACGATTTTGACTGAATCAATCCTTTCAAATTTTCGCGCCCGAAGACCAACGAATTATGAGAACGCGCTGCGTGCGCCGAAATAAAGTCGTGCACATGGATACCCCCGGGCCCTGACTCTCTCTCTGCGGCCCTGTACATACATAACATCACGCCTGTTTCCCAGAGGGGTAGGCAGAGACCAAAGACTGCCACTTGCTTCGATCCTGTAATACCTCTCTTGCCTCATCTATACGCATCAATGCTTTCATACATTTTCTACGGTTCCGAGTACTCCTGACCTGGCCTTTTCTGAGAACGTATTCAATTTGATCTACATACGTTTGCCGAGGTCTACCTCTACCGACCCTACCAATTGCTTCAGATTCATAAATCTGTTTCGTGCATCTATTTTCCTTCATTCTTTCAACATGTCCAAATTTAGAAAAATTAAACAGAAAAATACACCACTCCTTAAGATGCGCGCCAAAACTCCGAGTTATATCATGTTTTCAATCAGAAATCAAGCATTTGGCATTGCAATGTAAGGCAATCTTGTAAGTAAAAGTTAGGTGTGGAGTTGCCCTGAACGACAGCCAGCGAAAATGTGGATTTTTTACCTTAATGAATTTAGATGAAAACAGTGTCAAACGTTAGGTAAAATTAATCAGACTCTAATACTATTTATAATCTGAATCTCGGAAACGGCTCGGACAATTTTCATGAAATTTAGTATCCAGCTAATTTCACTTTTAGAAAACTTCATTTTATCCGTGTTTTCAGGCAATGATGAACTGAAAAATATGACTTATGATCTATTAGCGAGTAGTAATACTATTTTTTTTACCGACATAGCAATATTAAAGCTACTCGACAATAGATGGCGTTTTTAAGCGACACTAAAGCTACTAGGCAATAGATAGCTCTGTAAAAAAAAAATGAGCAACGTGCAGTCCCCAGGTAGCAGATACTTTGTAAAGTATCAAAGAAATGACACCAGTAAGTGGAAACTTATTAGAGATTAACAGATTGTCAGTTAAGGACACTATTACTTTCTCTTTCTCACTCATGTAGGGTAAAATGGAAATAGGAATAAGATAAAGATATCGCTATGGGTAGAACAAGAACAGGCCGACTGAAACTTTATACTCTGACAGTCACATACAGCCGTATGTGAAGTCCACAATCCGTACTAGGCCGCCGAGTGGACTATGGCCCAAATCACCCAACAATGGGGATGTATGGGGCTGATAAGAAGTCACTATAATTCTTTTAATGCTCTTGGCGCAGTAGCTATGTCATATTTTTTCTATTCAGACATTTTTCCGTCACGACCGCGTAAGCACCGTTGCCATAGGTATTGTTGGCAAAACGGTGATATATAAGCAACCCAATGCCTAGAGTAACGGTAAAGGTGTCTCGTAGTGTCATATCAGGTAATTAAGGTTCCGTAGGAATAACATAGTATATAACTAACATAACTAATAACTCTGAAATACGGGAGCGTAGGAAAGAAACTGAAACATCGTACTACGTTGAGTACGACAGGACAAACGGACAGACATGAAAAATACCGTAAAACGCGTAGGAGTTTGAGTACTACATAATGGAAATCAGTACATTGCCTATAGCTCTTCTACGTTAGTAGAAAAAGCTGAGAGCTGGATTTTCTGTTTCTCTATTTTCTTAATAGTGGCTTAACCACGGACATTCGTGAATATCACTATACACTATAAGAGGCCTCATTGAAAGCTCTATGCTGGAACATATGAAACATCACAGTAACTTGTACCACTTGGCTAGGAAACGTAAAAATTCGTCGTATAGCCTGAATGGATGTGATATAGTTCTAGGCTTATTTTAGAAGAGGTCTGTGTTTAGCGGTGTTTTACTGACTGAGCTGAGGGTACCAGAAAAGAGTAAAACAAAAAAAAAACATTTATTAAACAATCCTTAGTAAATATTACAACAATGTTAAACATACTAATTCAGTGTTAGATGACTCATTAATTGTCACACACAGATTCTGATGTAATCATTTTATAGTATAGCTGCATAGCTATTTTACATTCGTAGAAATTCAGAAATTGTTTATTGTTATACCTACCTATAATGCAGACAGCAATCGGCAACGATATGGCAAATAAAAACTAAAAACATGGAAAATACGCTAGGAAGGCACTACAAAATAATTAAAATTGTGACAGAAAAATTACATAGCAAAGTAGTTTAGGTACTCATGTAATAATAAAACTCCATATGTTTGTATATTAGGGTGCCACACCACATGCTGCCGACTAGTTTCGTCACAGGCGTATTCAAAATAACACCACTATATAAAGTTTTATATTGTTTTTTGAATATTTCTGTAAATTTTAGATAACATTTTAAAAACAAAGGGTATTTTTACGAATAGCTAGTGACAAGAGGCCTATTCCACGACTAAACCCTCCCTGCCAACATGCACTCTTCATTCTTCAAAACAAGCAAAGAGTGCGATTCGCGGCGTGAAGAGTTTGTAAACAGATTCTTAGTAAAGGCCCGTTTTAATTTTCGTTTATTAACATTTTTTTAATATGATGTGTGCAAAGAGACAATTTAGAAAAACTAGTATTGGTGCTAGTTGGGAGCAAGGTCTGGTAACTATCGAGTATATGTCGAGTCGTATGTGAAAACCATCTGAAACCATCTTATCCTAGGATAAAGAAAATAGTATAGTAGTAATGATGATAGTTTTGTTTTCTGAACTTGGCCCATCACTCTGCCCTAGTAGGAGTACTTACTGTAATTTAGATAATCTTTACTAGTGCTGTGTAAATTTAACTGTTGTAAATCAGATACAAAAATAATAGATAACATTTTAGAATTAAAGATATAGTAACAATCATCATGATAACGATAACCAAAAGTAATTAGTATTATTCAAAAGTGATACGAATTTTTTCTGGAAACAGAAACTATATTTTTAAGTCTTTTTTTTAAAATTTTAATTGAATTATCCAATAAACCTGGCAAAATTTTATTTACTTCTCTTTAGTTCTTACAAAAATTCTTCAAAAAAAAATATGATTACATACCTCCTTACAAAGACTAACAAGATGTCAATATGACGACACCGATATGAAATAGCTAAACGAATTGTTATGATCATTACTCACCGATGACAGCACATTTTGCCCGTATAATGACTGAGTAATGTAGTGCATGAACTGCCACTTATGCCTGTTACATAGAGAACCTTACAGCTGGATGGAATACTAAGGCTGGGTTCCACCAACTAACTTTTGACGTTAACCAGTCGCCAAAAAAGAAAGATTGTATGGAAATTTCTATCGTCAGCTATTTTACAAGCTATTTATAGTTACCCAGCTAGTGGTTTACTGAACTTTGACGGGCTGGTTAAGTTTTAAAATAGCTGACTATTTTCGTACAATCTCCCATTTTTGACGGCTAGTTAGCGTCAACGTTAGTTGGTACAGCTCAGCCTTAATATTTCCATAAAAAAATCCTTCTAAACCTTCTAAGACATTTAAATCACCTAAAAAAAGAAGTACCTATATAGTTCACCGAGGGGAGAAAGCGACATTTACATTTTCTTCTTAGTGGTACATAGTGCTTTATGTGTATACTAGTTGTTATATCAAAGTTCGCAAAACGAAAGAAAAAAGTAACAAGCGGCGGGCGAAAAATATGTTCGTTCTTACCGCATATTTGTGTGTGAACGTAATAACGTAAGTTTCTGCACATTTCCAGAAGTAAGAAAGTATGTTTAATGCGTATAAAAATTTGCTTTACAATCTTATTACACTGACGAGCAAATATAACTTTTCACTAACATAAACGGCGATATTTCAAAAAACTGGGAAAGATAGATTCATGAAATAAAAAGTATATTAAAAAGAGTTTTATTTTAAAGATAAATAATTAAAAAATTAATACAATGTTCATTTGACTTCATAGAGCTATCATAAGTTGTTTATGAAATATTGTTGTCTATATAAGTGATTTGTTATTTTTGCTCGTCAGCGTATAATGCTGATTTGGCGTCATCAAGTAACCCAATAGTTACTCCTAATAAATATAACAAACAGAACAAAACCTCAAAGTAATTTAAATACACATTTTGTAAAACAAGCTTTACAATGCAAGCAATTTTAAAAAGATAAAAAATTAAGTTGTTTTATTCTGGAATTTGGTTAGCTTTTTAAGTTCATACACAAGACATTTTTTATTATCTATTGTTATTAAATCGCATTGCTTTTCTGCTACTATAAATGGAGAAGAAATGAATGGTTAAGCCAATTGTATTTTCGTCCCTCTTTCCTCATAGTCTTTTAATTCAATTACCGATTCCCACATGATATCCTAGCATCAATATGAAATGTAGTTAAAAATATGAAAGGGAATTTGGTGATACATGATTCTACTCTAATTAAATTACATCAGTAATTGTGTAGTGATAATATACAAAAAACGTCTTCTCTCCCCCTACCTACTATAGAAAAAAAAATTAGTGTCGGACAACCGTCCGGAATCGTGACAACTTGTGCCTTTCACTTTTTATGTCTGTCTCTCTCGCTCTTAGGCGGGCTAACCATGCCGCGTGCCTCTCACTCGCTCTCATTGTGAGCGCATAACGTGAGCGGAGCGTAACGCAGTTTCTTGAAGTGTCACCCGGCAAACCAATTTATAAGACGTTGTCACGTCAAAACCCAGTAATAAATAACATACATATTTAAATTGTCCTTAACATACATATTGTCTAACTGAAATAATTTTACTTATTATCTTGGCGCTGTGAACTGACTAGAAGCAACTATGTTAAACACAACCTTATCCTCAGCTCTATTGTTCCATACATGCTATACGGGTATTAAGATAAAAAAATTATTTCCCCGTGTCCAATATATTACACAATATGAAAAGTAGTGTCAGTTGGAACTCATAACGGTTAATACATAAATGATATAGTCGTATGGTTTTATTGATGTCATTTTCTTTGGCAAACTAGTTGGTTCATGGTTTTATGTATGTGTTTACCTGCCTCGATGTTACCCGCATGTCACCCAACTGTTGGCGAACCGGCTTACATCCACCTTAGGCATATTCACCACGCGGACCCAGTCAAGTGCGGATTGTGGACAACACATACGTCTTTTTGACGTATGCTGGTTACCTCATGGTGTTTTCCTTCAACGTAAAGCTAATGCCAGTGGTGTGTACAAATAAATCACTTAAAAGATTTAGAAAATGACAAATGTTATTGGGTGTTACACATTGCTATATATAAAAATATATGTATGGAACACAAAAAGCTTAAGGATTTACAATAAGGTTATAGATTATATAGATCATGAGATTCGGAAGTAGGTCTGATACATCATCCCTATAGAAGTGGTGAGGAACCAGGCAAAGAGACACCACCAGGTCGCGAACCCAAACACTCCTCGATACACTTCTGTTGTGAACACCTGTAAGATAACAGGAAATAGTAAGTTACCCTATGATTTGGGCGAAACAGTTGAGGAGGGCATGTAGTGGCTAACTAGCCATTAGATATTTTTTATTTCCTCCATGTACAAGGACAATTACAGAAAATTACTACATAGAAATTACTAGTTATAAGCTATTTTAAATTTATATATAGTTTCTGCAATACATCTGTGAATTTTAGTTGAAATTTCGATTAAAAGTAGCCGCTTTTAGCAGAAATTAATGTCTAGCAATGGTTCAAGCGGATGATATAAAAATCATAATAAAAAATAGCTTTGTAGATTTTAACTTTATTTTAATTGTGTTTACTGCTATAGTTAAAATAATAAATATATTTTTTTAATTAAATAGGACAGTTTTTTTGTCTCACTTTTGCCATTGTAGAAAGATTTAGTTTCTTTACAAATATAAGCCGTAATTTATTCGCTAAATTTGTAAAAACTTCATTAAAATTAAAGATATAAATCCTTTAACTTTATTTCCCGTGTACAAGTAGAAAGTCGGCTAAACATACCTTTTATCTATAGACTTATAAAACCCAACATCATCCATAGAGGTTTGTTATATATTTAACATTTTTTATAGAAGTCATAATTACACTCGCTAGGGACCATCAAACAGCATATAGTGTGTAGTGTGTAGTAGGCATTTTACTAAATATCTCAGCTTTCCGGTTAGACTAGACAAATGATTGATTTACTCTTTATTTGACAACCATGAATTTAAATAAAAGTATTATTTATCTCTTATATGTATTGAATTGAGGGGAACCTGTCTCCCATACCCAAAGAAATCGCCTCCTTTGCAGTACTGACTAATTGTACTTGCAAATAACTTTGTCAAATTATATTTTGTACTGATATACCAACTGGGATAGATAGGCAAGGTTCCATAAACTGGGCCGCGTATTAAGGAGCAAGTATTATTGATTTAATTAAAAGTAATAGAAAGGTGACAATTAAGAATTAAAGTACTTATGATACTGACTTACATATAAAAATTTGAAGCCTCAATTCAAAGTCATCCTGTATATCCTATCAGATAGGGTATATCCTATCAGATAGAGTAAGGGATAAATTCTATTGGGTCTTAGGATGAGATGATGACTTTGAAAAAATCGATTACATGTCAAAAAATACCGTTGTTATAGACTTCTTTCAACATCTTTTGTTATCTTTATTGACCCAAAATATATTTAAGGTATTTAATCTCCAATTTCTAAAATTTATAAATATATAAAAATTCACGTGGAATCTAACTAGACCCTATTTGCTTCACCTGTCGCTTTTTAACTCAATATAAAACAATTATTAGAAAAAAACATAATCTTTAATTTCGAAACAAGCAAACTTACACAAATATACCTAACTAGATATGCCTGCGGCTCCACCTGAGCCAAATTCGGTTTTTCAAGCGGTATTTCTACGGCAACTACTAGATATTAAGATTATAGTAAGGATGTTTACTAAAGCAAGTAAGTTAAAGTTGTAGCTATAAGAATCTGGTTATAGTTGTTCCTGAGAAAACTTTTTAATTTTCCGGGATAAAATGTATTACTCCAGGATATAAGCTTTCAATTTCAAATTTCATCCGAATCCGTCCAGCTGGTGCAGCGTGACGCAGTAACAAAGACACAAAATTTCACATTTACAATATTAGTGCGATGTCATGTTAACATCCGTAACATACCGACTGGAGCCGACAACCATAGATTATAGTATTATTTACTCTATCACAACGAAACCAAATAAAGTTATATTTTTACTCGAATGTAAACCAACCGACCAAATCAATTTACATCCCACAAGTGGATACATAGGGAAAAAAACCAACCAACCATTTTCAAATTCTCCCAAGCTAACTGGTACTGTTCCATATCTCCCAAATTTTCTGTGACCAACTTCTCCTCAGGAGCGGTCGTGTTTTGGTAGAGAGTGGCGGTCCAGGTGTAGTCTCCGAGCGTCTTGTACATGAGAGCCAGGTAGAGACACATCACGATGGGGCAGATGTACTGCAGAGCGACCACGCACATGTAATAGAATACTGAAGCTATCTGAAATAAAGTCGATTCTTTACAAAGATACAAACATCATAATCTTTTACATTATATAGTATGAGGACAAATACTTTCAAAAAGTTTCAACTAAATGGTACTAAATATTTAAGGTGAATTCAAATCAGATTACTCCATACAGTGAATCTAAACATTGGTGACAGACATACTTCAACATGATTTAGCACGAAATAACTAAATGACACTAAATATTTAAGGTGAACCCAAGTGGCGCCATTACCGTTAGTGAGTTGGCAGTTTCACTGCTGCGGGTGAAATTGCTTATGGTCCGATTCCAGTGTAGGGATCCCTACAAAGACACAAGTCTGCGCGTTCACCGCTAAGAAAACCCTATTCACTGTGGTTCCACAATTCCAGAACACTCCCCTCTCCATCTCCAAGAGCATTGGGATCCTTGGTGTTGACATCTCCAGCGATGTTCAATTCCAAGATCACTGGACAAGGTGAAGCTGGCGTCCTAAAAATTAGGTGTACTCAACAGAGCGAGGCAGTACTTCACGTCGGGGCAGCGGTTGCTGCTTTACAAGTTACAAGTCGTTGTTAATTTGTTTCTGGGGGTGCTTGTGCTGACAAGGTTGTTTGGTGTTTTTATTTAGCTATTAAGTTAGATGCAAATTCGGCCCCATATGGAGAACTGCTGCCATCTTTGGGCGGGTGCACCTGAATACCAGCTTGGCCGCTTTAACTCGGTTCAACGACGGGCTGTGAGAATTGTCGACGATACGAAACTCACTTGCCGTATCGAACCCTTAAGTCTGAGGAGAGACTGTTCTGTGAGGAATTGTTCGAAATGATGCCCACGGCTACTTACTACCACCGCACCGCTCGCCATCGGCAGGAAATTCATTCTCACACTTTAGAACCGAAATGGTCGCGTGCAGTGCAGATCAGAGAAACTTCCTCCGCGAACGCTTGGGTTGTGGAATGAGCTACCTGCCAAGGTTTTCTCCAACGACTACAGTATGGAGTTCTTCAAGAAAGAAATTATTAGATTTCTGAAGGGTCGACAACGCGCGAGTGAACCCTTGGTATTGCAAGCGTCCATAGGCTACGGTGACCGCTTACCATCAGGCGGACCGTAAGCTTGTTTGCCGCCTTATACCAATATAAGAAAAAAAAACCGCGTTCTGCTCTGAATGCTGTTTTAAATAATAGAAAGGTTCATACTATATTCCACTTCACACAGCACGGTGCGAGTGATACGAGAGTTTTTTCTAAATAAATAATTTAAGTAATCTGAAGATATAAATTTTATCTTTATTTGTATATAATTTATTTACAATATCATACAATTATTATTTTAAATATAAATTTGACTATACACACCTGTTTCTGCAGCTCCCTGTTGGTGATCCTGCCGGCTTCCTTCCTTTGCACGTCGAGTCTGCGCTGCGCCATGTCGAGGTACGCCTGCAACTGACGCGGCATCAGTGCCAGCCTGAGCGCAGCCGTCGCTACCACCACCCACATCCTCATACACTCAAAGCCTTGCGACGTCATACTGAAAAAGTAAATTACATAATACATTATGCCACCGTGACTCAGTCATGCTGTATGAACCCAGGGACGTGGATTCGATCCCCGCACAAGATAAACATTCATGTCTTGAGACTGGGTGTTTTCTATGTATAATATGTATGTACTTCTAGAAGAAAAGTAGTTATATGTTTGTATCCGTTATCGCGATGTGTGAGAATATTATTATTATAATAACTGGTTAACAATAAATATTAATGTTCATTACTTTAATACCACTGAGGTGGCAAACTACCTTACGAACCTTTACTGTTTCTTCTTTGGTTTTAATACCGTTAGTATATATGACATTTGCATAAATAACTTACGTTTGTGTCTTAGAATAATGACATTTTTGTAATAAAAATGCTATAAAATGTTTTGAAATAGATTTTTATTTTGTTGATAATAAAAAAATATTATCACGACCTAATGCCCGTAGGAGTGGTAAAAGCTATTTCTAACGTATCCTCGGAACATCCACGATTCACTGATATGGTATCCTGTCCCACAAACGTAATAGGTGGTAAGCCTGGCCTGCCATACTTGGCAAAAACAATAGTCAAGACAACTTAAAATACCAGGAATTAAACCAGTTGACTTCGATATTGCAGCCCAAAGTGCTTCCACCTGCCACAACGCTGTCCATTGTTTATAGCATCTAATAGTCTTCTATAAGACCCTTTTTAAAATGATTTACCCGCACACCACAAATGATAGTATGAAACACAGCTATTTATTATCATGTGCACGTGAGCGAGACGAAAGACTTTAGCATTAGTCAACATCGCGTCAAATCGGTTTCTAGGTATTTACTCAAAAGGAAACTTATTTTTTTTTTATTAAGTTATAGAATCTACGGAGTATAAAGTTATCTAGTAGTTAATATAAATTTTTATGTTATACGTTAGCGGATGGAGGCTAATAACAAAAAAAATTTAAACTTCAGCGGTCTTATCAATATTTTTTCTATCGAGGCAAATACAAGGCTATCCTGTTTTTGTTAGTAAAAGCTATTAGGTATATGTTTTTCTATATAGGACTAAAATTTCCACCTAAAATATGGACTACAAGTATTGATTTTTCCATTTTAAATCACTTGTAACCAATTGTATCACTTGGCGTTGGTCAGCCTTTTAATATTGATCGGTGGATTTGAGTCAATAAGTGATAAACTCACAGCGGCGTCTCCATCCCGCTGAAGACCCTGACGGTGAGGTAGTGTCGTGACACTGGCCGCACCCACAGCAGGGCCAGCACAAACGGCAGCGCGAAGTTCACGTTCGACAACAGCGACAACACTTTACTCTCTCCGTGGTATCTGAAGTTAAACAATTCGGAATTTAACTCTCATTCGCAAATTCGACTTACCTTCCCTTGCCATCATTTATATTTATTTATTCGAACCATTTTGGTACAGGCAATAGGTACACTTACGGATGTCTGGATTAAATAACAAAAAAAGAAAAAAAAATCATAATAATAGCGTGGCTGCTGTAAAGGGGCATTGTCAAACATAAAAATATTTGTAAAAATTAAATTATCTGCTGTACAGAGGTATTGTCAAATTACATAAATATCTAAGTACTAGGGTTCAAATTGTATTGTCAGCTATACAAAAGCATCGTCAAAATTAATTATGTAAAATAATAGGTCAAGATAATATTGATTATAATAATTAATAAACGCAATATTAAATATAATAAATAGTAGCTGCTGTACATGGG